>CM053030.1:262030442-262748457 GCA_028564925.1 Lithobates sylvaticus
TACAGCAAAAGATAAAATAGATTGCTAACATGTTTCACACCGTAACTACTGGTGCTTACTCATATCACCAGTAGTTACAGTAAATTGTGGCCTAAACAGGAATGGTTGGGAAAGGCCTGAAAATGCTCTATCTATCTATCTATCTATCTATCTATCTATCTATCTATCTATCTATCTATCTATCTATCTATCTATCTATCACGTGTTTATGTATTTGTTCTAAGCTGCTAAAATACTTTTATGCTCAAGGATCTACATATGATTCACATCTTTTTGCTTTGATTTGTGACATGGTCAAATATACGTTACTACTGTGCTTCAAAATCGCTGTGTATGTTGCAGTTTTTTTTTTTTTTTAATGGATGGTCTTTTTATAATTAATTTTGTCCCTCTCATATAGTCTGAAAGGTTTTTCTCATGCTATTGGTGCCCAAATCAAACTTCATTGAAGCCATGTGTCCATACAGTATATGACACTTAGGGGTGTAACAGGCCTGAAGTGACTACATGTAAGTTGGATAAGTGGTAAATTAAGTTATATTATGGTACTGAGTCTCAGATTTGTCCACTGGGACATAGCAGGGTTATCTACATGGCCTACATACTATCATTACATGAGAAATAAACAACTTTTAGGTTTAAAAGTAGTAGTGATAAAAGTAATGACACATAAATACCTTATGTTTTAAAAAGGCAATATGATATGTCACAGTATCTTAGTTATGTTGTTCATTTTGACCTCCTCACCTTAACTAGTCACCTTACATATTTGCTCCTCCTCCTCCACAAACGCCATATTACACTGCTGTAAATATATGCACAAAATTCAGCCGTATGTGTACATATGTTTTGATTTTCTCTAGCTATAGTTGGTAAATACTGTTGCTAAAATGTTCAATGCTGTTGCTACCTGTATAAATTATCATGTGACCAAACAGATTTGGGTCCTCTATTATATGGCTATAATTACATAATTTCATCTTGTGTGGCTATAATTACCGGTACACCACTGCATGTGTTTGTATTAAAGTGGCTGTAATGGAAAGACTTTTTTATTTACCTTAATGGATTCCCTGCAATATTGTGAAAAATGTCCCAGCATTTGTATCGCCCTCCCCCGTTACCTCTTGATATACTTACCTGAGCCCTATCTCAACCCAGAACTGTGCCTGTTGGCAGTGGCACTGGTCTCTGTTCCTTTCCTATTTATTTGAGCCTAATGCTGTCAAATAATCAGTGTTGGTCATCTTACTTTAAAAAAAGTAATTAGTTAAGTTACAAATTACTTCTCCCAAAAAGTAATTGCGTTAGTAACTCAGTTACTACATTGGAAAAGTAATTAGTTACGCAGCAAAGTAACTGTGACTTTTTTTTTAATATTCTATACGTGTAACTAAGGGGCGCGTCTAGTATTACTGTAACCAAGGGGCGCATTTATTATTATTGTTATATATCGTGTAACCAAGAGGCTGCTCTATTATTACTCTAACCAAGGGGAAGATCTATTATAGCGTGTAAGCAAGGGGCGGGTCTATTATTATTATATCGTGTAAGGGGCGGATGGCTACAGAAGAGGGCAAATGTTAAATTAATGGGCAGAGCTCAATATATAACAATAATAATAAATGCGCCCCTTGGTTACAGTAATACTAGACCCGCCCCTTAGTTACACGATAGACGCCCCTTGCAGAGTAGCACGAACATCGGGAGCGTGCGGCATCGCCTCGTACAATTTCATGTTAACTGCACCTGCGCGGTGTAGAGTTCACTCAGAGCTGTTTAGGTTTGGCAATTTTCGTAAGCTCCTTAGTTCTTCGTACTGCGCAAGCGCGTCCTTATCCGGTGGGGGAACTTTTTCGGCAGGACACCGGAATTACACTACTGCCATCTAGTGGTGGTAGATGTAATTGTGGTAACTCCGCCCAAGTAATGGGAACTGCGTTACCATGAGGGGAAAAGTAATCAGTTAGATTACTCGTTACCCTCTAAAGCAGTGTTTTTCAACTCCAGTCCTCAAGGCACACCAACAGGTCATGTTTTCAGGATTTCCACTATTTTGCACAGGTGATTTGATCAGTTTCACTGCCTTAGTTATTACCACAGCAGTTTCATCTGAGGGAAATCCTGAAAACATGACCTGTTGGTGCGCCTTGAGGACTGGAGTTGAGAAACACTGCTCTAAAGTAACTGCATTAAGTAACTCCGTTTATTTTAACTCAGTTACTTACATCGCTGCAAATAATGCCTGTGAAACGGAAGCAGAGGGCTCAGGAGCGTGCCTCCATAGTACACAGCTTGCTTTGGTGGCACACACAGAAAAGGAGGAATGGAGAGCACCAGCAGGGGACCCTAGCGGAGGAGGCCCAGGGCCGCTCTGTGGAATACCATTGCACAAAGCAGGTTAGTATAACATGCTTATTATTTTAGAAAAACAAGCTTTAATGGCAAAAGCTTTATGTAAACAAAGGCACCCAAAATGTTTAATATAGTTGGCAACAGTAGTAATATGAAAAGTGTAACAAGTGAAGAAAAAGTGCTTTATTTTTAAAGGACCAAAGCATTCTGCAACAGATGACATGACTAAGGTATAAATGCACAAAATGTTTTGTCTCCTTTTGGCACCTTATGGCACCATAAATATTATCATTTGCTTATCACTTATTTTACTTACAGTACAACCTGTTGGCAAAAACTCAGTAATGGAATGGTGCTGGGGGGGGGGGGGTACATCTCAATCAGATTGAACTATATAGCAGCTATGTAAAAAAATAGACATATAATTAAGCAGTGCAACAAGCACAGTAATCAAAAATAATCTTAAAGAATTATTCTCAATAGTATATGAATTACTGTATAGCATCATATTCCAAAAAAGCATAACCAACTGAAACAGCACAAATACATTTAAAAGCACAATCCTACTTCAGTCTTAGTCCTAAAATATTATATTTATATAGTTAGTAAATTTCAGATAGTGTGGGCCAGACCTCTCCCCATTTTTCGACTGCCCTATATTTGAATGAAGCTCTGGATTGTTCTGTAGATGCCAAAGCCTGTGCATTACATACTTTTTCTGTGTTATACTATAGCAAATATATTCTGGGATTGTTATCAATTGCTTGAGGTAAATATTGGAATGCCTTTTATTGTTATTATTATTTTTGTTATTATTTCAAAATTCAACCAAAGGCTCCAGTATAACAGTTTAAAAAGTAATTCAGTTACTAAGTGATGCACAAACCTCATAAAGTAAATAAAAACATATTCTGCTTTCCCTTCTCACATGCTTCCTCTCCCTAGACAGTGCAGCTTACAGTGGGATTGTTCCAGCAGTGCTTTCAACCAACAAAGCAGTGGGCAGGATTAGGTGTGGCCAAGCACTGATTGACAAGCTGCAAGCTTTTCAATAAACAGTGACAATGCTGTCAGCCACATGCCCAGCAACATTTTTCATCCCACTGTAGTGAAAGTGGCAACTCTGCTTTGAATTTAGGAACATTGCTGCACCATCACAGGAAGATGCATTAGGTCAGGGGGTCTCAAACTGGTGGCCCTCCAGCTGTTGTGAAACTAAAAGTCCCATGAGGCATTGCAAGGCTGACAGTTACAAGCATGACTCCCACAGGCAGAGGCATGATGGCACTTGCAGTTTTGCAACAGCTGGGGTCTGCCAGTTTGAGACCCTTGCATTAGGTAGAATTCACTGACAGTCTCAATCGGAATTTGTGGGTGCAGAACATTTTAATGGGAGGTCATAGTTCTAACTTGATCATCAAAATGCAGTTACTGCACCCACATGAAGATCAACACATTGTTTTGGAGGATGGACTTTTTTATAGATCTATATTTGTCCCAAGCTTGTTTGAAGCCACTCATTTTTGACTGACTCTGCCCTCAAATGCCATGTGTTCTTGATCTTGGTTTTATATTGAAAATACTGCCCTCTTGAACCTTATTCACCCCCTTGCTGTATTTAAAGTCATGTCTCCCCTTTCCCTTCTTTCCTCCAGGCTGTATATATTAAGTTCCTGAAGTCAATCCTGATATATTTTATCCCCCAGAGCCTTCACCATTTTTGTTACCTGTCTCTGGATTGTTCTATCTTATCAATGTCTTTTTGTAAGTGAGTTTTGCTCATTTTGCAATCATCTGACATAAGTACTCCCAGATCTTTTTTCTCTATAGTGCAGGCCAACGTTGTACCCCTAATGTTGTACACTGTCAAAGGGAATGTTTTTCCCTAGGTGCATTATTTTACATTTAGAAGCATTGAACTGCAGTTTCCACTGCTTTCACCAATCTTCCAGCAATGCCAAATCATGTTCCATGTTACAGACACCTCTAGGGATATCAACCCTATTGCACACCTTTATGTCATCGTCAAAAAAGGCATACCTTACCAAATAACCTTTTAGTTATATCAGTTTCATGCAGAGTAAAAAACAGGACCTATTACAGAGCATTTTTGGTACACCACTAGTGACTGGTCTCTGTGCCGAATGAACCCCATTTACAAGCACACTCTGGTATCTTTTCTTTAGCCAACTGCATATCCACTGAACCAAGGGTTAAATCCTAGCTTGTACATACTTTTGTATTAGATCATTATGTGGAACTGTATCAAATGCCTTTCTGAAATCAAGATAGGCTATTTCCACAGCTCGACTCTGGTTCAAAACATTAGTGATATAGTCAAAGAATTAATTCCGATCTGTCCTCTGTAAAGCCATGCTGCTTTGGGTCCAGCAAGTTGTATGTTTTTAAGTGATCAGTGATCCTTCAGGAGTGATTACATAAACTTGACTACAACTGATGTTTAACTCACTGGCCTGTAAGTGCCAGGTTCTACTTTTCTGGCCTTCTTGAGGGTAGGTACAATATTAGCTGTTCACCATTCATGGGGAAATTCTCCTGTTAGAAGAAATTGATTAAAAATATCTGTTAATGGTCCCACAACTATATTGTAGGTTTTCTTAGAACTCTGGGATGAATACCACGGGGGCCCATCATTTAACTAAAATATAACCTTTAGTCATGAAGAGGCTTAGTGCAATACCCATGACTACCATTCATAATTCTCTCTGCTAAGGCCATACCAATACTGGGTGGATTCTGACTTTTTCTTTTGACTACTACTTTTATAAATTACCTTTAAATGTTTGAACTTTTTATTGATAATGCCCATGTGTCTATGAAGCAATAGCGTTTCTAGGTCTTTTTTTGTTTATGTAATGTAGTACAATGTCTATAGGATGCAATTTATCATTATTTTGCTTCTGTAAACATTTATTAAATAAATACAGACCCCAGTACCTTGCCAGAATTTTACATATTTAAATTTAAATATCTGATTTTAAGCGCGGTATTTTAAAAAAAATGGCTCCGGTAACCATTTTTTAAGTAGCCTCCACATTGCATCTCTTAATAGGATTTGGGGCAATAGCTGGCTATGGTATACGGATGGCTATAGTGGAACCACCCAGTCAAGATTGTTTACACTATATGATACCTTCATAGAGGCCAGTTGTGCACTGTGCACCTCCAGGACATATTGTGCAAGTTCCTAGTGCTTATACAGAGACCACTGTTTTTTTTTTTCTTGTTACCCCCTCCAAGGGTTATCTCTTGCAGCTATGGATTGTACGTGTGACGGTATTCCCTGGACCTGTTTTTTCCATTTTGGCACCTGATCCTTTTTTTGTGGTGCATTATACAAAAGGCAGCCTAATTCAGTCTTTTTTTCCTTCAAAATCGCTCCTTGAGACCTAAATCTATGAGCTAGAAACTTTATATATTACATCAGTTTTAAACTATTACATACAACAACTATTACTTTTCTAAGATAAAGTGAATTAATATTCATGTTTTCACAAATTACCAATTGTGCCATTCCATTTAACACAAATTAATAGGTAATTACCTTAGATTAATTTGTAGAGAAAAAAAAATCTGTTGACTTGTCAAAGGTGTTACATTACATGTATTTTATAATTATGGGTTTTATATGTTAAGCAAAAATGTTAAAAAAAGCATGCATATATTTTATCAGCAATGTCAGATACAACCAATACATTTGTCATAACAAGTACTCAAAGAATTTGTGAATTTAGTTCATTTGTAGTGCACTTCCATTGTATTTTAATGCATTACAACATACTGTGTTACATTTTACCTATTTTCATGCATTGGCTTCACAATATGATATAAAACATAAGGTAGATGATAATATTGTAACACAATTAAAACAAAACTGCAAGCAGTAATCTGTTGGTTTTTTATTTTATTTTATGAGATGAAAAACAGTATCTGAGATATTTGTTGCCAAGGCAGACTGAGAATAGGTTTTAGAAATATGAACATGGTTTAGGGTAAATACGTTTAAAATGAATAACTAATGTAGTTATGATGATAAAAATGGTGATTACTATTATTTGAAGTATCAGTATATTCTCTTCTTCATGAGAAGAAAGAAAAAAAATAAAGAGATATTTAGAAAGAAATACTGTAAATCATATACATATAGATATGATAAATCATTTATGCCTTAGGCTCCTCCTATACTTTATAGCCAGTGTATTATTTGGATGCTACAAGACATCTGTGCTGAACCTAAATGGTAGATGTTTTAGTTATATGGAGGCTTGTTTACCTCAGTTCTACTCGGCGCTGTTGTTACTGTGTTTTGTCATGGGGTTTGGTGAGTCATGACCCGCTCTGAGACAACTCTATGAAGCCTTATAGACCCGAAACTGCAGCCTGCATTTTATAAATGGGTCACAAAATGCCAGTTGTGGAGTATAATGAAGGGCAGATACTGTAAAATCTGTGAAACCCTGCAGCATGGTCTAAAAATCATTCTCTTTTATAAGATGTTTTTGACTCTCAGTTATAAGAAATTAAATAATTTCCCACCATTCATCATAGCTCTTAATTAGGTTTTGCCACTGAAAGTAATAGTGTTTGGTGTGGGGGAATTTTGGCCACCAATAATATAAAACAAAAAAGGCAGTTTGTCCCCAGCTTTTTAATCTACAATATTACCTTATTCATATCACTGGGCCACTGGTTCTGCACTGTACAGGATCACATTGGGGAGCCTGTGACCAGCAACGCACATGAGTTGCTTTAGGAAACCAGTCATAGTTGACCTTATTTATCATCTTTCAGCCTAGGTTCACATATGTGCGATGCGGAAACCAGCCCAATTACAGTGCCAGTTCCCGCATCGCATCTCTCCACTGCCTCTGCTTGTGTCAATACAATGTTAATGACACCCCCAGATGAGTTCACAGATCACAGTGCAAACTGTGAACTCACACATGAATCAGATTGTATGGGTGAGAACACCAATGGGATCCAATTCTAGTGCGGGGAAAAAAAAGTCCCTGCACTATTTTCGTGCAAATCCAATGCGAGTTCAGCCATACAACTGTATGGCTGAACTCGAAATGCACAGACATCGCATGTGATCGGCACCTGCGGTGCGGGAACGACTCACATGTGATGTCTGAGATCGCCCATATGTGAACTTTAAAATTAGAAAATTAGAAAATTAGAATTTTTAAAAAAAAAAATTGGAATTTAACCCATGCAATGCTTAGGGGGAGTGGAGGAATACATAAGTATGTAAGTAAGTTTAAATGCAGCTCCGAGAGGAGTTTAAAATTTTCTATGAAAAAATAAAAAATAAACTTTTTTATTAACTTTAAGGGAGGTTAGGGAGGTTCAGGAATCCCTGTGAAGTTTTTGTATTGCTAGAATAACAATCCATACCACTTAGTGTTAAAGCATGTAAAAAGAAAAAAAATATATGTTCATGTGTTGAAAAAACTGTTTTTCTTCATGTGTTGTAGAAAAACAGTTTTTCTCCTTAATAAAATACAGATGCAGAAAAAAAAACACCTCACAGGTTTTAGCTATACTATATCCAAAAGAAAAATAAATATATTTTTTCATTTAATTGAATCCAAAAATCCAAAGCTAACTCCTTAACCCCTATGACATGCCTAGGTTCACACATCAGCGGTAGGGGAAACAGCATGTGCTTCAGACAGGAAAGTCACAGCATTCCTGTTTAAATTGCATGTGATTCTTTGCAATGCAATTTCAGCCCATTCATTTTTTATGGGCTCAAATTGCACCACAAAGGTATAGTTTTTATGTATCGGAGAATTTGCATAAGTATGAGTACTCGTGCAAATGCTCAGCATCGGCACCGATATCAGTATCGGTGCAACCCTAATGGAAAAAAAAACTATTTGTTTTTCTCAGTGCCATTCCCCCTAAATATCTAGCATCCAGGGCTCAATCATTGTTTAACACCCATCCCCCCACCCAAAAAAGAAAAAAAAAATGCAGTAGTGAGGTGGTGCTCAGCATGCCATGCCAAACTGTGAGTGTGGCCAAATTGTACTAACAATGTGAGGAGCTTAACCCTTCCACTGCCAGAGCCATTTTTGGGGGTTTTGTACATATGTTTACATATGTTTAAAAAATCCTTTTAGGCCTAAAGATTAGTTAAAAACCCCGGTGAATAAAATAATGGTAGTTTCAAGCACAACATTGTCAGCATAGAATACATTTCAGTTAATTTTAGGGCACACAAATTCTATATATTACCCAATGTTTGGTAAAATATAAAAGATGGGGCTGTGCCAAGTTAATAGATATCCAACATGTCAAACTTAAAATTTGAGCATGCCCACAAAGAGGACACAAACTTCGGATGCTATATTTTCCACAGGTAATTTAAAGAGTAACTCCACTTTTGTGGAGAAAAAAACATTCTCCTCTGGGTGGTCTATGCAGCTTGCAGGGATTGTAACAATTCTTGTTGCAGAGTCCTACCTTTTTTTAATCTGAAGAAATAGCAGTTTGTTTACCTGTGTCCATGTTCAGAGTGAATCTGTATGGGAGTGGTTTATAATTATCAATCAGCTGCTGCACCTGCAGGGTTCTAACGAGGAAAGTGGCAGGGTCTGCACCCTTTAGACATGATTTCCCTTTGGGCGTGTCTCATCAAAAAATAAATTTTTGTTGCAGGGGATGCCAAAAAGCTGACTTGTATCTTAGTGCAGACTTCTGGGAAAATCAGTAAGCCAATTAAACAAGCAGCAAATTACATATTTTGGATGCTTTCTATACACCATCTGTGTACAGAACATCTTCAGGTAGCCACAGACCTATACAGTGCTGCAGATTGAAAAGAAAATGTAATTTTTAATGTAATGTACATGTAATGTACATAATGCAATAGCATTCAATTACAATATGACTTGTGTTGCAATTGTATATGCTATGTTGTTTTTTTTTTTTGCTTTTTTACCCATGAAAGTAGAGCTACCCTTTAAGTGCTTGGGCGTATTCTTATTTTATGACTTTTTTTTTTACTTTTAGTATCACATAGGGAACAAAAAGTCCCCTATGTGATATAATATTTTAAGACAGGTGCTCTTTAATGAGTCATCAGTGGTTTATTAGACCCCTGATCTCTCAACTGCCTTGCTTTGAAGCTAATGAAACACTGATCATGCTCCATTTGCTTCTTCCCTGGTTGCAAGAGCCATGGAAAGTGCCAAAAGTAACAGAAAGCTATGTTTTACATGTCACTTCAGGGTTAATTTTAGCTAGAGGAGATCAGTGAATGGTTGTTCACTGGTATCCCTCCTCTCCATCCGGTGATGCCTTCCATTCTGAGCCCACAGGTTGGATATCTGAGCCTGGGAAGCATGGCAGAGGGGCACCAGAGGGCACACTCTCAACACACATATGCCACAGTCCTTTTATTCACAAAATGTGCTTTATTACTATGCTGCATGTTTACTAGACATGTACAAACCCTCAGCACACTCATTTTTAAAAATCAAACTGTTACATTACATATGCTTTTCTATACACAGCCTACATTAAAGAAGAATGTATGTAATGCACTTGGAGTGTAGTGGTCACATACAAGGGAATAGTTACATGCAGGGTCAAGGAATGCTAAAGTTATGCTTTAGTTAAGAACTATGTATTACATATCAGCATTGTATTTAACCTTTGGTTACAATTATAACCAGAGGATTGTTGCACAACAGAGCATGAAATCAACAAGTATTTTTTGCGAAATTATAGTACAAATAGAAAAATAAGCAGTTCTTGGAAGACAGATAATTAAGATGATATCCAATATCAAAGTGGTCAGTGTGACCAAATATTTTTATTAATATATTCCAAAAACATGTATTCTTGTCAGTATTATGACCTAATTGTTAGACAAAGATGTTACACAACCATTGCACAAGTATCTTGTATTCTTATTGATCAAGGACAAGTGTCCACCTTTCTTTGTAATTCATATATACATTGTTCATTCAATAAAATCTTTGAGTATCAGTTGAAACACATCTCTGTGTGATTCCATGTTCCCAAGTGCACTTGAAGGTTTGTCAATATGCAGATGCAGCACATATTATACCATGGTGATGGGAAGCTATTGATAACTATTATACGTTACAGTTAAATGGTCTCAGAAGGTGGGGATTTCACTGAACAGTCAGTACGGTGATTGAATATTTTATTTTCACACTGTTCTCCAAAAATCATGGTTCCACAGATCTTCGATGTTAGTGTATTAGTTTGTATCTGTGTTAGTGTTTATGTCTGTTGCTTTGGAAGAAATATGGGCTAAGAAATGCTTTAGTAGCACCTTAGAGTCGAAGTTGTGCATTGCTAGCACTTAGAGGGGTTTGCAGTTAAAGAGCAACTGCAGTCTGTTCACATAATTTGTAATAAAAACATTGTTGCCATTGTGAAGCTTCCCTCCAATCACTTTGCATATTATTTTATATATAGTGTGATTCTGTTCTTGCCAAATATGCTGCAGAAATCTCCCTCCACTGAGTCTAGCTGCATCTATTTTAACTATGGGCAGCTGAAGCTGCTGCCTGTTCACTTCCTGGATTTACACAGAGGCACACCTCCAGCTCTGCAGCTCTCATTGGCTCTCTAATGACTCACCCCTCCCTTCCTGGCAAGTCTCATGAGGGTGAGAGTTGTGCATTATTACATAAGCCTAGGCTTTTTACCAGTCAAGAAACAAGAAGTGGGCTGTATAAGGTATTTACTGGCAGAAAAAAAACTTTTTACTATCCAAAGTTAAAACAACAAGGGCAGAAGATTTAATAGATGGAATGATGAAAAAAATGACTGAAGTTCCACTTAAATTTATGGGGTTTTTATTAGGTTGTTTTTATTTGTGATATTCAGTGACTGCCCTACTGCTGTACCTGTATTGTTTTTCTGTTGTTGCATGTTTTTGCAAGTTTGTTGCTATTGCTATATTTGTTCTTCTTACCTTTTTTTTGGTAATATTACAAGTAGGTATCTGAGTAGAAATTTACTGATCGCTTTTGCTGTATTTGTGAAAAGGCTCTTATACATGTATAATATGGATAATTTGGTAAGATCAAAATTAAGAAACATAAGAATTACAGTGTTAGGTATAAGACAGTCTCTGATGTGCCAAGACGTTGTGCAAATAGATCTGCCAGGAGTGTTAAAATTATGCTTAATCCTGGTCAGAGTTTTAAGGAATGTTTTGCTTGTAATGTAGGAGCATTATACAAGCCCATGGACTGATAATATGAAAAAAAAGCCATCGGTAGTTCAGATCCTTTTCTCAGGATAAAGTCTATAATTTATGATTTTCTTGTGAAAACGAGTAAAGGGTTGTGTTCGGGGGATCGAGAGGTAGTTCCTTGGTATGAAGGTGATCCTGAATTGGATATTCAATTTATGTTAACTAGAGAATATGTAGTGGCAGGATTGTGCTGGTCTGATATTGTGTTTTTGTATTGTAACTCATAGCATGTTCAGAAAGTGTAGAAAATGCATCAGTTGTTTAGCCGGGTGCCAGTGAATTATTGTTTTGGGTTGATAAAATTACCCCCTAGTACAAATCCCCCCCCCAGCCTCAAGCCCATATCCACACAGTACAGTTCTCCACCAAAAAGGGGGATATGTAACATATCCAAGGGGTATCTTACATCTAAATTGCAGACAGCTAAATACACATATGATATACTGTACATACTGTATATGAGAACTGTTTTACCTTTCAAATTATTTGAATTTCTGTACAACTGTGAATGAGTCCCAGGAGTTACATTACACATTTCTTAGCAGTGTGACTTCTGTAATGGCTAAACACTCATTACATGTATTGTAAATAAAACCCGTATAAATCTCAGAGTATGACTTATTTTGTGCCTAATTTTATGACTTATTTTGGATACTCTGTGTAACATCAATCAGAGGGCAGTACTTGGGACCAACCAGATGTGTTGCATTGAAATGTGATGACAAAAAATATGCTGACAGGAGGAGAGAACACAAAACTGACCTTAATGGGTTGATTTACTAGAACTGGAGAGTGCAATATCTGGGGCAGCTTTGCATTGAAGCCAATCAGCGTCTAGATTCAGCTTGTTCAATTAAGCTTGTGCAAAAAAAAAAAACTGCAACCTAATTGGTTTCTCAGCAGAGCTGCACCAGATTTTGCACTTTCAAGTTTTATTAAATCAACCCCTAAGAGTCTGCTACTAATGCTTTTAAAGTGGTTGTAAACCCATTACAACCACTTTAACCTACAGGTAAGCCTAGATTAAGGCTTACCTGTAGGTGCTAGAAATATATCCCAAACCTAAAAGGTTTAGGAGATATTTGCAGAAATAGTGGCACCGATGTCTATGGCGCATGCACCATAGACATCGGGCACAGGCGCACTGAGCGTGCCATTTCTAACGGCGATCATGCCGTTAGTGGCGGCACCATCGCGAATGCACGGGAGTGACGTCTTTGCGGCTCCGGAAGTCACTCCGGAATAGATGGTGGCGTTGGAGGAGGCGAACGAGGGCCGATGCAGGGGCATCGATCTCAGGTAAGTAATTCATAATGAGCTAGTATGCTATGCATACTAGCTCATTATGCCTTTGTTTTGCAGGGTGTATTTTTTTTTCCAGAGGCTTTACTTCCTCTTTAATGTCCAGTCACTTGTTGGAAGCAAGGGAATTGAACAGGTTATGCTGCTTAACTGCAGCAGAGAACATTCAGGTCACCAGTCTTGCTATACTGTCTGCCAGGACTATTTAAATTTATGAACTATATGAACAGGAGATATTTCTGAGATTTCAATATAGAAAACCACTGATCTGCTCCAGCAGTGCCTAGTTAAATATCATTTTAAAAATGATGTCTCTGTATTTGCTTTCCTGCAGACTTTGATAAATAGTTACTGGATTGCTATATGATACATGTTGAAAGTGGATACTCCAACAGATGCACACAAAATGTAAGCTATTGTTTTCACATGTGCTATAATGATCATGTGAAATAATAGGAAACCCAGGAATATACTTTAAGACTAGCATACTCAGTAGATGAGAACTCTGGCATTCATATCTAAAGGTTCATGAGGTAAGATGCATGCATGGAATTTAAGAGTCACTCCACTAAAAGGTGCTATTAGAGGAGAATGTGTGCTGGATGAGTAATCTGATGGCTTCCCATATTTCTTGGAAAACCGAACAGAGAGATTACACTGTCATAAGTCCTAGCTTTGGTCCTGTTCAACCTTGAATATTGCATTTTCTTTTCTAATCCAGACACTCAAGGTAGTCCCATACTTAATGTTATGTTATTCAAAACCTAAATCAAATTAAAGCGGTATTAAACCCAGAGCCAAAAATGTAATATAATGTAGCTTACTAATCATTAGATGTGCATCAGTTTTCATTTCTTAGGCTTTTTTTCCTCTGCTTTCTCCAGTAATCGGGTCAGTAACACATCTCCTGTATTAGAGTGCCCGCAGTCTGGCTGAATGGACACAGGGGGTACAGAAGACAACAGACTTGTCAGTCTGGGAGGAAGGGGAGTGTTAAATGTATAAAAACAATTAAATACAGTAACAAATAACAAATACAGTAACAAATAACTAATGCAATAACAAATACAGTAACAATTTGAAGCCAGCTCACAGCAAACATTTTTTTTTTCCCTTTTGAAATAAAGGTTTTACATGAATATATAAAAGCTGATCATTTTGAGCACCCATGCCTGTGTTACAAGGCATGTCTTATCTCTGTAACTAATACATTCTGCTCAAGAGCTTGAGCTTTTGAAAAGCAACGGACTTGTTGGCTGTATCACCAGATGAAAATAGAAGAAAGAAAGCCTCAAAAAATGAATGCAGCCACCACATCTATGAATTGGTAACCTGCAATATAATAAATGTTTGCTTGTGGGTTTAATACTGCTTTAATCTCCCTAGCGGTAATCCAGAGTGTAGCTCAGGGGGGAAATGTCATTACTAAAAGCGGTAACCCCCGAGCCACACTTATAGATTACATTAATTTAACCTCCCTTTTGTACCTAATGCTTCGTCCAGTGCCCCACATTCAGTTTTATATTATATATACGGTTCTTTCTGCCTGGAAACTTGAGATTGTCCATAGCAACCCAAAAGTGTCCCTTTACGTCAAAAAGCTAGAAAACAGTGATAGTAAATTATAATCACTTGCAGAATTGAGCGATAGTGATTCGTGGGGAAATCCGTCATCAAACCCTGAAAGTAACGACAGCGACAAGTCTGAAACTTAGCAAATTTCAGTGTTTTTGATTAAATTATTGAATACATTTTATTATTATTATTATTATTATGTTATTATTTGTTATAATTATTTATAGTTATTTATTATATTATAATTTATAAATTTCGTTTTTTAAATCATATCATACCAGGGATGTCTACTAGACTCTTGTTTGGACAGATTTAAGTGTGTTATTCCTAAGAATTACAGGCCTACAATATAAAAAGCCAAATTTTCATGCAAAACAATGTACCGCTTTCAGAATCAAAAATAATACATAATCATCCCGTCAGGGAGGTTAAGCACAGTATATCTACAGCCAAAACATTTTGATTAATTTTGGATAGGATAGGAAACAGATAAAGCTGATGTCCAGGCAGATGTTAGATAATGTTAGATAATGCATACATGCAATAAATTAATAGCTCCATGCTAAGGAAGAACCTAAACGAATCTATCGTGTTTCTTACTAGTGAGGTAATAACTAATACAACTTATAAAGTATACTGTGTTGTGAAAAAAGAACATAGTTACTTGCTATAAGTATGGTTATGCCAAAAATTCCTTCTGCCACTTCACTCAGATACAGCATTCAAAGTTTCTGAGTAAAGTGGCTGGAGCATTTTCTGTCTGCAGCCCTCATTAAGCATTCACACAGATAGGGCACATAGAAACCATGTATTATATTGTGAGTAGCTATAGCACAAGAGAGGGACTTGTAGGTTTTGAATAGACTTATGAGCAGTATTAGCCTACACCCTTGCTTATCTATCAATTTATTTATCTATGCATTTGCTTTTCCATTAGTATCCTCTCCTTGCATTATTTGATAGCTGTTTTTCACAGACTTATAAATAGCTGTAACAATGATTGATAATTCCAAACATAAATTACAGCGGCAAGAAAAAAGTATGGAATTAACTGGTTTTCTGAAGTAATTTGCCATTAAACGTGATGTAATTTTCAAGTCACAACAATAGACAAACACGGGATGTGCTTAAGCTGCTAACACACTATTTTAATTTCTTGTGTCTTTATTGAACACCCACCATTAACCGCTTCAGGACTGCCCCATAGCAGATTTACTGCTACAGGACGGCTCTCCTGTGCAGGATCACATACAGTATCTCACAAAAGTGAGTACACCCCTCACATTTTTGTAAATATTTTATTATATCCTTTCATGTGACAACACTGAAGAAATTACACTTTGCTACACTGTAAAGTAGTGAGTGTACAGCTTGTAACAGTGTAAATTTGCTGTCCCCTCAAAATAACTCAACCCACACCCATTAATGTCTAAACCGCTGGCAACAAAAGTGAGTACACCCTTACGTGAAAATGTCCAAATTGGGCCCAAAGTGTCAATATTTTGTGTGGCACCATTATTTTCCAGCACTGTCTTAACCATCTTGGGCATGAAGTTCACCAGAGCTTCACAGGTTGCCACTGGAGTCCTCTTCCACTCCTCCATGACGACATCACAGAGCTGGTGGATGGTAGAGACATTGTGCTCCTCCACCTTCCGTTTGAGGATGCTCAAATAGCTTAGGTCTGGAGACATGCTTGGCCAGTCCATCACTTTTACCCTCAGCTTCTTTAGCAATGCAGTGGTCATCTTGGATGTGTGTTTTGGGTCGTTATCAAGTTGGAATACTGCCCTGTGGCCCAGTCTCTGAAGGGAGGGGATCATGCTCTGCTTCAGTATGTCACAGTAAATGTTGGCATTTATGGTTCCCTCAATGAACTGTAGCTTCCCCACGTGCTGGCAGCACTCATGCAGCCCCAGACCATGACACTCCCACCACCATGCTTGACTGTAGGCAAGACACACTTGTCTTTGTACTCCTCACCTGTTTGCTGCCACACACACTTGACACCATCTGAACCAAATAAGTTTATCTTGGTTCCAGAAATCCAAAGTCATGTCACATGAAAAGATAGAATAAAATATTTACAAAAATGTGAGGGGTGTACTCAGTTTTGTAAGATACTGTGTGTATATATATATATATATATATATATATATATATATATATAATGTGTGATTCTGCACTTCCGCCTGCAGGGGGCAAGTGCGTGCCACAATTAATCACAGAAGAAGTCGATCTGTGGGTGCTGGGCACTGAATGGCTGCTGGCACCTGCTGATCGATGGTAAAACACACAGAACCAAGATCTGCCTATGTAAACAAGGCATATCTCCATTATGATAGGAGGAAATGATGGACTTTGTGTTTCAGCAGAGCAGGGAATAAAACCCATCACTTCCCCTAGTAAAAGCACCTAACACAGTACACAAAAACACTGGCTAGGCACACAGTTAACCCTTTAATCGCTGTAGATGTTTAACCCCTTCCCAGCCAGTGTCATTAGTACAGTGACAGTGCATATTTTTAGCACTGATTACTGTATGAGTGTCACTGGTTCCCACAAAGTGTCAAAAGTATCCGATTGTCCACTGCAACATCACAGTCCTGCTATAAGTTTCTGATCGCCACCATTACTAGCATAAAAAAAATTCCATAAATATATACCACAGTTTGTAGACACTCTAACGTTTGCGTAAACCAATGAATATACGCTTATTGGGATTTTTTTTCACAAAAACATGTAGAAGAATACATATTGGCCTGAAATTCTGAAGAAATTTGATTTAATTTTTATTTTTTATTTGATATGTTTTAATAGCAGAACTTAAAATTATTGGTCTTTTTTTGTTTATAGCACAAACAAAAAATGCAGTGATGATCAAATACCACCAAAAAAGAGCTCTATTTGTGGAAAAAAAATACATAAATTTTATTTGGGTAAAGTGTCGCATTACGACGATATTGTCAGTTAAATTAACGCAGGACTGTATAACAAAAAATGGCCTGGTCACGAAGTGGGGTAAATCTTCCGGAGGTCAAATGGTTAAGCATTCACAGTGCTGGAAAAAAAATAAGTAAAGTAAAATGAATTACTTCACCAAAATAAAAATGGAGTCAGTAGTTTATACACTGGGGTTCCAATTAATGAAATGAGTTTGAATGTGTTGTTTATAACTACTTTGATAAGACATTCAAACATTTTTAAGATTGTTGTTCATAAGAAGCATCACCTGATGTGAACCATGCCTTGCAAAAAGGAGCTCTCTGAATGGTCAAGAGTAGTTGATCTGCATAAGGCTGGAAAAGTATACAAAGCAATCTCAAAGTGTTTATATATCCATCAGTGAACACTACTCTTCCTACAAGTGGGCACCCAGCCAAGATGAATCCCTAAGGCACAATACAGAATCCTCAATAAGATAAAGAAGAACCCACGAGTAACAATTAAAGGCTTACTGCATAAAATCAGTTAATTTCAAGGGGTTTGCATACTTTTTCTTGCCACTGTAAATCTACCTTATTAAGTTTCCAAGCAAATAATTTATTTATACTGTATATCTTGTTTATTGAACCTAGTCATACACACGTGCACACGCGCACACTCAAAAAACATGCATATATCAAATATGGTCACACACAGCCATACTTTCACTATACAATTTCGGTGCAATTCCCCATAACTATTTAGGGCGAGGACCCTTCTGACTGGATATAAACACCTGTAAAATGAATTGTGATTCATAACATGCTACAGTCTATTTGAATTTTTTGTGGTCAGATTATTTTCCTACTTAGCTTTAGCATAGGTGTAGAAATGTTTTAATCAAAATTATCTATTTAATGCTACATTTATGTCCAGATATAATGGGAATGGGTACCTTTAACTCCATGTCTGTCATTCCCCCAGCATCCCCTACTATCCCATCTGCATCTGCCTTTGATACTTGGTGGAAAATTGTGCTGCTTTTTCATTTTTTTACCCTCCCATCCCCATGGTATACCTCTGGATTTTCATTGATGGGCACTTCAATAAACACTTTTCCTGTAATGTGTGAGACACACTGGCAGTCATAGGCATGGTCATTGGGTGACAGGGAGTATCAGTCAGAGCTGCTGCATCCTCTGTGATGCACACAATTTTCATGGAGCCACTTTCATCTAGATAAGAGTTGCAAAACCTGCCCCTACATGTACAGGCTGAATCCCAGGAATCAAAGACACCCCTGCAGAAGATCATATGTTGTTTACATTAATGTTTGTGCCATTTGAGCCAGACTGCAAACACATGGAACAACATCCTGTCTCATCTAGGTTTACAAAGAGTCTCCCTCGTCCCCCTGTGCACACTGAAGTTCTAGACTCAAACACTTCTCTGCAGCTGATACTGCAGGTTGTTGTGATGTGCTTGTTAAAGTAGAAAACCTCAAGTTGGACAGAGCGGGGGTCAGCTTTAATATTAATAAAATCAGCATGCAACTAGACTGGTCCCCTCCAAAAAACACCTTTGTAAGGTATACCATGTACAATCAGAGCCAGCACAATTTTTCGTTTCCATTATATTTTATTAAGGATATTCAAAGCAAGTATACAGAGATGGCTGGATATAGACTACCAGAGTTTACATGGGCCCAATGGCCTAAAGATATAGATGCATACCATAACCGTAACAATTTTTATTTTGTTCCATTGTCTCTCTCACTGCCTTGATTCACTTTTTAGAAGAAAAAAAACAAGCTATCACATGTTCTTCTAACAATCTTGTAGGTCTAGTACGTTAAAAGGAAATTCAGTTGTTAACAAAAGATATTACATTCAAAAAAGGATCCGTCTGGCATTACAGATGATCTTGGCTTTTTCCTATTCTTAAACATAATTACAAGAATAATATGCAGTAGCTGCATTCTATTCCCTCTAAACATTACATTCTTTAGAAAATATATATTTGTTAACAGCATTTTTAGAAATAAAGAAACTGCATCATTTGAAAAAAAAAGAATAAACAGTTGGAATTTTTTTTTTTTTTTAAATACAATATAAATCCTTTGACTAGGCAGATACTGGATGATATATTGTATATTAAAAGGATGTGAAAAAAATATATTTTTTTGTTTTCATAAGCCCTGTGCTTTAAGGATTCCTGTTTAACCCCTTTGCTGTCAGAGCTAATTTTCCTTTTTTTCTGCACATTAGGCCTTAAGATTTATTAAAACCACCAAATATTATATGAGACCCTATAGAATAAAACAGTGGTTCTTGCAATTTTTGTAAAAGACACAAAAATTGCACTACTGTTTATAAAATCTATAATTTCAGCTAACAAAAAAATAGACTTAATTTGATTACAAGTAAAAAAACATCACATAATATAAAATTTTTATAAAATTAGTTGTGTTGACTAAATATGTACCCAAATATAAATCTTCAAATTTGTATACACCCTATAGTCATATAGTCATACTGAAAGACCAAATGTCAGCAATTTTCCCAAAGCCTTCTTTCCTTTATAAGGTACACCATAGCTACCTGATAGCATTGACCACCCCGTTACCCATTAATAGCTAGACAACTCTTTATTTAGTTTCTGGGACCAGCAATTTCCCTAAAGCCTTCTTTCCTTTATAAGGTACACCATAGCTACCTGATAGCCTTGACCACTTTGCTACCCGTTAATAGCTAGACAACTCTTTATTTTGTTTCTGGAACATTATTCACAAGACAACTAGGACTCTTCTTTCTTTTACAGATTTGCAATCCACTTTTAATCTCCTGAAAGTATATATTTAGTTATTTAGAGATTAAGCACTATGCCTGTTCCATTACATAAAAAAAAATGAATCTTTGGTAGGATACACTTATTTGAGGGTTTATGCTTAGAAGGCCCTACATAAAACCATCTCATATCAGGCATCTTTAAACATTTAAATAATATTCTTACTAACCCATTTCATAAACATACAGTAAATAAATGTTCAAATGGGAAGGCTCTTTATTTTGCACTCTAGAATTTGAGGAATGGGAGGAGATATAAAGTAACAGCAATAAAACATCAATATGTACAGTATACTATTCAAAGAAAATCAATATATAACCCTCTAGTATTGTTTTTTTTATGATCTATAGTTCCCCAATATGAAATTATATTGTCTGTCAAACCTAATTTACATAAACATATCAGTGTTGAAAATCAAAGTTAATGTGCACAAATGTAATAAACGTGATCAGCATAACTCTGTATACTGACACCACAATATACATTTTCCAATGATATCCACAATTGTGAGCACACAAACTAGTAAAAAAATAGTAAACGGTTCACAAATATTCCTGTGATCTTCCACCATCAATACATACCAGACTCTTATGGGAATACCCTCACCTTGTTAATATGACCTTTAAAAGAAAAAAAGTCTATCTTGTTTATCCTTTTTATAGCCAGGACTCGGCTGTCTCCTCTCCAGTGGAATAAATACTCAAAGGCAAAAGGAAAGGAAACATAGTTCTTTCCGCAATGCAATTTTTTATTTGTAAAAGTAGAAACACTCACTTGTAAAATAACCCTTTCATGCCTAAGCCTATTTCTGACATTTGTTGCTTACAAATTATTTTCTAGAAAATTACTTAGAACCCCCAAACATTATATATATTATTTTTAGCAGATACCCTAGAGAATAAAATGGCGATTTTTGCAATATTTTCTGTCACATGGTATTCATGCAGCGGTCTTTCAAACATAATTTTTTGGGGGAAAAAAGACACTTTCATGAAAAAAAAACAAACAGTAAAGTTAGCCCAATTTTTTTGTATAATATGAAAGAGGATGTTGCGCCGAGTAAATAGATACCGAACATGTCATGCTTTGAAATTGTGCACACAATCATGGAATGGCAACAAACTATGGTACCTAAAATTCTCCATAGGCAACGCTTTAAAAAATTTAACAGTTACCAGGTTAGAGTTACAGAGGAGGTCTTTTGCAAGAACTATTGCTCTCACTCTGATGATCACGGTGATACCTCACATGTGTGATTTGAACACTGTTTACATATGCGGGCGTGTCTTACATATGCGTTTTCTTTGCTGTGTGATCACGCGGGGAGGGGCGCGCTTTAAAAAACTTCTTATTTATTAATTTTTTTTTACATTGTCCTTTTTAACCGCTTCCCGACCGCCTCATGTACATATACGTGTGCAGAATGGCACGGGCAGGCAAAATCGCGTACCTGTACGTGATCCTTTAAATGCCTGCCTGTGGGTCACGTGCGCGCCGCCAGCGGCGCGCTCGCGACCCGGTCGGGAGCTCCGTGACCCCGGCCGCGGGACCAGTGGACCCGATCGCCGCTGGTGTCCCGCGATTGGGGCAGGGAGCTCAAGAACGGGGAGAGGTATGTGTAAACAAACCTCTCCCCGCGCTTCCTACACTGCCTGTCATTGATCGGCTGTTCAGGGTCATCAGGAAAGCCGATCAATGACGTCAGATGTCAGCCCCGCCCCCTAATGTAAAAAAAACACACACATGTCACAGCCCATAACCCCTCCCCTCCCCCTAGTGGTTAACCTCTTCACTACAACTGTCATTTATACAGGAATCAATGCATTTAAATAGCATTGATTGCTGTATAAATGACAATGGTCCCAAAAGTGTGTCAAAAATGTCCGATGTGTCCGCCATAATGTCGCAGTCACAATAAAAATCGCTGATCACTGCCATTACTAGTAAAAAAAAATATATTAATAAAAATGCTATAAAACTATCCCCTATTTTATAAACGCTATAACTTTTGCGCAAACCAATCAATAATCGCTAATTGCGATTTTTTTTAACAAAAATATGTAGAAGAATACGTATCAGCCTAAACTGAGGAAAAAAAAAATGTTTTTATATATTTTTTGGGGATATTTATTATAGCAAAAAGCAAAAAATATTGCATTGTTTTCAAAATTGTCGCTCTATTTTTGTTTATAGCGCAAAAAATAAAAACCGCAGGGGCGATCAAATACCACCAAAAGAGAGCTCTATTTGTGGGAAAAAAAAGGACGCCAATTTTGTTTGGGAGCCACGTCGCATGACCGCGCAATTGTCAGTTAAAGCAACTAAGTGCTGAATCGCAAAAGGGGGCCTGGTCCTTTGGCTGCCAATTGGTCCGGGGCTGAAGTGGTTAAAAAAAACAATTCTGATCACTTTTATTGCTGTCACAAGGAATGTAAACATCCCTTGTGACAGTAATAGGTGGTGACAGGTACTCTTTTGCACTTAAAAGTATTCAGATCGCTAAAAATGGCGTTTTTTTTTAAATCTGCGCCATTGGCAGCCGAGTAAACCATTAGTGACGTTGTGACGTCACTTCCGTGTTTTTACATAGGAGACTTGATCAAATCCATTTGCGGATTTGTTCCAGTCACAGCCTAGCTGGTGGATGCATGTTGATTGTGGACTGGGTCTCCCGGTGGGGCGGGAGGAGTGGAAAGAGTGGCGGGAGGTGGCGTAATTTGAGGGGACATCACCTCCCGCTTCTTTAGGATAACAGCCAAGTGGCTTATAGCCACATCGGTTGTTATCACTAAAAAGCCAACCGCTGGCTTTAACAAACGGTACCAGGGTGATGCCTGCAGCCGCAGGCATCACCCCAGTTTTACCCCTTCAAGCCACAAATGAAAATTTGCATATGGTCGGTGCTAAGGGGATAAAATAGACAAGCCTCCAGTCACAGGGTGGCCACATGAGAGCAGCGCTGCATCAACTCCGGCATGGGCTTCACTCTATTCCCTTTTATGGCTGAAAAGACAAAACACCAGACTCCTTTAACACAGAATGATCCCAAGTGATTTTTTTACACTAGATAACACAAGAGAGGGAGTATATTTAAAAGAGCACTGCACCTATTTATGTTTATTTTTAACTTTGTTTGCATGTTGAAGTGATCAGGTAGCTGTAAAGCATTGGAAGTACTTCTTCTGCATAGACAGTAAAATGTAAACTTCAATATTGGACACTTTCACCCCCTTCCTGCCAAGGCCAATTTTCAGCTTTCAGCGCTGTTGCACTTTGAATGACAATTGTGCGGTCATGCAACACTGTACCCATATGACATTTTTTTTAATTCACACAAACAAAGCTTTTTTTGGTGGTATGTAATCACCACTGGTTTTCTTTTTTTATATATTTTGTTAAACAAACGAAAAAAGACCAAAAACTAAAAAAAAAAAAGCTTCAGAGCTTTCTCAGCCAGTGACCTGAACAAGTAAACATATATAAAAAGTTCAGACGTTTTTTTTAATTTTTTGCTGTGTACTCATTCTAAGTATGTGAGGAATGCTTGGTGATATGACATTATCATAGCAGAACACTCCACTCTGCTATTCTTCATATGACACGAGTGTACACTACACAGTGCATGTGTCACAGGTAATGGCAATTATAAAATAAAGTTGCTACAAAATATGAAAAGCAAAGTTTGTTCAACAGAAAGTACATAAAAAGTTTTTCTTACCAAAAAAATGCTTTTTGTTTAGTTCAGTTCTACTGTAAGAATTGACAGAAGACAGATACGCAAATAGCATTTTCAGAAGGAGGTCAGTGATGGCAGTTCATATATTTCATGCACACATTAAAGTGCACCAAAGATCTCTAATGTGTGTTTCAGTTTGGCAGTAATGCAAAAGAATATTAAATTGTATATTTTTACTAAAAGAGCAGTGATTTTTTTTTTGTGACTTTTCACTTTTCTAAGAGCCTATTCAAACATACTATGGTGACCTGTGTTTTTTTGCACTGGAAGAACTCACATCACCACATAGACACATGGAAAACAATAGTTTTTTTCTGTGTCCTGTTCAAACCCCAGCATTGGTGTCATGTGCAGTATGGTACATTGCATTAAAATATTTCATGTATGCATTTAAAAGCCATGTAATCACACGTCCATGCAACATAAGTCAATTGGGAAAAAAATTGCAGCCATCTTAAAAGAGAAGTGGAGAGTGTGTAGTGGAAAGCTTGCTAGTGAGGTGTCTAAATGGCAGAGTTTAAAGGAATAGATGAAATTGTGAGCCGTGTGTGGGTTGTTACGCTGGAAATCCCATTTACTAATGCCTTTCCAACAGCAAAAATGTGTTTGTCTCTCTTTATGTCTCTATTTTTTTTTCTCAACCCACAAACAGGTAAAGGATAACAGGTAAAGGATGTGATGTCGGAGGAAATAACCTGCAAAATGCATAGCAATTTAACGTGCATAAAAAGATGTATCAACGCACGTCAACACATTTTAATGTACATTTATGTGTGCCCTTAGTGAGTGAGCTGAAACAAAGTGATTTTTTTTTCACAGAAAGTAATGTTGAATCTTCTTGTTCAGTTCCGCTTTAAGCATTGAAGGAAGACAGATATATATATATATATACACACATACTGTAAGCATTTTCAGAAGAAGGTCATTAATGCTTGAATGACACTCCACTGTCCAACAAGAAATAAAAAAAAATCCTTACTCAAACATTTGCTCACAGCAATGAAGGATTGTATTCTGGCATGATGGAAAAGTACAAGCCCCCCTCCCCCCTATTTCTTTTATCAAGACGCCTTTTGCCTCTCAGTCATGACTTGTTCTTTATGCAAATATCCAGCTTCTTTAGCCTTTTAAATATCATCATTCGAGAGGAAGAATGTTCCTTTAATTTACCCTTTTCTCACCCCACTCCGGCCTCACCCTTCCATCCTTCATTTCTTTCCTCTATCAACCTTACCTTGTCTAGTTCTTCTTTTACCTTACCAATACTCCTTCCTGTTATCCTTTCTCAGCAGTTTACTACTGTTTACTTTACTAGGGATTCCCTCTGTGCACGAAAAATGAATAAAATATCTCAGAATTCAACCTTGATTGCAGAATGCCCACAGCTCAAGGACATCATGCACAGTCTCTGTATGGGCTAAGACACACGCCCTTCTTTCATGTGCATGTTTTGTATTGCTAGTTGAACTGTATATTGCCCACTTGGATATTATTACATGTTGCTGTTATGTACCTTTTTTCTAATCTCTATCACACTGTTGAATTCCCAGACAGACATACAGGGTGTTTTTTAGAAAAGGCAAATCCTCTTTGCACTACAAGTGCAAACTACAAGTGCAAAGTGCACTTGAAATTGCACTGAAAGTGCACTTGGAAGTGCAGTTGATGTAAATCTGAGTGGTAGATCTAAAATGAGGGCAAGCTCTTCTGATCTTATCATCCAATCCTGTGCAAGCTAAAATGCTGTTTTTTTAAAATTTTCCTTACATGTCCCCCTTGGATCTACAGTGACTGCACTTCCAAGTGCACTTTCGATGCAATTTCATTTTCACTTTGCACTTGTAGTTTGCACTTGTAGTGCAAAGTGGATTTGCCCTTTGTAAATAACCCCCATAGTATGTATAGTTGATTTTACTCAAGGAACAGGGAATTTTTCTTTTACTGCACCTGACGATATCAGGTCACTGCAGGGATGCTTGCCCTTAGTGAATGAGGTGAAACTAAGTGTACATTTTTTTGGTAAATAATACCTAATAATGTGCAAGTAAAAGAAAGAAAAAAAAATTGAGCTTGCACATAGGTAGTATACAGATTAAACCTCAAATGTGAAAAGTTTTGAAGACAATAATCCAGTGGCTTGCACATATTTGAATGATTGACATCACAGCTTCACCACTTTGATTAAGCTAAGTGAATTTTCTCTGTACAAAGCATTTTTGCTTTTTGAATGAGACGCATATGTGCTGACCTTAATCATCCAATCACATGCAAGTAAATCCTGTTGTTTTTAATTGAACATGATTGGGTATTTTTTTCAAATAAAGTTTCACTTAGTTTCAAATCATTCTGTCAGATATGTGAAAATGTACCTTGAAAGTAAAAAATTCTCAGCTCTTTTATTAAATCAGGGTCAGTGTGTTTGAAAAAAGAAATAGTATATGTAATTGCCTCTTACTGGGTCTATTAACCCACCCAATACTTACATTAGGAAAAGTTCAATGTGATCTGGATAATCCTAAAGCATTGTAGCACACACTCTATAAAGAGTTTTAATATATTTCTCAGGGACACAGATAGCAATATAAACTTGACAGGGGATCTAATCCTACCCTACTCTGTATTAAAACCAAGAATGTTGGCTATACATACTATAGACCTTAGGCGAGGTTTAGTTCACCAGCTACATTTATTACTCCCAAATGGTTTGCTATGTGTGGAGTTTGGCAGCCTTGTTATAGATACATATCAGCTGGCTTGTTAAAAACGTCAGAAATAAGTATACTGCATGGCCTGCATTTAGTTTAATAAATGTAAAAGTCTTCATAGCACTTCCATGATAGCGGTATATGAAAATAATCAAGTACAAAGCAGAATAGCAGAACTGGCTGTTTTTTCTAATTTCAGATTTTATCAGCCATGGTTCTGGAGTAAGATCAATGGTGGTAGTTGCAACTGGGACTATGAGGTAAACAGGGAGAAAGAGAAAGAATATGTTGAATATTACTATGTATAAAATAATTACATATACCCATTCAGTTTAGTAATTTAGGGGATTTGTGATAGTACCTATTTTTCATTATAATTTCTGAAACCAGACTCAGTTTTCAAAAGTATGCATTTACTTATTATCTTATAAAAACAAAATATGAAAAAGAATCAGTTTATCTGTTTTAGAGAGTACTGAATTTGATCTTGGTATATTTAGTGAATATATTGCATGTTCATGGTTTTATCAGAATAGTTTTTATTATTGAGTAAAAATCATAGTTTAATAAATAGATAAATATGTTCTTTGGCTCCTGAGACAGTATGAAATCTGTTAACCATTGAAAAAAAGATATCCACCAAACATTGAATACAATGCAATGGAAGAGTTACTTTTATCTGCTATGTATAGAACATATTATTTTAGTTCTTTTCAGTGCATGTTTAGAAAGCTGATATCCATTTGAGCCTTTGGAGTTTTGAAAATGTAATATAAACATCTATAATAGATATTTAAGTGGAATTTTGTTTATGGTACATGCTGTTTTTAGGTCCCCTACCTGTAAAATTGCTCTTTTAAAATTGACTTTATTTCTACCCTTACATTACTTATTTTTTTACCCTTCTGGTATTTTTTAAGTCACTACCTCTGTTTCACAAGATTAAGCTTTTAAGATTTTACTTTTCTATACATTCATGTCCTCAAATTTGCATTATTGAGGAGTCTAATGAAAATACAGGATAATATTATAATGTATATATATATATATATATATATATATATATATATATATATATATATATATATATATATATGAGGTTTAATCCCCTTGTGTTAAAAAAGAGGGGAAAAGGGATTGGGACTTTGAATGAAGCCCGTAGGTATAAATAATTCAGTTTATTATATAAATTAACATACAAACGCTTAATCATGAGTAAGTGTATATCCAATACAATTATAATAATGGGTACAATTCATAAAAATGTATATCTATACATACAATATAGATGGGTTGCCACATGATTATAAATGATTAATATCAAAAATGATACATACTGACAGATATCAATTGAATCATAGGGACACGGCATATAATAGCTCTATGCATTTCAAGCATTTCGTGGATTATCCACTCTTCCGGAGCATGCGCGTGAGTTCAATAAAAAATATAATAGAAGGAGTTGCTGTATGGTCTGATCCTACCCAAGGAAAAAAGAAAAATCATAAAAAATAAAACCAAGTAAAAAAAACCCACTCTCTACCATACTTACAAGATTGACTCTATATTAAAAGTGTGGCACTGTAGATCGGGGACCCCCAAAGGGGGGCATCTCCAACGGGAGCTGAGGTGGGGTGAGTGGCCCCCTGTCCAGCAAGAAAATCATCCCGGGGAGACAGATTTTAAGAAATTGAAGTAGTGATCATAAGTGCTGAGACCATCGATGAAGGACTCCTGAAAAAATATATGTATATCAATTTATAGTATGACACGTGCAAAGTGTCCTGTGCTCAGTAACAGGGGGGCTGGAGTACTAGAAAGTATTGGTGGTAGCCAAGGTGTAAAAAGTGAAAAGTAATGAGGCTATAAACGAATCACCAGAAGAGGTTGAATAAAAAGGTGTAAGAAGTAAAAGTGATAAGGATCTAAAGGCATCACCAAGAAAGGTTGAATACAAAGGTGTAAAAAGTTGAAAAGTGTTAAGGATATAAACGCATCACCAAGAAAGGTTGAATAAAACAATCTAACAGTGCAGTGCAACAAGAGGTGAATTCTAATTATCAATTAGACAGTGATCAGTTCATAGGGTCCTGGGATCCAAGATGATTCATGTAGTGAACCAAAGTGAGCGACAACACACCAGAGGGAATCTGACGTCCCTGGGTGAAGTCTATAAGGGCACGGCCATCACACGCCCACCAACGTCACCCGGCGTCACTCCATCTAGCCACCAGAAGGGGCAGTGCCACAGCAGTGACACCACACCTGCAACACACAGAAGGTGACGTTGATGCATGGCGCATGAACGTCCATCTATCCTAAGTAGAAGGGGAGGAAGAGGCTCTGTGGAATGCATCATAATCCTCTTGTGTTTGTGCTCATCAGGAATGTCTATGTTACCCTTTGAGTTTATCATCTTAAAGTTAGAAAAAGTAAGTTGCTTTTAATTTACTATGCTGAACTTGCCATCTGCTTAAACATGTATAGAACAAAGGTGTACCATATAATGTTATTAACTTGTGAACCAGATTGATAATTAACAGGACATCCCAGTGGGGAGGTAATGAAATGGCTCAAATTTAATAGTCCATCAATGTGTCAGACATCAAATGCTTCTCATAAACTAAATAGCAAACTGTTTATTTAGTAAAATAGCTGAAATTACTTTGAAAAAAAACTACACTGAATGCACACTATGCAAATTTGATTAAGATGATTGCTACTTTACCTAAATTGCATCTCTATCTATGGCACATTCTATAAACATTATGCCTGCAATATAGAAAATTGATTATTTTTTATGATATAATAGTTGATGGTGGTTTTTTTCCCACTGTATTTTGAAGAGATACATAAACCATATACAGAATGCTGCTCAATAAAAATAAACTTGAAATTAATTTTCCCATTTAGTTAAAGCTATAAAATTATATTGATCATGCAATATGTCATTTGTACAGCAATTTTGATACATTTAGAAATGTGTGCTTTGTAAAGAATGGAGAATTTGCTTCATGGACAATAAAAAACAAGGCAATATGTAAAAAAAAAAAAAAAAAATTATATATATATATATATATATATATATATATATATATATATATATATATATATATATATATATATATACATATACACTGTATTTATTATCAGAGGGTGGACAGCATCAATATAGTAATCTATTCATGTAACCAGGTGTGTTCCCAAAAACATCAAAATAGACAAAATTAACAGTTACAGTATGGATCGGATCTAGGGGAGTGCAAGGGTGGTCTATGCCCCCCCAGAGTTCATTTGTGACAGCCAACCCCACCCCCCTTCCTTCTTGCCTCCACCCCAGCCACTGTGCCCAGCCACTGAACTCCTCCCAGGGCTGGGGCGCAACTAGTATAATGTGGGGGGGCAATAGTATCATCGCTAGCACTGGGCAATTAGGTACTGCCTGGCTGTGATCTCCAAGTCTCACCTCATCTCTTCCTGCTTGTCACAGAAAATGGAGGGGCAGAAGCAGAGTGATTCAAAAAGGAGACTGGCAAGGATACCACTTTAAAAGAAGCTTGATGTTGTTTGAAGACAGGTGAAAAAGTTATAAGACCTGATAAGGAAATCGCATAAAAATGCATAAAACTATCAAATGTGCACACAGTGTTATGTGTACACACTTAAAGGGCCCATTCAATAGAATAGCCCAACCCAATTGCGATTTCAATGAATGTTATAGTGAAAAAAAATCTTTTTTACGTGTGTGAAGGAACTAGTGAGATACATTTAAATAAAAGAAATATATACATAATGTTCAAAAAATGTGGAATGTATATAAACTCTCCAAAAATAAAGTCTATATATTTGTGATAGCGAATGGGTGAGGGGGTGAATAGATAGTGAGGTATGTATATAACCATTTATTGGTATTATATATATCCGCTAACCAAATCGCTGTGATGAAATCGCTAACCAAATCGCTATGATAAGGTTTGTTGAACAACACTTGCCGAAAACCACCTAGTGAGTTGAAGTTATATTTAAATACTATACTGATGATACTAATACTTAACGGTTATATTGTGTGTCTTAAGTTATTTTAAGTTATTTTAAACGTGATTCCTGATGTGAATTTTAGTATCCAAGACTTCACTTGTATATTGTGTGGATAGGCATATTCAAAAATGAAATGAAATAAAAGATAAAAAAAGATAAATGACAAAATATATGAAATGTGAAGAAGAAAAGTGAATAGACAATCGTGCACTCTAAATGGTGTGTCTATATGTTTAATTAATTGTTTTTGTATTTATTTTTGTTTTTATTTTTATTTTGTATATCTAATGTTGTTCAATCGGGTTGATAGCCTGCATAGTGTGCTAACGGCTATATCTTCTTTCAAAGGGTTTTTAGCAAACCTTACTCATTGGCTACTGGCAGTGTCGGTGATGAATATATGCATTTTATACAATAGTTATACATGACCAGTGACTGTAATTAATCCTTTTGAGACTTCGTAATTGTGTATCTATGGAACAATCCGTGGACCCGGGCGACCAAATTAGATAGAAGTCCCGACCAGTGTCGGTGCTTCTATGGGGCGGCGGGCTGCAGAGGCATCGCAGAAACCACCCAATTTAATGTTATTGGGTTCTACGGGTCGTTGACAGCTGTCTATTTTAATGAACCGTCCCATGACAATTGGTGGAAACATTGAGAGGTAAGGCGGATCAATGAATTAGATGTGACCCGTGTTACACAGCCAGTGTACAACTCGAAGGATGCAAAAAACAGGTAGCGAGCATTATACGATAAAGCGCTTCAATTCCAAAACGTTGTGCAACCAATCACCACAGTTGTTCACAACTCTATGGACACTGCAAGTGGAGGGGTTTCAGCCAGTCCCTATCTATCTGTGTGTACACATAGCCTTACAATGTGGATTTAAAACTATTTATTCCACTGGATCTGAGATGATACGGCTCTTATGCATGGGATGATGTGAGACTCTATAAAGATAGAAGATTATTAGTTTGACAATAGTAATGATCATAGATAATTATATGCATATGATAAGTTTGCATCCAAATGTCAAAAACTTTAAATGCTGATGACTGCAGATGCCATGTATCCAAATTGATAACAAAGTTGATATAAAAGGCATCAAAGGCAGTGGGTAGTGGAGATAATGTATATAAACGTATATCAATATATGCTATATATTGTCATCAGGATGCAAATAGAGTCTATGTAGAGGGAAATCAATGTGTTTGACCGACATGCATAAATAATACTATACTACGGCAATAGTAAAGCCATGGTATATATTGGCTGAAATCAGCAATGATAAAGCCGTAATTACCACCCGTTATGTCAGTAGTGGTGTCTGCTCCCTGAGGACAGCCGTCTTCCTAGTTTGCTGCACCTGTGACGGATCTTAGTTTATCCAATGTTGATGTGTGTATGGAGCCTTCAGAGATCTAACATTTGGTGTATGCATTTGAATGAAAGTATCCCTTTAGTCTTAGTAAATAGCGTGTGTGCTTGGATATTCAGTGGAAAATATGTTTTATAAGTGACATCCAGCATATTTGGCAACTGAATAGGTCCATATATAAATGAACATTGACAACCATCATAATAGGGAAGCCAAATTTAAACACGATATACACAAAGTGTCTAGAGGATATTTTAGAAACAGTTCTCTTATCGGAATAGTGGATGTAAAGCGCATAGGGCAACTGTAAACATACTTAGTCTGAATGAAACGTAAATAGGAGTAAAGCAGTAAATATTTAAATATAGAACTCCAAAAAAACAACCTTCATTCATAATAGTGGGAAACATCCCATTCAAAATTTAAACCAAGAGGAATTATAGTATTTAAAATAAAAATCCAATAGACTTCACGTTTACATAGCAAACGGAATCGATCGCCTCCCCGTTTTGGAGTGGCGATTTTCTCAATACCTTGTATAAATAAACTGGAAACATCTTTTGCATGTACTAAATTCCAGTGTTTTGCAACATTGGTAGAATAGTTTTATATATATATATATGGACCTATTCAGTTGCCAAATATGCTGGATGTCACTTATAAAACATATTTTCCACTGAATATCCAAGCACACACGCTATTTACTAAGACTAAAGGGATACTTTCATTCAAATGCATACACCAAATGTTAGATCTCTGAAGGCTCCATACACACATCAACATTGGATAAACTAAGATCCGACACAGGTGCAGCAAACTAGGAAGACGGCTGTCCTCAGGGAGCAGACACCACTACTGACATAACGGGTGGTAATTACGGCTTTATCATTGCTGATTTCAGCCAATATATACCATGGCTTTACTATTGCCGTAGTATAGTATTATTTATGCATGTCGGTCAAACACATTGATTTCCCTCTACATAGACTCTATTTGCATCCTGATGACAATATATAGCGTATATTGATATACGTTTATATACATTATCTCCACTACCCACTGCCTTTGATGCCTTTTATATCAACTTTGTTATCAATTTGGATACATGGCATCTGCAGTCATCAGCATTTAAAGTTTTTGACATTTGGATGCAAACTTATCATATACATATAATTATCTATGATCATTACTATTGTCAAACTAATAATCTTCTATCTTTATAGAGTCTCACATCATCCCATGCATAAGAGCCGTATCATCTCAGATCCAGTGGAATAAATAGTTTTAAATCCACATTGTAAGGCTATGTGTACACACAGATAGATAGGGACTGGCTGAAACCCCTCCACTTGCAGTGTCCATAGAGTTGTGAACAACTGTGGTGATTGGTTGCACAACATTTTGGAATTGAAGCGCTTTATCGTATAATGCTCACTACCTGTTTTTTGCATCCTTCGAGTTGTACACTGGCTGTGTAATACGGGTCACATCTAATTCATTGATCCGCCTTACCTCTCAATGTTTCCACCAATTGTCATGGGACGGTTCATTAAAATAGACAGCTGTCAACGACCCGTAGAACCCAATAACATTAAATTGGGTGGTTTCTGCGATGCCTCTGCAGCCCGCCGCCCCATAGAAGCACTGACACTGGTCGGGACTTCTATCTAATTTGGTCGCCCGGGTCCACGGATTGTTCCATAGATACACAATTACGAAGTCTCAAAAGGATTAATTACAGTCACTGGTCATGTATAACTATTGTATAAAATGCATATATTCATCACTGACACTGCCAGTAGCCAATGAGTAAGGTTTGCTAAAAACCCTTTGAAAGAAGATATAGCCGTTAGCACACTATGCAGGCTATCAACCCGATTGAACAACATTAGATATACAAAATAAAAATAAAAACAAAAATAAATACAAAAACAATTAATTAAACATATAGACACACCATTTAGAGTGCACGATTGTCTATTCACTTTTCTTCTTCACATTTCATATATTTTGTCATTTATCTTTTTTTATCTTTTATTTCATTTCATTTTTGAATATGCCTATCCACACAATATACAAGTGAAGTCTTGGATACTAAAATTCACATCAGGAATCACGTTTAAAATAACTTAAAATAACTTAAGACACACAATATAACCGTTAAGTATTAGTATCATCAGTATAGTATTTAAATATAACTTCAACTCACTAGGTGGTTTTCGGTAAGTGTTGTTCAACAAACCTTATCATAGCGATTTGGTTAGCGATTTCATCACAGCGATTTGGTTAGCGGATATATATAATACCAATAAATGGTTATATACATACCTCACTATCTATTCACCCCCTCACCCATTCGCTATCACAAATATATAGACTTTATTTATGGAGAGTTTATATACATTCCACATTTTTTGAACATTATGTATATATTTCTTTTATTTAAATGTATCTCACTAGTTCCTTCACACACGTAAAAAAGATTTTTTTTCACTATAACATTCATTGAAATCGCAATTGGGTTGGGCTATTCTATTGAATGGGCCCTTTAAGTGTGTACACATAACACTGTGTGCACATTTGATAGTTTTATGCATTTTTATGCGATTTCCTTATCAGGTCTTATAACTTTTTCACCTAAGTTTGTCTTCAAACAACATCAAGCTTCTTTAAAAGTGGTCACTCTCACTCTGCAGAATTAGCCTAGCAGCACATGTTGATATCCAATTAAGCCTAGTTTTCAGCTGCTGGTAACAGCCTTTTTCCATCAAACAATCATGTGATGCACATCCTGTAAGCATATATATTTGATATTCATTTTTGAGTTCATCAGCTATGAGTAAGCACTAGTTGTGGTGCGAAACGCGTCAGCTCTGTACCCCCCTTTTTTGCCGTGTATGGATTGCAGTGTTTTTTGCTTTTAAATAAACTTTTTGGATTTTATTTTCTCGGTGTGCGGCTGTCCGGAGTTCTTCCTTTTTTGATTTCCAATCATTATGCATTTGTAGAGAAGGATCACAGAAGTAAAGAGGAGTTAAAGAGGGAATGAGAGTGTCTGTGGATGGAAGATTGGGGGGTAGGAGGATTTATGGTGGTATTTGTACAGACATGGAGGAGGTACTGGGTGGGGAGTATAGGATCCATGCATATGTGGGTGGGGTGTAAGAGGGTTTGTGCTAGAAGAGGGGTTGGGGGTGCAGGGTTTATACTGGAACAGGGGGAATGAGAGGATTTATGCACTACTTTTTAGAACGCACTGCAACCATATTGCATGATACAAAATACCATGCGGGCAGGTGCAGGCAAACACACTGCATTTGCAACCTGCATTTGGGGTGTCATTAATTTTATATTGACACCCGCTCCAGATTTCAAATTAAGTGCATTTTGCATTTGGTCTGAATTGCACAGGAACACACAGGACACCCTGACCGTCTCAAACTGCAATGCCTATTTTCTTTCTTCTTTCAACACATCAACATCAGGGTCAACAAGTTTACTTGCTGCCTAATTTATACCACCAACTTTCAAATGCCATTGTAATGAAATAAACAATGTTATTTATTTTACCTGTCAGTGATCTTAATGTTATCGATGGAAATTGTATATGAAAACGAAGTGCCCCTGTTTTTTAAGCAAAGGCTTGCTATGAATATGTAAGGGTTGACAAGTGGCTACACCTCTTTAGTATTACATGTTTTGTATATTGTATATATAGAAGCTATATAGGATCTGAGCACCTACATGTCTGAATTTTCACCCCATAGTGTAGGTCAATGTGGAAAGGGCAGGGATGCCTGAAGCTGCTTTATTATTCTAAGATTATGGGATTATGGGTATGTTGAAAAAGAGGAACTGAATTCTTATGAAATTAAAAGGGCCATGTTTACTTCTAGTGGCTGTTGAGCTGTATTAATGACTTTTTTATTTTTGAAAAACATACTATTACTATACAACATAATCATTGAGCCCACATTCACATTGAGCTGTTTTGACATGCGATTTGTTATGTCAAATCGCTTCTCAAATCGTTGTCTATTGCTGGCAACTGCACCGTCTGAATAAGTGCGACGCCGACTTTGCGGCGCCGCATCGATTCCCAAAAGTTGTTCCTGCACTACTTTTGGGGCTTCAGGAGCAATTTTAGGAACCTGCACAGATGTCTCTCAAATTGCTCCTGAAGTTGTACTGACATGCGGGTTTAAAATAGTGTGAGTTCATCTGAAATCTTTTTAATTTATAAAAAAAAGCACAAATTTTGATTCTATATAAATAGTTTTCTTAGAATGGTATGTAAAAAGGGAGGTGTGGTCAGTACATGTCAGAGTAGGCAGCAAGACCTCCCGGTGAAGTCTGAGATTTTTACAAATTATACCAAATGTGCACAAGAATTTTCCCAGCTGATGGGTTGCAGAGAAAGGGAAACAGACAGGCCATCCCTCCAATAGCCAGCAACAACTTTGTGATGAGGCATTTCCACCTTTTTTTCCCAGCCAGGACTAAGCTGCATCACAATGCCAGCAGACCAAAATGAAAGACTTACCAGGAAAAGACATGTGTGCAGCCACTGAACAGCTGCAGGCCAGATCTATGGCAGACAGCCTGAAACCATTACTACCAGCCCCCCTCACAGGTCAGTGTATGTCTAATGTCTCCCCTCACATATTGCTCAACTAGCCAGAGGGACAGTCGACATAATAGGACAGGGGGCTTTATTAGGGTTCCCTACACTAGATTTGAGATGGAAGGGTATATATATAGAGACTGTAAAAAAGCTACAAAGCAGAAATGCAATAACTTAAAGCAGACATCCAGGCTATTTCTGCAGACTACTGCTCTGGAAACTGTTTGTACAAGCCTGTGGGCTACTGTTTCTGTTTTCACAGACACAATATCTAAACATTCATAAGTCCAATATTCATAGTCTATTTCTACTCTATGATGATCAAGAAAATAGGAAACATTATAACAATATTAAGCTATAGTGACCTGTTCCCAACAGTAAGGTATATCCTCTAGACGATCTGGACCACACAAATGTGAAAATATGTTTCATAGGATGATGAACCCCAGGAAACCTGACCCCACAAGACTTTGTGATTTAATTAGAAAAATTCACGTTTTCACTGTGAAAGAGGCCATTATGCAAGAGGTTCCTGCCATAAGTCCAGTGGACTTTGACAGATCAAAGATCCAGCTTCTCCCAGATTTATCAAAACACACATCAGAAATAAGCCAACCTCTCCTGCCACTGCTACAGGAAAATAATACGTATTCCACCACTAAATCCAGAATGTGGTCAAATCATCAAACATCCTGGCGATAGTCTCCCCCAAATTGAGTCCTTGCACTGGTCTCACACTTATTCTCCACCTGGGTATACTAAACAACAGCTTAAAACTTGCTCAAAAGACTTATACAGCTGCCCCAGAAAGGTGATATGCTTATTGAGCCACGACCCATTTTGTTATTTTTATTGGTTGATTATTTTTATCATTTGCCTATGACCTGAAACTTCCCATAGGGTAACACTTGATATGCTACATACATACCTTTTGATAGCAGCAAATGCCCTGGCTAGGTGATATACCAGATTTGCCTTCCTTACTACTAGAATCCTAAATTTTATCCCACTATATCCAGGGGAGTGACACCATTAAATCTTTAGCCATTGTTTTGACATAACGGCACAAGCTGCTGCTATTGGGTCTATTACCTTATAGTTCAGACTGAAATATTTCAATGTTCTACTTCACCAAGGTGAGGGCTTCAAACATCCCTGGGAGATATGTTAGACTTCATAAAATAAAAAATATTTTAATATAAATATATATTTAAATTAAAAAAATTATTTTATTTTTTATTATATATATAATTTATATTTTTTTTTTTTATAAATTTTTTATTTTTATTTTTTTATTTTTTTTTTTTTTTTTTTTTTTTTTTTTTTATTTTTTTTTTTTTTTTTTTTTTTTTTTTTTTTTTTTTTTTTTTTTTTTTTTTTTAAATTTTTTTTTTTTTTTTTTTTTTTTTTTTTATTTTTTTTTTTTTTTTTTTTTTTTTTTTTTTTTTTTTTTTTTTCTTTTTTTTTTTTTTTTTTTTTATTTTTTTTTTTTTTTTTTTTATTTTTTTTTTTTTTTTTTTTTTTTTTTTTTTTTTTTTTTTTTTATTTTTTTTTTTTTTTTTTTTTTTTTTTTTTTTTTTTTTTTTTTTTTTTTTTTTTTTTTTTTTTTTTTTTTTTTTTTTTTTTTTTTTTTTTTTTTTTTTTTTTTTTTTTTTTTTTTTTTTTTTTATTTTTTTTTTAGTCTTTATCCACCTTAAAGTGGTTCTAAAGGCTGATGGTAAAATACCCTCTGTGTGCTCCCCCCCCCACAGCCCCCCTAATACTCACTTGAGCCCAATATCAATCTAGCAATGTGCATGGTAACCTCAGCTGTCCTGAGTCTCTCTCTCCAATGAGGATAGAGCCAATGAGAAGAGAGTGGGGGTGGGGCAGAGCTGCGGCTCTATGTGTCTTATGTACACATAGAATAGGGCTCAGGAACGAGCATGCACCAGTGCCCCATAGCCAACAGCTTGCTACTGGGGGCACTGGTCAAGAGGGAGGAGCCAGGAGCACCAGTGGGTTTACCCAATAAGAAGAGGATCAGGGCTGCTCTGTGCAAAACCATTGCAAAAAAATAAAATGTTATAGTATTTTTTATATATGAGGGTTATTGTTTTTATGTGTTTTTGTTATAGTTGTTGCCTATGCTGTGGCTCTTAGTGGAAGCACCAGTTGGCAGAGATAGGGTACAGACTAAGTAGTTTACTTTCATAAAAGTAGAGCCTGGTTTTTGTTCTACAAAACTCCTTTACTCATCTTCTTCGTAGAACATCTGTCTGTCTTTAACCTGCCGACCCCGTGTTTGGTTATCTCTTTTACAACCGTTGTCTTCTCACTCTGTTATGTGAACAGGGGAATTGGTGTGAGCCTGGGGTGGGAAGATCTCTCTTAAGCCCCTGGCATGCATTTGTGTTTATCCTTCTCTACATTCTTCTTACAAAGTTGTAGCTCATGAATGGACAGTGTAAATTTAATGACATCTTAGTTCATATCCACCATACACAACCTCATGATGGTTGACCTATGGTGTTTGTTTGTTAGAATGCCAAATTTGGATAAACCTAGCTATTACATTACTTTAATCAATGAAGAGATCCACCTCATATAACTGTCCATCACTGGAGATATGGAGTTAACCTGGTTGTATACACTATGCAGTTGAGTTTTCTCAAGAGTTTCATGATTTATTGGCTGATTAAAGTAGCTTTTGTTGCTGCCTGGACAAGGTTGTGTTGGGGAACACACATGACCCCTCTTCCTCTTTCCATAGTTCCCGTACCTCTTCCCTTTTCTTTCTTTTTTTCCTATCCATATAATTTCATTCCCATTTTATGTCTGGGCAAGAAATGTTTCATTAAACTGAAGCTACTACATTGCTGAGAGTTCTTGATAGAGTCAATCAGATAGTAATGTTGGTAATATTGTCTTCCCCTTCCTGTTTACATTTACAATACTGTAGGTATGTTCCCACATCAATACTTTTGTTATTTGAAAAATATACTTTTTTATTTTTACTTGTGCCATGTATCATCTTGTATATGGCAGATATGATCTTATACTTCCACCAATTTGACATGTACCATGTATCATCCTGTGTACAGTATATGGCTTTTTTTGTTTATTATAAGATCTTTTGAATTGGGATTGAACTAAAATTGTGTGTAAATGAAAATGGATTGCTTTTGGGTGTGATATCTGACAATAAGCATTTTTCAATATTGAGCTTGTCACTATACATCTGCTAACCTTAATATTCATGCACATAATAAAGCAGAAACAGACGTTTGTATATGAACATGGGCAAACATGAATTGTGTTATCATATTAACCCAAACAATTTACCAATAATTTAATGAACATCCTAAATCCTTTATATCTTGGTCCTAAAATATATCTAGATAGCAGTAAAATACAAGAACGTTTCTAGATCCACTCCACTCTATTTGGCAGAAACTGGGCTTTTATAAATTGGAGATTTAGACCTGGGTTGCAAAATTTTCTTCTGCTGTTTATGCATCTGTAACTGGCACATACATTTAGCAAAATGATTGCTACTAAGGGAATTGAGTGTAACAAGCTCTCTTTTCCTACATGTTTTATGTTATATAAATAAAAAATAAAAATTAAAAAATCATGTCACTGTTAACCATTTGATCAGTCTTCATGTTCCTAAATAAGCTTGATTGCACCAGCGGTAATGGCTTCTTGTATACATTCTTGTATACATTAACCTCCCTGGTGGTATGATTATGTCTGATTTTTGATGCTGAAAGAGGTACATTGTTTTGCATGGGAATTTGTATATTGTAGGCCTGTAATTCTTAGGAATAACTCACTTAAATCTGTCCAAACAAGAGTCTAGTAGACATCCGGCGTATGATAAAGTTTGAAACACAAACTCATAAATTATAATATAATAAATAACTATAAATAATTATAACAAATAATAATATAATAATAATAAAATGTATTCAATAATGTAATCAAATCAAAAACACAGAAATTTGCTCAGTTGCAGAATTGTCGCTGTCATTACTTTCAGTGTTTGATGACGAATTTCCCCACAAATCACTATTGCTCAATTCTGCAAGTGATTCTATTTTACTATTGTTGTTTTCTAGCTGGTCTAAAACCACTTTTGACATAAAGGGACACTTTTTGGTTGCCATGGACATTTTCAAGTTTCCAGGCAGAAAGAACAGTATAAATAATATAAAAATGCAGGGCACTGGACAAAGCATTATGGACAAAAGGGAGGTGAAATTATGTGATACAGTAATGTAATCTGAAAGAATGAAAAATCCCTCTGAGCCAGAATCGGGATTACGGCTATGGAGGTTAACCACATGCCGACCGGGCCATAGCTGAAAGATGGCTACAGGGCGGTTGGCTTATTCTGGGTGGACGTCCGTGGGACATCCTCCCAGAACCTTGCTCCTGCGCGCCCCCTGGGGCGCACACTCGGGAACATCCGTGACAGAAACACTCAGGAACATCCATCACGGATCACGGCAAATGGTGGCTGATAGCGGCCGTTTACCACGTGATTGCTCCGTCACATGTAAGCAAACCGGCTTCACATCATGACGCCGGTTCCTCCCTCCCCTCTCTGTACCGATCGGTACAGTGAGAGGGGAGAAGTGGAGAGGGGGAGAGATGGCCACAGCGCTGTGGGCTGGATGTGTAGTGCCCACAGCGATGCTCAGTGCCAGCAGTGTGAAATACTCTGCCGGCAGTGTGCAATACTCTGCCGGCAGTGTGCAATACTCTGCCGGCAGTGTGCAATACTCTGCCGGCAGTGTGCAATACTCTGCCGGCAGTGTGCAACACTGCAATACTCTGCCAATACTGTGCAACACTGCAATACTCTGCCAATACTCGCCAATACTCTGCCAATACTCACCAATACTCTGCCAATACTCTGCCAATACTCACCAATACTCTGCCAATACTCGCCAATAAATTTTAATAGAAACAAAGAATTTATTTATATATTTTTACTGAATTTTCAGTCTTTTTTTATTTATAGCGCAAAAAATAAAAAACCCAGCGGTGATTAAATACCACCAAAAGAAAGCTCTATTTATGTGGAAAAAAAAGGACAAAAATGTATTTGGTCACAGTGTTGCATGACTGAGTAATTGTCATTTAAAGTGTGAGAGCACCGAAAGCTGAAAATTGGTCTGGTTAGGAAGGGGGTTTAAGTGCCCAGTAGGTAAGTGGTTAAAGGGGCTGTATGGGTTCATTTTTTTTATAACAAACATGTTATACTTACCTCCACTGTGCAGTTTGTTTTGCACAGAGTGGCCCCGATCCTCCTGTTCTGGGGTCCCTGGGCGGCTGTCTCGGCTCCTCCCGGCAATATCTAACACCCCTCTGGGAAGCTATATCCCGAGGGGGTTAGCTTGCAGGCGTGCTCCCTGTCATACACACTGCATCCATAGACGCAGGGTGTATGACCCGATCCCCCCCCCCTCCTGGCTGCGCTGCTATCAATCTATCCCATCTATCCAATCAATGGCCAGACTCTGTGGAGAAGAGGACGCTGGGGGGCGCGCACAGCAGGTGAACAGGCTCAGGTAAGTAAACGGGGGGGGGGGGGTCATTGCCAGGTGTTCTTTCACCTTAATGCATAGGATGCATTAAGGTGAAAAAACATGAACCTTTACAACCCCTTTAATGCTGCCAATTACGTGCACATATTGCAATCTCAATAATCCCAATAATACAATAATAACATCACAGCAATTCTTAATAACCAGGGTGGAGGCATTGTTGCTTAGGTATAAAATGAATTGGGTGGTCATTACACTATACAGATTTTTTTTTTAATATTTGTTCAATACAACCATTTATTTCAGCCCCTATAATGACTCCTGGGGAAAACAAATGTATTTGTATTATAGAGTCTATCTATGTCACTTATTTGAGCTCCAACATTGTTTTTATTCCTCCATCTCTTGTCTTGATTTATCTTTACTGTCCCTGTTTTATTTCCTGTAATTCCTATCTGAATTACCATTAAAAGAGGCAACTTAATGTATGAAGGGACAGAGAATCAAGGACAAATATGGCCTGTGTTGCCTGTTATGTTTAAGAAAGTTATAATACACAAGTATAAGCTTACATTCTACAACTGTATCATTGAGTGACTGTAAGGTTATTGCTTGTTTACTCTTGTTTCAGGATGTTTACTAGTTATTTTTCTTAAAATATGTCTTACAAACATTTCAAAGAAAATAATATTGAACCTACTGTGAAACAGGAAGAAGGTTAAGTTATTCTTAGGGACTGCTTGAATTAGTGCAAGCACAATGAAATATCAGGATTACCTGGAAGGAAATGTCCTACTTACTGTCAGAAAGTTCTGCCTCTGTCAAAGGTCATGGGTCCTCCAACAGGATAATTACTGAAAAAACATAGCTAAAATCACCCAAGATGTTATTTGTAATTTCATTTTTTTCATGTATTTGAGTTTTTAACTTTTTGTCTGCTGTAAGATACACTTTGTTGTGACTATTGCGAAAGCAGTCATTAGCTGTGGAGGATACATGAGAAAAGAAAGCATTGCCCCTATTCACACAATACAAATGCACATGCAGTTTCACAGGACACATTTTTTTTTTTATAAATATAGCCCTTAATGTTAGATAAATACATATGAGATCACTCATTTAGCTGCTGGAATGCTTCCTCTATCACAGAAAAATGGCCAGGAGAAGATGTCTCTGATCCTAAAAAAGTGAAATTGAAGAACCACACCATTGCTAAGAGGTTCAGATAGAACTTTATTCCAATAAAAATCAGGGGGACAATCCAAGAAGTAGCTTGTTTTTGGGGCCAGAGAATGTCCTCTTCACCACGGCTAGAAAGAACAGGACCTCACGAAAATAGTCTAATATGAAACATGAATACAATATCCCCTCCTCTGGGTCATACTTGCCGACTGGTGACATACCTGTACATTGCTAGCCTTCCAGTGGTTATACTGGAATGATGCAAGCATCATACTGGTACTGTTTTTTTAGACATGTGCACACTGAAATATTTTGTTTCGGAATTTAGTTTTCGTCTGAAAAATACATTTATTTAGTTACTCCCGATTTCGTTTTTATTTATTTTGTTTTTCGTTAAAAATTGCTTTAGTCCGAAAATCCAAATGAATTAAGGTCAAATCTGTCATTGAAGACTTATGGTATCTGTCGAATATTCAAAGAAGATTTGACGGAGCAGCTAAACTGTATGACTCTGTATAGTTTAGCTGCTCCGTCGAATCTTCTTAGAACTTTCGAAAGACACCATAAGCCAAAGATTCAATGTTTGTATGTTTTTCGATGCTTTGTCGAATCTTTGTCATTCAAGTTGAATGTATATAGTTCAAACAGAAAATGGACTGGTGATAGGGTATATAGAATCTATATAGAATCTCAATCCATAATATAGAATCGATAATAATAACCCCCCCCCCCCCACAATACTAGCAACACTAGTATCACTATCAAGTTCACAACACTAACACAATAGCAGCAGATTATTATGAAAAAGTTAGGTTGAACTGTAGCTTGCTTCACTATTGTTCTGCTGCTGTGCTTATGCTTAATTGCTAAATAATTCAGGTTCTCTGACAAACGGACCAGCTAAGATTGACTGTCTTCTGAAATGATTCCATGTGTGTCTCTCTCTGCTAGAAATTGTAAGTGAAATTAAGTTGGCTTTACTTAGTTCTAGCTATTTTACTGCTCCTCCTCTTTGGTTACAATTAGCCAATAACATTCATCATCATCATTATTTTTATTTTACTTCCCCTACCCAATTCCAGCAGCAATCTTTTCTCTCCACGTCGAATATTTTCTCTCTGTGTCAAATCTTTTCTCTCTACGTCAAATCTTTTCTCTCTGTGTATAATAATCTTGAAATAATAGAGTTAAGGTTAGGCACATTCGACCACAGGTTCGATGGACACAGATTGTTATTGTCAGCGCCGAATCTCCTATCTATATCGAACTGTTGTCACAACGAAAACGAAAATAAAGCATTTGTTTATGTCGGATCTTTCTTTTTCTGTATTCTGCATTTTCGTTATCGTTTGTTAAAACGATGAAGACTTCCGGATCCGGCGCCGCATGGAGTAGCTGAGTCTCCTCTCAGCTCCTGCATCACGATCCCTAAATCAGCATAAAAATACCTGCCCGACCCCCCCCTGCCGCCTGCAGCACATTCGGGTGTCTCCCGACCCCCCTACAAACCGATCGGTTCCTTCATATACCTGCACGGGCACCTAAACGGCCGCAGCGATCCACCCGGCCTAAGCGCTAAATTGAGGTCCCGGTCTCGGCCTACACGGACCGCGCCGTCCATCTCAAGGCCTGCAAACGTTGGCTGAAACCCCCCCCCCTGCCGCCTGCTACCTCATCGGGTGTCCCCCCCACCCTCAGCTGGACCTTTTTGTGCCACGGTACTAGCACTATCCCGCGAACGGCCGCAACGCCCGAACTGGCAATCGAGGCCCCGGCTTCGGCCTTCACGGACTGTAACCTCATATTTAGGGCCTTGGAATTACCTCCCGGACCCCCTCCTGCCGCCTGCCACCTCACCGGGTCCCCCCCCAGCCTCAAGCGGACCCTCCAGGGCCGTAATACCAGCACACACCTGCAATCGGCCACATAGTTCCACCAGGTATATTCGCAAATCGAGGCCCTGGTCTCGGCCTTCACATCCAACCAGGTACTAGAAAAAAAGTACCGACCTGACCCTCCCAGCACACTCTGGCCTCCTCCTTGGGGGGCTCCCACTTGCCCATGGACCGCTTTGTGGAGCAGACCAGCGCACGCTCTCACGCGGCCGCACCGACTCACCTTCAAATCGAGGCCTCGGTTTCGGCCTCTCCGGAAGACGAGGCTGACGAACCAGCTATGGAGGTGAGCTCACACTCAATATCTCCCTCTTCACTTCAGTCCACCCTCTCCCCGCATGCCACTTCCTCATCATTTAACCTGGGAGACAGCAATACTGACCGTATAGCCCAGGCTGTAGCTGCTCTCCTGTCCCCCATGATAACCGCCTCAGTGGAAAAGGCGGTGGATGCGGGGATGAGACAAATCAAAGCGCAATTAGGGGAACATTCCACTAGAATCGATGAGGTTGAACACCGCCTTTCGAGTCTGGAGGAAGAAGTTTATCAGGCGCAAACCACCGAACAAGCACAGGACAAAACAAATCAATATATACTTCAAAAACTGGACGATTTGGAAAACAGATCCAGGAGGAGCAATTTGAGATTTGTGGGGATACCAGAATCATTACAATCGTCAGACCTCATGGAACTCTGTGCCAGACGCATCCCAGAGGCGTTGGGCCTTCCTGGCCCATGCAAGGTTGAAAGGGCTTACCGCATGGGAACCTTTACCCCTGACCGCAAATCTCCCCGCCCGATCATCGCAAAGTACCTAAATTACAATGACAAGACCACAATCCTGCAAAAGTTCAGGCACACCAGATCTCTCCAAATTGAAGGTATCAAGATCTTGATCTTTGCAGACTATTCTTTGGAGGTCTCAAAAAAGAGGAAGGCATTCCAACACGTCTGTACGGAATTGTACCAGCGTCAGATAAAATTTACATTGGCATTCCCCGCGACTCTTCGTCTCAAAGCCCCCAATGGGGATCAACTGTCCTTCCAGGACACATCAGAAGCGGAAGCTTTCCTGCGCTCACTGCGATCTGACGCATACACTGACCCCCCGCACAAAGCCTCTCTGAATAACCGCCTTCTGGATCAGCGAAGCCCGAGGAAAGAATCCCCGAAACGCTTCAGGTCGTCTGGACCTGTTCACTGCAACTCCCCACGCTAACATGAAGTCTACTCGTCCGTCTTGCTTCCCTTATGATCCCAAGCTATTGCTTGTTTCATAACACCCCTGCTTACTCCGATGGTCAACTCAGGTATTTGACACATTAACAAGTGACAGTTTTTTTTTGTTTACCACTGCTTATGTTATTGGTATTCTCTCGCTTCTCCTCTGTCTCTTATTATTTCTGCTTTACCTCCTATAGCCTCACTGTGTATGCCCTCCTCCTGATCCCTTGCCTATGTGCGACCCGTCACCGCGGTTTCAGACAGACACTGAGGCATCAAGGGCTTGCACACATCACTGCACCTGGATCGCTAGGGAGAGCTGGTTTGCACAGGGACTCTATTGTTTTGTTATGGCTTAGTTAATTGCTCCAGCCCTCCCCTCTTCCCCCCCTCTTCTAACCCTTCTTCTCAACAACACCCTTAGATCATCAGACACTCAGGCAACACCACTTTCTCATGACCAGTCCACCCTGGTGCACACGGTCGATTCCACTCTTCTCCTCAAGTCTCCACATGCTGTGTATAGTAAACCCTCCCATAACACACACTCAACCTCACCCACATGAGAGTCACCTCCTGGAACGTGAAAGGGCTTCGGTCTCCCTTCAAGAGACTTAAAATACTTTGTCACCTGAAGAGACTAAAAACTGATATAGCCCTGCTCCAGGAGACCCACCTAACTCCCCCTGACTTCCAACGCATGAGAAAACTCTGGGTGGGCACTGTCCTGGGCTCAGGTGCGCTAGATCACAAAGCAGGGGTTATCATTCTGATCCACAAAAATCTTCCCTGCGAAGTGTTATCCGTAGATACCGACAGCCAGGGCCATTTTATCTCTATACACATAAAGCTGGGAAACAGAGAACTGTTGATATCCAACATTTATGCACAAAACAACCCCGGTAAGCAATTTCTCTGTGAGATGTCCACCTGGCTGCTACGTGCCCCGATCCTACCACATATAGTTGGGGGAGACTTTAACGCTACACTGCACCCAACAGAGGATAGATCTCACCCAAAACGATTGCGATCACCACCTGCGTCTTATGACCATACACACTTCGCACACACTATGGACTCCCTTTCCCTCCAAGATGTTTGGCGACTCCACCACCCAGCGGACAGAGAATACACCTTTTACTCCAACCCTCACAATATCTTTACTAGAATTGACTACCTCTTTTGTACTGATAACCTTATCCCAATGGTCTCAGGGTCTGACATCCATGACATCGCCATCTCCGATCATGCACCCATCTCAATAACACTAGACACTCCTGACTTACATCCCTCTCCTCAGCTTTGGCGTTTTCCCTCCTATCTCCAAAATAATGCGAATTTTCAACAGTATATGGAGAGAGCTTGGTCGGAATACTCTGCAGCCAACTCTCCTCATGCGGAAAATCCGAACCTTTTCTGGGAAGCAGGTAAAGCCTTCCTCAGAGGCCGCGTCATCTCTTACGCTGCTTCTTTTAAGAGAAACACCCTGACAAACTATAAGAAAACCAGTGCAGATCTTCGCCTGGCACAGCGATCTCTCTACACTAGGGACTCCCCTGAAAACAGACAAAAATGGCAGGCAGCAAAAGGGTCTTTCGACACCTGGGCAGATACCCTTGAGCGAACACATAGGGCCCAATTAGAGGCCACCCTCCACAAATTTGGCAATAAAGCCGGCAAACTGCTAGCAAGACTCTGCAAAGGTCCTTTCCACCCGACGCACATCACCTCCCTACGGGACTCTTCAGGCACCATAAAATCCTCACAACAAGATATAAACAAAGTTATGCTAAAATACTATTCCGCTCACTATGCCACAGACCCCATAGACATAAACGTAGCTAATTCCTTCCTAGACAGACTGTCCATACCTACGGTCTATTCCTCCCAACTTGAAGCCCTCAATGCACCTATCTCCTTGCCCAAAATATCGACCGCCATTCGAAACCTAGCTCCCTCTAAAGCCCCGGGCCCAGATGGGTTTACAGGGGAATTTTACAAGACCTTACACTCTATTACTGAGCCTGTTCTCTTCACAGTCTATAATGGTATTTGCCAACTGGGAATCAGGCCATCATTAAACTACTCTCTAAAAAAGACAAAGACCCCCAAGAACCAGGCTCTTATCGACCCATTTCTCTCCTCAATTTAGACGTAAAGCTACTTTCCAAAATAGTAGCTTCCAGATTAGCCACCATTATCCCCTCTCTGATTCACCCAGCTCAATCAGGCTTTGTGAAAGGAAGAACGGCCACTATAAACATCCGGAAAGTTATGACAGCCCTGGAACATGCTAAAAACAAACCGGGGGGGACCATGCCATCATCACCCTGGACGCGGAAAAAGCTTTTGACAATGTCAGCTTTGATTGGCTATCGTTGGCCCTATCAAAAATGGGCTTCACAGGCCCTTTTCAACACCTCGTACAAGCCATGTATGCATCTCCCGCGGCCAGGTTGGTGGTGGCTGGCCTCCTCTCGGAAGAATTCCGTCTCTATAAAGGTACCAGACAGGGCTACCCCCTTTCCCCTCTTCTCTTCAACATTGCACTAGAACCCCTCTCTCGATACCTCATTCAACAGGCCCCACTACACGGAATCAAAATAGGCTCCCGAGAACTCCGCACATCACTTTTCGCAGATGACATCCTTATTTTTTCGTCAAACCCCTCCTCTGACATGCTCACCATTAAAACAATATTTGATGAATTTCGTCTCTGTTCGGCCCTTCGCATAAACTACAGCAAGAGCGAAATCCTCCCCATAGGCACTTTATCTGTCCCTCCCTGGGCTCCCCTCTCACCCTTCTCGGTGGCCAACTCCCACATTACATATCTAGGTATTAAGATAGGGAAATTACCCTCTTCTATCTACCACCTCAACTATCCCCCTTTGATAACAAAAATTACTCGGGAATTGGGTAACTGGATGGATCTACCTCTTTCGCTCCTGGGAAGATGTCACCTAGTAAAGATGGTCAGTTTTGCTCGATTATTATATCCTCTCCAAACAATCCCATTGCTTCTGAAACACAAAGATACCTCAATCCTAAACAAAGCCATCTCCAAATTTCTATGGCACAACAAACAACCACGTATAGCCTTTGCTAAGCTTTTTCTTCCCAGGCGCGAAGGAGGGATTAGTCTCCCGAATATTAGAGCCTATAACCTTTCTTGCCTTTTACGGATAAGTCTGGATTGGATATCGCAACGCTCACACTACTCAAATTACTCCCTGGAATCTTCACTGACCCACCCTTACTCTTTGGCTGCCCTACTCCACTGCAGGTGGAAATCTATACCCCCTCCCCTACAACACATCTTCTTCTCAGAGACACGGCCATAGCTTGGAGAGAAATAAGGAAAATGCTAAAACTATCACCTTTTCTGTCCAGACACCTCCCGATTCAAGGAAACCCTAGCTTCCCACCGGGACTGGATTACAAACAATTCTCTGTATGGCGACAAAAAAGACTGACAAACTTTTCCACCCTGTGTAACATGGACACAGGTCGCCCCCTTCATTTCTCTGCCATCACTGAAACCGTTTCCATCCCTCAATCCCATGCGTTACATTACGCGCAATGCGTCAGTTTCCTGAGGGATTCCTGCAGAGAAGAACGCAAAAGATTTCGTACATCCTTCACGGATCTGCTACTACAAAGTGACTCTTATACAATCTCGGACATATAAAAACCGTTCTTGTTGAAGTCTACTCCCTCAATTGCTTCATCGTCGGTAGCAAACTGGGGTAAAGATTTTCCAGACTCAGACTTAGTGGGAAAGATTATGCAAGGTTACAAAAAAACGCTTCAGCTGATCCCCAATGAGGTTTGGAGAGAAACTCAACTGAAGATATTACACCGGGCTTACATACCCTTTCTCTCAGACAAGAAGGACTTAGATGCAGCCAGCTGCCCCTTGTGCCGCCAACCTAAACCATCCCTCTCTCATCGATTTTGGTCATGCCCTTCTATCTCCACCTTCTGGACCCAGGTCATATCCTTTATTTTCGACATAATGCTGTTGAAACTGCCTAAGGACCCCCTTCTACTGATCTTCAGATACTGGGACGATCAACTGTTACCGTAGTCCCCTACCACCCACTCTCACCACAAAGACTGGGTCTTGATTGGTCTCTTATTAGCCAGAAGATTAATTCTGAAAAACTGTACCTCTTCTCACTGCCCACAAATCTCGCAACTTATAAAGGAGCTTCTGAATCTACTTCACAAAGACAAACTTAACACCGACTTCAAACAAGTAAAATCTAACGTACGTTTCTACTCCAAATGGTGGGCTTTCATGCATTCAACCCTATCAAGTGAGGAATTACAAAATTTTGAAAATTTCTCTTTCTCCTACTATGGACCCCACATTATCACTCCTGCAGGAGCTGACTCTTTTGCCGTCAACCCTTCACGTGTGACTCCAGTTGATTCAGACATCGTCCTCCCTACTCGCACTATCTCACCTCTGTCAAATTCAACCAACTCTATTATGCACGTGAGCGCACATCCCGTGTCTGACTCCTAGCCCAAGAGGCTTTCATTCTTAGACTTCATCTCTCTATTTTCTATAAACCACGCAATGGTGTTGTTGCCCCCCCCCCCCCCCAATCTCCCCTCCTCCTCTCCTTTTGTTTGTTCCACCAGTAGCTCTCTAGGGTCTCTCAATCTTGATCCATTCAGTTACTGCGACATGGTTCTCTTTTAGTGTTTTGAAACACCTGTTACTTCTACTCTTGTTACTTATCTACACCCATGTTTGTAAGTGCCTTGACTACTGGCTTATGGTTATTACTTTGAGAAAATGTTGTATATCATCTATTGTGATTCCATGTATTGCCTTTTCTTTCAATAAAATCTATTTGAAAAAAAAAAAAAAAACGATAAAGGAAATACCTAAAATTCGGACAAAAATGCATTCAGACGAAAACGAATGCACATGTCTACTGTTTTTTAAAGCTGTTGGTCGGCTGTCTTGTAAAAGCAATCCGAGTGGTTAACTAGCCACTAAGATTGCTTTTACAAGCAGTTGGAGGGGACATTCCCCCTCCTGCTGCCTTCTGAGGCTTCATCGGGCTGTCTCACCCCACCAGGACCCCCGATCAACCAGCCGGCACTTCCGAAATGGTTTTGATCTCTTCTATGATATAGAAACCCAAAAGCGATGAGCTTACATCACTTCCGGTTTCCCCAGAAGTAAACGGAGCTTTAAAAATGAAAAGTATTTGATCACACCAATCTTAGTGTAATCAAATGCTATGTTTAGGGCAGAGGAGAGATCTGGGCGTCCATAAAGACTACTTGTCACTACCTATTGCTGTAACAAGTGATGTTTACATTCCTTGTGACAGCAATAAAAGCAGATTGACGGTTGGGAAGTTCTGTTATCCTGACTGGGCGTCATATGACGTCCAACAGAGGCTTCTTACCACGTGATCATCTGGGACCAATCACAGCTGATCATCGCGTGAACCAGGAAGTGACAGTAACCGCCATTCCTCGGTTTGAGCTGACAGGGTGAGTCGATCGGTGGCTCTCCCTGTCAGAAGGGGGGTCTGTGCTCATAATAAGCACATTGATTATCAGCACAGCCCTATCACATGTGCCAGTCAACTGCCAATCAGTTCCCAATAGCTGCCACTCAGTGCCCCTCAATAAAGTCTCTCAGTGCCCACCACAGTGCCAATCCGAGCCCACCCTAGTGCCAATCAGAGCCCACCACAGTGCTAATCAGTGCCCAACATATTGCCATGACATCAGTGTGTCATTACCTCATCATCAGTGCTGCCCATCAGTGCCATCTATTAGTGCCCATCAGTGCCACGTGCCATTGCTAATCAGTGTCCATCATTGCCTCCTATCAGTGCCCATCAGTGCTGCATATCAGTGATGCCTATCATGCCCATCAGTGTTGTATATCAGTGCCAATCAATTCTACATATCAGGGCCTCCTCATCAGTGCCCATCAGTGGCACCTTATCAGTGCAAACTCATCAGTGCCCATCAGTGCTGCCTCATCAGTGCCCATCAGTGCCACCTCATCAGCACCCATCTGTGAGTAAGTTTTATGACAGAAACTAAGAAAAACTTAATTTTTTCAAAAATTTGGGTATTTTTTAGTTTGTTTAGCAAAAAATAAAAACTCCAGAGATGATCAAATACCACCAAAAGAAAGCTCTATTTGTGGGAAGAAAATTATAAAAATGTAGTTTGGGTACAGTGTTGCATGACTGCGTAATTGATAAAGGAAGGTAGTGGTGCTCAATAGGTTAAACTAGACTATATGATGAAAGGTATAAAAGATCAGGTATCAAGAGATAAAACCAGTGGTTATAAGTATCAAAAAATGAACCCAGTGGCTATAAGCATAGCAAGCATAGAGGTAATGCCTGGATAAAGTGCATCAAAGAAAGTGGCGGTGCATCCAATTAGGCATATAATAGTGTACCAGTGGTCAAATGAATAAAAAATCCTGAATAAATGGTATAACATAAAAATGCATAGAAACATCAATACATTGCTGCAATAAATAGGTGTCACATAAAATAAGTGAAAATAAATAAAGTGGGTGGCAGATAGTGGTCTCAAATGTATACCACATAAAGCTGAGTTGGTCCAATAAAAAAATAATAAACAAAAACGAAAACGAAAGAGATGAATACAATATATAAAATCCAAGTGACTATATAATAGTGGTCTCAGACGAATACCACATATAGATCCGTGACTGGAGTGAGAGAGGTGATCCAATAAAATATATAAATAAAAATAATAATAAATATAGCGAGTGAATTCAATAGATCAAATCGCAGCAAGCAAAATTCAATAAAAAGTCCATATGAATCATAAGTGCAGCAAATGTTCATTAATCCAGGTGCAGTGCAAGTGTTGAGATAGTGAATTCTGGTGTGCAGTGTTGGTCTGTGACTGTCCTGTGCAGTTATCCAGGTTCCGTGCAATCCTAGTGGGGTGATGTAGATGGCCCCTTACCTTACAGCTGTAAGGTTACAGCATGGATGTATGTGCCTTTGTGGTCCTTAGTGACCGTCCTCCTGTGGATCCCAGCTGAGTGTCCCAGGTCCTATATCGCGTATCCTATTGATATCTCCTTTGCGTGTAGGTATAGGTGTATCCGGGTGGAGGGGGGGGGCTCACATCAGTGTATATAGAGAAAAGGAAGTAGGCCTCATAGTGTAGTAAGTTTTTGCAAAGTTTATTCCAAACAGTAAAAACAAAGATGGGTACTCACATATAGAAATAGCAAACAAGCAAGGTATAAACGAGCAGCGAGCTCGGTAGCGTCACTTCCGGTAGGTTAGGTAGCTCAAATCCCGACGCGTGTTCGTCACTGATCACTTGACTTAATCTGGGGATCTGTGAGCCCACCCCCCTACCCGGATACACCTATACCTACACGCAAAGGAGATATCAATAGGATATGCGATATAGGACCTGGGACACTCAGCTGGGATCCACAGGAGGACGGTCACTAAGGACCACAAAGGCAAATACATCCATGCTGTAACCTTACAGCTGTAAGGTAAGGGGCCATCTACATCACCCCCACTAGGATTGCACGGAACCTGGATAACTGCACAGGACAGTCACAGACCAACACCCACCAATTTATTCTCTAGGGTCTCTGCTTTAAAAATATATAATGCTTGGGGGTGGGGGTCTAAAACATTTTCTAGCAAAAAATACTGTTTGTTCCATGTAAACAAAAAGTCCCAGAAAAGACCTGAGGCTAAAGTGGTTGAAACCAAATAACCAGATATATTGAAAGATGAAAAATGTATATTGGGCAAAATATGGTAGAGATACAATTGGTCTATCGCATCCCAAAATTGAATATAATAATTTTCGATAGGCTAAGGTGTGCATAAACACTGGCCAGTACCCCTGGAGGATGCTTAGGGTAAAGATAGACACTGAGAGAGTGTATGCTTTTTAAAGAGGTAAATATTTATTCAAAAGGAATAGGTAAGTGCATATATATTAATGCTGGGATTGATTCAGTATGTTACATACAGGTAGATAAAGTGTATACAGTTTTTTACATGTCAACAGCATGAACATACAAAAAGATGTTGTGACAATAATAAGAACTTGCTTGATACATATATGATCAGGATGATGCCAACATGTTTCGGACTTTGGTCCTTTGTCAAGGCAACTAGATATCCTTTTGATTCACGTCTAAATTATGTGAGAATCAAAGAATTAGTACATATCAATGATAACAATGAATACAGTCATTTTATGACATTGCCATAGAGGACCGGTAAGGTGTATAGAATCTAAGCAGGTACTCACATGTAATGCCAGCTTCAAAAGATTGTCACAGATGTAACCACTGGGAGTGGTGTGGAGAGTATACATTGGGTAGAAGTTGTAAAAACAAGGTGAGGATGGCCACAGGTGTGGAGGGCTTGCTGACGTAGCTTCAGGTAGTTACAAGGTCATATACAGGGCTGGGATTGTGGCCCATGTCCTGTAGCAATTAGACTGACCAAGCAGTGTATAACTGTAAGATAGGGTATGTGAGGTATAAGTATTTGAGAGAGTATACTGCAAAAAAATGCATGTACGGGTATTGAGATATCTATATTACCTGAATAGAGTATAGCCTGGTATAGGAGATCGATCAGCTCCAGAAAGTCAACAGCGTGTAATGAATCAGTCTGGTGTGTGGGTTTATAACCAGTCATATAATGACAATCAGCTGGGCAGGGGGTGTGTATATGCTGCATTGAAAGCTGATTAGCTTGTTGTCTATGAGGGAAAAGCGCCATGGGCGCGATTGGTGTATTCCCATGAGGACCTCTGACGGGGCGGCGCCAGGCGTGAGCACGTCATGACGGCGGGGTCACGTCCGGCGTCGTGACGTCACCGACATGGGCAGAGAGGGCCGCTGACGACGTGCTGCGCTCCACTGTGGAGCGCAAACAGGAAGTAGACAGATGGTTTTGTCTAAACACAGCGGAGAATTGGCGCATGCGCACTGGGATTATAGCGCATGCGTGCCAGATCTTACCCGCGCCGGGTAACCAACCTGTGAATCAAAAGGATATCTAGTTGCCTTGACAAAGGACCAAAGTCCGAAACATGTTGGCATCATCCTGATCATATATGTATCAAGCAAGTTCTTATTATTGTCAAAACATCTTTTTGTATGTTCATGCTGTTGACATGTAAAAAAATGTATACACTTTATCTACCTGTATGTAACATACTGAATCAATCCCAGCATTAATATATATGCACTTACCTATTCATTTTGAATAAATATTTACCTCTTTAAAAAGCATACACTCTCTCAGTGTCTATATTGAAAGATGTTCCAAGCCCTGATGAAGGGGACACTCTTCGACCCCCAAAACACAGTGGCTACTTGGATTGTCCTCCTGACTTTTATTGGTATAAAGTTTTATCTTGACCTCTTAGCAGTGGTATGGCACTTCAATTTCAATTTTTGTTACATTACACTACAATCCAGGGAGACTGTGGAGATCCTCTGTGATGTAGAAGCTGCCTGTCTGAAAACCAGATTTAAATCAAGATCAATACTTTAAGATAGCAAGAACAGTAAGAAAACCCTATGGGTCCAGCACTATTTTTTCACTTTCCTCACCTGATCCTAAAAAGGCTTTCCAATTTTGCAAAGACAGCATGGCGTTTCCATTGATTTATTGCAAGTATGATTTTCCCATGCAATGAAATTACACACAGCAAATGCCTAAACCTATACAATCGAGGAACAGTGGGCGTCAATTACATTATGCATGCAGAATCAAAATAGGAGTATGTGCTTGCTTGAACTCAAGTTATTGCCAGCATTTCAGAAATGCCAGCATTCTTAAGCCTCATACACACAATCAGACTTTCCGACGGGAAATGTTCGATGACAGGCTGTTGGTGGAAAATCCGACTGTGTGTAAGCTCCATCGGACAATTGTTGTTGGATTTTCCATGGACAAATGTTGGCTAGCAGGTTTTAAAATTTTCCACGAACAAATGTGTGTTTTCGGATTTTCCAAGCTTGTGTACACAAGTCCGTCAGACAAAAGTCCAATGTACAAAGTATGCATGTTTGGAAGCAAGGATGAGCCAGAAGTGGTCAGTCTTGTAAACTAGCGCTCGTAATGGAGAATTAACGTTCGTGACGTGGCAAATTATTAACTCTCGAAATGCAGCACACAATTCTCTTCTTCTTTAATGGGATAATAATGAAGCTGCTTTGCTGGTGATACTGATGAAGTTATTGCAAACAAATTTTCAAAGGCTTTTTTTCCTAGTAATATAAAGAATAATATTATTTTTATGCTTTTTTTTATCTTTGCAAGTTACCACAACACCCTTATCCCGTAGTTTTTAAGATCAAAGATACAACTATGTTGGTGTCCCTTGTCAATTTTACATTGTATTTTTTTAAATGTAACTGCCTACTCCCAAATTGTCATTTGAAGTAAAACACATAGCCAAGTATTATTTTCCACAATTTTTTTATTATGCATTAAAAAAAGAAAACAAATGCAAATAGACATGTTATCTGCCAATAGAACTTAACCAAAAAGTGCATTCTATGCATCCAAAAATATAGAAAATATACCAAATCAAATCATTATTCAACCAAAAAAATAATGTCAAAGCAATAACTCCAAGGCCAATAATAAATAACACGTTATCTCCTCCGATTCTGCAACATGGCTGGTTGACGAACGGCCGTTCAGAAACAAACTGAAAAGCCCAAAATGAAAAGTGCAAAATGAAAAGAGTGAACACTCACTTCATTTCTACTTACACAAAATTAGCAGAAGGAGCTCAAAGGGTGGCGCTAAAGATCTAAGAAACAACGTAGTACATCACTACGTTCGTTATTGTTGGCCAACAATTGTGTGGCCGATAGTATGCAAGAAAAGTTTGGGCCAACGCCCTTCGGACAAAAGTCCACAGTTTTGTTGGCAAAAAATCTGATCGTGTGTACGAGGCTTAACAGTGAACAGTGTTAACCCTGACATTCATATTTTACAGAAAACATTGTTATAAAGTCAAAGATCAAGTTAAGTTGCTCAACCTTCTGCTGATGCTTGGATGGCGAATTGTAGCAAGCACCGAAATGCATATTCTTTTTTTCTACCTTTTTTTATTAAAATCTCTTTGTCATCTCCACCCCTTATCCTAGATTCTTATGGGTTAGAAATCTCTGATTTTCTGCAGTGTCACCTCAACCTGTCAGATTTCTTTTGTTTTATTCTTTAAATCAAGAAACTCTGCAAAGTCAAACATCGTTTGGTGCTTTAAAACCTAGGAGGTGAGTCATTCTCAAACTGGTCTGCTTGTTAATAGGTACTGTATATTAGGACAATTATGAGAAAGCATCTTCCTTGTACGTAATATTTGATTTCTCTCACAAACAGCTGGATAATCCCAGAGACTTTGTTAGTTGATATGATTAATACAGTACATAATTGAGGTGATTAGGGGAAAGATTTTCACTGAAAAATAGTCATAAAATGTGAAGTTTAATTAGAAAATAGCTTTATGGATTTTTCTTTTGACCTTCACTGGGATAAACATTGATGTTAGACTTCTTAAGCTAGCCTCAATACCATGTAATCTGCCCTGTTTTCTGAAAGTTTTGTCTTTGTTTTATTTACAATTTTATTAAACATAGGCAGTAATAAAAAATAATTAGTATTACCTACATGTTATAAATGCACAATTAATAAAGTATAAGTCAAGTTGTATCACAAACGTTCAAATCAACACTATTGACCTGCAACCAATTTAAAAGTTACGTTTAAAATTAAAAAAGCTTAACAGCAAAACCTTCTAGGATGCAATACTGCAGTCATTCTGTGGTGCTATGCGATAACTGCATCTATAGGACCATAAGTACCTGCAAATGCAGTTCTCAAACTTATGGATTTTTTTATTCATGTTGACTGATTTGCTACAACTAAATGATGACATTTAAAAATTGCACTTACTATATGTGTGCACAGAGAACAAATACATCCTAGTGAAATTATTCCAAAGCATCAGGTCATTTATTGTCTCAAGCAGAGAAAATAAAAGGTTCACATACCTTCACCACTGCCTCAATAGCATATAGTCATCTTTTCCCGCTACCCTGCTAATTTGTTAAGCTGCCAGTACTGGAAAAAAAAGGCCTTGTATAAACTGAGAGCTGATTTGCCAGAGCTCACACAGGACAATGGACTCTATCCAAGCTCCTATATGTCAGTGCTGTTCCAATTAGGAAGTTCCTAGTTCTGTCACATGGGAGAAAGTCCCATGCTCACAGATAGACATGGAGATGGTAGATATTTTACTTTGTTCCTGGTACTGAAAGGAGTAGTGTGGGTGCAAATAAAAGATGAGTAGGGTGAGTGAAGCAAGCCCTTTATGTTGCTGTGAAAAGGAAAGGTTCACTTTATATTTAAAAATTGTAGTTGCATTTTTAATTATAATATTTTAGAAGCAGATGTAAAGCATGGGTTGTTATCAAAACACCTTGTTTAATTTGTATCTCTGTCTCTAAAATACAGGATTTCTGTGAATTCCACAGCAAAGTCCCCTAATCATCACCTTTGTTAATATATAGACTATAGTGAACTGTAGTTACTTGTCAGCAAATATATGTTTTAGGAAAAATTCAGCATAACAATGCTAGTGGGTTAAATACAGTATATAATAATGAGTCTTAGCAGGTAACAGCAGACGTAGGAATACAAATACTATTGAGAGTTCAATAAAACAATAGTATATTCTGACCTTATTGTTAAACTGAACAGCAACAATAAGAAAATGTACTGTACATCTGCAGTTACATTTTATACTTGTGTATGTATAACCTAAAAAGAGGAACTCTTGGTTGCAAAAAAGAAGAATAAAATAGCAATCATTGTATTCTAAATCTATTTCGATTTTCTAACAAATTAGTTAGCTAAATAAATGGCTGAACGATGCTCACTGTAAATCTCTGGTGTATTTGATGCTTTGCTAAACATACAACTTCCTTCTTTCCCTTCATTAACACATTAGTCATTGTATCCATGAATCTGTTGTTTCATACATTAAGCCAGAAAGTTGTGTATTGTTCAAGTTAAGGGATCTATTCAGTTTATTTAATTATTTTCAGGACTACCTTCTTGACACCAGGGTTTTTTTGATAGAACATGGTGATCTTCACAACTTACAACATTCTTTAGTGCTGTACCTAGTTTCAGGTTTTGGCAGATTTTTTTTTTACTTTAATAGTTTAAAGCCAAACAACACTGTGAAGCATCCCATAGATGGGTTATTTTGACCTATTGTATTCTGACAGCAGAGAGACTTCCCTACTATCAAAACACACTGTTCAGCCCTGCAGGCTGTAGCTGGTGGCACTGATTGAGTGGGGACTGACATGAAAGAAGTACAGACACTATAAACATTATTGTTTATACAATCTAATAACTTGTGTATCCCCACATCAGCAGCACAGACTCATGCAACCTGTGCCTCACCATTGTCTTGTTTTATATGTAGAAGTGTGTTCTTCTTGCTGCACTTGTTATAGTATCAAAGCTGATCTAGTAAAGTAGTACCTATTTCATGTAGCTCGGTTTAATTCTACAAAAAAATATACTACCCTAATGGGTTAACTATATTAATCAATTGATTAATCCGTCAATTTCTTGCTACATGACACTGCATTACTTTAACTGACAATTCCATGGTCATGCAACATTGTACACAAATTACATTTATGTAATTTTTTCCCACAATTAGAGCTTTCTTCTGGTGGTCTTTTATCACCTCTGGGCTTCTTTTTTTTGTGCTATAAATGATCTTAGCAAATGCCCCACTTTTTTTTTTCATAACTTTTTCTATATTTATTTATTTATTATTTTTTATCCATTTATATTTATATATATATTTTTTTTTTTCATTATTATTACCATACCTGATTAATATTTTCTCGAATTTTTCTTGCTATTTTTCCTGTTGCAGACGGGCACTGTTGATGGATCTGTATTATCTTGCAGTTGTGATCTAAATGATATGTTAATTTAGCCCTTTTGGTCTGAGATAGGTAAATGTCCCGCCCTATTTGTGGGCAGAGGCTTGCTTCTGTCTGGCTTCGCTTTTGTTTACTGGGTAGCCATGGGAACTATCTGCCGCCTTGATAAATGCGCATTGCTTTTCCGGCATCGGGGCCGCTGACCCCCGTTGCGCATATTTATCTTTATACTGGCGGCCGCGATGTGCTGGCTTCTTTGTCGGATGCTTCCGGCGCCGCTAAATACCGCGCATGCGCACTGGCATCCATAGGGGTGCGCCTGCGCATTACATTGCGCTACTGGGTCTTCTTCCCAGCTGAATGTAGGATCGTCTAATTAGACGTTATGGGCGGTTCCTCCCTTATTTTGGCGCCATTGGCATAGACTTAACCAGTACTCCAGTGCAGACATACCCAGATGAAGTGCTGGAGAGTCTGAAGTATCTATAGTGGAAGGTAATGTTGAAACCCTCTTTGCTGTCTTCTTATTATAACCTAATTATCTTATTGCTAGTCTAGATACCTCTTTCGTATTTACAAAACCACAATATTAGCTCTATATCTTTCTAGACCCCTGATGACGTCAGTTGTGACGAAACGCCGTAGGGTTCGTTACACACGCCCGTACTGCGCATGCGCGATTATTGTCCCATAGACCAAACGGAGCCGCCATTACCTTGCAAGGTCCTTTTAAAAAAATAAAAAAAATTTTTTTGTTATTGTGGTTTTAATGAAATAAAAAAAAACCCATTGGAAACGTCTACACTATCCTAGTCCCCTATTTTTGTTTCCATCTATATTATCCATTCGGATGCTGCACTGCTATAGTGACACACAAGGATTATCTGGGAGAAGCTGCCACATAGGAGGAGATTCGTTGCTGCTGGACATCCATTGGGACGCTGGTAACAACCAACAGCACCAAGGCTGTTCTTCTAAAGCTTAGTTCTACCCCCCTGAATAAGGGCGGTCACTGGCTTTCTGGTAAGCCTCCCCCCTTCTGTTTTATCCCTGTGGTGATGGGCTGCACTGCTATCAACATACACACTTTGGATTGATTTCACAGATGTTTTATGAATATACTCGTTTCACTTTATAAGAATATCTGGACTTTATGAACTTTGAGTTTTCACATGAACTTTGATTGAATATTCATTATATCTACAAAATTTTTTTGGTCACTTTGTACTAATTGATAATTTATTAGTTTTTCACTATCCAGCGCTGCACTTTTTGTTTATATTTATCTATTTTGTGCCCTATACCTGGGTTATTAGTGCTTAGCTGCAGGATTTACCTTCACGGTCTTTGATTCATTTTACACTAATATATTTTGTCACAAATATTTTCACAAGATATACTTTTCTTGTTTTTCACCTAGCGCAATTTCTTTTTTATATTTATTTCTCTTTTTCTACATGAAAACAAATATATATATTTATATATTTTTTTTTTTTCTGCTATAAAACACATCCAATGTTTTAAAAAAAAAAATCTAATTTCTTTATAAATGCAGACCGATATATATTCTGCTATATATTTTTGGTAAAAGAAAAGTCCCAATAAGTGTATATTGATTGGTTTGCGCAACAGTTCTACAAACTACAAACTATGCTATTTATACTGACATTTTTCTTTCTTTGTTTATTTATTTTTTATACTAGTAATGGCAGTTGTTAGAAACTTATAGCAGGGCTGTGATGTTGTGGCAGACAATCTGACACTAATACTTTTGTTATAAAGTAATCCTAAAGTTGTATTTGAGATTTAAATACTCTCAGATATGATTTGGGTTAAATGAGAGTTATTTGACCATGAGTGAAAGCTTTAACACAATAAGAAAAATGTATTAATAAGTAGTAAGGTCTAAACTAATACACAGCAATCTATGTATTGTACAGGAAAAGGGTAAACAATAATGGATTGCATGAAGGAATACAGAGTATATTCCTTAAAACATTAAAATACAAACAATGAGAGGGATAAGACATAGGACAAACATTTAGATCAAAGGGCAAGGGATATATTCCATAGTTACCATGCTAATGCATGTAAGTGCTCCATTCTGGTGACTGCCCTTGCAGCAAGAGTGATCTCTCCCCTCCCATCTAGTCTGTGTATATCATTACAGGTTGATGCCTCATTGGTTGGCATGGCGTGGCTCTGATTGTTGGGCCTCCCTATTCCTGGTTAAGGATTGGCTAAATCTCCAATCCCTATACTTTGCATAAGTCAGCCCCCTTTACAGCAAATCCTTGGCACAGACTATTTTGAGCTGGAAATGTAACTTGTAGGTACATGACCTTTTCAGGGAAGTTAAGTATTGATGACGGGCTGGCCCCTTTGTTGCATATCTAAATGAGGGATCCTTTGAAGTAAATATTTGTAGAGCAAAGAGTTTTGTGTCCCATTGTTTAGATAAGCAAGCTTACAATATTTTACAGCTGTGAATGGAGATTTCACATAAACTCATGAGGCAACACTTTTGATTTGTGGGGATCAAGGACATGAATACAGTGATCAAAGCTGAAAATATACACTGTCATTGTACAAATGACACTGGCCGGGAAGGGGTTAAACATCCAGGGTGATCAAAGGGTTAAATGTGTACCTAACCAGTGTTTAAGTATGTACTGTAAGGTGCTTTCACTAAGGGGTGTGCTGGTTTTTATTCCTTTTGCAGGGAAGCAAAAAACAGCACATCCCTGCTGACTGGACATAGCTCTGTTTTGTTTACATAGACATAGCTCTGTCTTTTATTTCTCCTCGCTGATCAGTGGTTGCCGGCGGTTATAAATTAGCCGGCACCCACTGATCAGCTTGTTCTGTGACTACTACCTGAAAGAGCAGAATCACTCTGCTGGATGAAGCCAGGAACGCCGGCGGGGGACCCCAGAGGAGGAGGATAAGGGCTGCTCTGTGCAAAACCATTGCACCTGGCAGGTAAGTATGACGTCTTTATTATTTTAATATAAAAAGTTTAAAGCTTTACAATTACTTTAAGAAATGTTGAACACACAAAAGATATTCACAATTATAACAGTTTACACTGTTGTATATTCAACCTAAGCTATCAGTGATTGCTGTTGTGTCACTAGCAGTGTTTTTCACCTGTGTCAGAATGTAGTAAACTTTTAAAAAGAGTCAGAAACATTAAATATCACTTTGTAAGCAAACTTGATCTATTAAATCTGTATGTGCACTTTATAGGTAATAAAATATGTACATGAACACACAGTTTTAAATACCATTAAATACCATGTTACTCACATTGCACACAAAGGTTTGGAAAATATGTCTGCATGTGCAAGAGATAAAAATGTGCAGTTATTTTCATTTGTGTATCTTGGAACATTCTGCATAATAGATTGCTGCTTGACAGATATCATACTGTTACATACTGAAAAATGTAAAGTCATTAGAAGTCACAGTGACATTTTCTGATCACATAACACAATACTGAAATCAGGTTTTATGCAGGTACCACTGAGTTGACAACTAATGCTCTTATAGAACAGGTAGCATTATTCCAGCCTATGTTCGGTTTTCTGTGTGGGGAGATCCGAAAATACAGAAGTATTTTACTTTCACTGACAACTATAAATTTTATTGTAGATGAACAAAGGAAAGAATGTCAAGCAGTCAACATATAATTATAATAAAACGTTAAACCCTTCTGATAATGTGACTAGTAAAACAGTCACAAGGCACATGGAAAAGATATAATAAAGTAGATTTTTAAGATTTCACAATAATTCACATGCAAGAAAACAAATCTGCAAATAATGTATATTTTTTTCAATCTCCTACTGTACATCAAATAATTTGCATGTTTGTGACTGATTGACTGATGATATGGTGCCTTATGATCATTATGTTCATATCTGGTAAGTTGACATGCTTGCTTTTATGGAGAGAAGAGAATGGTCTACTACAACTTCCAGTGTGTTCGAGAGGAAATGTCAGTAATTAACAGTAATTATGATTAAGTGTAATCAAGAGTTTTTTTTTTTTTTATTTCAGCAAAAAATCTGAAGTTTCCCAAAGCAGGAGGAAACAAAAAAATAAATAAAATACAGATTTTAAGCAACACAACAAAAAACAAACAAACAACAATTAAATACACAGAAAAAGAAAAGGCACAATTACTATAAACAGTATATTAAGTCAGCAAAACAAACTATGTACCCCAGAAAACCCATGCCCTTTAAATTAACAATATAAAAAGCAAGTGGGTAGATAAAACCACAGTCTCTGTCTCAGTCAATCAGAGGAAGCTTTGTATTCATCCATAGAATACAAAGCTCCCTGTGAATGACTGAGACGTGCTCAACTTGACTCGATTTTGTTCCTGGAGTGGCGTGAGAAGTTCCCATCCCACTGACAGAGCACAGCACTGTATACTGTATGTAGCTGGGTGAAGGAAAATTTAGTGAAGGTAACTGTTCATTTGCAGCTTGGTCCAAACTAATTATTTAAACTTCACTGAATACTGTAGACCTAATTTAAAGAAGATAATTCAGCCTTATTCAAAAGATGCAGAACACAGATTAGTCACTGTCCTGCATATAACCTGATGTTTTCCTCCCTAGTGCACTTAAGTGCTTATTGTCTCACTGAATGAGTTCAGACAAATTTTATTCTTAATTGACAATTTATTTAGTATGAACAGCCACTGTATTTCACTAGAAAAATGCTTGCTGAGCATCATTGGGACATTTCCATTTAATTTGTAATAATAATTTAGAAATGTTTTAAATCATTACAACTTCCCATTGAGGTTTGTAGCACTGGGGACCATGGCATGATTACCTTAAATCTGTGCATTTGATATCTGATATCAAACGAGTGAGTGTAAATCAAATAGATACATGAAACAGAACATTTCTTACCTACCAATAAATCAAACTAGGGAATAAAAAATCATGTTTGTCTCTACAGTGTGAACACAAGTGGGGTTCTTACAGGTTCACAGTAATATATTAAGTGAAATTACAGGGAAACTATTCTCTTTTTTTTAATAAAAAAAACATGGGAATGTAGCCAGAACTGATTAACTGTAATAAATAATAACAGACAACATGGTGGAGTAAACTAGGCCGCAGTCTTTATTATTGGTATAAATAAACATGAAAGTATTCATAGATAGATAAATGAAATCACCAACAAACTGTTAATCAACCAACTTCCAATAACAACCCAGCCACTATGACTCAGGTTGATGAACTTATAACCAACTTTTAAATAACCACTCCTTTAGAGCAAAGGATGGTAATAAAACCACATAATATTATAGGCCGCGACAAGGGAGGGGGGAGGGGAGATAGCTCCTCAGGTGGATTGCTGAGGAAACTGGCAGCCACTATGCCTGATGCACTGCCTTATATAGCCTTTTGCCCAATCTAGAAGCTTCCAGGGGGTCAGGTGACTCTACCTTCTGGAAGATTCCCAAAGGTCAGCTGACCCACAGCAGTCAGCTGACCTGAGACCCCAGATATGCTAAAACCTTAATTGGTTACTTAACCTTCACCTGGTGGGGGGAACTTGAAACTCCCATTCTGGCACAGTCCCATGCGCTGGGTGGCCTTAAAACAGTCCCCCTCTGCTCTCATGGGAATGTAGCCAGAACTGATTAACTGTAATAAATAATAACAGACAACATGGTGGAGTAAACTAGGCCGCGGTCTTTATTATTGGTATAAATAAACATGAAAGTATTCATAGATAGATAAATGAAATCACCAACAAACTGTTAATCAACCAACTTCCAATAACAACCCAGCCACTATGACTCAGGTTGATGAACTTATAACCAACTTTTAAATAACCACTCCCACAAGCCAGGGTTGTGTTTTTATCTATATACAAAACACAAGCCTGGCCTCATGACCCCCGTAGCGCGGCCAACTCCACCATAGCCTACAAATTATTATTAAATATGTCCAACCCGATATCAGAGATGTGAACACCGTCATCTCTGAACAGGCCGACTAAACCACCTTCCAAGTCTATATGCCTAAACGAAAAAAAAAAAAACACCAATCGTAGGCAAAAATTTGACCAATGCCCGATTGATACATTTCCTGACCTTGTCCAAAGGGGAGTTTAACCAAACTAATCTTGGGATAACTTCTGAAAAAAAATAAAAAAATAAAACGTATATTGGGGAATGATAGCTGAAACAGAGACACATCGTTCTCGATTTGAAAGAGTAAGTCCAAAGTCTTAACAGTACCGATATCGTTACCCCCAAGATGCAAAATCAAAATGTCAGGGACCGGTAAGGATTGAAATAGCAAACTTAAGTTATCAAATAGGTCCGACCATCTCATATCTCTCCTACCGTGCCAACTTATATTTACCAATGAGGGATCAAAATTCAAGCTTTCGGTATAAATCCTTCGCAAAGCTCTCCTTTCAGCCCAGAATATGTATGAATGCCCTATGATCCAAACGGACAGAGACTGACCTGTGGATTAAAATAGACAATTAGGACGAATGTATAACTTATAAGCATCGGACTGCCACCTACCAATCCGTTTAATAACACCGATTTGTAAACCCAACCGGGCGGCCTCAGTGGCTGCCCCAATACGAAATGAATGGGAAGACAGCGACAGTTTGCCCAAGTTCAGCAAGGCCAAACATTTTGAGAAAACAGCATTGAATTGGTACTTGGTCAGTGGGAGGCCATTGCAATGAATGAACAGAATATTGCTGTGCTCATACCTAATTTTAAGTAGAGTAGAATGATCGGGCAAATAGGTGACCCAGGAAATGGGAGAAGTTGAACCCAAACACCCTTCCCATACTGGTCAGTTTTAGATCTTGGAATAAATAACTTGACGTTATCTACATCCAATAAAACGTGCGATAATAGGAGCCCTGGCGCTGAATTCTTATTAGGGGGTAACACCTCCGAAATCCTCAACGCCCCGAAAAAATAAAAAAAAATAAAAAAAAAAACAAAAAAAACGGCCCGAAAAAGAATTGCTTCATAGGGCGAAAAACAAACTGTGTCAACCGCTGAACACAACCGGGAAAGAATGTCAGGCGTAATCACCATTCTGGAGTCCCGCCGAAACGTCGCCTTCTTATAGCCCTTCAGGGCCTGCCTAACTGAAAACAGGGAAGAACAGGCAGGGTAATTCTGTAGTTGGAGAAAAAAGGAAACACCTGCCAAAGTTTTGTTAATGTGAGACCAGGATAGTAACTCAGCCATTAAACTGTCCAAAAATGACAACACTAAACTCTGAGAATGGGGGCTGCGGGTTGCCCGATAATCTTAGATGAGACAGCCACAGCAGCCATGCTGATGAATAAGCCGAAAAGGTAGATGGGGCGATGGATCTCTCAATATTCCCCCCAAACACATTTCAGATCAAGTTCCACAGGTGTGAAGGGCACTGGATTCCTAAATCGTCCGCAGCTGGAAACAGAGACTTGAATCTCACCATCTGCAAAACTGAAAGAGAATCCGCAACGTCATTAAACTTACCAGGCAGGTAGCGGGCTTTCATCCAGATGTTGAGACTCAAGCACTTGAAAACCAAGTACCGAATCAGAACAATGACCGGAGGGGATGTTGAGGACAAGTAGTTAATGGCAAAAAAGGACCCCCTTGTTGTCTGTACTAAACAGGATCCTTTTATTCACCAACTGCTCTCCCCAAATCTCTAATGCTACTATAAATGGAAATAACTCCAAAACTACTATATTCTTTAAATATCCTTTGGTACGCCAATCTGAGTGCCACCCAGAGGCGCACCAGTGAGTGTTCCATAATGCTGAGAAAACCCGCTGAACCTGCTGTATCTGTGAATAAACAGAAATCTTTGTCTTCTATAAATTCTGATTGAAAAATAGCTCTACCGTTGAAATCTTCTAAAAACTGAGCCCATACCAAAAGGTCCTCTTGAATCTCAACCGTGATTCTAATATGGGATGTTGGGGACTTGAGCCCGAAATAGCCAAATATAAGCATCTAGAGAATATTCTGCCAACCGGCAAAACTCTAGAGGCAAAGGCCAATAGACCCAGCAGTTTTTGCATCTCTTTCAACATGGCCTTCTTGTTTCGCAGGATGAAATTAATCATATAACGCAAAGTGACTATCTTATCTGCTGGGAGTTCAAAAACCCCAGCGCCAGTGTCAATGATAATACCCAAGAAAACCATGCGTGAGGTGGGAGGTATAGTCTTTTCCCCAGCTAATGGAATGTTAAAGTCCTTGCAAACCTTCAAAAAGGAAGTCAGCACATTATTACAGTCCTGAAATGAGTGACCAAGAAAAAGGAAGTCATCCAAGTAATGTAGTAAGTAACATGAACCTGAGACGACTTTTACCACCCACTCAATAAATGTAGCAAAAGCCTCAAAATAAGTACAGGAGAGCGAGCCTCCCATGGGGAGGCAGCGATCAAAGAAAAAACAATCGTCAAAACAAAAACCTAGGGAATTAAAAGATAGAGGAATGATGGGCAATAAACGAAAGGCAGACTGTACATCTGCTTTAGCCAGAAAAGTTCCAGGGCCTAATTTATGTATTAAAGACAATGCATCCTCAAATGTGGAATAGTGCACCGAGGCTGATTCAGCACTTATCTGATCATTCAAGGAATCCCCTTTAGGAAATGACAAGTGGTGAATCAGCCTGTAAGAACCCATTTCTTTTTTGGGCACAACCCCCAGTGGGGAGATCCTGAAGTTTAGAAAAGGCGGACATGAAAAAGGTCCAGCAACCCTACCTGCCTGAAGTTCCTTGAAAATTTTCTCCCTCACCACCTCTGGCAGATCCAAGGTGGATTTCAAATTCCTTTTAAACTCACAACCTTGGCCCTGAAAAGGGGGGGGGTAAAAAGCCCCCATTGAACACCTCAAACAGTAGAAGGGCCATCTGTCTGTCTGTGTACCATTGCAGCCAGGGGGCCATTCTTGGCAGCCTCACTGGCGTTGGAGCCTCTCTACCTTGTGATTGGCTGGTAACTGCCATTTTTTTGAAGCATTTTGCCACGGGATGTGCCCCTGCACAAAATGCACATTCGTGTCTATACCTACAGGAACCAGGCCACTTGCATTGTGTATCATTGAAAGAAAAACATACCTTCTTGTAATTGGTAACTGCCGCTGGTGCTGGAAGAAATGGTTTGTTAGTGAATGATCGCTGTGGAAGAAAAAAAAAAATTAAGCCAAAGACCGATATCCTTACAACCCCATTTCAGACTGGGATGAGCTGAGAGTTTTTTTTTTTTTTCTCATCGTAAACAAACCAGGATATCCCACCAAAATTTTTATAAGCCTCCAAGACAATGTCCAGATGCTGAAATAAACCCACACTCTTCCCTGGATCATTTTCACAGATAATGCTAGCATATATATATAGAATGCCTGTAGCCAATTATTAAAATTCCTAGGCACTGGCCTGCGTCTACCATCTACTGTTCTCTCTTCCTTTTTGTCACTTTTAAATAAAAATTCTTTTGAGGACGGAAGGAGAGAAAGCAGATCTACAAAAATCCCCCCGGATAATCTTATCTTTAAAACTGGAAGGAAAATGGTAGCCTAGCGGGGACAGAGTACAAGGAAGTGCCTCTTTTCCAAAATTTCAGGGACATTAGTTGGGGTTTGTGCAAAATCATTTGTTTGAACAGTATTATTGCTGACAGCTGGCAATGGAGCAGTCAGAATCTGCCAAGAAACTGCATTAGGGTCCTTTCACACGGGGCGGATCCGTAATGATCCGCCCCGTGAAGATCCGTTGCTCAGCGGGGATCACACAGCTGTTCCCCGCTGAGCTGGCTGATGACAGGGCGGTCCCTGCACTGTGTGCAGGGACCGCCCTGTCAGTTCTCCGCTCTCCTCTATGGAGGATCGGATGAACACGGACCGTATGTCCGTGTTCATCCGATCCGCTCTGCAGACGGATGAAAAAAATAGGATTTTCCTCCGTCTGCAGAAACGGACAATTGCGGAGGCGGACAATAGCGGGTGTCAGCGGATGTTCATCCGCTGACACCCGCTACCCCATAGACATGCATGTATGTCCGTTTTTCATCCAAAAACGGATGGATGAAAAACGGACATACGGTCCGCATGTGTGAAAGAGCCCTTACTAGAGTCAGCATTAACACTGCTAATTGCTGCAGCTGGGGTAGACCAAAAACTGCAACAGCAGAACTAGTAACATTGTCAGTAACCACAGGTGGGACAGTTTTAAAACTATCTATAAGAGATGACAAAGAAGAAGTTAAAGATGTCAGCAGTTGTAATTGAGACAATGCAACATTACCTGGAGAATCAATCGCAGCTGGCTGAGAGCACACCGCAGGGATGTGCTGTGAGTCTAGCTGAGCCTGAATGCTGGGTCCAGAAGAGCTTGCATGCAAACTCTCCCTGGTGCTTTGCTGTCCTTGACCGCTGCAGTCCCTGGCAGGGATGCCCAGACTTGGGGGGGGGGGGGTGCCGACCGGTGTGACAGATGTTGGTGCCCCCAGGTTAAGCTGACTGGCCTGTCTGTAGTGTGAGGCGGGACCACTGTGGGTGTCCCTTTTGCTCCTGCTGTGCCCTGAACCTCCATTCCGGACTGTAGCCCTTCCTTCCTTCTTGCTGCTGGCAGGTACCCGGCTCCTATGCTGCGCTGTGTCATTTCTGTGAGAAGAAGAAACCTTCTCCTGAGAGACCTCCTTCTTTTGGCTGGGGAACCTCCTACCACTGTGCCTGTAACAGTACCATCAATGGCCGCCTCCTCCTCCCGCCCACCACTGATGTAACCCGCTCTCGTGTTGCCCATACTCCTTACCTCACACCAAGGAGGAGATAGCTGTGTGTCTGTGTCCTGAGAGGCTGCAAAGGAGGCGGAGGAAAACGCGGAGGCGGCGGCTGAAGCGGAGGCGGAGATGGGGGCGGCTGACATGGCTGATGCTGGCTCCGACGTGGATGCTGAGAGGCAATGGATCCAGAGAGAGAGGTAAAGAGAGGCAGTGCTGCATCCACTCCTCCCCATCCTCAGCACCTGCTCTTTCCAATAGACGCTGCACAAGGCTCTTCATCATAAAGCAGAGAGATAGCTCCTCAGGTGGATTGCTGAGGAAACTGGCAGCCACTATGCCTGATGCACTGCCTTATATAGCCTTTTGCCCAATCTAGAAGCTTCCAGGGGGTCAGGTGACTCTACCTTCTGGAAGATTCCCAAAGGTCAGCTGACCCACAGCAGTCAGCTGACCTGAGACCCCAGATATGCTAAAACCTTAGTTGGTTACTTAACCTTCACCTGGTGGGGGGAACTTGAAACTCCCATTCTGGCACAGTCCCATGCGCTGGGTGGCCTTAAAACAGTCCCCCTCTGCTCTCACTCTTTATTTATAACAACTTTAAATTCCACATACACTTAAGCCTTAATATACAACAGATCAAAACAAGAACTGTAAATATACACTACAGTCTAAAGCCCCATACACACGGTTGGATATTCCGATGGATTCTGTCCTATCGGACAATGTTGTCGGAATTCCGACCATGTGTAGGCACCATCGGACAGTTTCCATCAGATTGTCCGACGGACAAACTTCTATCTCCTGCTGGATAGATTTTCCGACAACAAAGTCCGATCACACCAATTCCGATCGTGTGTAGCGAATTCCGACGGACAAAGTGCCACGCATGCTCAGATCACATTACAAGACCAAAGCTATTGGCTACTAGCCTCTACGTAGTCCCGTCGTAGGCAACAAACGTCACCACGTTCAGAATGATCGGATTTTCCAACCACTTTGTCTGACCGTGTGTATGCAACACCAGTGTCGGACTAAATCCGTCGGACAAAATTCGATGGATTTTGTGGTCGGATTTTCCGACCGTGTGTATGGGGCATAATTGTTGAGTACAGCATACACATTTAGAATATACAGTTGTGCTCACAAGTTTACATACCCTGGCAGAATTTATGATTTCTTGGCCATTTTTCAGAGAATGTGAATGATAACACAAAAACATTTCTTTCACTCATGGTTAGTGTTTGGCTGAAGCCATTTATTGTCAATCAACTGTGTTTACTCTTTTTAAATCATAATGGCAACAGAAACTACCCAAATGACCCTGATCAAAAGTTTACATACCCCAGTTCTTAATACCGTGTATTGCCTCCTTTAACATTAATGACAGCTTGAAGTCTTTTGTGGTATTTGTGGATGAGGCTCTTTATCTTCTCAGGATGGTAAAGCTGCCCATTCCTCTTGGCAAAAAGACTCCAGTTCCTGTAAATTCCTGGGTTGTTTGATTCAACCCTTTGTCATTGAGCGACAGGAATTTAGGCATCTTGTTGTGTGGTTTAAGGCACTGTGCTAAGTAAGGTATTTATTCACAGTTATATGGAGGTGAGCGTCCACTCAGTAGAATCAGAATGTAGACATCTTCAAATCCGCAGTCTTCAAGTGCTCTTAGGGAAGAAAATGTGGGTAAAAGGAAAACAATAAATTGAAGGTGAGATAAGCTTAGGTAGTAAGAAGAAGGTAAAAAGGAACAAAGCAACAGATGACAGAAGCCGACTGTGTCTTAGACTGCTGTGTAGCTCTGGGGTGTAAGTTTTTAGAACAATTTGCAACAAGCAAGGCATCCGACCAGAGGTATAGCTTTGTGGATCATGTTTTGAGTCCACTATTCTAATATGGATTAGTGCTTACCATCAAGGAGGTTCGTGTTGGAGGGCTGGGTGTTCTCCCTGTGATTGGGTTGAGCTGACATAGGTGGGTCAGGGATGATTCCCCAGGTGTGCAGAAGTTTGAGGCCCTCTTCCACTGTAGAGATATTGTATTTAACTCCATTTTTGATGACTATGATTTTGGTAGGGAAACCCTATTGAAAAGGGATTTTGTGGTTATCAAGTGGTTTGGTAATGATATTTAGTTCTCTTCTTAGTTGGCGAGTATACTGTGAGAGATCTACATATAGTTGGAGGTTAGCGTATGCAACTGGAAGTTGTCCAAGATGTCTTGCCTGGAGTGGAAGTTGGTCTTTGGTGTGAAAAAAGTGTATTCATCAGAACATTGCGGGGGACTCCTGCAGGGAGGTGTGGGGGTTCGGGAAAGTGGTGGATATGGCTGATTATAGTTTCCATGAGTGAAAGGTCAGGCAGTAGTGTGGAAATTAGCTTCCTGGCATATGTATTAAGATCTTGTGGCATGACGGCCTCAGACATGCCACTGATCTTTACATTATTATGACGTGACCAGTCCTCGAGATCTGCCATTTTGGCTCTCTCTCACTGATCTTCCCAGGTATGACCATGGGCATAGGATTAACCAGATCGTTGACCGTTTCAGTCATTTTCCCCATTTGATTTTCGATATGGTAAAGTCTCTGCCCCATGTAATGCATTTGTGAGGAGAACTTGTTAAACATGGAGGAGATGTCATTATGAAGAGAGCTCTGAACAGAGTTGAGCATCTCTTTCATAGTGGTGTCTAATACAGGCTGATTTGCGATGGGGGAAGCTGCTATAGGGGATGGGTGAGCTGGGATATGATCAGATACAGGGCTTACCTCATGACCTGTATATTGAGATTGAAGAGCAGTGCTTCTACTAAGTGCTCAAAATATATTCAGTGTGAATTTTTTTTACAACATACTAATTTTCTTGCTTCCCTATTCTTATTAAATGCACATGGTCACATGTGCATTGCACTTTATTTTGCACAATTATATTGATATTATTTATTGATAAATAGGTCCTAGTCGACCTAATATGGAGGATTGAACTGGGCACTTTATGAAAGAGTCTTGCACTATACACATGTACATGGTTTACAGTTGATTTTTATGATTTCTTTTTCATGCTTCACATTTTTTGTATTATTAAATATGTGCAATTAATAAGAATGGGCAAGCAAAAAAAATGTGTATATTTCAGTCATTTATATATATTTTACATTGAATATATTTTAAGCACTTACTATACATGCTGCTTTTTCACTCTTAATATCACTGTTAGTAGGAAAATGTCTTACATTGATAGATGACTGGATGAGCACTAGCTCCCTCAAACTAAATGGATCAAAAACAGAACTACTGCTCCTCGACGCAAACTCAAGGAAAAAGACGAAGACCCCATGGACACCACCAACCATCCTGGGACAGACCATCCTTCCAAGCAACAAAGCCAAAAGCCTCGGTGTAATCTTTGATTCAGGGATGACCATGGAGGCACAAATAGGATCCGTAATCAGCGGATCCCACCATCTCCTTCGCATGCTACGCAGACTCATCCCCTTCATCCCGGAAAAGGAAAAAGCGGTAGTAGTAGGAACGATCATCAATTCGCGTCTCGACTACGCAAACTCCCTGTACATAGGATTACCGGATTACCAGATTGCGCGCCTTCAAATTGTCCAAAACACAGCAGCAAGATTAGTCACCGGGAAGAAACCCTGGGAATCCATCTCCCCATCCCTAAGGATCCTCCATTGGCTCAAGGTAAAAGATAGGATCACATTCAAGACCCTCTGCCTCACCCACAAATGTACACAAGGAAATGCGCCTCAATACCTTTGTGAGAAAATAGAAAAATACATACCAAATCGCAGCCTTCGATCAACAAACCAAAATCGCCTTCTCATCCCCAAAGCCCGCTACAAATCGAAGGGAGAATGAAGATTCGCAGTACAGGGACCCCGGCTATGGAATGCTCTACCGTACAACATCCGCATGGAAGAAAACCATCAGGCCTTCAGGAAAAAACTCAAGACCCACCTCTTCTAAACATGGCATCCCAACCAGAGCAGACAAGCGCCTTGAGGCGATTCAGTTCGCAGTTGTAGCGCTATACAAATCATTCATTCATTCAGTAGGCTGGTACAGGCTTTACACAGGCATTGGTACTGATTGTAATCAGTATTAGGCTGGTACTTCCTGTATTGGCTTTAATTAATTAAGCACTGATAGCAGGCTATTACTTTCTATACTGGTTGTAATGAGGCACTATTAGTAGGCTGGTTCTGGTTGTAATCAGGCACTCGAGCACACTGTCAACAATGGCTGCAATTAAACACTCTCTCTCCTTCTTCTCAGCACAGATTAGTGTGTGCGAGAAGAAAAAGAGAGCTTGCTGCAAATTGCAGCCAATGTTTAGGTAAAGAGAAACTCGTAATGACTCTGTACCTTTTGCCTGTGATCTGCTCTATTCAATCACAGTGCAATAACAGGACTGTTCCAAGAGGATGAACTGATATACCTACTCAGAGCAATAGGGGCAGACTGGCTGTTTTTTGTACAACAGTCAGTCCTAACCTGGTAATTGAAGTGAGGACGACTCTATATTGGATGCTTTCCAAGCTCTCAATATAGAAATGCTGGCTGACAGAAACATAAATAAGATTAGTGTTTGAAGACATCTTGGGAATTTATGTAGCCCCTATGAAAAAGTTGAGTCACTCCCACTAGTTTCAGAAGACGGTTCCCCTGAAGCAGAAAGATGATGAGCCTGAAAACATTATTGAAAGGCACAAAGGGTCCAGGTACCATTTTGAAAAACCTTGACATGGTTTCGATTAGGGAAATAGTATTAAGGACTCAACTGTTTGTGAGGTCTTTTAATGCAATGTGTCTATGCTAATTGTCTCTCTAGCATTGGACTCAAAAGTCTTTATAAATGAAAGCTTGATGGAGTGAGCTAGGAGAAATGAATAGATCATGGAGATACCTCCCCTTTGGGCTATGGCTTGACAGTATAATTTTTCATATTTAGTGAAGGGGAGTATTCAAATTGTGTATGTAAGCTGCAGAGGAAATCTATAATTTGGTGGAATCTGAAAGTTTTTGTTTTAGTCATCTTCTAGATGTTCAGGTAATATACCATATGTATTATACACATAGTTTTAATGAAATGTCCTATGCTGTATAGTCCTTTGTTAAAACAATATTGGAATGTTTGTGTGGTGGAGCCTGGGATAAAGAAAGGAGTGTTAAAAAGAGGAGCCAGCAATTTGTGTAATGTGTTTTGCTTATGTAGATTGTATCAAAGGGACAATGGATAGAATAACATAGGGGCTAGGATAGGAGGTCTCTGCTTAAATGGTAGCCACATTAATAGATAAGAAGGGGTGTTGGGAGCAGATACAGATTCTAGGGAGATCTAATCAGTTGATGGTTGATAATTGTGGCAGTTTGGATGCCTTTTGATAAACCATGAGATTCAGGACCCCCAAGCTTCCAGAGTATCTAAGTAATATCTAATCACTTTTTATTGAAATCTTTGGAAATCATTACCATCTATTCAAGGAGGGAGTGATCTAAAATAGTAAGTTAGTAACAATGTAATTTTGACAGAATTATTTCTGCACAATAGGTTGTAGGAGGACCACCAGTATGTCTCCTCAGTTAGTTTCTAGAGTGGGGGGGGGGATAGATAGGGCATGATTTTGATAAGTTTAACACCCATGTATGGAAGGTAATCAGTTTGTTTTAGAAATGGAAACATATATTTAAGTTGTGAAAAGTGTCTGGTAGGGAGATTCACGTTAAATACATTTGGTAGCATTAACCTAAAATCCAGAGACACATCAAGAATGCTCGAGAAGTTTAAGAACATAAGGAAAAGTAAGATGAATATAGCACTTGTGACGTTGGTTCTAATGTTCCACATCCTTTAACATTATAAACAATAAAAGAGAGGTTTTGTATACATTAAAGGTGGGATTTTTGCATTTTGCCTCAAAAATCCCACCTCTATACAAAACCTCTCTTTTACTGTGAATATAGCACCTTTATGTTTCTCATCTCCACATTGGGCTCCATTTATTCAAATTGTCCTCAATGGCAATTGCCAGAAGTTCAGACATGATATTAAAAGGGACAGGGGACATCCCTTTATCATGCCCTAAAGGACAGCAATATAGTAGTCTTTTATGTGTGCAATCACCTTGGGTTGGGAGTACAGTGTATTCAGAATCCAGATGATATTTGCCCAAATGCCTGCCTATCCAAGATGGTGAAAAGATACCACTATGGCACAGAGTCAGATGCTTTCTGGAGATCTATAGAAAGCACCATGCCTATTTTAGGTTTGCTCTTATCACAGCCCCATGGTAAAAGAGAAATTATGTCAATACCTCTTCTAATCTGGCCAGGGGCTTGTCTTCCAGGAATAAAACCTGATCTGATATCTGCACATATACTAGTTTTTAAATTTTGCTATCAATTAGATAATAATTTGGGAGAAGCGTCAGGTCATTATCAATGATAAGTTACAACAGTATACTGCGCTATAGACCTATAGATTAAACAGCTGCAAACACCACAATTTTACAAACATTGTGCATGGTTATAGAAAGTTAAAAAGGCTGCGCTAATTAACTTATTATCAATGAGACATAGGCCTGTAGTTAGCTACATCACAAGTGTTTTTGCTAGGTTTGTGTATAACACTACTGTGTGCTATATTCAAGTCAGGATCTAGTGGATCACCTTTCCTAATTGAATAGAAGAATTGTTCCACATATATTCATACATTTTGACTGTGTCTGTGAAGTGACATGATAGAGAATTTTAGAAGACAGGAGTATTAAAAAAAAAGATCCAGATGTTAACATGGACCTGACATTAAAATCTGCACTTTAAATGAATAAATATAACACATGTCAGCACTGTATCATATTGCATGTTCTATGGCTGCAGAAAATGTTTTCTGTCCAATCAGAAAGACTATGTATCAATTAGACTTGGACTGAAATATTGGATCAGCAAGGCATTCACAATCACGATGATGCATTTCAAAGCAACATGCAGAACCTGAATATGTAATGAGCACATATACAGTAGTTGCCCTGCACCCCATACATGTAAAAATACAGACTATACATAAATGCATGTTAAACACAACTCCCCTTTTCTATATAATTTCAAAGGCATTCAAATCTCCATTAAGCTAAGCCTTTTAGAAATTAGAAAGACATTGTTTATATATCCTATCAATGAACAACAATTGCTATAAAACAAATGATTTCTTTATATGGAAGGAGTACAAAATTTTGATAAGCTGTTAATTACTGAATATAACAGAAACATCTTTGATAATTACTGTGAAATTGAAAATAAACAGTGTGTGTTTGATTCCTGTGGGATTTGATTTATAATAGTTCTGAAAGTTTTAGTGTGTAGGAATAATTTCATAAAGGTATATAATTATGTCTGATATTGTACAGATAATAAATACAAATATTTGAGTGAGAACAATGATTTAGGATAATCTTGCATATAATTTGAACAATAACATTGTAAAGCAGTTTTGCCGGTATGTTTATGAATAACCATTTAAGCATGGTCATTCATAGCTGCCAGAGGCAAGAATTGATCTCTTTAGCTGAAGCAACCTGCTTGTAATTAATATTACCTGCTGTACTCTGTTGCCTCTGTGGTGGTGGTTGGTTGAACCCTCCTGTACTTGCTCAAATCCTTCTTCTGGCACCATCCCTAATTCTAAGTAACAATATGATTCCTCCTACCCAAAGAGTGTTAGGAAGAAAGACATGTGCCACAAAGAGATTATACTTATAGTTTAAAAATTCACAGTCTTTATTATACACCAATTTTTTTTAAGTAATAAATAATCCAAGTTTGATATAGAGATTATATGCAAAAACTTAAGTATATGCAATAAACTCCTGCATGGCACTTTGGGGGAGTGAGAGAAAGTGGGAGAAAGCAAACACAGCCCAAACCATAGAACATTTTTATACTATCCATGGGTCCAGTCCAGAAATCTGCATTAACCAGGTAAATTCTACTGTATATTTCTTTTAATTTTTAGGGAGAGTTTTTCTGAACAGGCTCCGTGGATAGCATAATATTTAATGGTATTTCATGATGAATCTAGGTAGATTATGGTCTGGTCTGTGTTTGCTTTATCCCACCCCCCCCCCCCCACCCCCCATGGTTTGAGTCCTGTCCTATAACAGGGGAAAGCCCTCATTTTGGGAGGGTGTTTTTTTATGGCATAGTTGTTATGATGAAATATTACTGTCCATAATACAGTATATAATTAAAGTTATATACTGTACATTGTACATATACACACATATATATATATATATATATATATATATATATATATATATATATATATATATATATATATATATATATATATATATATATATATATATATGTTGTATTTGTTTTAATAGAATGCAACACTTGGCTGTATATGTAAAAAGGCATGGATCCCAAGGAAGCAATACATTCATGAAATATGTCAATCCAAAATGCCATACATACACGCTGTAGACACTATCCGTGTATTCTGATATTGGAAAAACATTGCAAAAAAAATTAATTTTGCTGTGTTTTTTTTTTGGCGAGAGTATTGGTGAGTAATTTGGCCCAATAGCATTTTCTGCATTTTCATAAACGCTTTAGACACTATCCGTTTATTCTGATATTGGAAAAACATTGCAAAAAAAACCTTGAATTTTGCAGTGTTTTTTTTTTCCCAATAGCATTTTCTGCGTGTTCATAAACGCTTTAGACACTGTAAGTGTATTTTAAACAAAAAAATTTAATTTTCAGTGTTTTTTTTTCCAATAACATTTTCTGCGTGTTCATACATACACGCTGTAGACACTATCCGTTTATACTTTTTCATTTTTTCTGTTTTTTTTCCCCAATAGCATTTTCTGTACTGCTTTAGACACTATCCGTTTATTCTGATATTGGAAAAACATAGCAAAAATTTTTTTTTTGCTGTGTTTTTTTTTTCCCAATAGCATTTTGCGTGTTCATACATACACGCTGTAGACACTATCCGTGTATTTTATTTTTTTTGCTGTGTTTTTTTTTTCCCAATAGCATTTTCTGCATTTTCATAAACGCTTTAGACACTATCCGTTTATTCTGATATTGGAAAAACATTGCAAAAAAATTGAATTTTGCAGTGTTTTTTTTCCCAATAGCATTTTCTGCGTGTTCATAAACGCTTTAGACACTGTAAGTGTATTCTGCTATATACAAAAACACCCATTTAGGGCGAGATCATAAATTTTAAAAATATGAGGAGATCATCAAAAAGGGGACGTGGCCCAGGTCGTGGTGCTGCTGGTGGCGCTCCTGTTGCAGGGAGAGGACGTGGTCGATCTGTGCCAGCTACACGCACTAGTGAAACACCTTCCTCAGGTGCTGTACGAATGTTGAGGCAAGGACAAGTACAAGCAATAGTAGATTGGGTTGCTGACAGTGCCTCGGGTTCCTTCACATTGTCTCCCACCCAGTCTCCTGATGAAAGTTAATAATTTTTTTCCAGAAAGTGCGTATTCTGGGGTATTCCCACCATATGTGCGGCATCGTGCCGTTGAGTTTCTGAGGTTCTTAATTACTTCCTGTACCTCTTCTGCTGAGAAGGGGGCCTCCAGCATTTTATTTTTTCTTTTTTTATGTTATTTTAAGTTATTTCCCTATCCACATTTGTTTGCAGATCACTTGCCATGCTCTTAACAACATTTTGTTGCCATTTGCAGCCTTCTAGCCCTTTCCATGACTTTTTTACAGCCATTTTAGTGTTCAAAAGTCCGGGTCCCCATTGACTTCAATGGGGTTCGGAGATCGGGGTCAAGTTCGGGTCAAGTTCGGTCCCGAACCCGGACCTTTTTCTGAAGTTTGGCCGAACCCGAACATCCAGGTGTCCGCTCAACTCTACTGATCACCTGTTAACTGTCATAGCCTCTGATTGGCTATCACAGTGATCAGTCACTGCACAGTTTGCCCCCTGTGTGTGTTCTCTCCTCTGAATTGGGAGAATGATACATTGTATCTTTTTTTCCTTGCCAGAGAAAGCAAGAAATAAAATTGTGTAAACTGTTTAAAAAAAATAACAAAAAAATGAGCTAGATAAAAATAGATCAGGATTTGATCTAGATCAATGTCAGGATTAGGTTTATAGTCAAGATCAGAATCAAAGGTCAATGTTAGAATCAAAGGTTAGGGTCAAAGGTCAGTGTATTTTAGGAAGTTTAAAAAAAAAAAAAATTTTAAATTAGTATCAGTATTAGTGTCCGTGCCATTTTTTTTTTTAGGTAGGATATAAAACCAAAATACGTACCATTGTTGCTGGGCCTTACTACGGGTAAAAACAATATAATATACACATCTGTGATATCACTGCAATCGCCAGAAGCAAGAGAATGTATTTTGAATTGTTCTTTGGTGGTAGGTTATGGTAATGGGAAGAAATATAAAGCAAAAAAAAAATGATTATTTTTTTACTATTTTGGGACAGTTTTTCTTTGATAATCAAAAAAAATTAGATATTCATAACCATTTACTAATAATTAAAAGCCCAATTTGTCCTGATACAAAAAGGCATAATTCACCTAGTTGCAATGATATATTCAGTTTTACTAACACATGTCAAAGTTGTAAAATTGTGTTTGGGCTTTAAGATTTGCTTTACTTTTGTCATAAAGGGTATGAAAAGACTTTCTTGGGGCGTGGTAACTGAGCTCCAAGATGCAACAGCCACAGCTCCGCTCCAGGCACATACAGCACCCGGGAACCTTCCTCCATGAGATGGCATAAGAAGAGAAAGAACACCTGCAGCTGAATAAACGGTTGGGTTCCTTCCCAGCAATGTCCCATGATCCATGCCAAAATGGCAGTGGGTGCCTCGCAGGGAGCCCGCTCCAACAACCAGGGACCTGACCGGGAGCCAAGCAGCAGTGGGACATCATCAGGTGCCTCCAGTCCCTCTACAAGGAGTCAAATTAAGTCGTAGCTGTGCATGGACTCACCAGGTAGGCTGCATGCTGATCCAGCCATGGTGGTAGTTGGGCCACAACACAACGCAGCAGGCATTCCACCTGCCACAATCGACCGTATTGCATCTTTTCCAACCTCAGGGCAACCCATCTCTGACACTATGCTAAAGGACATGCTCTTATCTTTAAAGGCCTCCCTGCAAGCAGATAAAGTGTCAGGCACAATCAGTGTATATGTACAGGCCATTGAGAATGCCATGGGAAAATAAAGCCCATAAAGCTTTCCTAAGAGGCATTCTTGTCCAACAAGGAGCATGGGCAAAAAGGAGATACACTTCCAAACTTAATATTATACTCTCTGAAATCTACACCTTAGAAGCCAAAAACAAAGCTTGTCCTAAACACACTATCTATAGTTTACTTGCTAAACTTAAGTAAGAGTTGAGAAATCTATTGACACAACAGTATGACATACACCATAGATGACTTAAACCTCAATCCTACACCAATGCCAACAGAGCAGGGGAATATGTAGCCAACAGGTTGAAACAGGTAAGATCTAAAGCAAGGATTTCACATCTGTTACACCCCACTCTAAACCACAGAATCTAAAACCTTAAAGACATTGCAAATCAATTTGAAAATTATTATGGGGCCTTATACAATCTACGTGACGACCCCAAGACTCCCCAACCCGAAGACAAGGACATTCAAAACTTCTTAAAACAGGTACACCTTCCCACACTGTGAGACTCTCACCTTCACACCCTAAATGCCCCATTCCCACCCCTGGAAATAGAAAAGGTCATCATGTTACTTCCCAATGGAAAATCTCTGGGCCCAGATGGTTTATCTAACGATTACTTTAAGATCTAAAAAAGTCCTGTCTCCTCACATGCAAAACATTGCCAAAGAAGATGCTGACAGCTTACGTGGTCACCCTGTCAAAACCAGGTAAAGACCCCACGACACCCGCCAACTTTAGACCAATTTCGCTCTTAAACACTGATGTTAAATTTTACGCAAAGCTCATAGCTAAACGGTTAACTGATATAATTCCCTCTTTGTTTCAACAAGACCAGATGGGTTTCATGAGGGGTAGGCAATCTGTTGACGCCACCAGAAGAACTGTGAATATAATGTACCATGCTGAGAAAACCCAAATGCCTTCTCTGTTTCTTTCCATAGATGCAGAGAAGGCATCCGACAGGGTCCACTGGTGGTATATGTCAGTGGTCCTATCTAAATTTGGTTTACAGGGACCCATACTGTCCACTATGCTAGCTCTATATTCAGCTAGTAAAAACATCTGGATTTCTGTCTAAACCATTCTAAACCCTCTCTCCCCCACCATCTTCAATTTAATAATCTAACCCCTAGCCAAGATGATACAATCATACAATACAATCATACGGTCCTACTCTAGACCACATGTGATCAATTTATTTGCAGACAATGTCATCCTCATGCTAACTAACCCCCTCTTCTCCCTTCCACAGACCCACCAGATATTGGCAAGTTTTAGTAAAATTTAATTACTACAAGGTCAAGTCCCTTATCCTAGACTTAGGGATTTCAAGGTCCACTAAAGTGCACCTTCAGAATACCCTACCATACTCATGGAATACCCTAACTCTAACTGCATCACTCAAACTGCCTCGCCCCCCTCCTCTCTAGCTGTATATAACCTCAAGCCACTCATTACAAATATTAAAACACAACTTAAAAACAAATCTTAACATGATTTTTGTTGGGCGGCTGAATAGCAGCGATCAAAACGATGATCCTGCCTCAAATTTCTATATATTTTGAGTACTACCAATCCCCATTCCCAATTATCACCTCAATCAAGTCTACTAAGGAAATGCATTTGGGGAAACAAAAAGGGCAGATGCCAATATTCCAACTTAACTCTGCATAGATCTGTCGGAGGGGCAGGCATGATCGATATAAGAGATTATTATGGGGCGGTAAGACTTGATCAAATTCAACATTGGCTCAAAGGTACAGACAAACTACTGTGATTGGATATAGAATCTGCCATGACCCTCACACATAATCTTCCCTTAATTCTCATGAGTGACCTATGGAAACCCTGGGACATTTCCACCTTATCGCCTCCTCTGCATGCCTCCCTCTTGGCATGGCACCATTTACACTAACAAAAAAATGACCTCAACCACAACTGTGGATTACAAATTCCCCTTACTGGTGCTCAAAACCATTTTTCCTTTGCTCTCAACTGGTCCACTAAGTAGATACAGGCTGAAATTTCTACATGATCTCATACCTAAGAACCTAGAAAACTTGATCAAGGAATATAACCTTCCTGGAGCAGTCAAATTCATACGCTCCTGCATATTACACTTCCTACATAAGATCCCTATTCCCACATTACATATACAGGAATTTGCATGGCAGTTCCATTCTTCTCAAAAACCTGGGTCTAAAGGTATATCCCTCTTTTACAATAATCTAGAAGGGAAATGATCTCCCAGGAAAACAAACTTGATCCTAAAATGGGAATCTGACCTAAACACCTCCTTTACCCTGAGCCAATGGCATTCTGCTTTCCGAGAAATTCAAAGAGCGACCTACTGCATCAACCATTGGGAGTTGATGTTTAAGATAGTTATTAGATGGCATCTTACACCATATAGGTTAGCTAAAATTGACCCAGATACCTCTCCCCTATGCTAGAGAGGTTGCGGTCAGGTTGGCCACCTACTCCATGCCTTTTGGGACTGCCCTAAGTTTTCGGAATCAAGTTTTCCAAGTCCTGTCCTCCCTCAGGGGAATTCTCCTGTCACCTTACCCAGGTCAAGCTATACTTTGCATTGGTATTGACTCATATGCCCACCTTCTTAGACAGGTAGTTACATACATACTGTTAGGCTAGCAGCCTGTACACTCATACTTAAAAAGTGGAAGTCACAAGACTCCCTCAATATCTCTGACGTTCTGGGTATGGTTCAACAAAATTATACCTTTTAACGCAAGCTAGCTATCAAGTCTCTTACCATATCAACCTTTGAGCATAACTGGGGAGTCTGGTCAGAAAATCCAGTTTCTAAGATTCAATGTGAATCTTTTTCTATTTTGACTCCATCTCACCTATCCCACTGACGCAACCGGTGTACCTCCCTTATATGCTTGTATATTCCTTTGCTTTCAGCATCATTGTTTTTTTTCTATGTTTCTGTTCAGTGATCTACATGTTGTATAATTTCTTTGTTATACCATGTATGCACAGTTTTACTGTACCACTTTAATACTCAATAAAAAGTATTAAAAAAAAAAGTCTTTCTTGTGGCTTTGGTAATTTTATTTACATTTTATTTATAATGTTGGTTAATAACATGTAATAATAGGTGATAATGTACCCCTGTACTCATTTCCCACTTATTATAAAGGAGCTTCAGGATTCTTAAACATTTCCCCTGCAGACTTCCACATTCCTTTTGGGGGGGTAGGGTTTTTAGAAGAAGACCCTTTTCCTTCAAATTGCAAGATACCCTGCAATGTTGAAAAGCATGTGGTTCAGGAAGGAAGCATGCCTAGACATGGGTCTGTTTTTCAATTTTAATGGAAAGCCCACACCATTTTATTTAACATAACTTTTAAAAGTACTACATTGTGCTATTCTGTAATTTCACCTGCAGCTTTAAGGCATTACCCAAGTATGTTATTTATTTGTCTATAATCTTTATTAAATATTTGCAGAATATTTTGGTCTTGGTCTGAGCACGGCCGCTCTAATGTCTGCGCTTCCACCAAAATATACTGAAAGAGGGTATTATCTTCGTTCTGGTGTAGCCATCAGGGTGTTTCCTGTGGATGTGAATTTGTGGCTGGCCCGGAAATGCATGCCTGTCCACCCATGTTGTCCATGCAGTCTCTCTCAGTCAATGTGAAATCCTCACAATTGTTTTTACTATTTCCCCATATCCTTCAATGAACCCTGACACAGCACCAGGGAGCAGTTTGGATCCATACAGCTAACTTTGAATCCCTGAGGGGATTCATATGCATGTTTGACCAAACTTATTGCGAGATCACACGATCTCAGTGGAGCGGCCATTGCCTGAGGGTGGGGAGCACCTGAGTATGGACACCGCAACACGTTGTTTTTACGTTTTTATGAAGTCCCCAATACACCTTTAATAAGGATTATATACGGATTATGTTGGACTGATCTGCGTTTGATTAGAACATCACTGTTTTATGCATTATAGCACTTTATGATTCACGTTTGTGGAACCATATATAAACTTTTATAAGTTTGTTTATTATTTTCATTTTGTCTGTGGAATGTGACACTTAACACAGAATTTCTCATCACAGCATTCAAAGAACTCTATATACAGTTTTGGAATATATTATAATTTTTGTCAGTTTATCAAATTTTTATTTATTATTTTTCTCATTATTGTAAAGTTGTCACTTTAAAATTATTGTTGGAACTAATATCAGGAGATAGCGCAGCATAGTAATTTTCCATTTGTATTGTTTTCACATGGCTTTATGAGACGTGATCAGTGCTAGCAGCTGTCGATTATTACTACTCACTAATTATATATTTTTTTTATATATATATTTTGTTACTTTCAAAACAGGTAGCTCGCAAGATCCTCATAGTTTATACAACCATATAGTCAAGATGGTCTAATATATAAAAATAGTATAACAATACAGTACCTACAATGAAGCACACAGGGTACTAAAAAAATAACATGTGAAAACAGAGGATATATAATTTCTAATGTTAGACTAAGTGACTATTGAAATTGTCCAAAACTGTCAACATAGCTCTAAAATAAAATGGGATAACATAGATGTGTACATGTCACAAACGGATATTTATGGTGACCTTCCAGATAAATCTTCCTGTAAAAAACAACCAAAAGAAGGAGGAGGTCAATGACCTTGGGGAAAGAGTTGCTTCTGGTCAAACCATGGGTCCCATTTCTGGAATTATGTAAAGTGTGACGTTTTATTTCCATGAGCATTATAGAATCAACTCAAATTTGGACCTATGATATCGGTATGTGTGGAGTCTTCCAATGGAGTGCAATTACCCATTGAACTGCGACACAGATAGTATGAATAATTTTTTTTCCTATACAAATGTAACTCCGGGAAGAGGAGGAAATAATAGGCATTGTCAATGAATTGGGTCTGCTTATGATAGAGGGCAGAGGATGCTTGTATTTTTTCCAGAAAAATTGTGCTCTGTCACAAGCCCACAAATATGTGAATGTGTCCCAGGAATGGACAAAACAGAAAAACAGGTGAAATGAACTGCCAGAAAGATGGTATGCAGTCTGGTGGGTGTGAGATACCACCTTGTGAATAATTTTAAGGCTGTTTCGTGAATAGTAAGAGATATGGTACATGTATGAATGTTGATCAAGCAGTTTCCCAGCCCTCTGTAGTAAATGAGGAGCCACAATCCTTCTCACATTTAGCTATTAGTGACAATTTAACTCATGAGTCAACACCAGTTGAAATTGAAAAGGTCTGAAATAAGCCTCCTGCCCCTTGGAGTGCTCTGGCAGATCTTGTTATAGATAGATGGAGGTGAATCTTGTGTCAGTGCGTAGTGCATAGAAAAATCTGTAAATATCAAAAATGAGAAGGAAACAAATGCGGACTTATCCTGAAAGTCACACCAAAAGATATGTTTCTGGGAAATCCACTAGGATAAGTCTGAGTCTCTAGAGAATCCAGGGATAAAAGCTAGGTTTCCAAAAAAAAAGGTAGGGAAGACTAGATTGTATTTTGGTTTATAGAAAAAACGAATTTGAAGGCATTGTTCAACAATATGATTAATCAGGGTAATGTCCTTTACTGAGATACTCTTGGACCACAGTAATAAGCATAGCAATAAGGTGAGTGTAGCCTCAGATACGAAACAATAAAAAACAAATAAAAGTACCATCATCCAAGTTAGTCATTTTAAAGCATTGAAGGTTATGGAAATGCCGGGGGAGTTGCTGATCCCTTTGCCTCCAAACCTAAGAATTTTATGATGTATGGACTATCTCGGTACTTGGTAATAAATCATCATTTATTACCAAGTACCGAGATAGTCCACACAACATAAAATTCACCATAACCTTCAATGCTTTAAAACAGTAACAAGCATGTTATTTAAAAGATTTGTGGGCTGAAGCCAACAAAGCTTCACCTTATACACTAAACTAAGTAAAATTTCCTTGCAAAGTAAAAAATTGTTTTGAAAAGTGAACATAACCTAGTCTTTTAGTAGCTCGGACATCTAGTGTATTTTGTTAATCTACATGCACATAAGACATATTTGCTCATTGCAAAGCAGGGTATATCCTTTGCTGTACTGTGTCAAAGTAAAATGTTTCCATTTGTTCTAGATCAAAGACTTTAGAAACAAAGGGACAATAAGTTCTACTGAATGTAGAACAGAAGTAGTTCCCAAAAAGATAAAGAACCCCCTCCCTCCCTCTTCTTCACCCCCTACATTTTCTCCTATTTTTCTACCTCTTCTTTATCTCCTTAAATAAAATAAAAATAAAATAAGCACATACTTTTCCACAGCCAACAATATCTCTTAAAAATTTACACAGACCTAGATTATGTACAGGCATTAACTAGCCTAATCCCTTCTATGGTTATCTCTATTGAGAAAACAATACATGGAGTTGCTCTAGTATGAAAACAAATATTCTTTATTACATGTTATTTGTAAACCTTCCAAAGTTCATGTGTTTCAATGAACTACCTGGTAATTTATGTCATAATGTGAGATATGCTACTTGTATGTCTCATTAACTTTAAAAAAAGTAAAAAAGTACAGTGGACAGACATCCCACTATCAGTGGGTGGCAAATTTATGCTGGGCATGCATGTACCAAAAGTATATGTGTACTGCTGTCTGTTCTAATGACCAGCTTCTGTCAAACAGACTTGCTGGAAAAACAGAATTTAAACAGTGCTTGTAGCCAATGGCTGATAAGAGTATTCTAATTGGGGGATTCCCATGTTACAGAATACAAAGCAACAGCGGGAAACATTGCTTGTGTTGATGCGGGGATCAGCATGTATGCCCTGCTTAAAGGGGTTGTAAAGGTAAACATTTTTTCACCTTAAGGCATTCTATGCCTTAAGGTGAAAAATCATCTCACAATGCCGGCCCCCCCAGCCCCCTGTTTTACTTACCTGACCCCTTTGAATGTCTTGCGCACACACCCGGCATCCTCTTCGCCAATCAGCCTGGCCACTGATTGGCTACAGTGGATGGATTGAGAGCAGTGCAGCCATTGGCTCGCACTGCTGTCAATCACATCAAATGACGCGGCGCGCCGTGGGGTGGTGCCGAGTGATACAGCGAGCGGTTATGGCCACCGGCTGTATAACGGGAGCGCGCCCGCAAGCACTTCTCACCATGCGAGGGAGCTCGCATGAACGTGAGAAGTCCTTGCAGGGGGGAGCGGAGACAGCCGCCGAGGGACCCCAGAAGACCAGGATCAGGGCCACTGTGTGCAAAACGAGCTGCACAGTGGAGGTAAGTATAACATGTTTTTTATTTAAAAAAAAAAAAAAATACCTCTACAACCCCCTTAAGTAAGATAGCTTCAGGTAAGCTTCATAGTTCTAAGCTTAATAGTTTTGTCAGAAAGCCTACAAAAAAAGACATATCAAATTTTGTGTCATGCCTTTCAGCTAGTCTGATTCTATAATAAATAATACTATTAACTAAAACTGCAAAACAACTGGGTTCTATATTTAAAGACTATCCATTAAGCAGTTCACTTTTGTCGAGTAGGGGAGGCCTCACACTGATCAAAATTTGGCCTGTCCTTGCTGGGATCGTCCAATTTTGATCAGTGGGTGGCCAGCTTTATTATTTAATATCAAAACAGATGACTTTAGGATTGTATAGGTGTATTTGTCCTCCCGTGATTACTTTAATACAACCACATACTTTCAAAACATTTCTATTCATTTGCAAGCTTTGTACAAAAATATTTCTAATAGTGAATGAATGAATGAATGAAAGATTTGTATAGCGCTGCAACTGCGAACTGAATCGCCTCGAGGCGCTTGATCCGAACTGGGTTGATTCCTTCTTAGAAGAGGTGGGTCTTAAGTTTTTTCCTGAAGGCCCGATGGTCTTTTTCTAAGCGGATGTTCGTAGGTAGAGCGTTCCATAGCCGTGGTCCTTGGACTGCAAATCTTCTTTCTCCCCTTGATTTGTACCGGGACTTGGGGACGAGAAGGAGATTTTGGTGTAGTGTCGTATTTTTTCACATAAGTATAGAGGAGCATCTCCTTGTGTGCATTTGTGGGTCAGGCAGAGGGTCTTGAATGTTATACGATCCTTTACAGTTAGCCAATGGAGGGGCCTCAGGGAGGGGGAGATCGATCGATCGATAGTGTTCATATGTGTTGCTTTACCAAGCAGGCTGAGCTTAACCCCTTCACTACCAATGATAAAAGGCTTAGGTAGAAATAGGAAGACTTGACCTGCATCCATGAACCTCCCCACCTCCTTGTGCCCCCTGATCTCCCCCAAGTTCTCCATGGACTCTCTGTGCCCTCTGACCCCTCTGTTCTCCTAAGCTTTACCAGCCACTCCCTCCACCGCCTGTTAGTGAGTGCCAGGACACAGTGGAGAGGATTCATCTGGGATGAGGAGTGTGGAAGTTATTAAATCATGGGGTTGATTTACTAAAGGCAAATCCACTTTGCACTACAAGTGCACTTGAAAGTGCACTTCGAAGTGCAGTCGCTGTAGATCTGAGGGGAAGATCTGAAATGAGGGGAAGCTCTGTTGATTTTATTATCCAATCATGTGCAAGCTGAAATTATGTTTTTTATTTATCTTGCATGTCCCCCTCAGATCTACAGCGACTGCACTTTCTTTACAATATTTTAATTGTTTTTATAGTATACAAGAATACAAGTTACGTTCAACAATAGTTAAGGTGATTAGGTAAGAGTACAAAACACGAGAGGCACATATAAGCATTAAACAATTGTTGTGATCAACTGGATAACATAGGTCTATATCCACCCAGCCTAAGGGGTGCAAGTCCTGGAGTGTACAGGAGGGTGGGGTGCCTAGCGCACTCAGGCATTTTGTTTGAGTACTGTATGATGCTAACACTGGTCTCCTGGCCGAATAGGTAGAAGGAGATGAACTCTGATGTTGACTGACCCTAGCAGCCCATTCCCCCCCCCCCCCTAGGGGGATCTCACTGTGGAGAGAACGGCTCTGGGAAACCACTCCTGAAAGGCTAAGAGGCCGGTCGGTAAGACCAGTGTGTCCACCCCCATCTACTGTGACTGCTGTGTTATGCAGGACAGGCAGATCACTATCGAGCAGTCTTATTTGTTGCACCATAAGGTGGGCCAGTTGTACCTCTTGATAACAAATCAACAAGAGGAACAATTGGCAAAGCAAGGTACTAGCCTTAGTTCTGTGAGGGTAATCTGTTGGAATATAATTAGGCGTCTAAACTGTATGCCCCCAACCCCGTCTCCTCCTAAACAGGTTCAAGTGGATTCATAGGGACCAGGTCCCCCGGGTGAGCAGAGATACAGTACATTCTGGTCCCTAGGGTATCACATGTCGGATTTGAAGTGCCCCACGCCTCGGCATAGATTGGTATGGTTATGAAAGCTATACGAATATCACCGGATATGGTCCACCAGGAAGTATACATGTCAGGAAGAGACGAGTCGTCTCCAAAAAGGAAAGAGAGAGGACAGAAAAGTAATGAGAGAAAGGGGAGAGTATAGGGAGGAATGTCACCTAGAGTGTTGACATGAAATCGGGGTCTTCTAGCTGCCTGGTGTACCAATACATGCCGCCCAGGGTTTCCAAATTAATTTGAACTTGTGGGATTTGTCCAGAAGAATGCTAACAATCTTCTCCTGGGCCATTATCCAGGAGATCTTACGCTTTACTGCAGAGATACCAAGTGCCTTTTCCAGATCCTGGCTATGGTGATTTTGGCTCCTAGAAGATCAATGTTTGTGTATTTTTGGGTATTTTCTCTACCTGGTGGTTGTGGAGCGCTATGTCAGGAACCTGTGGGACTGCAACCTCTTCGACCTTTCGCAGTATGTGGAAGAATATGTTCCAAAATTTTCGTAGTTGTGGGCAGGTCCACCATATATGAAATAGAGAGCCTATATGGCTGCATCCCCTGAAGCACATAGGAGACAAGTCGGGGAAAAATTTAGCGAGGGTGGAGGGGACTTGGTACCAGCATGTGATAATCTTAATGTTGGCTTCCATTAGGGAAATGTTCACGATGCCCTTGAATGACCTGTGAAAGCAGTGATACCACTTATCTAGGTCCCACTCATCAGCCAGGTCTTGTTCCCAGAGTATGTCATTGAAAGGTTTATTTGGGGCCCTGGCTAGTGAGGAAAAGACAATGGAGATACCCCCCTCTGATCCTTGATGTTGGAGCACCATGTCTCATATGCTGTCAGTGTGGGGGTTTCAGGTTTATTCTGCCATATGGACTGCAAGGAGTGTGTAATTTGGTGGGTCTATATCTATCTCTAATTGCATTACCCAGCGGAGCGGGGCCCCATTGAGTTGTGAAAGTGTCCTTTTCTAAAAAATTCTAGAGTTCCTGAGGGGAGAGGTCCCCCCGGGCACCGGAGCAGGCCAGGGTCTGCAGAAGGGGATCCAAACTGGTACGGCTGAGGAGCCCGTGTAGAGCCCACCCCACCAGGGAAGTACAGTGCAGAAAGCTAAGTAAGACATCTAGCCTGTCACCTTGGCCCGGAAGGCATTCTGAAACTTTAAGAAAAAACATGACATATAAATAAGCAGGTATCTATATGTCGGGCTACAAATAGTGAAAACCAGTGGAATTGAACACGTTCAATGTAAAAACCAGAACAGGAACAGTCTTGTGGACCTAAAACAAGGAGAAAGAATAGGACTGAAAAGTGAGTTCAGCATTCCCCAACCGTGTGGTAGGGTCAAGGAGGGCTACGCCAAGCGTAGCTTGGTCAAGCAGAGGAGGATATGTCCTTTGAAGGATCCGGATGGATCAGGGAGGATCAACAACAAGTCTTGGAGGGACCCAGGCATTGGCCTGAAGTCCTTGGCCTTCTTGGAGAGGTGATTCTGCCACATTGGGGCGATGGGGCTGGATGGTGGCGGTCTCTTAGATGACGTGTTGGGACCTCTGCTGGTCAGAGTTGTCATGTGGTCTTGGGAGATGAGGCCCAGTTGGAGCAGCAGTTTTTCCCCATCTGCAAATGATTAGAAGCCATTAGGGTTCGTTATTCAGGGAGAATGATCACAGTGAGTACTTGCTCCACTCATTCAACCGATACACCTTTTAACACTTTAAATGACTATTAAATGTCTATCTATTAACGCACGGGGCCTAAATCATCCGGCAAAGAGATTCTCATTATGGAAAGAAGCCCTTGCGCAAAAAGCAGATATCCTATGTGTACAGGAGACTCACTTTCAAACACACAAAACACTGCATTGTACGCATAGAGCATTCCCCAATATTTTTCTGGCAAGTACTCCTAACAGCAAGAAAGGTGGAGTGATGCTGGCTTTAAAGAACTCATTATCATTCCAACTCAAAGACTCATATATAGACGAAGGAGGCAGATTCCTTATAATCACTGGCGACATCAACGCCAAACCGTACACAATAGTCACAGTGTATACCCCGAACACCGACCTAATACACCTTTTTAGAGAAAGTGCTCAAAAAAGTCAAGTCCATGCTATATGGAAGCCTGATATTTGGAGGTGACCTCAACCTTATAGTGGATCCACTCTTGGACACCACCACAGTCAACCCCAAAAGGCCTTCAACCCTCCAGCACCTCCTATACACGCAGGAACTGTTCCATCCATGGAGATGCCTCCATGCCAACGAAAAAGACTACACATTCTTTTCTACCAGACATAACTCGTATTCACGCATTGACATGTTCCTTGTGGATCAACGGCTCTTGCAACAAGTTACTTCCACGCAGATACATGACATAACGTGGTCCGACCATGCCGATATATCAATGTCCATTGCTGAAAAGGGTGTCTCCTCCTCACCTACCATCTGGCGCTGCAATACTAGACTACTACATGAACCCCACACATTCTCTGTGATCTCTCAGCATCTTTGTGATTTCTTCCATATAAATGACACACCTACAATAGACCCGTTCACCTTGTGGAACTCCCACAAAGCATACATGAGAGGCATACTCATACAACTAGGAGCTCAGGAAAAAAGATGTTATTCCACTAAACTACACACCTTATTGTCAGAAATACACAAGATAGAAAGCCAAAACAAAAACTTACCATCAACAAGCTTGTCAAATACCCTTTCCAAACTCAGAGAGTCTCTAAGAAAACACCTAGCTCAACAATATGATAGACACCTTAGAAAACTACAACTAAATTCATATGCTAACGCAAATAGAGCAGGGAAATACATAGCTAATAGAATCAAAACAGCACGTAACAAAAACAGAATAGCCTATCTCTACCACAACACTCTGCACCACAAAATCACTAATCCGCAGGAAATAGCAAACCAATTTGCAGATTACTACAGTGCGCTCTATAACTTGAATACAGATGACTCCACACCACACCATGACATATCTAGAATACAACAATTTATACAAAAAATCAACCTACCTACACTGACAGAAGAACATCGTACACGAAATAGAAAGAGTCACACTAACACTTCCCAATGGTAAATCACCAGGGCCTGACGGCTTTGTCAACGAATATTACAAAACATTTAAACATATCATAGCCTTACACATGCAAGCAGTTTTCAACCAAGCAAAATACTCTTCTACGTTCCCTCAGGTGATGCTGATAGCCCACATTGTCACATTACCCAAATCGGGAAAAGAACCCACTATCCCTGCCAATTTTAGACTGATATCTCTTCTCAACTCAGACATTAATATATATGCGAAGCTATTAGCCAAACGACTGACCGATATAGTTCCTTTTCTTATCAAGCGCAACCAGAGGGGATTTGTGAGGGGGGGACAGACCTCTGATGCCACCAGACGCATTGTTAATGTTAGTCATCATGCTGTTAAAACTCGAACGCCTTCTCTGCTGCTTTCCATAGACGCAGAGAAGGCGTTCAATAGGGTTCACTGGACCTACATGCAGATGGTACTGACCAAATTTGGTTTTAGAGGCCCAATCTTAGCAGCCATACTGGCACTGTACTCGTGCCCTTCAGCCCAAGTACATACCTCAGGGTTCCTTTCAAAAACGTTCAATATCTCCAACGGTACCCGACAGGGGTGCCCTCTCTCCCCCACAATATTTAATCTTATGATAGAACCACTAGCCGAAACCATCAGAACCAATACTAATATCACAGGCTTTCTCTTTGGTTCCAGCAAGCACGTCATTAACCTTTTCACAGATGATGTGATACTACTGCTAACAAATCCCCAAACCTCTCTTCCAAAGGCACATACAATTTTAAAAGACTTTGGTGATATATCTTATTACAAGGTCAACTTTACCAAATCCATGATATTAGATCTAGGAGTCTCTCCATCTATCAAAAGTTTACTACAGACATCCCTACCATATTCCTGGTTAACTAAAGGTATTCCATATTTAGGCATAACTTTAACCAACACAACCTCATCCTTGATTGAAACCAACATTAAGCCACTTATAATCAAACTAGAACAACAACTCACTAATATCGCAAAAACAGAGCTGTCATGGTTGGGCAGGATAGCGGCATTCAAAATGTCCATCCTTCCGCAGATCCTTTGTATATTTAGATTTCTCCCTCTTGCCATACCTAAAACCTACATCAGCACCATATCCAACATTTTTTGGAAGTTCACATGGGGAGGTAAAAGAGCTAGATGCCCACGTAATAACCTCATATTACACAAGAGTCAGCAGGACTTGTTGATCTCCAGGATTACTTATGGGCCACAAGACTAGAGCTTAAACATTGGTTCCAGGATACCGACAGCCCACTATGGGTTGAAATAGAATGCTCCATAATCCCAACTTGCAACCCCATCACATGCCTAATAAGTGACTTATGGGAACCATGGGAAAAAGGCGACCTGTCCCCAACCATCCAAACCTCCCTACAAGCTTGGAGATTTCTCCTACGTATAGATAACAGAGACACACACGAAATAAGCTATGACCTCCCATAGAACTCTTACAGGCTAAAATCCCCATGTTATCGACCGCAAACCTCTTAGAAAGGGGAATAACACATATACAAGACCTCTTCATGGAAGAGACCCAAATCTGCAGAACAAATAACGTCCACCTATCAACTACCCAATAATCTAATGCTTTCCTGCTTACGGATTTCCCACTTCTTAAAGACATGTCCATTATCTACATTTTTGGTATCCTCTACAGCATGGCGTTTTTACAAGTAAATGCCGGACTCTACTAAGGGTATATCAATATTCTACAACCTGATTCATGACAAACTCACATTTAATAAAACTTACGCCATTAAGAAGTGGGAAAAATAACTAAATACTATATTCTCAGATGAAAAATGGACACAAGCATTCATGGCAATACAAAAATACTCACACTGTATAAGCCATTGGGAAATGACACTTAAAATTACCAATAGATGGCATTATACACCGTATAGACTGGCCACGTTCTTCCCCAATACATCTGCTTCGTGTTGGAGACAATATGGGCAAATTGGTAATCTATTACATACAATATGGGAATGCCCGAGCATAACCGGCCTATGGAATGATACCTTTCGGCTAATCTCATCAACCACAGGTATATTAGTCACACCAAATCCAGCACTAGCAATCCTCAATATTGGGTTAGAGAAATTCCCACCTGACTGTAGAGCAGTCGCTACTCACATATTGTTAGCAACCTGCAATCTTATCCTCTGCAATTGGAAAAATACCCTAGCCATTAACACCTCTGAAGTGATTGCACTGGTCAACGGAAACCAGATCTTTGAACGTCTGCTAGCCATTAACTCCTCAACGTGTAAAACCTTTGATACTCAATTTTCAGAGCTCGCTAGACTGGAGTGTTCTCCTAAAGTTACTCATATACATTGTACTATCATCCCAAATTAATATAAGAGGAAAAAATATTGGAGATACGGGACTATCCAAGGTACAAACACAAAAAGAATTTCATAAAGATATAATAAAAAATACTTATTTTATTGACATATAAAACAAGGGGGAAAAGGAATATATATAAGACTCCATGTACAGCAGTATATAAGTCAGAGGGTTCAAAGGTACTACATACAATTCCTAATAGAACACCTTTATGATCATACACTCAAAGTACATAGGTCACAATACTTGTCCAATCGCTCAACATGTTTCGCCTGAATAGGCTTCATCAGGAGACAAGGATAAAGTACATTACAGATGGACGAAGACTTTGAAGATATTTTCTTTTTCTATGGTATGTATACAAAACAATATATCGGTTAATATATACACAGAATAATTTTTTTCATTTAATATTGTATATGCTGCATGAATGTGCGGTAGCGGTAACGTCTATGTGAAGTCAATATGCACACGCATGATCCCCTACCTCCAATGTCATAGAGTCAATACATGCCCAGACTTCCAAGTATTGGTCCAGATGGGCCCACAACAGCACCTCCCAGATAGGGATTTACACAGGGCTATGCCAAACGGCCGCAGCCAAAGATAATGGCTGGGGAGTCGTAGGGGGAGAGAGAGGTCCTGTTCGTTTTCAAATTTAACGTTTGTGGGGCCTGTAAAGTACAAAAGTACTTGTTTAGCACAATTATATTTATATAAACTATAATATAGTTACCCGAGATGTAGGGAAATAGTATGACCATGCCCAGTGTCTATTATCAAACTATACCTACCTCTACGGAAGCTCATAAACGATTATACACGCAGGAGGCTCGGGTTAAACCCCCAGATGAAGGGGGGGGGGAGAGAAGGGCAACTGATCTGTCTTGATTTTGAATAATGTCCACTAATGGCCAAAATGTTCTGGAGAAATGACAAAGAAAAAAGGAAAGCTCTAATGAGAATACATAGGATCTTTATGAAATTCTTTTTGTGTTTGTACCTTGGATAGTCCCGTATCTCCAATATTTTTTCCTCTTTGATACTCAATGGAAGGGTTGGAACGACAAATATAAAAATGTCTAATACCTTACTGTAAGCTGTATTTTAAATAGCTTTGAATCTGTTTGGTGACAAAACAAGATCCTTTTCAAAAACTGTGTAAATGTTATATAGTTAATTTACTTTATGTATTCACTTTTACGTATTTGCTTTATTATTGCTTTGTTGAACCTTAAAACTCAATAAAAATATTGAAATAAAAAATTCAGGGAGAATGAAAGGCGAAAGGGGAAGGATCATCTGTAAGTGATAGATTTCTGGGTCAGCACTTGCAGGAGCGTTTCTGAGGTCTCCTTTTCTGTATGGTATAGGGTGCTAAGTTCGCAAAAATTTGTATGGGATGACCTTGGAAAGCATCACCTCCTCCTTCACTTTGTAGAAGTGAGGCTTAACGATAATGTCTCTGGGGAGGCCATCTTGGTGGGGTGATTGCAAGGCTCTATGGGCCCAGTCCATCTCTAGGCGGTGGTCTGGGATGTTGGTGATGAGTTCCTTTATAAAAGAGCGTACTATTTGATCAGTGTCTTTGAAGGATTCAGGGACCTCCCTAATGCGGAAATTATATCTTCTCAATCTATTTTTGAGATTGTCAATATTGGAGAAAGCGTTTTCAAACTGGTTGTGTAAATCCTGAATTCGGGCAGTATTCTGGTTCACTCTATTTACTGTCTGGTCTGCTTTAGTTTCAATCGCTTAAAGCGGTTCTGCACCCATTTCATTTAGTAAATCTCTTTGCCTTCCAAATCAGGCAAAGAGTACTAAATGAAATGTTTTTTTTTTTTTTTTTTTTTTTTACTTACCTTGTAATTGATGACTTCCGGTCTTCTCTCTCTTCGGCGGCGGGCGGGGTCTCTGCGTCGATGGTCGTCACGCCGCACTGTCTCCTGGGATCTGGTGTCATTGATCCCAGGAGTCAGTGCGGGCATCTTCCGAAATCTCGCAAGATTTCGGCCACATCTTCCGAAATCTCCCGAGATTTCGGCCACATCTGCCGAAATCTCGTGAGATGTCGGCAGATGTGCCGTTACTGCGCACGCGCGAGTAACGGCGGTGCATGCTGGGCCATCTACAGTGCCTGTGGGGTTTCACATGCCCACAGGCAAGATGGACCCCAGCAGACAAGAAGAAGACAAGAAGAAGATGAAGATGAAAACCGGCGGCGATCGAGATGGAAGATGGAACAGGTAAGTCCCCCAATTGAGCTATATGCCCTTGGCATATAGCCCAAAAAAATAAATAAATAAAAGAGTGCAGAACCGCTTTAAATTCTTGCACCTAAATATGGTAAATCAGCCTGGATAGCGGTGGTGATTTGGGTAGCTGCTTGAGAGAGACCTCTGGACAGCATTGGGGCAAACATTGTCATCATGGAGGAGAAGTCCTGGGGCGTTAAGGGGAGGCCCCGTGTGGAGGCCTTACAGCCCTCAGGGCTGGCAGTGAAATCCTCCTTAGGGGATAGGGGCATGTCCTCCGGGGTTCTGCTTATGAGGGATTCTGTGGAGGTGGGAGACAGGCAATTGTGAATGTGTGTACTCACTTCGGGACTCGAATGCCCGGCCGAGCAGACCTCCTGGTCTGCTATTCAGTCCTCTGTCTCCTGCTCTCCTCCTCATGTGGAATCAGCCGGCGCCATCTTGGCTGAGGCCACGGGTCCCGGTCTGGCGTCTAGAACTCGGGAGAGGTTATCCTCGCTGTTTCCCCCGCCATCCTGGGGCTCTCTACTGTGTCCCCTATCCTTGGGCTACGTATATGGCTGGGGCTCTGTCCTGGAAGCGGTGCTGGAGAGGCTATGTGGCCTTAGCGGAGCTTTCTGATCAGGCGTCCATCTGATGAGCTGCCGCGCATGCACCTCCTTTCAGTGCACTTTCATTGTGCATTTGCAGTGCACTTGTTGTGCAAAGTGGATTTGCCTTTAGTAAATACCCCCCATGTAATCTCTCATGTTTACTGACCCCTTGAATGAACACATGAATTCTAAGTAGTGAGCACTCCAGTGTTTAATCATAACTGAATAAATAGGGCCATACAGTATCAAGGAGGAGCATAGTTCTGCATCAGAGAGTTACAGATGCTTATGTACAGCTGCAGGCAGCAACCTGTTCAAATTAATGACAGGATGACAGATACTGCAGTTGTAAGCATGTTAACGTACACCCTGAACGCAAACTGGGCTGCACAAATGCTCCTTTATTTATGTAATCACTCAACTGTGTGCTTACATGCATTCAGCAGTGGAGTCTGTCAGCCTGTCATTGATCCTGTACAGCCCTTTGAGAATATGTGAATGTGGCCCAAAACACCACTTTACACACACACACACTTACACACACACACTTAACGCACATATAACATATCCACTACACACATTTTGGTAATGTGCATTAGGAATATTAAAGCACTGTGGCCCAGCCAAAAAAAAAATACACTGTGGCCTCATCTTAACAAGGGCAAAATATAGTTTATCTACTGTATAATGATTCACACATCTCTAAGAGCATGTCAAACACAGGTCAGCAAATTCCTATTTACTTTCATAGAGCAGTGTGAATGACAGTTTTGAAGTTAGGTTTAGTCACCCTAAAGCCCCATACACACGGTCGGACTTTTTCATGGATTCTGTCCGATCGGACAAGGTTGTTGAAAAATCAGACCGTGTGTATGCACCATCGGACAGTGTTCGTCGGTTTGGCCGACGGACAAAGTCTTATCTCCTGCTGGAAAACTTTGCCGTCAACACGGTCCGATCACACCAAATCCGAGCGTGTGTACGCTTGTCCGACCGGACAAAGTGCTACGCATGCTCAGATCACATTACAAGACCAAAGCTATTGGCTACTAGCCTCTACGTAGTCCCGTCGTAGGCAACAAACGTCACCACGTTCAGAATGATCGGATTTTCCGACAACTTTGTCCGATCGTGTGTACGCAAAACCAACATCAGACAAAGTATGACGGACATGGTCCGACGGACCTGGTCCACGGATTGTCCGCGCGTGTGTATGGGGCTTAAGGGTCCATTCACTGTAGAAGGCACACATGATGCATATTATGCATGAACACTGGTGTACAATAGGCACAAGTGCTGCAATGCATTGTTTCAACACATTGCAGTGTTTTGTTTGTTTTTTTTACTTTTTTAAAATGAAAAATGATGTAATAATAAATATAATTTAACAATAATATATATCTGTCCAGATATCCCTAAAGTACTTATTGGCGAGGAGATTTTTGATTCCCTTTAACATTCACTCTGAATTTGAATGAAAGTTTGGCAAGCCAAGTAATGAGACAATTGTATTTACTGTTTTATGACACACAGATCCCACACTAATGTTCCATTGTCCTGGTCTCCTGTCTGGTATTCCAGGCAGCCCTTCTCTGCATCTGTGGGGTTTCTGCTAGGTTGCTGCTCTGAAGTATAATTTAGAGTGAACACTGTCGTGTAAAAGCAATATTTTTTAATTGTTTTGTGTAATCGTGATTCTTTATATATATATATATATATATATATATATATATATTATTATTTTTTTTTACATAAAGTACGTATGTGTTTTGTAAACACAAAAATGTATTCTCTTTCTTTCTCTCGAGCAAGCAAAGCTTGTAACTTTGAAAAACTGGCATCTACTGGATATACACAAGGAAAGTTCACATATGTAAATCATCCTAATGAAAGAAATCATCTTAATTGTATATTATTACATATGTAATCTTTTAAATATTTATGTATAAATAAAAATGTAAAGTTTTTATACATCATCTAAAATTATTAGCACCTGGTTAATAATGACTGGGATGTGCTGCCTGGCCCATCATATCAAACTTTGAAATAAAGATTTACTAATTTATAAAATGCAATTTAGTTATAAGAAAATGTTATACATTTTTAAGTTTGTGAGGTGGCCAAACTGCCAAAACAGTCGCTGTAGGAGGAAGCCTAAAGTCAGTAAATCAGAAGGGGTAACAACATGATATTAAAAAAATACTTTAGCTGTAACAACATTTTGTTTGCTAGCATCCTGTTATTGTTATAGTTAATATGCAAGTGTGTATCTAATGCTGAGTGAGTTGAGGTAATTAATCCAAGGATGCCAAATTTTGATAAGCCTCATAGTGGAGTCATTCCATGCAGCATTTTTTTTCATCAAAACATTTTAAGCACTGTATTGTCATTCCAGTGCAGTTCTCCAGTCTGATATAAGCTGGTTTGTTGCAATGGTTAATTCTTCCAATTCTTCCTTTGTGTCATGTCAGGGCATCACCTTCTGATTAGTTTGGCTTCTTTCTTTCAAATGTCATTACAAACCATATTTATACATTGTTGACATATTATAACATTCTTTACAGAAGCAATTGAACCATTGACATGACCCCCTGCCCCTGTGGACATAACAGCATAATGTCCTACCGAAAACTTCCAGGCACAACTAGTGGTATAAGACAGATTTGTTTAGAAGCCAGTTAACTGGCCAGAATGGTTTTCAGTTGTTAAAAGAGCTGAAATACCCAAAGGAACCTCAATGAAATTCTGAGAGAATACTTAAACTTTACAAATGCAGACAGAGCACCTTTTGGATTTGAACCTAGGGTCCCGCCACTTTAAGGCAAACACTTATTTGAGCACTTGAGTCCTATGCTGTAATACTGATGTTAGTGGAAACAATGCACAAGACTTAACCTCTAAACTTTCCTGGAGCATCTGGTTGTTTTTATTGCAAATATGCATTTTGTCATAATCAGCAATGTTGTATTGTTCTTGAAACATTGTTACATTTTCAATTTCATTCTAAATGTACTATACACACTGTCCATTTAGTTCTCAAATACTGTAATTTCTATAGGCAAAATATTGTCTATTACTATATTACTCTAGTAAATATGGGAGCTGCACTCTTAAACACCAAACCTGCTAATATGAGCTATTATAGCAAGAAAGTAATAATAAGAAAGTAAAACAATGTGTAAATCAACAGTGTAGGTTAATCAGTCCCAATAAATAAATGAGAAACTTGGACAGATGAATCCTACACAGATGGTACTGATAACCAGGGCGTCACACAAGCAAACACTAAGTGTTTATTGTTCTCCTCGTTAAGATAACATATTCACACCAACATGCAAAGTGTATATCCACCACCACATTAAGTGTGCACATACCAGCTTACACAAGCTGACTCGCTTGTGGCTATTACCCAGCAAGGGCCTTTATTTACAGGGATGGCAAGTGGATAGAAAATCAACCCAAAAAACAGCCTCCAAACACCTCTGTCAAGCGGATGATCTTTCTCTTTCACAGGGGCTCAAGGATCCAGAGTCTCAGATTCTCATGTTCATAACAACCCAAAAAAAGGAAAGGTTCGCCATAGGTAAAACCAGACTAGTATTTAATATATAAAACAGTAACACTTACATCTAGGTAGTGTACATCATGCATGGATAATTTAGCCAGCCGGCTACAATACAAACGTCCATCCTTCCGGGACGTTGAACAGCGTGGTGAGGTCAGCACGTCACTCCTCCTGACGTATTTTTTCACAAGTCTGATGTTGTCCAGGGGTACAGGCAGCATACTGACTCACTGCAATTAATAGCACAAAAGCCTTGCCTTGGTCTGAGCCTTGGGCGGTCAGCACAACATACGCCATCTTTGAATGGGGAACATTGCCAGTAGAAAACAACTCTGTCACTGATGACGTGTTTTAAAAGTTTCTTAACCAATCAAGAGGTATACGTAAAAATGAATTTATCAGGCTAAACATAATCAAACCAATAAAATAAAATATAATCTGAAAAAATGTGGTATATATTGTGTATCTATACTCAAAATTAAAGGTAATAAGTTATTTAATATGGATGAAAAACTAGTATATAAAAAACGAAATTAGCAAAAAAGTCCACAAGGGCTTGAAATATGTAGAGGTTGACAAATTTGTCACCCCTGACAGAAATTTTGAGATCTAAAAAATTAATCTCCCCACGGTTTGCCTCATGGCTGAGGTAGATCCCCATATAATTGGTATTCAGTAAACACATGAATTCCAAAAGGTCCTCCTCACTGCCACAGGAGTAAGACATCCTCTATATACCTTGCCCACAGGACCACCTGAGGTTTCTGTTGGGATTAGACGACATCCTCTTCCCATTGGGCCATAAAGAGGTTCGCTAAACTAGGGGCATATATTCCCACTGAGGTATTGTATTCTGAAAGTGGGGAGCCTTCTCTGACACCAGAATACATTAATCAGTGTTGCCTATAGCTAGCAGCACTGATAATTTAAGAAAAAAACAAGCTGGTTGATTGATTGTGTACAACCGGACTACCCACACATGGATTAAAATTTAGCCAGTCCAGCTGCAATTTTGATCTATGTATGGCTGACTTAAGGTGACAGAGTGCATAAAAAAAACTGATCCTAAACAAGGCATTGCATGCAGATAAAAGGGGATAAAAAAATAATAGGTTAAACAGCAAGTTAACAAAATTCTATGAGTCATTTAAAATCACAGTGATAAATTTAATTCTTTTGAGATACATATTGAAGTCCTGTAAGTAAAAATATGTTGTATTGATAGTTCAAAAAGGTCACCAGTAGATAGACAGTGCTCACTACACCAAATTCGATTTTGTAAGTGAGCTTATATTGAATTGTCAACAATTACAATGAAATTGTATGTTGTGAATTTAGATCTATTTAAGGTATTATAAAGTATGTCACAATTTAAATGTGTGTGGTAGTGTATTAAGCACTTTAACCACTTCCCGACCGCCCCTAGAGTTAACCCTTTCACCAGTGATCACTGTATAAATGTCACTGGTGACGCTGGTTAGCCAGTTAGTTATTTCGTTATTTAGGTTCCCCGTCAGGTTTTTATATAGCGTCAGGTACCCCCATATATTACCTAATAAAGGTTTTAACCCCCTGATTGCCCCTAGTTAACCCTTTCACCCCCTTTTGCCAGTGTCACTAAGCGATCGTTTTTCTGATCGCTGCATTAGTGTCGCTAGGTAACCATTTTTTTTTTTTTTAACCGCCATGTTTATATAGGTTCATAAATAGGTTTATAGGTCAGGTACCCCCATATTACAACCTAAATAAAGGTTTTAACCCCCTGATTGCCCTAGAGTTAACCCTTTCACCAGTGATCACTGTATAAATGTCACTGGTGACGCTGGTCAGCCAGTTAGTTATTTAGGTTCCCCGTCAGGTTTTTATATAGCGTCAGGTACCCCCATATATTACCTAATAAAGGTTTTAACCCCCTGATTGCCCCTAGTTAACCCTTTCACCCCCTTTTGCCAGTGTCACTAAGCGATCGTTTTTCTGATCGCTGCATTAGTGTCGCTAGGTAACCAGTTTTTTTTTGTATTACTGTTACGGGTGACGCTGGTTAGTTAGCTTGTTTTTTATACTGTCAGGGCACCCGCCATTTATTACCCAATAACGGTTTAACCCCCTGATCGCCCGGCGGGTGATATCAATTAGGTTTTAGGGTCTAATAAGGTCTGCGTCGCCCCAGGTTAGTGCCAGTACCGCAAACACCCACGCGCAAAGCATACACCTCCCTTAGTGGCACAGTATCTGAACAGATCAATATCTGATCTGATCAGATCTATACTAGCGTCCCAGCAGTTTAGGGTTCCAAAAAAAACGCATTGTTAGCGGGATCAGCCCAGATACCTGCTAGCACCTGCGTTTTCCCCCTCCGCCCAGCCCAGCCCACCCAAGTGCAGTATCGATCGATCACTGTCACTTACAAAACACTAAGCACACATAACTGCAGCGTTCGCAGAGTCAGGCCTGATCCCTGCGATCGCTAACATTTTTTTGTGGTAGCGTTTTGATCAGTCGCTTCAGTCAGGAGCTTTTTTTACCTGTGAATCTCAAAAAAATAAAAAAAAATAAAATAGTTGTCGTTTTATTGTTCTCTCTCTCTCTCTCTATTGTTGCTCTTTTTTACTCCATTCTATTCTGCAATGTTTTATTATGTTTTATCATGTTTTATCATGCTTGCTTTTCAGGTATGTAATTTTGTTTACTGTGTTTTAGTGTTAAGCATTTTTTTTGTTTTCAGGTGCGCCATTCAGTTGCAACGCGGATTTATTTATCTTGACAGCAACAGCGTTTGCTCCCACGATACATAAAGCCGCGACTCCAACGCTGTAGGAGGTGATTTCACCACCACAGTTAAAAAAAAGAGCATATATGCCGAAGCATGGGGGCAGCAGGGGGGGGGAGGAGCGATTGGCTCCTAATGCCACGTACATACGGTCGAAATTCCGACCGTGTGTACACGGCATAACTTTTGCGGGAGGATGCCCCCATGCATCGGCATATATAAATGGTGCATGTATGCCCATCATTAGAAGTGGGTGGATGAAGGGAGGTATTCTAATGGTGGGCACACCCACCAATCAATCTCTTTTTTTCGTTCAGCCAAGAGGCTGCATGAAAAAAAAAAGATTACAATATATGTCCAGTATGTTGCTGGACTTTGAATGGTTATACCAGAATGATGCCTGCAGGTTTAGGTATCATCTTGGTATCATTCTTTTCAGCCAGTGATCGGCTTTCATGTAAAAGCAATTCTAGCGGGTAATTAGCCTCTAGACTGCTTTTACAAGCAGTGGGAGGGAATGTCCCCCCTCCCGGATATAAACCGCGCCATTGGGAAATTGGGAAAGCATTTTATCACACCAATCTTGGTGTGGTCAGATGCTTTGAGGGCAGCGGAAAGATCTAGGGTCTAATAGACCCCAATTTTTTTCAAAAAAAGAGTACCTGTCACTGCCTATTGCTATCATAGGGGATATTTACATTCCCTGAGATAACAATAAAAATCATAACAAAGAAAAAAAATGGAAGGAACAGTTTAAAAAATAAAATAAAAAAGCTAAATAAATAAAAAAAAAAACAAAAAAAAAAAAAAAAGCACCCCTGCCCCCCCTTCTCTTGCGCAAAGGCGTACACAAGCGTTGGTCTGGCGTCATATGTCAGATCGAGGGCAGTAATTTTAGCAGTAGACCTCCTCCGTGAATCTAATGTGGTATCATGTAAAGGCTTTTACAGGCTTTTAAAAATGTATGTAGTTTGTCGACACTGCGTGTTTGTGCGCAATTTTAAAGCATGTCGTGTTTGGTATCCATGTACTCGGCCTAAGATCATATTTTTTATTTCATCAAAAATTTGAGCAATATAGTGTGTTTTAGTGCATTAAAATAAAAAAAAAGTGTATTTTTTCCACAAAAAAAATGCGTTTGAAAAATCGCTGCGCAAATACTGTGTGGAAAAAAAAAAAATGCAACACCCAGCATTTTAATCTGTAGGGCCTTTGCTTTAACATTATATATAGTGTTTGGGGGTTCAACGTAATTTTCTTGCAAAAAAAAAATATGTAAACAAAAAGTGTCAGAAAGGGCTTTATCTTCAAGTGGTTAGAAGAGTGGGTGACGTGTGACATAGGCTTCTAAATGTTGTGCATAAAATGCCAGGACAGTTCAAACCCCCCCCAAATGACCCCATTTTGGAAAGTAGACACCCCAAGCTATTTGATGAGAGCAATGTTGAGCCCATTAAATATTTTTTTTTTTGTCCCAAGAGATTGAATAATGAAAAAAAAAATATATATATTTTTTTTTTACAAAAAGTTGTCACTAAATGATATATTGCTCAAACATGTCATGGGCATATGTGGAAATACACCCCAAAATACATTCTGTTGCTTCTCCTGAGTACGGGGATACCACATGTGTGGGACTTTTTGGGAGCCTAGCTGCGTACGGAACCCCAAAAACCAATCACCGCCTTCAGGCTTTCTAAGGGTGTAATTTTTTTATTTCACTTCTCACTGCCAATCACAGTTTCGGAGGCCATGGAATGCCCAGATGGCATAAAACCCCCAAAAATGACCCCATTTTGGAAAGTAGACACCCCAAGCTATTTGCTGAGAGGTATTGTGAGTATTTTGCAGATCTCGCTTTTTGTCACAAAGTTTTGAAAATTGAAAAAAAGAAAAAAAAAAAATGTTTTTTTCTTTACTTTCTTCATTTTCAAAAACAAATGAGAGCTGTAAAATACTCACCATGCCTCTCAACAAATAGCTTGGGGTGTCTACTTTCCAAAATGGGGTCATTTGGGGGGGTTTTGTGCTATTTTGGCATTTTATGGCCTTCGAAACGGTGATAGGTAGTGAGGAGTGAAATCAAAAATTTGCACCCTTAGAAATCCTGAAGGCGGTGCTTGGGTTTCGGGGCCCCGTACGCGGCTAGGCTCCCAAAAAGTCCCACACATGTGGTATCCCCATACTCAGGAGAAGCAGCAAAATGTATTTTGGGGTGCAATTCCACATATAACTATGGCATGTGTGAGCAATATATCATTTAGTGACAACTTTTTGAAAAAAAAAAAAAAAATCTTTTTATTTTTTTGTCTTTATTCAATCACTTGGGACTAAAAAAAAAAAATATTCAATGGGCTCAACATGCCTCTCAGCAAATAGCTTGGGGTGTCTACTTTCCAAAATGGGGTCATTTGGGGGGGTTTTGTACTTCTCTGCCATTTTAGCACCTCAAGAAATGAAATAGGCAGTCATAAATTAAAAGCGGTGTAAATTCCAGAAAATGTACTCTAGTTTGTAGACGCTATAAACTTTTGCGCAAACCAATAAATATACGCTTATTGGCATTTTTTTTACTAAAGACATGTGGCTGAATACATTTTGGCCCAAATGTTTGACTAAAATTGAGTTTATTCGATTTTTTTTATAACAAAAATAGAAAATCTCTTTTTTTTTCAAAATTTTCGTCTTTTTCCGTTTATATCGCAAAAAATAAAAATTCAAATCTTTTTTTTTTTTGCTGTGGTATACAAAAGTGCTGTTCTGCTGGGGTATGTCATTTTTTTTTTTAAATGATGGTTTGGTCCTGTATGGGGCTGCTGCTTTATTTACCCAATGCAGATTCCTCTAAAGGTAAATTCCATACTATATGTGATAATGATGATATGCAAAATAATTTCTCTTTAATATTATAGCGAGAGATATATTATAGAGTTATAGTGATTATATTTGTATTTATTCTGTGCACAGAATGGGGTTGATGTTCCAAAGGAGTAAAGCATGTTCACTGTCATGGTGAAGCAAGCAGAAACTTAACTTTGCAAAGAATGCTCAACCATGTCCAGGCAGAAATAGTCAGCAATGAACATATTCCAGTGGGTAGTATTGGGGGCATTAGTGGTAGGTTGACAAAAGCACATAAACCCAAGGTAAATATAGTAACAAGTCCTATTTGCAATCTCAGAACACCCAATAAAAGGAGAGTATGCGACCGGTCTAAAGTACGTGACATGTTCACCAATGCCAGGAGCCTGGTGGACAACATGGGCGTACTAGAGATAGTGTTGAACTAGGAGGATTTAGATTTTGTGGGAATTTCAGAGACCTGGTTCAACAGCTCTCATGATTGTCTGGCAACCATTCAAGGGTATTCTCTTTATCGCAGGGATAAAAAGGGTAAAACGGGGGGAGGGGTATGCCTATATATCAAGAAGAGGTGGAATCCTTATGGGTAGAGCTCCAAAGGGGAAAATAATACTGGGAGAAGGCTATAGGCCCCTTAACCTGAGGGAGGAGGGGGGATGGATCTCATATCACAATTTGTTAGCAGCAAGGATGGGAAGTGTTATCATAACTGGGGATTTTAATTATCCAGACATAGACTGGGTGGAGGGAACCACGCATTCGTTCAAGGCTAGCCAGTTCCTAAATACCTTGCAAGACAATTTCATGGGTCAGATGTTAGATGCACCAACTAGAAACAAGGCGTTACTAGATCTACTGATTACCAACAATACAGACCTGATCACGGATGTGGAAATACAGGGCAATTTAGGAAACAACGATCATAAGTCAATTGGCTTCAGTATAAATTAAATTGAAAGGAGCGAAAAAAAGTCCTGGATGGCTTAACTCTAATGTAAAAATGCATATAAAAGCAAAGGAGGAGGCCTTTAAAAAATACAAGGCTGAGGGATCATCATCAGCATTCAGACTTTACAAAGAATGCAACAAGATATGTAAGGGTGTAATTAGGGCGACTAAGATAGGACACGAAAGACACAAAGCGGAGGAGAGCAAAAAAAATCCCAAGAAATTCTTTAAGTATATAAACAGTAAAAAAGGGACGAGAAACAATATTGGCCCCATAAAGAATGAGGAAGGACATCTGGTTACAAAGAATGGGGAGATGGCAAAGGTATTGGATTTATTCTTCTCCTCAGTCTTCACAAGGGAATTGGGGGGCTTCAGTAACCAAAACTGCAGTGTCTGTCCTCATGACACATCACATGAAGCACCCTCGTGGCTAACAGAGGACAGAATTAGAAATAGACTTGGGAAACTTAACATTGATAAATCACTGGGAATAGATGGCTTGCACCCGAGGGTACATAGGGAACTCAGTCAAGTAATTGCCAAACCATTGTTCCTAATTTTTACTGAGAGTCTACTGACCGGAACGGTACCAGCTGATTGGAGAATAGCCAATGTAGCACCGATATTTAAAAAGGGCCAAAATACATCCCTGGGAATTACAGACCAGTTAGCCTAACATCAATAGTATGCTAGCTCTTGGAGGGGATGATAAGTAACTATATACTTTTATACTTTATAAGATTTTAGTAATGAAAACAGTATCATTAGCAGTAATCAGCATGGATTTATGAAGAATCGTTCTTGCCAAACCAATCTATTAGCCTTCTATGGGGAGGTGAGCTGTCATCTAGATAAAGGAAGGCCTGTAGACGTGGTGTATCTGGACTTTGCAAAAGCATTTGACACAGTTCCCCATAAACGTTTACTGTACAAAGTAAAGTCTATTGGCATGGACCATTGGGTGAGCACATGGATTGAAAAGTGGCTACAAGGGCGAGTTCAGAGGGTGGTGATAAATGGGTAATACTCAGAATGATCAGGGGTGGGAAGTGGGGTCCCCTAGGGTTCTGTGCTGGGAACAATCCTGTTTAATTTGTTCATAAATGACCTGGAGGATGGGGTAAACAGCTCAATCTCTGTATTTGCGGACAACACTAGGCTAAGCAGGGCAATAACTCCTCAGGATGTGGAAACCTTGCATGAAGATCTGAACAAATTAATATGGTGGGCAACTATATGGCAAATGAGGTTTAATGTATAAAAATGTAAAATAATGCATTTGGGTGGCAAAAATATGAATGCAATCTACTCACTAGGGGGTGAACCTCTGGGGGAATCTAGGATGGAAAAGGACTTGGGGGTCCTAGTAGATGATAGGCTCAGCAATAGCATGCAATGCCAAGCTGCTGCTAACAAAGCAAACATAATATTGCATTAAAAAGTGTATTAACTCCAGGGATAAAGCAATAATTCTCCCACTCTACAAGACTCTGGTCCGGCCGCACCTAGAGTATGCTGTCCAGTTCTGGGCACCAGTCCTCAGGAAGGATGTACTGGAAATGGAGCGAGTACAAAGAAGGGCAACAAAGCTAATAAAGGGTCTGGAGGATAGTTATGAAGAGACACTAGAGAGGGGATATTATTTAAATTTACAAATACCATACTGGTGACCCAACAATAGGGATAGAACATTTTTGCGGAAGGGAGTTTAATAAAACACGTGGCCACTCACTAAAATTAGAAGAAAAGAGGTTTAACCTTAAACTGCATAGAGGGTTCTTTATTGTAAGAGCAGCAAGGGTGTGGAATTCCCTTCCACAGGTGGTGGTTTAGGAGGGGGGGGCATCGATAGTTTCAAAAAAACTATTAGATAAGCACCTGTATGACCGCAACATACAAGGATCTACAATGTAATACTGACCTATAATCACACACATAGGTTGGACTTGATGGACTTGTGTCTTTTTTCAACCTCACCTACTATGTAACTATATAACTATATGCAGAGCGAATAAAAAAAAATACACATACACGATTGGATGATTTAAGTCAGTACAACTTGATCTCACTTACTAAACTAAGTGAATTTTATCTTTGAAAAGTAAAGTTTCTCTTAATGAATGAGGAGAAGCAGTGCTGACTTCAATCATCCATTTGTTTCAACTCATTCACTAAGATAATGAAAAATAAAACACTTTGAAAATGAAAAAAATTACTGTACAAATTAAATTTCCCTACTTTCTTAAGAAATCAGGGTCAGTATGTGCTTGTGTCTCATATGTCTTGTTTCTATCTGGGAATGCACTGTGACTGTTTGGTCAGAGCACTTTTGACTAGCTGTTTTTATACATTGGGAGGTTGTTGCTAGGAAAACAGAGGACATTTTTGATACAGTATACAACATTTACTTTAGATGACTCTCGAGTATGGGCTGCAAATTCTTAGGCTATTTAGTTGGGGTTATAGATAAATACAATTAGGATTCTGTTGCTTTCAGGCTGTTGGTTATAATCTAGGAATTTGTCTCCATATATTCAAGTACATTCATTAATATTTATAATTATGATATTTTGTGGATGATACGTTGGTTGATAAACATTTTGCAAAGGGAATGGGGCTGACTGAGTCTGTTCTCTTGGATATAAATATATATTTTAGAGCTTAGCTCTACACTATTCCTTTTTTTCCATGTGTTTCAGGTGGAAGCTGTTCCATTCAGAATAAGCTGGCCTGCCTGTTGATTTGTGGTATAGTGATACTATATCTGTATTGTTCTGTTTGTGATGTACATCATAGTATCCAGAAAAGTTATATTTGATCCAAAAAAAGCAAGCTTCATGGTGTGGTAGATTGTAGAAATGTTTTTGTACCTTTAAATGAATTCCTCCTCTGATGCTGCCCATAATAATAGAGTATTGTCTTTATATCCTAATGAGCAGATTTATTGAGGAGGTAATTTAAATATATAAAAATATGTATTATGTTATATATATATATATATATATATATATATATATATATATATATATATATATATATACACACAAATAAAAATATTGCCATTTTGTTTATGAAACATATACAAAAATGGAATGAACTATAGTTGGGAAATGCAATGCTGAAGAGTGAATTAAGAACACTGGTTTACAATTGGTTTAGTAAGAAAAAAAATGTGGGATGTGTACAGATAGAGATAACAAGAAAGACAACTCCATTAATAAAAGACAAAAGCTTTACTTACCATGAAAAATTTGAAATGTTGGATATAAGATGTCTTATAAGTACCTTAGTTAGCGTGGCTAAATACGGTACATAATAGCAAAGACTAGTATTAAGACCTGGCAACATTAACTTTCTGTCCAAAGGACTATACAAAATAAGAATGAAGTGTTTTACAGTAAAAAAAAAAAATCTGTGAAGTACTTTACAAAAGAATGTAACCGTGACAAAAACAATAATGGTATTTAAACACGGGCCAGATCATTTTCTTGCAACTAGTAATATTTAAAATATATATACTAAAAGCTAACACAGCAAATCGTTTTTCAGGGGAATTGGCCAAGAATATACTTTTGCTGTAAGATAATATTGACCTTCCTCAGAGTGAAAACTACAAGAGGTGTTATAGCTTGAACTTGATGGTTATCAGTCTTTGTTAACCTTACTAACTATAAAACGATATGTATAAATTGAACTGGGATTAAGTACAGCCAAGAAAAAAAGTACACCAGTACACATTTGTGTATTTGATTATAATTTGCTAAGGCCTTGGAAGCTGTGTATGTTTGGCACAACTATTCATTCATACAGTATTGAGAGCCAAAACAGAACAGTAGAAAGCTTGCTGTGAAGCTTACTGTTTAAATAGGATAAGCAGCCCACAGAAACTCACATCAGCCCACAAATTCTCTCAGACACAGCAAGCTTTTTGGAAAACACCTGTGATGCCAGACAAGCCAGGCGGGTTTACAATTCATAAATGCTAAATACACAGCTTTGTATTTTTTATTTTACTGGATGTTCTGATAGGAACTTTGTTTTACTTTGCATGAATCTAAAATTTTATATATTGTGTACAGGTTCCACTTCAACTTTCATTCAATACAATATGAACCAATTACAATAGCATCCTGCCTAAAATATATTCAGTAAAGATCCTTATTTATGTATTTATTTAAGTTTGTACACATACTTGGTGTCTGGAAAGCAGACCAGGTTTGCGAGCTTTTATTAGACTGATCTTACTCATATTCTTTTAAGGTGATTTAATGATGCATTGCCACATCTATATATGGGACCTAATAGTTATAACAAGTTACTAAATCATTTAGGCTTGCCCATAGTAGCTTTCCTCAGTTGTATAAAAACAAACCATTTTCTTGCATTACTACAAACTAATAAGAATGTTCACAATTGTATTTGTTACAGAATATCCACACTAGCCTATTTTTTTATTTGTATAACTAAAGTATTGGTTATACAAAACACATTTTTTTGTTTAAAAAAAAAAAAATTGCAGAGACTACCAGTATTATTGTCATTGCCAATATGATTTTAGTTTAGGGTTTATACTGTATGTATCACAGTGGCTTATTGTTACCATTTCTGCCCCACAGCACTGGAGGACAGAAAATAGATTTTAACAAGGGGACTGTGTATCTGGAGTTTGGTGGTATGCTTAATTTTTTGGAACTTACACAAAGTGCTTTTGTTTTGTTTTTTCTAATATATTTAAAATCATAGTGGTAGACATTTTGTCCTCTGTTCACACTGGCCTTTTTGAAATTCTTTACATTGTAGGGTGTTTGTTGGTTGGATTCTAAATTTGAGGCAGGAACTTTCTGGATAAATGGCTCATGGTGCATTGAAGAATACTAATAGGTAAATACATATCATTTAAAAAAAATGCAGTTGACAGTTAAGCAAAAGCATGTTAAGAGTTTTATTAATTGGGAAAGTGAATTGATAACTATTAACTAACCAATTAAGCCCCAGACCATTTGGCCGGCCAAAGACCAGAGCATTTTTTGTGATGTGGCTCCCAAACAAAATTGACGTCCTTTTTTCCCCACAAATAGAGCTTTCTTTTGGTGGTATTTGATCACTCTGTGTTTTTTTGTTTTTTATTTTTTGCACTATAAACAAAAAAATAGAGACAATTTTGAAAAAAAATGCATTATTTTTTACTTTTTGCTATAATAAATATCCCCAAAAATATATAAAAAAAAAATGTTTCCTCTGTTTAGGCCGATACGTATTGTCCTACATATTTTTGGTAAAAAAATGAGCAATAAGCTTTTTTTGATTAGTTTGCGCAAAAGTTATAGCATCTACAAAATAGGGGATTTTGTTTGGCATTTTTATTGATAATTTCTTTTAGTAGTAATGGTGGCGATCAGCAATGTTTATCATGACTACGACATTATGGTGCACATCGGACAATTTTGACACATTTTTGGGACCACTGGCATTAATACAGCGATCATGCTAAAAAATTGCATTGATTACTGTGAAAATGTCACTGGTAGAGTTGAGCGGACACCTGGATGTTCGGGTTCGGCCGAACTTCGGAAAAAAGTCCGGGTTCGGCCTAACTTCGGAAAAAAGTCTGGGTTCGGCCGAACTTCGGAAAAAAGTCCGGGTTCGGGACCGAACTTGACCAGAACTTGACCCCGAACTCCGAACCCCGAACTCCGAACCCCATTGAAGTCAATGGGGACCCGAACTTTTCAAGACTAAAATGGCTGTAAAAAAGTCATGGAAAGGGCTAGAGGGCTGCAAATGGCAACAAAATGTTGTTAAGAGCATGGCAAGTCCTCTGCAAACAAATGTGGATAGGAAAATAACTTAAAATAACAAAAAAAAAAAATTATATTCTGGAGGCCCCCTTCTCAGCAGAGGAGGTACAGGAAGTCATTAAGAACCTCAGAAACTCAACAGCACGATGCCGCACATATGGTGGGAATGCCCCAGAATACGCACTTTCTGGAAAAAAATTATATTCTTGACCTAGGAGGAAGAGGTCCATATGGAGTAGGAGGTTGAGGTGGCGGTGTAGGTGGAAGCGGCGGTGGAGGAGGATGAGGTAGCCAACACTGGTTCAAAAATACAACAATGGCTGGGTAAGGCTAGTGGTGATGTATCGAATTCTGTCATCGCATAGTGTCCGCCCTGTACTGCGCTTGCTCAGTATGTAGGACAAGGGGATTTCGAAAACTCTCTGAAGACGATGCGCGGTGACTCCAGGTTCAAGCCACATCATCCGAGGTTGAAGCCTAGCCAAGCGAGCCCGTGAGGGGCCCTGTCACTATGTGCTACCGTATGTATAATCTACTATCGCCTGTACTTGTCCTGGCCTCAACATTCGTACAGCCTCATTAGGCGCGCCGAAATACCGCTGCAGGCTCTGTCGCCTACTCGCACCTGAGGAAGGTGTTTCACTAGTGCGTGTAGCTGGCACAGATTGACCACGTCCTCTCCCTGCAACAGGAGCTCCACCAGCAGCACCACAGCCGGGGGCCACGTCCCTTTTTTTGACGATCTCCTCATATTTTCAAAATTTATGATCTTGCCCTAAATGGGTGTTTTTGCAATAGCAGAATACACCCACAGTGTGTACAGCGTGTATCTCAAAAAAAATGCTAAACTGCAGAAAATGCTATGGAAAAAAAAAAAGATTTTACTACAATTTTATTTTTTTGGGATAGCACAATAGAAGAAATATCGATCGATTGTATGTCACACTCATGCACACATGCAGAAAACACTGAAAGATTTAATTTTTTTTCAATAGCAGAATACACCCACAGTGTGTAAAGTGTGTATGAAAATGCAGAAAATGCTATGGGAAAAAAAAAATTTCACTACAATTTTTTTTTTGTGATAGCACAATAGAAGAAATATCGATCGATTGTATGTCACACTCCTGCACACATGCAGAAAACACAGCAACATTTTTTTGCAATGTTTTTGCAATAGCAGAATACACCCAGCGTATGGTGTATCTCTTAGTAAAATATGCATTGATGGTGCACTGAGCTTGCAGATAAAAGTTATATTTTGTCTGGCACTGGCCTCATGGCACTGTTAAAAGACTGTGCACTGCACCCCAGCCAGGGTACACTTGATTTAGGAATCTGGTGAATAATTCTCTATCCCTCTTTCCCTCAATAAAGACCTTCTCTAGTCTCTCTAGCTATGTAGATCGCTCACTGACTATTACTAATTTGAAGATATTTCAGGAATGTGGACTGACTAGCTCCTATCAGACTAACTCCTATAATGAAATTCTCTCTTATCAGCCAGGAACCTGTCTACAGAAGAGTGATGCGCTGTGCTGTGTGCCTGTACCTTATATAGTGGCTGGGTCACATGCTGCATTGGCCAATCACAGCCATGCCATTAGTAGGCATGGCTGTGATGGCTTCTAAGGGCACACTAGTGAAAATAACGTGGATTGGCTACCCTGCAGCTTGTAAAAGGCGCCAATACATCGCCGAACACTGGACCCGAACCCGAACATACAGTCAATAGTTCGGGTTCGGGTCCTGGACCCGGACACCCAAAAGTCCGGTACGGACCCGAACTTTATCGTTTTGGGTTCGCTCAACCCTAGTCGCTGGCAGTGAAGTGGTTAACCACTAGGTGGCGCTGCATGGGGTTAAGTGGGTCCTAAGGAGTGATTCTAACTGTGGGGGGGGGGGCTGTGTGTGACACTACACTGATCACCGCTCCTGATCACAGGCAGTTGTGATAAGTGAGAGTGTCATTAGGCAGAACAGGGAGATGCTTGTTTACATTAGCATCTCCCCATTCTTCCTCACTGTGGGAAGATCGCTGGTATCACCGTGGACATTGGGTCCGCGGCACCCGCGATCACAGTCATGGAGCGTGCGCCTCCTCTTGAAAGGGCAACGTACAGGTACGTTAATCTGCCTGTACGTGCTCTTCTGCTGCAGTATATCTGCATGAGGAGGTCGGGAAGCGGTTAAAAAGGATTGGGACTGGAAATTCTTCTTTCTCAATATTTGATGACAAAGAATATAAACCACCCTGCTTGTTATCAATGACTATCATATCATTTCTGTACCAGGCCACATGCCCTCAACATTGGGAGGATGCTTTGGGGGTCTGTGTCCCCTCAAAGCACCATGTCCCCATGTTGATGAGGAGAAGGGTCTCATCCCCACAACCCTGGCGGGTGGTTGTGGGGGTCTGCGGGCAGGGGGCTTATCAGAATCTGGAAGCCCCCTTTAACAAGGGGACCCCCAGATCCCACCCCCTCCTGTTTGAAAGTGTAAAAAATTGTTAAAAAACACAGACACCGTTGGGAAAAATCCTTTATTAAAAATTAAAAAAATTAAAAGATTCCAGCATTGCATCACAGGGGGGCGGGGTCACCCTTACATCACTGGGGAAGCCTGGGTTTCCCCTTGCGTTGCGTCAGAGGGGGGCAGGGTCAGGTGAAGGGTGACCCGGTCCTCCTTGGCTAAGACGGGATTCCCGCAGCATCTCCATTGAGACAGGATGCGCTGCGCTGGACGTCATCGGAAGAGATCAGCCATCGCTGGACCCCAAAAAGAGACCACCCATCGCTGGATAGCAAGAGTGGAATACCACCGCTGGAATCTTTTTTTAATTTTTTTTATTTTTAAAAAAGGACTTTTCCCAACGGTGTCTGTGTGTTTTTTAACTATTTTTTACACTTTCTTTGTGAAATGGTAGGGGTACTTTTGTACCCCCTTACCATTTCAAACAGGGGGGGGGCGGAATCTGGGGGTTCCCTTGTTAAAGGGGGCTTCCAGATTCTGATAAGCCCCCCGCCCGAAGACTCCCACAACCACCAGCCAGGGTTGTGGGGATGAGACCCTTCTCCTCATCAACATGGGGACATGGTGCTTTGAGGGGTCACAGACCCCCAAAGCATCCTCCAAATGTTGAGGGCATGTGACCTGGTATGGTTCAGGAGGGGGGGTGCTCTCTCATCCCCCCCTCTTTTCCTGCGGCCTGCCATGGTGCATGCTCGTATAAGGGTCTTTTTTTTGGCGCAGGGTTCCCCTTAAAATCCATACCAGACATGAAGGGTCTGGTATGGATATTTAGGGGGAACCCCACGTCGTTTTTTTTTTAATTTGACCCATGGTTCCCCTTAATATCCATACCAGACCTAAAGGGCCTGGTAATTGAATTTGGGGGGAACCCCACGCATATTTTTTTTTTTTATCAATGAGTTTCAATGACTGTTCTCTGTATTACGGGAGCCGACAATTTATTATAGCCACGAGTGATTTTAAATAGCTTTTTTCCTGCAAAAAAATGACACTTTGTGCAGGGACAGTTCTAAGCACGGGAAACATGCACCCCTTCTCCGGCATACTATACACACCCCCAGGTACAAAATTTAAAGGAATATTACACTTTTATTGTTTCACTTTATGCATTATTAAAATCTCTGCTCCTGAAAAAACTGCAGTTTTTAAAAGTTTTTGTTTGCATTGATACATGTCCCCTGGGGCAGGACCCAGGTCCCCAAAGACTTTTTATGACAATAACTTGCATATAGGCTTTTAAAATTAGCACTTTTGATTTCTCCCATAGACTTTTACAGGGTGTTCCGCGGCTTTTTGAATTTGCCGCAAACACCCTAAATTGTTTGCTGTTCGGTGAACAGGCGAACAGGCAATGTTCAAGTCGAACATGAGATCGACTCGAACTCGAAGCTCATCCCTACTCTGAAGCAAGACTGAACATTTACAAGCATTCCTATAGTAAGAAAGTGTTGAAAAAAAAATCAGTAAAACAAAATATTGAAAAGTAACACAGCTCCTTGAGAAAATGTATTGTTGTACAATATACACTTTTGTGCTTCTGATTTACTTCAGAAATACCACCTTACTCTGTCTCCTGTATTCTTCAAATTCCCTTTGATAAATAATACAAAGAATTCCAGCAGTGAATGTCCTGCTGGGAAAAGTGTTGTCTCTGGCTCTGGAGTTTTATCAGGAGATTATTTTATTTTTATTTTTAGATATTTATCCCTATTTGAAGAAGCTACAATACACAAAGTTCATGTGGATAATTTTTTTTGTGTAAATGTGTATACAGTAGATTTTTCAGCCTGTGGTAAATTGATATCACGAGCAACACAAATTATTTGAAATGATTTGAATAGACAGCTGTTTCTTGTCTTGAATACAAATATACACTTCACTTGCACGGAAGATATATTTAACTTTTAGTTTAAATTTTCAGCAATGGGAAAGACAAAAATGAAAGATGAACAGTGGAAAAATTCAATGAATATAAAGCATTCTTTTTTTTCTTTGTGTGAATGCTTAAAACATCACACTAAGCATTGTGTAGTGGTCATAATATATTTTTGGTATATATTGAAAAAGAACACTATTTTACAGATTACCAACAGTAATTTCAGTGAGTTTGGAAGCATGCACATGGGTAACTTAGCCAGCTTCATTGCTTCAGAACATATTTGACAAGAAACCTGGGCAAACACACACAGGTGATAGATCTGCTGCTGTGGATACCATAGGATCCTACTGAAAGCCTCTGGCACTGTGCACCTAGGGGTGGGTTATTTCTGGACCTTAAAAATACAAGAAATTAATCAACAGTTGTCATGTCTTCATTTGTCATGCTTCTAATAATGTTCTTCTTACCAAATAGTTCTCCATTATGCTAGTTTCACACTGAAAGTGTCAGGAACGGTGCTATTACCTGGATCGCCTGCTGGTGTCACTGTTTCCTTTGGCATCAAAGGGTGCAGTTCTGGTGGCCACCAGCAGGGGTCTCCCAGCCGATGGACATTGTCAGGAATGGTGTTATTACCTGGATCGCCTGGTGGTGTCACTACTTCCTTCAACATCAAAGGGTGCAGTTCTGGTGGCCACCAGCGGGGGTCTCCCAGCAGATGGACATGCCAGGAATCAGGCTACACCTGTTGTGGATTTGCTGGGTATATAAGCCTGTCCTTCACTGAGGTTCAGTGCTTCAGTATTCCTCTCTGTAGCCCTGTCTTGCCTGTCTGAAACCTGATCCTGGACCTGAAACCTGTACCTGTACCTGTACCTGTAACCTGACCCGTTATCTGCTTCCTGCCCTGTCCTGGATGTTGTCCCCCTTACCTGGTTCCTGAGACCCGTCCCCTGTCTCCTGCCTTGATGTTCCCTTGCTTCTTGTTTCCCCCTTGGTCTCTCCTCCCTGCCTTGTATATATATATGTTCCATTTCCTTGAAGTGTATAGTTAGTTAGTTAGATTAGGGCTTGGGGGTTTGCAGTGTTATTTGTGTTCTTGCTTGTTTGTGGTTGCTGTGTTTATGTGTGTGTCTTTATTATTAATAAATATATCTTTATCACTACCTTTTGGAGCCTGATTCCTTTAGTGCAGCCCATCGATCTGTTCACTTGTGTTGGATGCCTGTGTTTAGGCTCCATCCCTAACAGAATACTGAAGCCATACTAACAGATCGGCTGCACTTGGGAATTGGGTCTGGACACTTGCTTTTGTCAAAGAAGATGCAGCTGGAAGATATTTTGTATCTTTCACTCCTGGCATTGGAAGAAAGAGATCTTTGTTATCAGACTTTGGGTGGCTATACTAGGGAGCAACTACTGGAGTGCAACCGTATAGCCCATGCTTTTGTTGATCAGGGCCATTTTCTTTTTGAGGACGTGCAGCCCCTGATCCAGATTTGTGCCGAGCTGGCCCTGCCCTGTATTCCTGAGGGCCGTGATGATTTCACTCCCCCTTTTGATATGAATCAGGTTGTATCCCTAGTATGGCTTTTTGAAGATGATCCCGACGACTTTTTTGAGCACTACTCTGGCTGTTCCCCACAGGTGATTTCTGAATGCATTGTGTCTGCGCAGTCTTTTGTTAGACAGGGAAACTTGAATTCACAATTTGTACAACCCATACTTTCAGCATGGTCTGGCATGATGCAATTAGCCCCAGCCAAACAAACCACTTCTGCCATCAGACACCAGCCTACCCAAATGTATGTTTCCCCATCACCCATACCAAACCCAGTTGCCACCCAGTATACACTGCTCCCAACCAAATATTCATATCCGGTCTCTTCTCCCTGTACCTATCCTGCATTTAACCCCCCTGCCTCTTCTCAGCTGCCTACAAATCCACAAATGTATGTTTCCCCATCACCCATGCCAAACTCAGTTGCCACCCAGTATACATTGCTCCCAACCAAATATTCATATCCGGTCTCCTCTCCCTGTACCTATCCTGCATACAACTCCCCTACCTCTTCTCTGCCAAATCCCAACACTCCTTTCCTGTCTGCTGCACCCCCAACCTACAAAGCTTCAGCGACCAAGTCAAAGAAAAAACGAAAGTTCTTCCCGACCAAAACGATCCTGCCAGTAACCCAATCTGCCTCCACACCCACTAATCTGTCCCAGCCTGAAGCGCCAGAGTTCCAGCCGGAGGTGCCAGCAATCCAGCCTGAAGAGCCAGTACTAGCCTTCCAGCCTGATGTCCTAGCCTTCCAGCCTGATGTCCCAGCCTTCCAGCCTGATGTTCCAGCCGTCCAGCCTGATGTTCCAGCCCTCAAGCCTGATGTCCCAGCCTTCCAGTCTGATGTCCTGGTGCCGGCCTTCCAGCCTGATGTCTCAGCTTCCCAGTCTGATGTCCTGCTGCCAGTTTTCCAGTCTGATGACCCGCTGCCAGTTTTCCAGTCTGATGACCCGCTGCCAGTTTTCCAGTCTGATGACCCGCTGCCAGGTTTCCAGTCTGATGACCCGCTGCCAGTTTTCCAGTCTGATGATCCGCTGCCAGTTTTCCAGTCTGATCCGCTGCCAGTTTTCCAGTCTGATGTCCTGCTGCCAGTTTTCCAGTCTGATGACCCGCTGCCAGTTTTCCAGTCTGATGACCCGCTGCCAGTTTTCCAGTCTGATGACCCGCTGCCAGTTTTCCAGTCTGATGATCCGCTGCCAGTTTTCCAGTCTGATGACCCGCTGCCAGTTTTCCAGTCTGATGACCCGCTGCCAGTTTTCCAGTCTGATGACCCGCTGCCAGTTTTCCAGTCTGATGACCCGCTGCCAGTTTTCCAATCTGATGACCCGCTGCCAGTTTTCCAGTCTGCTGACCCGCTGCCAGCCCTCCATTTTGATGTGCCCGTGCCTGCTGCCCAGCTTGATGTGCCCGTGCCTGCTGCCCAGCTTGATGTGCCTGTGCCTGCTGCCCAGCTTGATGTGCCCGCTGCCCAGCTTGATGTGCCTGTGCCCGCTGTCCAGCTTGATGTGCCCGTGCCCGCTGCCCAGCTTGATGTGCCCGCTGCCCAGCTTGATGTGCCCGTGCCCGCTGCCCAGCTTGATGTGCCCGCTGCCCAGCTTGATGTGCCCGTGCCCGCTGCCCAGCTTGATGTGCCCGCTGCCCAGCTTGATGTGCCCGTGCCTGCTGCCCAGCCTGATGTGCCCGTGCCTGCTGCCCAGCCTGATGTGCCCGCGCCTGCTGCCCAGCCTGATGAGCCACTGTCTGCTGCCCAGCCTGAGGTGTTCCTGTCTGCTGCCCAGCCTGAGGTGTTCCTGTCTACTGCCCAGCCCAAAGTGTTCCTGTCTGCTGCCCAGCCTGATGTGCCTGTTCCTGCTGCCCAGCTTGATGTGCCTGTTCCTGCTGCCCAGCTTGATGTGCCTGTTCCTGCTGCCCAGCTTGATGTGCCTGTTCCTGCTGCCCAGCCTGATGTGCCTGTTCCCGCTGCCCAGCCAAAAGTGCCCGTACATGCTGCCCAGCTTGATGTGCCTGTTCCTGCTGCCCAGCTTGATGTGCCTGTTCCTGCTGCCCAGCTTGATGTGCCTGTTCCTGCTGCCCAGCCTGATGTGCCTGTTCCCGCTGCCCAGCCAAAAGTGCCCATACCTGCTGCCCAGCTTGATGTGCCCATTCCTGCTGCCCAGCTTGATGTGCCTGTTCCTGCTGCCCAGCTTGATGTGCCTGTTCCTGCTGCCCAGCCTGATGTGCCTGTTCCCGCTGCCCAGCCTAAAGTGCCCGTACCTGCTGCCCAGCTTGATGTGCCCGTTCCTGCTGCCCAGCCTAAAGTGCCCGTGCCTACTGCCCAGCTTGATGTGCCTGTTCCTGCTTCCCAGCCTGATGTGTTCCTGTCTGCTGCTCAGCCTGAGGTGTTCCTGTCTGCGGCCCAGCCTGAGGTGTTCCTGTCTGCGGCCCAGCCTGAGGTGTTCCTGTCTGCTGCCCAGCCTGAGGTGTTCCTGTCTGCTGCCCAGCCTGAGGTGTTCCTGTCTGCTGCCCAGCCTGAGGTGTTCCTGTCTGCTGCCCAGCCTGAGGTGTTCCTGTCTGCTGCCCAGCCTGAGGTGTTCCTGTCTGCTGCCCAGCCTGAGGTGTTCCTGTCTGCTGCCCAGCCTGAGGTGTTCCTGTCTGCTGCCCAGCCTGAGGTGTTCCTGTCTGCTGCCCAGCCTGATGAGTTCCTGTCTGCTGCCCAGCCTGATGAGTTCCTGTCTGCTGCCCAGCCTGATGAGTTCCTGTCTGCTGCCCAGCCTGATGAGTTCCTGTCTGCTGCCCAGCCTGATGAGTTCCTGTCTGCTGCCCAGCCTGATGAGTTCCTGTCTGCTGCCCAGCCTGATGAGTTCCTGTCTGCTGCCCAGCCTGATGAGTTCCTGTCTGCTGCCCAGCCTGATGAGTTCCTGTCTGCTGCCCAGCCTGATGAGTTCCTGTCCGCTGCCCAGCCTGATGACCTGGTGCCCGCTGCCCAGCCTGATGACCCGGAGCCTGCTGCCCTGTCTGTTTTTATTTCCAGATCTAAACTTCCAGACCCTGGTGGTGGGGTACATGTCCCATTGTCGGACTCGGGTGGCACGCCTCCTAGTAGGTTAAGAGACTCTGGCCAGAGAGCGCAAGGAGGTCTGCCGTCACAGAGAAGACTTTTTGGGACTCTTCCACTTTTACATGCACTGCCAGATCTAGGGCAGAATGGAGTGTCCAGAGGCCACTCCTTAGGGGGGGGAACTGTCAGGAACGGTGCTATTACCTGGATCGCCTGCTGGTGTCACTGTTTCCTTTGGCATCAAAGGGTGCAGTTCTGGTGGCCACCAGCAGGGGTCTCCCAGCCGATGGACATTGTCAGGAATGGTGTTATTACCTGGATCGCCTGGTGGTGTCACTACTTCCTTCAACATCAAAGGGTGCAGTTCTGGTGGCCACCAGCGGGGGTCTCCCAGCAGATGGACATGCCAGGAATCAGGCTACACCTGTTGTGGATTTGCTGGGTATATAAGCCTGTCCTTCACTGAGGTTCAGTGCTTCAGTATTCCTCTCTGTAGCCCTGTCTTGCCTGTCTGAAACCTGATCCTGGACCTGAAACCTGTACCTGTACCTGTACCTGTAACCTGACCCGTTATCTGCTTCCTGCCCTGTCCTGGATGTTGTCCCCCTTACCTGGTTCCTGAGACCCGTCCCCTGTCTCCTGCCTTGATGTTCCCTTGCTTCTTGTTTCCCCCTTGGTCTCTCCTCCCTGCCTTGTATATATATATGTTCCATTTCCTTGAAGTGTATAGTTAGTTAGTTAGATTAGGGCTTGGGGGTTTGCAGTGTTATTTGTGTTCTTGCTTGTTTGTGGTTGCTGTGTTTATGTGTGTCTTTATTATTAATAAATATATCTTTATCACTACCTTTTGGAGCCTGATTCCTTTAGTGCAGCCCATCGATCTGTTCACTTGTGTTGGATGCCTGTGTTTAGGCTCCATCCCTAACAGAAAGCATTGGCCGTTATCGATAAAGTTCCACTCATTTTAGTGGCAATTTAGCGCTGCTTAAGTGTTGCTTTTGCACCACCAGCGGGGCGCTTTTGACCCCAAAAAAGGATTAAAAAATCCAGTTTTGAAGCGCTTTCAAATCGCTTTGTATGTGCCTTTAAAGTGCTTGCCATTCATTCCAATGGTCAGGGCATTATGGGAGCACTCCCAATCCACCCCAAAGATGCTGATTGGAGGATTTTTCGGAACGCCCCACAATCGAACTACCCCGGTGTGAAAAGACACACTGGAATGAATAGGAGGCGGTTTCCAGGTGCTTTACAGAGGCTCTTTCTAGCGCTAAAGCGCCTGAAAACCACCCCAGCGTGAAAGGGGTCTTAGAGAACAGACAGGTAATCAATGGAATGAGATGCCTCATAGCTATCTTTTGGAACATACTCAGAAAAGTGAAACCCCTTCTTTAACTCATAACCATAGCTAAAATGAAATGCCTTCAATTTGACCTTCCCCTATAAAATATCCTATTGATTATTCATCTAAACAACTTTGGAAGGAAAGAATTTATCGGTATTCATAATTATTCGTAATTAGTAGCGTAATTATATTAGGGTCGTTTATTTACCAATGCCATATTTTTTATATCGTTTATATTTACTATATAAAGTTTACATATATTTATATAAAGTTACAATACATGTAAAAATGCTTGATAACAAGTAACACATTTTGACATTTATGTCTGATTTTAATAAACGTTTTTATGCTATCTCAGAAAACAATGCAGTTTATATTTTTTTTAATTATTATTTCATTTTAAAGAAGTTTGCAAGTATTTATAGTATTCTACAGGTGGTGTTTATTAAGTATATTTATATTGTAAGGCAATTGTGACCTGTTTAAATGTAAATGCCCATGGCTGTTAATGTACATTTGTTTTACAAGTATGTGGTTCCCTTAGGCTAGATATGTACAGGAAGGCGTCCCTCCAGCACTTTTTTGGTTTTAATGTCTCAGGCATGATGGCATTTAAATGATTTTCATCCACAAGCAACAATATTAGCCAAGGGCCAGCTCTGCCAGGCATGGCCTGAATGCTGCACACCGTGTTGCATTTTATGGTTTGTTGCACAAGGCAAAACAAGTGATTTAGTGTTAAAATATTATGAAACATTCTACTCCATGAACTACTTCTATAGCCTGGGAACACTTTAAAGCTCATGCATAAGACCCCTAATGCTCTCAACCAAAGATAATGAAAAAGCCCTAAGATGGATTGGTAGTTTTGGGTTGAAAGTTTATTCAAAGTTTCATAGTTATGGGATTAGAAAATGTGAAATGATAATAGACTTTACACTTTCATCATTATAATCCTTTAATTCATGATATTTATTATGTAAAGGATTCAGAGGTTCTGTAATGTTTCAGGGTTATGTTCAAGGATTTAAGAGCTATGTTTGGTGTGGGGTTAAGGGATAAAGAGAAAATTAAGGTTTAAAATGCCTTATTTCTGTCTTTCCTTTCTGCTACATAAATATTTTTTTTGTTCTCTGAGCTTGCTAGCAAATTTGACTAGTCAGTTTCCCAGCACAGCCCCTTTTCTTCTGCCATGTCTCTTCAGTTGTTGTCCAATTTCTCATTGCAATGCCTTAACTCCTCCATCCCCTCAACTCCCTACATAAAAATTTTTTTTAGCAGCTAGGGGAAAATTAATAGGAATTCTATAAAGTGTCACCTACAGTAAGCGACAGCTCTGAGTCTGCTGGAGCTGCTGACATCACATCTCAGGTGGCAATGCCCAGCAGTAGACTCTGGGAGTTTGGACGGCTACACAAGGCAGGTAAATAATATAAACAATGTTAATAAATTGGTTAAATTCATATATAATCCTATGGTTAGTTTGTTGTTGAAATAAAAGGGCTGCTGACTGAATTTCCTTAAATTTGGGGATTAGGTGGAGGTTTATCAGCTAGGTTGAGTTTTAGTGATAGGTTTAACCACTTCCCGCCCGGCCTATAGCACAATGACGGCCAGGCAGTGGTTCTGTTATCCTGACTCATCCTCATAAGATGTCTTTCAGGATAACATGCTGGCGGGCCCGTGGGGGCATGCAGCGTGGTGATCGTGGTGCTGTGTGTCACGCTGACGGAGCTGATAATGTAGGCTCCTTACCACGTGATCAGCTGTGACCAATCACAGCTGATCACAGCGTGAACCAGGAAGTGCCGGTAAATGGCTTTCCTCAGTTCGTGCTGACAGGGAGAGAGAATTGGTGGCTCTCCCTGTCAGTGGGGGGTCTGCGCTGATAATCAGCACATTGATTATCAGTGCAGTCTCCATTCGAGGGGGCCCATCAGTGCCCTATCAGCTGCCAGTCTGTGCCCCATCAGTAACACCTGTCAATGCCCATCAAAGTGCCAATCAGTGCCTACAAATGTGCCAATTAGTGCCCTATCAGTAATGTCTGTCAGTGCCCTTCAGATGCCAATCAGCAATGCGTGTCAGTAGCTCCTCATCAGTGCAGCCAATCCAGTGCCATCTATCAGTGCCCATCAGTGCCACCTATCAGCGCCCATTATTGCTGCCTATCAGTGCCCATCAGTGCCGCCTATCAGTACCCCTCAGTGCTGAATCAGTGCCCATCAGTGCCCATCCGTGCTGAATATCAGTGTAGCCTATGGGTGCTCATCAGTGACGCCTATCAGTGCCCATCAATTCTACATATCAGTGCCTCCTCATCAGTGCCCATAAGTGGCACCTTTTCAGTGCCACCTCATCAGTGCCCATCAGTGCTGCATCATCAGTGCCCATTAGTACAGCCCCATCAGTGCCCGTCAGTGAAGGAGAAAAAATAAAAACCCCAGAGGTGATCAAATACCACCAAAAGAAAGCTCTATTTGTTGGAAGAAAATTATAAAAACTTAGTTTGGGTACAGTGTTATATGACCACGCAATTGTCATTCAAATAGCAATGGGATAATTTCCCAAAGGGATTTGCAGAGGGCTAAGGGTATGTTGTAGATAATTTATCTCAGTTACAGGTTATTTTGATTAAATTGCACAAAATAAGGATAAGTTCACCTTTTGGAGCATGTTACACCCATAATAACGTGTCACATGCTCCAGACCTACCCGCCCTGCACCCTCTGATCCCCCTGTGACAGCGGGTGGGGGATTTTCTCCTCACACCGGCTGTCACTTTTCAAAAACAGGGAGGCTATGTGGGGCTTCACCCACACAGCCTCATATTAATTCACAGTAATCAGCAAATGAATGAACCACAAGTCACATCTGCCACCTCAGCAGATGGCTTGCACTTTTCAATGAGCTGCGAGGGTGCTGATGCGTGCCCTCATAGTTTATTGATGCTTCCACCAGCTTAGTAACCCTCTTCCCACTATGGAGGTACAGGCAGGCATGCTGGAGGCTGAGATGAAGCAGCTTTATATTGCAACCATGATCATTGGTGCAATGCTCTGCAGGCTTATCAGGAAGAAAATTATAAATGCACATTTTTACCGCAAATATATGTGCATTTATTATTATTTTTTCTTAAAAGTGAACTTAGCCTTTAAAGTCACAAATCAACCAGCCTGTGGGATGATGATTATCTTGTTGAATAATTCCCAACAACAACACACATAAAAAGAAGTTTTGGGACCCTTGTACATTTAATACTGTTGTCACTGCATCTTATGTCTATTATTCCTTTACCGGATAAAGTTTAGTAGCATTGGTACTCTTCAGTTGAACCTGAAATGTAGCTAACATATATATGTTTTCTTTACAGCCCTAGTTACATTACTTATCTCTAATGAAGTATATCCCACAATGTGCAGGCTGCTGGATTCTGTCAAAATCTTCACTGCAGTTCTGCCCTGTCCTCTTCCAGCTGCTGAACTTCCATCATTCTTGTGTTTAAAATGATTGTAAAGTCTAATTTTTTCTTTCTATTAATATAACAAACACTATTATACTTACCTGTCATGTGCAGTGGTTTTGCACAGAGCAGCCCATATCCTCCTCTCCTTGGGAACCTCCCTCCTGTTTATTATCCCCCACAGCAAGAAGCTTGTTAAGGGGACACCCAGGCCAAGTTACAGCTCTGTGTATCCATTCAGACACAGAGATGATTGGCCTGATTGGCCTGATTGGCTAACTGAGTTTGATTGACAGCAGCAGGAGCCAATGGTGCCACTGCTCTGTCTTAGCCAATCTGGACTGGAAGGGGGCTGCTGCATACAGAAGGCTTTTTAGCTTAATGCATAGAATACATTAAGCTAAAAAAAACATCTGCCTTTACAACCGCTTTAACAGCTGTGGGTCTCTGGGCTTAGCTCCACTGAAGATTATCCAAATTGGACACACCCCCTCTTCACCTTCCTGGATAACAATTCTTTAACTGATTACACGGTCTGTAAGACCATCTGTGAATGGGGGAGAGAACTTTGAGACTCTCCCATCCAGAGATCATGTTACAGGCAGTGTAATCATTAAAATAATTTTTCTTAATGAAGGAAGGGGCAGGATGGGCATGTCCTCATAGCTTCATCTTTATTATGGCTGAGCCTGGAGACCTGAAGCTGCTAACCCCCACGATGCCAGCAGTTCAGCAGCAGGAAAAGGACAGGCCAGCTCTGCAGTGAAGCGTTCCACAGAATCCAGTAGCCTGCACATTGTGGGACTTACTGCATTACAGTTAAGTAATGTAACCAACATTGTAGAGAACACGTTTTTTAACTAAACTTCAGCTTTACCTTGACAATAACTCACATTCCTAGTTTTCTGATGCAAGGGGCATTTTAAGACCCTTTTCACACTGAGACGTTTTTCAGACACTACAGTACCTAAAATAGCGCATGTAAAACGCCTGAAAAAGGCCTCAGCTGCAAACCCAGTGTGAAAGCCAGAGTGCATACACCGCTCCTACACCGCTCCTCCACCGCTCCTGCCCATTGAAAACAATGGGGCAGTGCGGTGATGGCGCCGTCAAAGCACCGCTGCAGCTGTGTTTTGCAGGCTGATTTAACCCCTTTTCGGCCGCTAGCGGGGGGTTAAACCTGCCCCACTAGTGGCCAAATAGCGCCACTAAAACGCCGGTAAAAATAGCCCCGCTTTACCGCTGATGCCCGGGGCGGCTCAGTGTGAAACGGGTCTAAATTTAAATGTATTGCAGTTAAAAATTCACTAGTCCAATAAAACATTTAAATTCCCAAACATAAGTTTTATTTGTAACATACTGCATATTTGCTCATTGCCATTATACAAGACTTATATTTGTATTTTTCCCCTTGTATTTAGCTAGAAATTAAAGCAGAGTGACCTCTAGGCTGTTGCTGACACTGGATATATACGGTATAGTAATTCATACATAGTAATATTATGAAAAAAGTATAATATATATATATATATATATATATATATATATATATATATATATATATACACTTATATACTGAGGTTTGTTAAAGGGTAACTCCACTATTGTGGGGAAAAAAATAGCAAATAAAGAAAAAATAATAAATTGTATACAATTACGACACAAGTCATATTGTAATTGGATGTTATTAAAATTACCTTTCCCTCTCAATCTGAAGCCGCTGTAATTTTCTATAAAAGCAATGCAACGTTCTGTGCCCAGAATGTGTACAGAACGTCCTCCAGAAACATAATTTCCTATGTTTCTCTTAAAAAATTGTGTTTTTTTCCTACTTCCCTGACGTGCACTGATGAGGCTGTACAAATGGGCACTAATGAGGCGGCACTGATGAGGTTGCACAAAGAAATGGTCGCACTCTGAGATTTCCAAGACTTGCTTGATGTACCTTTATGTTAGGGATGGAGCCTAAACACAGGCATCCAACACAAGTGAACAGATCGATGGGCTGCACTAAAGGAATCAGGCTCCAAAAGGTAGTGATAAAGATATATTTATTAATAATAAAGACACACATAAACACAGCAACCACAAACAAGCAAGAACACAAATAACACTGCAAACCCCCAAGCCCTAATCTAACTAACTAACTATACACTTCAAGGAAATGGAACATATATATATACAAGGCAGGGAGGAGAGACCAAGGGGGAAACAGGAAGCAAGGGAACATCAAGGCAGGAGACAGGGGACGGGTCTCAGGAACCAGGTAAGGGGGACAACATCCAGGACAGGGCAGGAAGCAGATAACGGGTCAGAAAACGGGTCAGGTTACAGGTACAGGTACAGGTTTCAGGTCCAGGATCAGGATCAGGTTTCAGACAGGCAAGACAGGGCTACAGAGAGGAATACTGAAGCACTGAACCTCAGTGAAGGACAGGCTTATATACCCAGCAAATCCACAACAGGTGTAGCCTGATTCCTGGCATGTCCATCTGCTGGGAGACCCCCGCTGGTGGCCACCAGAACTGCACCCTTTGATGTTGAAGGAAGTAGTGACACCACCAGGCGATCCAGGTAATAACACCATTCCTGACAATGTCCATCGGCTGGGAGACCCCTGCTGGTGGCCACCAGAACTGCACCCTTTGATGCCAAAGGAAACAGTGACACCAGCAGGCGATCCAGGTAATAGCACCGTTCCTGACAGTTCCCCCCCCTAAGGAGTGGCCTCTGGACACTCCATTCTGCCCTAGATCTGGCAGTGCATGTAAAAGTGGAAGAGTCCCAAAAAGTCTTCTCTGTGACGGCAGACCTCCTTGCGCTCTCTGGCCAGAGTCTCTTAACCTACTAGGAGGCGTGCCACCCGAGTCTGACAATGGGACATGTACCCCACCACCAGGGTCTGGAAGTTTAGATCTGGAAATAAAAACAGACAGGGCAGCAGGCTCCGGGTCATCAGGCTGGGCAGCGGGCACCAGGTCATCAGGCTGGGCAGCGAGCTTTGGGTCATCAGGCTGGGCAGCGGACAGGAACTCATCAGGCTGGGCAGCGGACAGGAACTCATCAGGCTGGGCAGCGGACAGGAACTCATCAGGCTGGGCAGCGGACAGGAACTCATCAGGCTGGGCAGCGGACAGGAACTCATCAGGCTGGGCAGCGGACAGGAACTCATCAGGCTGGGCAGCGGACAGGAACTCATCAGGCTGGGCAGCGGACAGGAACTCATCAGGCTGGGCAGCGGACAGGAACTCATCAGGCTGGGCAGCAGACAGGAACTCATCAGGCTGGGCAGCAGACAGGAACTCATCAGGCTGGGCAGCAGACAGGAACTCATCAGGCTGGGCAGCAGACAGGAACTCATCAGGCTGGGCAGCAGACAGGAACTCATCAGGCTGGGCAGCAGACAGGAACTCATCAGGCTGGGCAGCAGACAGGAACTCATCAGGCTGGGCAGCAGACAGGAACTCATCAGGCTGGGCAGCAGACAGGAACTCATCAGGCTGGGAAGCAGGAACAGGCACATCAAGCTGGGCAGTAGGCACGGGCACTTTAGGCTGGGCAGCAGGAACGGGCACATCAAGCTGGGCAGCAGGTACGGGCACTTTAGGCTGGGCAGCGGGAACAGGCACATCAGGCTGGGCAGCAGGAACAGGCACATCAAGCTGGGCAGCAGGAACAGGCACATCAAGCTGGGCAGCAGGAACAGGCACATCAAGCTGGGCAGCAGGTATGGGCACTTTTGGCTGGGCAGCGGGAACAGGCACATCAGGCTGGGCAGCAGGAACAGGCACATCAAGCTGGGCAGCAGGAACAGGCACATCAAGCTGGGCAGCAGGAACAGGCACATCAAGCTGGGCAGCAGGAACAGGCACATCAAGCTGGGCAGCAGGAACAGGAACATCAAGCTGGGCAGCATGTACGGGCACTTTTGGCTGGGCAGCGGGAACAGGCACATCAGGCTGGGCAGCAGGAACAGGCACATCAAGCTGGGCAGCAGGAACAGGCACATCAAGCTGGGCAGCAGGAACAGGCACATCAAGCTGGGCAGCAGGAACAGGCACATCAAGCTGGGCAGCAGGAACAGGCACATCAGGCTGGGCAGCAGACAGGGACACTTTGGGCTGGGCAGCAGACAGGAACACCTCAGGCTGGGCAGCAGACAGGAACACCTCAGGCTGGGCAGCAGACAGTGGCTCATCAGGCTGGGCAGCAGGCGCGGGCACATCAGGCTGGGCAGCAGGCACGGGCACATCAGGCTGGGCAGCAGGCACGGGCACATCAGGCTTGGCAGCAGGCACGGGCACATCAAGCTGGGCAGCGGGCACGGGCACATCAAGCTGGGCAGCGGGCACGGGCACATCAAGCTGGGCAGCGGGCACATCAAGCTGGGCAGCGGGCACGGGCACATCAAGCTGGGCAGCGGGCACATCAAACTGGGCAGCGGGCACGGGCACATCAAGCTGGGCAGCGGGCACATCAAGCTGGGCAGCGGGCACAGGCACATCAAGCTGGGCAGCAGGCACGGGCACATCAAGCTGGGCAGCGAGCACGGGCACATCAAAATGGAGGGCTGGCAGCGGGTCATCAGACTGGAAAACTGGCAGCGGGTCATCAGACTGGAAAACTGGCAGCGGGTCATCAGACTGGAAAACTGGCAGCGGATCAGACTGGAAAACTGGCAGCGGATCATCAGACTGGAAAACTGGCAGCGGGTCATCAGACTGGAAACCTGGCAGCGGGTCATCAGACTGGAAAACTGGCAGCGGGTCATCAGACTGGAAAACTGGCAGCGGGTCATCAGACTGGAAAACTGGCAGCAGGACATCAGACTGGGAAGCTGAGACATCAGGCTGGAAGGCCGGCACCAGGACATCAGACTGGAAGGCTGGGACATCAGGCTTGAGGGCTGGAACATCAGGCTGGACGGCTGGAACATCAGGCTGGAAGGCTGGGACATCAGGCTGGAAGGCTAGGACATCAGGCTGGAAGGCTGGAACATCAGGCTGGAGGGCTGGCACCTCCGGCTGGAACTCTGGCGCTTCAGGCTGGGACAGATTAGTGGGTGTGGAGGCAGATTGGGTTACTGGCAGGATCGTTTTGGTCGGGAAGAACTTTCGTTTTTTCTTTGCCTTGGTCGCTGAAGCTTTGTAGGTTGGGGGTGCAGCAGACAGGAAAGGAGTGTTGGGATTTGGCAGAGAAGAGGTAGGGGGGTTGTATGCAGGATAGGTACAGGGAGAGGAGACCGGATATGAATATTTGGTTGGGAGCAATGTATACTGGGTGGCAACTGAGTTTGGCATGGGTGATGGGGAAACATACATTTGTGGATTTGTAGGCAGCTGAGAAGAGGCAGGGGGGTTAAATGCAGGATAGGTACAGGGAGAAGAGACCGGATATGAATATTTGGTTGGGAGCAGTGTATACTGGGTGGCAACTGGGTTTGGTATGGGTGATGGGGAAACATACATTCGGGTAGGCTGGTGTCTGATGGCAGAAGTGGTTTGTTTGGCTGGGGCTAATTGCATCATGCCAGACCATGCTGAAAGTATGGGTTGTACAAATTGTGAATTCAAGTTTCCCTGTCTAACAAAAGACTGCGCAGACACAATGCATTCAGAAATCACCTGTGGGGAACAGCCAGAGTAGTGCTCAAAAAAGTCGTCGGGATCATCTTCAAAAAGCCATACTAGGGATACAACCTGATTCATATCAAAAGGGGGAGTGAAATCATCACGGCCCTCAGGAATACAGGGCAGGGCCAGCTCGGCACAAATCTGGATCAGGGGCTGCACGTCCTCAAAAAGAAAATGGCCCTGATCAACAAAAGCATGGGCTATACGGTTGCACTCCAGTAGTTGCTCCCTAGTATAGCCACCCAAAGTCTGATAACAAAGATCTCTTTCTTCCAATGCCAGGAGTGAAAGATACAAAATATCTTCCAGCTGCATCTTCCTTGACAAAAGCAAGTGTCCAGACCCAATTCCCAAGTGCAGCCGATCTGTTAGTATGGCTTCAGTATTCTGTTAGGGATGGAGCCTAAACACAGGCATCCAACACAAGTGAACAGATCGATGGGCTGCACTAAAGGAATCAGGCTCCAAAAGGTAGTGATAAAGATATATTTATTAATAATAAAGACACACATAAACACAGCAACCACAAACAAGCAAGAACACAAATAACACTGCAAACCCCCAAGCCCTAATCTAACTAACTAACTATACACTTCAAGGAAATGGAACATATATATATACAAGGCAGGGAGGAGAGACCAAGGGGGAAACAGGAAGCAAGGGAACATCAAGGCAGGAGACAGGGGACGGGTCTCAGGAACCAGGTAAGGGGGACAACATCCAGGACAGGGCAGGAAGCAGATAACGGGTCAGAAAACGGGTCAGGTTACAGGTACAGGTACAGGTTTCAGGTCCAGGATCAGGATCAGGTTTCAGACAGGCAAGACAGGGCTACAGAGAGGAATACTGAAGCACTGAACCTCAGTGAAGGACAGGCTTATATACCCAGCAAATCCACAACAGGTGTAGCCTGATTCCTGGCATGTCCATCTGCTGGGAGACCCCCGCTGGTGGCCACCAGAACTGCACCCTTTGATGTTGAAGGAAGTAGTGACACCACCAGGCGATCCAGGTAATAACACCATTCCTGACAATGTCCATCGGCTGGGAGACCCCTGCTGGTGGCCACCAGAACTGCACCCTTTGATGCCAAAGGAAACAGTGACACCAGCAGGCGATCCAGGTAATAGCACCGTTCCTGACACTTTATTGTCACAAGTGTATTAGACAAACACAGGACAAGCAGTTGACACGTTTCACCAGCGATAGCTTTCTTGTTCACAACAGCCTGTTGTGCCTGGCTGTTGTGAACAAGCAGTCCTGTGTTTGTCTGATACACTTGTGACAATAAAGGTACATCAAGCAAGTCTTGGAAATCTCAGAGTGTGACCATTTCTTTGTTTCAATTTGTGTTGGACTGTGGTGAGCCGAGGTCTGCACCTGATATGTATTTTGTACCTGAGTATTGCCTGAAGAAGTGTGTTTTTCTTTGGTTACTGATGAGGTGGCACTGATATGTAGAATTGATGGGCACTGATAGGCGGCACTGATATGCAGCACCGGTGGGCAACGATAGGCTACACTGATATGCAGCACTGATTGGCACTGATAGGCAGCACTGATGGGTACTGATAGGTGGAACTGATGGGAACTGATGGGCACTGATAGACAGCACTGATGGGCACTAATAGGTGGCACTGATGGGCACTGATATATGGCATTGGATAGGCAGCACTGATGAGGAGCTACTGACAGGCATTACTGATTGGCATCTAAAGGACACTGACAGGCATTACTGATGGGGCACCCCTTTTGTGGTGGAATCCCTTAATTAGGATCAGCATGTGCTTCATTTTTTATTTTTAGAGGAGCGGTGAAAGCTTGTGCTTGTACAACTATATGTTCATTCCACCCTTTGAATTTTCTAATTCTGTGAATTATCTATTCATTTGAATTTTTGGTGATAAAAAGGTAGATTTTTTTGTACATTCAGATCCTACAGACGAAAGGTTTACAGAAACATAACTGTTACTAACTCTGTATTGCACATAGGGAGTTATCATTCAAATAATAGCCAAGTCACGGAAATGAAGTGTGATAATTATTGATTTAAGGATTTTGCCTTATATTCAAAGTAGAGATTATAATAAGGAGTTACAATGGGAAGTCCATAATAGATAGACCAGATGAAGAGGTAATACTGCACACTTGCATACTAAAATAAAAAGGACATCAAGGACACATGCACGGAAATATGCATACTTCTTCCACATTTCTAATCAGCTCAAGGATTCCTTCCAGAAGATGGAAGCATCAGAGGTCACAGAGAAGGTTCTGTTTGTCATAGCTCAGTAGTTAAGCTAATGAGGCAAAAGTATAGAGAGAACAGGTAACCTCTTCAGGTCACAGGTGTGATCCTATAACAAAATAACATTTTTGTTCAGTTGTATCATATACAACATAAGTGGAATCAATTTTGATAAAGCTAATCCTATCCACAAAAAATACTATGACTATTTCTCAACCTGAAATACTGTATATTTTGATATTTTGTCAACCGGAAAAAAGGTTTGCAAGCATACAATTGACTTTTTTGAGCTGCTTATGAGTGCTGATGACTCTCTTTACTTAGTGCTCTTCTAATAGAAAAGCCAGACAGCTGTCATTTTACTTTATATTTTAATACTTCTTTAAGCATTCAACAGCATGATCTTACTTAAAATGTATATACAGAAGAAAATCACTTGACACTTTTCAATTGACAGCCATATGTTAAAAGAAACAAACTATGAAGTAAATTCAATAAGAAGAGAAGGAGCAGCATGCCCATAGAAACTAATTGCACAGCTTTTGACATTTTGTGAGACAGATACTGGAAATCAAAGCTATACATATTTGCTTTGGGACATCCTTACTATTATGCAGTTTTGAAAAATGTTCATAAAATGGAAAGCATATTTCCTTTGCATGTAGTCAGATAAAAGAGTTTCCAGAAGAAGGTGCCAAAAGATAAGTATGCCACTTTCATAACCTTTCAAATAAAATGTAACTGTGCGCTTTCAAAAAAAAATAAAAAATGCTTATTATTATTGAGTTATATGATTTCACAATAACAAAAACTAGAAAATAGCACAAATGTTGTAAAGGTATTTTTAATTGCACCATAGTCAAGACATGTTTGCTCACTATATCCACACTGCAAATTTGCCTTTCAGTTGTGTTGGTCCAATGAGTCCTGCAGCTGTGAAATCAATTTATAATACAAAGCTGTCATACCATGTGGCAATATAAATAGGAAGACAGAAAGAATATGCAATTAATACAGATCCATTTGAAAAATAAATGGCTGCATAGTGAAAGGAGCACAGTTTTGTGATGAGGGTGATATACTACATTGCCATAAGTGTTTTTCATTTTGATGAATCATCTTCAGGTTCTGGAGACGGGGAGCATAGCAATTAATCGAATATACTTGAGAGAGAAAATGAAGTGAAGTGGACAACATTTTAAATTAAATAATAAGAAAGTACTGAAATAATTTTGGAATGATTGTGTGAAAAGGACATAGAAAAACAATACAATTTAAAGACTGTGAAATAACCATCTTGAACCTGTAGTGAAATATTGCTAAGATGAATAATGTATCACACGGATGCCCTTTAAAGGAACCTTTTGCTAGAAAATACAGCCTGCCATTAGGAGGGTGCTGATCCATTACGTTGAAAAAAAATCATGGAAGATTTAGATCCAAAACTATACAAATCTTGGATTTGTGAAATGCATGCATCACACAGGAAAATATAGGATATCTAGTAACCTACTCAGATTTACATTAACCTCCCTAGCGGTAACCCCGAGCCTGGCTCGGGTCCAGCTTTTTGTGCTGGGAGTGGTAACCCCGAGCCAGGCTCGGGCTTGCGTGCAGGATGCAGGGGGGAAGTTACTTACCTTTTCCCCTGGATCCTGCGATGTCTCCCCGCTGTGTGAGCGAGCCGTCCGCTCGCTCGATTCACACAGTGCCGGTCTCCGTTCCCTGCGACGTTATGACGCACGGGAGCGGAGATCGGCGCCAAATTTAAAAAAGTTTAAAAACACACAACACATACAGTACTGTAATCTTACAGATTACAGTACTGTATACAAAAAATACACACCCCCTTTTTCCCTAGTGGTCTGCCCAGTGCCCTGCATGTCATTTTATATAATAAAAAGATTTTTTTTCTGCCTGGAAACTGGAGATTGTCCATAGCAACCAAAAAGTGTCCCTTTATGTCAAAAGTGGTTTTAGACCAGCTAGAAAACACCGATAAAAAATTAAAATCACAATTTATCATCAAACAATAAATTTAATGACAGCGACTATTCTGCAACTGAGCAAATTTCAGTGTTTTTGATTTGATTACATTATTGAATCATTTTTATATATATTTTTATTATATTATAATTTATTAGTTTGTGTTTCAAACTTTATCATACCCGGGATGTCTACTAGACTCTGGTTTGGACAGATTTAAGTGAGTTATTCATAAGAATTGCATGCCTACAATATAAAAACGCCAAATTTCCATGCAAAATAATTGTACCGCTTTCAGCACCAAATTCCAGACAGAATCATACCGCCAGGGAGGTTAATTGTTTTTTGGCAGGTACCAAGGAAATATTAAACTCATTGTAGGTTTGACATTTTTATACTGCACATACTGTGGTTGAGTTAGGTGGCTCCCAGAATATATAGAGCAGGAATAAGGCAAATACAACAGCAGCTACACCTTTTATTATCTCCTATCTTATGCTAGTTTGTACTATTTGCTCAAATACCAGTTCTGTAAGTTCATAAGGTGTACCTGAACAATAGATGTGGAAGCTGCATTATTTAAAATTTTCAAACTACTTTTTCACCTTTTGTACCTGTCAGTAACACAGTTCCTGGTATGGGGGTTACAATGTTTACTCACTATATTGGAGCAGCATTGGTACCCTAAAACGGGAAGTGGGTTAGGACTATAGCTCCATATCAAAGATAGAGCTGTTCTGCAGTCCACAGAGACAACTGGCTATGCTAATAGCATTGTTTGAAATAACATTGCAGAGAGCATGGGACAGAATTGGATTTAAAAGCAAGGTCAACAGGTATTTTTAGCATGTATTGATATAGAACAAACTCGTAGAGCATGGTGTAATAATTGGTAATTGTTAGGGTGTACAAAACCTGAACTTTTTAAATCACTGTTCTTCACTATATTTCACTGCTAAACCTATGTCCAAATTATTAAAGTTAAAAAAAGATGTCAAAGTGAACTGTAAAAAAGCATTGCTACTGAAATGAATAAATACCCATCAGAATGCAGCAAAACTGCAAAACCATGTTACCTTTTGTAGTTCTATGTTTAACTTTAACTAACATTTTCAGTAAAAGTGGAAAGTGCTAATAAATTGTCAAAGTCTATTTACAAAAATGCTAAGCCATAGTTTCACCTTAGTAAAAATATTTCAAAAACATAGAGGAGAATTTATGCCTATCAAATGGGTAAAATTGACAGTTACGGTATTTTTCTTAAATCGAATAAATAAACATTGAATGTGGATATACAGGTAAATAGTTATTTTGTACTTCAACAACATATGTAACACAAACGATCACTTATCACAACAACATTAGGACACAGCTGAAAATGGAAAGATACATTTTTTAATCAATCTTGTAATAAGGAAAAAGAAGGACATTTTCCAACCACTATGATGTTCAAATGTTTTTGGGAGCAGGATGTCAAGATTAGCATGAAGATTATGAGAAAATGTCTATAAAAATTCTATAAAAAAAATAGAACTTGCTAGAGATTGCTCACACAACTTCTGTTGATTAGGTGATATCAGTAGACAAAACCATGTATACTATAGGTCATCAAGGTCTTCCCTTTCCAAGTTAAAGACCTTTTTCTTTCACTGTGTACATGAAGTTCAGAGAAACAAATGATCAAAGCTGCCTTCTACCAATCAAGAAAAACTTTTAAATATTTGGTAATAATAAACTGCATTAACAACTGGATAATAGTGCTACATGACTAGGAAAACAGTTGTGGTGCATGAAAACGTAAATGTTTTTATTGTGTAGGCTCTTATCCTCAAATGAAAATGAACATATGACAGACACTGGCAGGCAGATGGCTGGTTTGTATTTGTGATTTTGTTTACTTTTAATCTTTTTCATTCTTTCTGTCCTTTTATTTAGCTTTTCAAATTTTTCTTGTTTCCTTAGATGCTTTTCTTGCTGAAATAAATGTAGACAACATTTGGGAGTTTTTTATTTTTTTAAAAAGGTGCTGAACACAATAAAAGCATATGTAACAGTACCTAATGTTGCCAGGTAAACCATAATGGAGCACATACTGTATTTCGGGGTGATCTCCAAACAGATGCAGGAATGATAATAGCTGCCTCTGGGGAATTAAAAAGATACTCTAATCACTCATTTTACAGTATTTTTCATTCTATGTATTTAGATTAAAATTTTTCATTTCAATGTCTTTCCATAGCTACACGCAATATTTCTGTGCATTATATTTGCATATACAATACATTCTACAATAAATTACAATTCTTTATTTTACCTACCTTTACTGATCCACCTTTCCCTATCTCAGTGTTTCCTATAATGTTTCTGCAACAACATTTTTAAAATTCCATCATTAATTTATTTACTTTTATACTAATGCAAACATGGTTACACATGTTATTAGTAAAATACTCTTTTATTTATTCACGTAATGTTTTTAATTGAGTGGATAGACCAATTCTATAACCTTTTTGCAGGTTTTTGCAGAGATCTATCCTGCGATAGAAATATTTTTTTTAGATATTAAATGAGAACATTAATATGTTTTGTGAAATATGTACAGTAAATTGCACAAAAAAATTGACATACAAAATACAGTAATCTCTAACAGTACTGAAAGAACCTTTTGTTATCAAAGTATTCATATAATTTTGTAACAGGAAAGTGCAGTACAATAATTGTAGAAAGTATAGAACAAGTACTGTAACTTTAAAAAAAAATACATTAAAAAAAAAAAACAGAACATTGCTTTTTTGAAAACTGCCTCTAGACTGGATACCTTTACATAAGCCAATAATACCCCAACTTTTTTGGATTATGACTGGCACATGCTGCAATTGTCAGTGTGCGCCTATTTTTCATACAGTTTAGAAACAAAAGAAATATCTACGGGCTCATCTGAATTTGGTCATGCCCTTGCCAGCTATCCTAAATCTTCATAATGTAAATATTTGTTACACCAGGCAAGAAACAAGCAATTTTCCTGTGTTTTTCCAGTCTGGCTATAATAGTGATGGCTTTGGCTGATATATTATGAAGATATATATTATGAAGATCATCAAAGCATAGGCAATTATGGTAACCTTCTTTTATTGTTTAAGAGGCAACTCTCACAAGGTAAAATCAATGTTAAATATACAAAAATACAGAAACATAAAAGACTGACAGCAAAAAAAAAAACACCAATTGAAACCATCAGGTCTGCCATTTTTATTTAACATTTCCATTATTTTGTTATTTTGTCTGGATATAGACCTATTTTTTATCATATTCAAATTAATTTACTGTTGACTGACTGATTGATTTACTAAAACTGGAGAGTGCAAAATCTGGTGCAGCTCTGCATGGAAACCAATCTTTGACAAAGTTTAATTGAACACGCTGAAGTTAGAAACTTACTGGCTATCATGCACAGCTGCACCGGATTTTGCACTCTGCAGATTTAATAAATCAACTTACAGACAAAAACAGTCTGGCACCAGGAAACTGGGACATCTATTGCACTAAGAACCTTGTAATTGTCCTGCAAGAGCCCAAATAATTTTTCACCCAATCACATGTTATTATTTAATCGACACATGTTTTTATCTCATTGAACATTTTTATTATTTGACTGTTTGTCCTTTCAAGACTGTCCCGATCAGAGCTTTCAATTGTGGTTGCTCCTGAATGTTTTTACCAGTAAATCAACTTCACTATCTCTGCTGGAAGTCAGTTTTAACTGCAGGAGCACTCTCATTCTGGGAAGACATCATATGATGTCCTTCCATTATTGCCATGCATGAGCGACCAGGGGGTGTGCAGTGCGGCAATCAGTGGTGCACTGTGTCCCTAGGACACAGCGCATTAACGATCATGGTAAAGGGCCTATGGCATAAGCTCTTTACAATGTGATCAGCTGTGTCCAATCACAGCTGATCACAGTGTAAACAGAAAAAAAACTGTTATTGGCATTCCTCACCTCACACTGATAACACGTGAGGATGGGAGAGCTCGTAAGTGGCATTCCTCAGCAGGGACATCTGCACTGACAATCAGGGCACTTATCATCCGTTCCCTGTTGGTCAGTGCATCCCCATCAGAGCTGTCCTTCAGTGCCCATCAGTGATGCATGTCAGTGCCATCAGTGCTGCCTGTCAGTGCCTACCAGTGTCTCCTCATCAGTGCAGTATATCAGTGCCCATTAGTGCCACCTACCAGTGCCCATCCATACTGCCTATCAGTGCCTATAATTGTTGCCTATCAGTGCCCATAAGTGCTGCCTATCAGTTCACTACAGTGCCACCTATAAATGCAGCCTATCAGTGCTGCATATCAGTGCCCATCAGTGCTGCATATTAATGCCTCCTCATCAGTACACATCAGTACAACCTCATCAGTGCAGCCTATCATTGCCTGTCATTGCAGCCTCTACAGAGCACACCAGCGAAGGAAAAAAAAATACTTATTTACAAAACAGAAACTAAGAAAAACTTTTTTTTCAAAATGTTCTGTCTTTTTTTGTTTGTTTAGCAAAATATAAAAAAAAACTGTGGTGATTAAATACCACCAAAAGAAGCTCTATCTGTCTCAAAAAATGATAAGAATTTCATTTGGGTACAGCGTTGCATGACCGTGCAGTTGTTATTCAAAGTGTGAAAGCACTGAAAGCTGCAGGCCCGGCAGGAAGGGGGTGAAAGAAACAGTGTGAACTATTGGGCTTCATTCACATGGCCGTAAAATTATGCATATACATGTGTTTTTTAATTACAGATCTGAATGCAGCTGCATTGTTTTCATTGGAGACATTCACACAGGTGCGTAAACATGAGCTGCTTTAGGATCTGTAACACAGAATCCAAAAATCTGTGTCTAAGAACATGTGCTTTATGCACTTATGTGTATAAACGCATTTGTTCACACATAAATTACGTCTAGACAAAGGGGAAAAATACATTTTTATAAAAACAAATTATGTACGCACATGCATCTTTACGCATTTAAACGCATCTGTAAGTATTTTTTTTGATCATTACACAGGAACTTTTCTCCTAAAAAACACATGTGTAATAACATCAGTAAACATTTTAAGGCTATGTGGATTTATTACTAAAGTAAATTAATTACTTAATAGCAATCCCAAGGTGCAGAGTATAATGAAATAAAAAGTCCTCAAGTGATCTTCTTCGACATAAAATTTCCAGTGCCACCAAAAGTGAACCATTCTTACCAATCAAACCACTCACCTTAAACAATAGACCCTTTTTAAATTAAAGACGGTGTAATAGCTCATATTTGCAGAATAGGGGTTAATAATAATAATAGATCACTTCCGGGAACAGGCCAAACATGTAAGGAAGCAAAAAACACAGAAAAATATTGCTCACTGTTGAAATTTAATAAATAGTTAAAGCACCATGTAACACACTTACAAAATGACAATCAAGCAGGCAGAATAAAAGCATGCAGAAACATCAAGAACCAGCATCCTACTCAACCAGCCAGTGTTCTCAAGTAACCCATTCCACTATGCAGAGATTTCCAGCAAAGGGTACCAGTCAGCAGGATGATGTCAGTAGGCTTTGCCTTTATGCATTACATTCATCTGGACTTCCTCAAAAGTCCAGATGTAAAAAATGTCACTGCACCCCACATTACGTTAGTCTGGACTTCCTCAAAAGTCCAGATGCAAAAAATGTCACTGCACCCCTAGGAATGCTCTCTCCCGCTGTAATGTCTTGTGCGACGTGCGCAGCGACTTATATAGGCATGGGGCGTGGTCACACAGTGACCCCGCCCCTTATGATGTCACAGTCCCAGCATGTCCCGGGACTTGACGCCATGAGGGGCGGGGTCACCGTGTGACATCACCCGGTGACCACGCCTCATGCTAGTATAAGTCGCCGTGCACGTCGCACAAGCCATTACAGCGGGAGAGAGTGTCAACATCGGAAGAAGAGAGAAGACGGAAGAAGGACCTCCACTAGTAAAAGAGCTGCAAGAAGATAGTGGAGGAGCCCGGAAGAAGCGGAGAGCGGGAGAAGAGCCCGGAGAGAGTGGGAGAAGAACCGGAGAGAGCGCAAAGGATTCGGAAGAGACCCCCCAAAGTCGGAAGAAGACAACCGGAGCTGTCTAATAAATTACTTTAAAAACTTGTGTAGTGTGTTTTTTTTTTTGATTGACTCTTTTCCCCAGGTGAATGGGTAGGGGTACAATGTACCCCATACTCATTCACATAGGGTGGGGGGCCAGGATCTGAGGGCCCCCTTATTAAAGGGGGCTCCCGTATTCCGTTAATCCCCCTGCCCGCAGACCCCGACAATCAACAGCCAGGGTTGTCAGGAAGAGGCCCTTGTCCTCATCAACATGGGGACAAGGTGCTTTGGGGTGGGGGGACCTAAGGGCCTGGTATGCTCCTGGAGGGGGAACCCATGCCATTTTTTTATTTAAAATTTGGCATGGAGTTCCCCCTTGAGAGGCGACATTGTCGCTTCAATAAAGATGGAGATCTGACTTGGAGGCGACTTCCATTGAAATCAATGGGTACAAGTCGTCTAGAAGTCGGATTGAAGTCGTACAGGAACCTTTTTTGAAGTCGGAGCGAATGCTGTAGTGTACATTAAGACGGCTCCATTAACTAACATTGATTTTCTCAACAGCACGACTTGGGGCGACTTGGGGCGTCCTGAAGTTGGATCCCGAGTTGCCCCTATGTGAAACAGTTCTTACTCATGTTGCTTAAAGTGAATCTATGCTTTTCCCAAGCACGGAAAAACAAAAGGTTCATATTAATAAAGGGAGTCATATACACCTACAATACCTTCTTTTTGATTCTTCGCAGCTCCCTTCCCAACAGGAACCAAATAAAAATCATGTACAAGTTACAAGTTGCCAGAGCTGTAGCTTACACAGGGCTATGGACTCTTCTTGTGAGAATGCCGATTGGTCCAGTCTTGTCACATGATATGAGACATATTCTCCACTAGACCCCAAAGCATACACTCCTATTTGGGGAAAAGGGCTTGTTGTCAACTAGCTGTAATATGTATATTGTTACTGTGTACTGTTATAATAAAACTCATTGTAATTTTAAGATTATGTTGTTTTGCTATATAAAGTCCCATGGGAGGACACAAATGTGGAATAGGGCCTTAGGCCTCTTTCACACAGGCTTTCTGATCAGGTCCGCCTGAAAAACTTTTTCAGGCGGACCTGATCGGACACTCTGTTCAGCCCTATGCAGCAGTGACATGTCCGCTGACACTCGCTGCTATCCAATCCGATCCTTTCCGTGAAATACAGACGGATGGAGACCCTATTTTCCATCCTGCTGGCCGATCTGATGGGATTGGATGAAAACGAACAGGCGGCCCGTTTTCATCTGATATCCCCATAGAAGAGAGCAGGGCTCTGACAGATCTGTCTCAGCGCAGTGAGCGGAGACGGACCTGTCATCTGCCTGCTCAGCAAGGATCAGCGGAGCAATCCCCCAGCTAAGCAAAGCCGAGTCCGTCGGGTGGACTGCCCGTGTGAAAAAGCCTTTACATAAACCCAATACTTCTTTTACTTTTTTGTTTGTTTTTGTTTTGTTTTTAAAGATATCTGGACTTATTTTTTAGTTGAAATTAAGTTGAGAATGCAATTATGTGAAAATTTAATTCCTGTTTACTTTGAATACCCATTCATGTGCAGATGCTTTTTTTATGATATCATAATTAAAGAGAATGATCACACAATATGATGAAGATTCTCAGTTCATTTCAACTCAAATCAACCCAACTGTATATTAGACTTATTAAGTATGCACAATGTATTCAGAAATAGTGTTATTTTCTTATACAATTTAAATATTTTACTCTAGCAAAAATCTAAAATATTTAAAGGTGAACAATGTGGGTTGGAGGGGGCATGTAATTTCATATAAGCAGGTCGCATCTTAACAAACGCATTTCTGTAAACCAAAAGTATATATCATTTAATTTGCTAAAATATACACAAATGTCTTCCTTGCTAACAAAATACTTGTTTTTATCTTTTTTTTGTCCTTAGTTGCATCTCAATGCTGCTGATAATTTCTGCATGCCATTTTTCAGAGTGGGTTTACCATCCTATAAGATGAATTGGCTAAACATTATGGCTAAATCACCAAGTATTAGCGTAATGAAATAAACAATAAAAATCTTGTTAGCTACCATAAACATATACCGACTTCTATCTAGATAGCTGCTAGCACTGATCATGTCCCATAAGACCGTGCAAAAGAATCAAATATAAAGGAAAGTGCAGCACTTAATAATTAGATTAATACTTAATCTTAATATTGGCATGTGGTAACCACAATAAATTACTATTTCCGTGTGTACTTCCACAAATCACTGCAAATGATATACGCAAGAGTATATCTTACATGCTACAAATACATATAGTGCCCTAGTGACAAAGCTGTTATCAATAAAGTGACTCTGTGGAACAATATAATGCAACATGCAAACTCATATCATGATATATCATAAAGAAGTCCTTTTTTGAGTGCTTAAATTCTATACAAAAAAGTGTTCCAGTGCACTTAAGCTTGATCAAAACATGCTTATGAACCACCTCTGGGTTCAGTGTCTGCAATGGGATCCTAGGCTGGTTGCTGGCACCTTTTCCACATACATGTATAACAAAGGAAACAAGACAGTGTGATATTGTTTAAACAATTTTTTATTATTAAACACTATTTAATTGGGTACTCACATTTCATGGGTGCTTCAGTGCACCACTCTTAAAAGACCAAACCAAAGCAATGTGACCGCTGAACTGGTGTGTCCTTTCTACGCTGAGATCGATGTACTGTCTCCTGCATCATCCTTACCCCTCCCCAATGCATGTTAATACAGAGGATGTGATGTATCTTCCTCAGGGGAAGGTGTATTGGACAGTTGCTATGTATAATAATATTATTTATAATATCAATTTTAAAATAATATGTACCCCCTACAGGTATGCTACCTAAACCCCTATTAAAATTATAATTACAACTTTAATAGGGGTTTTGGGAGCATACCTGTAGGGGGTACATATTATTTTAAAATTGATATTATAAATAATATCATATTTTATAAGATATATCCCCTTGTTAATTTTTCCACATCATGTTTTTATATATATTTTTATTTCACTTTTAATATACAAGTATATATAAGAGTGAATGTAGTCACATATATATGTTGATCTCTGTTGGTGACTATGCTAAGCTTCTAATATACAGCATTCGATTATGTAATGTACTGTAGCGCTGTAAATGGTGTGTCCATTTCTATGCACCGTCCTGAGTTTAAAACTAGTGAAGGAGGGAACCTCTTTTCAATGTTATTTGCATTATTTATACTCTAATGAGACAAAGTATATGAAGAGAAATATAGCATTTCCCCCTGAGGAAGATACGTCACATTCCCAGCATCAACATGCGTTGGGGAGGGGACAGGATGGTGCAGGAGACAGTACATTGGTCTCAGTGCGGAAAGGACACACAAGTTCAGCAGTCACAGCAGGTTTTTTTTTGGTTTTGTTTTTTTTTTGGTCTTTAAAGAGAGGTGCACTGAAGCACACATGAAATGTGACTACCCTAATAAAGGGGCTAGTGTTTAATAATAAAAATTGTTTAAACAATATCACACTATCTGGTTTCCTAGGTTATACATGTATGTGGAAAAGGTGCCAGCAACCAGCCCAGGATCCCATTACAGACACTGAACCCAAAGGTGGTTCATAAGCGTGTTTTGACCAAGCTTAACTGCAAGGTCATATGCTCTAAGGTGAGCACACACACTAAAGGGGGAGCACCTGAGTGGACACGAGAACACGCTTGCTATGACCATTCTTTGGATCTGATATTGTTTTTTGGAATGGATTTTATATTTTATTATATTAACGCATGTCTTCACATGAATTTTTCAACATAGAACTTTGCACGTAGCATTTCAGTGCACTGGAACACTTTTTTGTATAGAATTTGAGCACTCAAATAAGGACTGTTTATGATATTATGATGTTATGAGTTTACACGTTGCATTATATTGTAGCACAGAGTCACTTTATTGACAACAGCTTTGTCACTAGGGCACTATATGTATTTGTAGCATGTGAGATATATTCTTGAGTATATAATTTACAGTGATTTGTGGAAGTACACACAGAAATAGTAATTTATTGTGGTTATAACATGCCAATATTAAGATAGTGCAGCACTTTCCTTTATATTTTATTAGTGTAATGAAAGCTGCAGATTTAAAATACAGAAACTTACTTTTGAATATACATGAATGTTAAAATTCATATAAAATTAATAATGTAGTAATTGGGTTTAAATATACTGCAGTCTTTCTCACATTTATTTAAAGCGGTTCTGCACTGTGTTTTTTTTTTGGGGGGGGAATATGCCAAGGATTAATAGCTAAATTGGGGGACTCACCTGTTCCATCTTCCATCTCGATCGCAGCCGGTTTTCCTCCAATAAAATTATTTATATGCTGCTTTTCTGCTGGGGGCCATCTTGCCTGTGGGCATGTGAAACCCCACAGGCACTTTAGATGGCCCAGCATGCACCGCCGTTACTGCGCCGAGCTCGCGCGTGCGCAGTAACGGCAAAGTGCAGCTCACGTTCTCCGAAATCTCGCGAGATGTCGGTACATCTGCCGAAATCTCGCGAGATTTCGGAAGATGTGTCTGAAATCTCGCGAGATTTCGGAAGATGTGGCCGAAATCTCGCGAGATTTCGGAAGATGCCCGCACAGACTCCTGGGATCAATGACACCAGATCCCAGGAGACAGTGCGGTGTGACGACGATCGACGCAGAGACCCCGCCCACCCCCGCAGAGGCAGAGACAGGAAGTCATCGATTACAAGGTAAGTGGAAAAAAAAAAAAAAAACACACTTCATTTAGTACTCTTTGCCTGATTTGGAAGGCAAAGAGATTTACTAAATGAAATGTGTGCAGAACCGCTTTAAGCCATATACACAGCCTTCTCTGGCTGTTCAATGTACACTGCAATACATACTTTCAACAGTGGTAATTTTTTTACCTTTTGACCCATGCAGGTTGAGGGGCTCCTCGCAGTTTTATCCACACAGTGTAGAGTATTGGGTGGGTTAAACCTTCCAACCTTGGACCTACATATTGGTGGTGACCAGCACCAGCTGATTGTTCAGCTATGCTCAACCACTATAATATGGGTGCTGACTAGTGTTCAGGGCTATACTCTTCCCAGGAGTCTGTGTGACTGCAAGGGAGCAGCTAGAGGTGTGCTTGTGTGTGCACAGTGCTTGTGAAGTCTATGGAGAACCAGGCAATGGCCCTAAGCCTGAGGGTCACACAAGCAGCACTGCTATATCAGGCCAAGAGGTTGAAGGAACTGTTTTGAGTTGTTAGATAGCATTGTATGACGAGTGCTGAAAACCCTGTGAGGAAAACCTGTGTTGTGTGAAAACCAAACTTTCTTTGAAAAAAATGGGCTAGGTAGCCCTGAAAAGGATAATTTGGCAAGTAGCTGTGTCCTTAATGCTCTACCATTTGAAGCTGGTTTCCACAGTACACCAGATCCATTAAGAGTTTATTTAGCTAGGTGCACAGTTTTTATACATGTTCATTTGAACCCACAAGCCAGACATGACCATAGTACAATGAGTTCTCAATGCACGTGTGTATTTCCTTTAAGTAAACCTGCCATTATATCTTAGTGCTCTGCAGGAGAAAATAGATGTTGACAATAAATAACATTTGTGATTACAATAGCTACACACAAATGTCTCCTTAGTAATGAAAATTATATCTAAAGGTTAGCAAAAGGACTTGTTCATGAATCCAGCTAAATGTCAGATGCAAGCAGAATTCTAAAATTAAACCACAGACACTAATAAGCCTGAAGATATTTTGTGGTTGAGCTAAAGAAGTAGCACATTATCATTTCTAATGCTGCATGAAATAATTCCTAAAGTGATGGAATTGAAGCTTTTAGGTCCTTACAAGGTGTTTGGGTTCTCTAGTGACCTGCTCTTCTTTCTATACTTAGCTGAATATCAACTAAGAAAATATGAGAAACCCACTGAGAAATTAATCCTTTAGTACCCTCACTGTTTAAGTAGCCAGGGGCAGACAACAGAATAATTTATTTCTCTCATGACATTGAAAAAGAAATTTTTTTGACACTGCTGAATTCCTTTTTATTATGCATATCAAAAAAAGTAACAAATCCAGCATAGTAATATTTAATAAACGGTTATTAGTCTATATGCAGTTTTACACAATAGACAACAAGCACTTTCGTGCATTTATACACAAGAAACGTTCATGTTTATAATTCTGTTATATGTGAATCAAGTATTAAATGTATATATTACGGATTGTTGTCTTTGTTAAAAAAAAATATAATAATATATTTAGTACAGTATATGCCTAAGTATTAAAGAAGACAATATAATGTGTGGGGCAGCACAGTGACTAGGGGATTAGCACTTCTGCCTGCCAGTACTATGGTTATTGGTCTGAATCCTAACTATGGCACTACCTGCCTGGTGTTTACATGTTATCTCTGTGCCTGGGTAGGTTTCCTCCCTTACTCCAAACACATGCTGGTAAGTTATTTAAATCCTGTCTAAATTGGCCCTAGTATGTGTATGTATGAATGTACTGTATGTATGTGTATGGGGCCATAGAATGTAAACACCTTGGAAGGAGACTGATGTGAATGTACAATTTATATGTAAAGCACTGCATAAATATTTGGTGCTATATACGTTCATGTAATAAATAAAGAATAATAAAGAAACTAATATTTATACATATAAGGGAGTAACATTTTCAACATAAAATAAAGGCAGAGAAGCTTCAGAGAAACCTTTCCCTAAGGCCTATAATATTTAGATGGTTTAAACCACCACAGCATATGTAGGGAGTCTTTGCTCCACATTATGCCAGAAAGTATCTGTCTTCATTCCTTGAGGTTTTAACACCTTAAGGGAGGGTTTTAACGTGAATTGCTTTTTTCAAACTTCCAATCATGTACAGATAAAAACAAATAAAGGAACTCCTGCATATGATTGAATGATTGAAGCAAACCCAGGCTCACTTAATTTACAACATTTCATTTTACTTAAATAACCCCATTGTATAAGCTGCTAATGGTCAGATAACATGCACCGATCACCAGAAGTTGTTTCAGGGCTCTCAGAAGGTCAATGCAATACCATAAACAGGAGTTTTCCATAAGACAGTGCAAGAAGTAATGCTGAAGAGAAACTTGCACTAATATGTAGGGATCTTATTTCACTAAATCTATATCACTAAAGCACAAATTCTCATTGGATGTTGAGGGATACTGCTCTAACTTTTTAATAATTAGTATTAGTGGTAATTTAATATTAAAATCTCTCCCTCCTATCTATTATACCAAAAGACAAACCTCAAATGTACAACAGATTCACTCTTCACCATCTGGCTCTCTGCTGCATTGGACAATGTTAAAATCGTTTTCCCTTCTTGCACCTGTGCTGCAGTGAGCAGGTGTAACTGCAAGCATTACAAATATGAGTGAAAGAGGCAAATTACATGTGCATGCATGCATACATTCTAAGATATTGAAGCTCAGTTTACAGGAAAAGGTGCCCAAATAATATTTTTGTAACTGTGAGTCAAAAGTGTAGCTTCTGGAATGAGGACAACTCACAGAATATTTGTTGGAATAAAAACAGCAGTAAAGAATTAAGACACTTTAAATATTACTATACTTTAAACAATTGCCTACTGGGCACTTTCACCCCCTTCATGCCCAGGCCAATTTTCAGCTATCAGCACTGTCACACTTTGAATGACAATTGGTTATCAGTGTAGATGTTCTCTGTGTGGATTTGCCAGTTATCGGCTCTCCTCTCCTCATGGGATATCAGTGTGAGGAGAGGACTGCTGATAACTGTCAAATTCTCTTTACACTGTGATCAGCTGTGATTGGACACAGCTGGTCCCATGCTAAAGAGCTCAGAGAATGGCTTTTTACCCTGATCTGTTATCAGCTGTGTCCGGAGGACATGGCGTTCACAGATCCATGCTGATGCACGCCGCAGGGGAAGTGAGGGAAGAGCGAACATGATAGGATGTCCATAGACACCCTCCCAGCAATGTGAGCCCACGCTGTAGCCATCTTTCCTCTATAGTGTGGGCAGGAAGTGGTTAAAGAATGCATGACAGAGTAAATTTGTGTATGGTAGACACTGTATAGGCACAATTTACAGAATTTTTCCTTAGAAAAGTACATATGCCTATATTCAGGTCAATATACTTTTGTATTAGAGCTTCTTGATAAAAATTCACAACTAAGTCAGTATTTTTCAGGAACAAAATAAGAATGTATACACAGATATACAGTATATATATATATATACATAAATGTAAATAGTGATTGTACAGCTTGCATAACAGGGTACATTTGCTGTCCACTCAAAATAACTCAACACAGCCATTAATGTCTAAACCGCTGGCAACAAAAGTGAGTAAACCCCTAAGTGAAAATGTCCAAATTGGGCCCAATTAGCCATTTTCTCTCCCCAATGTCATGGGACTAGTTAGTGTTACAAGGTCTCAGGTCTCAGGAGCAGGTATGTTAAATTTGGTGTTATCGCTCTCACTCTCTCATACTGGTCACTGGAAGTTCAACATGGCACCTTATGGCAAAGAACTCTCTGATGATCTAAAAAAAAAAAATGTTGCTCTACATAAAGAAGGCCTAGGCTATAAGAAGATTGCCAAGACCCTGAAACTGAGCTGCAGCATGGTGGCCAAGACCATACAGCGTTTTAACAGGACAGTTTCCACTCACCATGATTGACCAAAGAAACTGAGTGCATGTGCTCAGCGTCATATCCAGAGGTTGTCTTTGGGAAATAGAGGTATGAGTGCTGCCAGCGTTACTGCAGAGGTTGAAGCTGCTCAGACCACACTGCATCAAATTGGTCTGCATGCAGAAGTAAGCCTTTTCTTAAATGGATGAACAAGAAAGCCTGCAAACAGTTTTCTGAAGACAAGCAGACTAAGGACATGGATTACTGAACCATGTCCTGTGGTCTGATGAGACCAAGATAAACTTATTTGGTTCAGATGGTGTCAAGCGTGTGTGGCGGCAACCAGGTGAGGAGTACAAAGATAAGTGTGTCTTGTCTACAGTCAAGTATGGTGGTGGGAGTGTCATGGTCTGGGGCTGCATGAGTGCTGCTGGCACTGGGAGCTACAGTTCATTGGGGGAACCATGAATGCCAACATGTACTGTGACATACTAAAGCTGAGCATGATTCCCTCCCTTCGGAGACTGGGCTGCAGGGCAGTATTCCAACATAATGACCCCAAACACACCTCCAAGATAACCACTGCCTTGCTAAAGAAGCTGAGGGTAAAGGGGATGGACTGGGCAAGCTTGTCTCCAGACCTAAAACCTATTGAGCATCCATGGGGCATCTTCAAATGGAAGGTGGAGGAGCGCAAGGTCTCTAACATCCACCAGCTCTGTGATGTTGTCATGGAGGAGTGGTAGAGGACTACAGTGGTAACCTGTGAAGCTCTGGGGAACTCTATGACCAAGAGGGTTGAGGCAGTGCTGGGAAATAATAGTGGCCACACAAAATATTGACACTTTGGGCCCAATTTAGGCATTTTCACTTAGGGTTGTTGAGTTATTTTGAGGGGATAGCAAATTTACACTGTTATACAAGCTGTACACTCACTACTCACTACTTTATAACAAAGTGTAATTTCTTCAGTGTTGTCACATGAAAATATATAATAAAATATTTACAAAAATGTGAGATACCGTATAGATAGATAGATAGATAGATAGATAGATAGATAGATAGATAGATAGATAGATATGTATATTCTCCCAACTCTGTCCCGTAAAATGCTAATTTTTGATACCTATGCAGACTTTGCTACTTGCCTTTTTATCCAATCATATAACACACTTGTATCTACCTATTGTCAAGTGAAGATATTTAATAAAAAAATCAGTAGTAAATGATAGTTCACAATGAATAAGTGCTATGATTGTAACAATGAAGAATTTTTTTTTGTAGTTATGCATTGTAAATTGGAAAACATGACAAACATAGTGGTATTTTCTTAAGTTTGACTTCTTAAATTTGAAAATTTGATAGTGGAAATATACTGGTTAAATGATAACTATTTGTAATGACTGTACTATATCTAACATTTTAAATGCATAGTTTGAAGATACCATTTTTAAACTGCAGTCCTATGAAAGGGGTTTCTTTCTCAATTAGGCAAGTGTTCTGCTTGTTCCAGCCTTACAAGCTTTGTACATCTATCCAATTTTCCACTCCATTACAAAGAAGACAGAAAATGTAAATCTCTTATATTATTATCATGTTTTTGTAAAGTGTTTTTCAGGATCAGGACTCAGTGAACAAAAGATGTTAAACTATCCTAATTCTACCCTGTATTTTTAGTGAACAATTCATGACCACTAGTTTATTTCTTATTAACATTAATACTATCATTAAAAGATCATTACATTTTAAATAAAATCACTTAAACGCATAAGCAATATAATTAATGAGAATACTTGTAAGCAAAATTCAAAAGCCTGCCAGACAAAAAAATCTTTTAAAAAAGGATTTTGGGCACTTCTTTTTAGGTGAACAGCCAATTCCTGCTAGCAATTCTTATAGCTTTCTAACAACATGCAGACATTGGGGGCAGGATATTTGCCTGAAAAAGTCAAAAAGTTTCTAGAGCATATCGCTTATGCCCTGCTCATCCCCCCACCCAACACTTTTGCTCCCTCACCTTAAATACCAGCAATTCCCAACTGTCAAAATGAAAGCTGGGACTTGCTATATATCACATATCAGGAGCAATTGTCAAAATTCAGCAGCTTCTGTGTAAATTGACACTTGCAGACTGCAGAATACTCTATTACAAAAAATGGGGCAAGATGCACTGGTTTCATAATTAATTAGACTCATGTGGAACGGCATGTAATTGCCATCATCCCTTGACATACATAATAATTGAATACCTCAAATATTGGGATTTTAAAGGCAATGTGAAACCAAAAAAAGGAGCATATATGTATAGAAAAAAGAATATTGTTTATTATTACAAAAAGATCTAAAAATGATGGTTGTACAAAGGATACCAACAATCATAACATGAAATGCAGAAATTGAACATATAATACATCATGGCTCTAAATGGTAAGTAGTTGAAATATCCAACGCGTTTCGAATATTGCATATAAATTCTTCCTCAGGGACAAAAACCACTCTGTAAACACAAAATGGGAAATCAATAAAAATATATATATATATATATATATGTTTGTATATACATTTATACATTTCAATAGGCATATGCATAAGGCCTATGAAGATCAACTTACATGTCAACCTATTAATCCAGGATAGAGATGCTCCTCCATCTTAGGCAAAACCACCCAAAGAGTTCACAGTCTTTCACCGCATAGAAGCCCAAGAGTAGAAAACTCAACGAGGACATTCATTCGAGAAAACTCCACCAAAGGTGTCTCAGACCCCCAGAAACATCTGGGTGGGGAGAGGGTTATAAAGGGCCTATAAAAAATTACAAAAAAATATACAAAAATGAATGGAAATATATATATATATATATATATATATATATATATATATATATATATATATATATATATATATAATTTTTTGTAATATATAAAAAAAAAAATTTTTATTAGGGCTTCAAAAAAAGCTGGATTCTCCACACCACCAATGGCGTTTACCTTTAAAAAAAAAAACATAATGCACTGGTTTCTTCAGCTGTGCAGATCTAATCATAGATATGTCAATGAATAGGTTGCACAAAGTGCATCCCAAAACCCCTCATGGACTTTGAAGGCAGAGAGACTATTGCCACAGGTATAAAAAGTATAGAATTTTATCAGAAAACTTGGAGTAAAAAAAGGGGAAAACTATACCTCTAAAATTACATAGTGAAAAATAAACACACATACACTTATACATGTCTCATAGTTATATATACACAAATATAACCTTAACCATCTAAATCATCCATAGAGCTGCCTATGTGCAACTTCAGGTTAGCCCAATATGTTTCGGACATATAGTCCTTGCTCAGGGAATGGGGTATATTTGCTTCTGAAAGTAGATATGTAACAGTCCATTAGTTATATCTATAAGTCAATGTATAAGCATGTATATATGAACATAAATCAAGTAATAATATAACTTGACATCAAGTATAGTTGCTGATCATACTTACGAATAAATTAATGCAGCAAAAGAGAAGACGTGTGTTCCTGTCTGGAGAAGCAGTGGCAGAGCACAACTCGTGGGGGGGGGGGGGGGCACCAGGGGAGAAAACTCCTACACCAAACACTGCTGCATACACAGGGAACCATGTACAGGGAGGTCTAGGAATCACCCCCTGCACAATTACCAGTCACTGTGTGATAATATCTAAAAATCAGAAAATCAAAAAGCAATGAGGGAATGAGTATTTCTCTTTGCAGGCAAAGAGTTATAGCAAACATAGAAGCATCTGAGGGGATTATATGTGATCAATGGGGTCAATTTTATAATGACCTAAGGGAGATCTAGTAAGATATCCAGGTAAATAAATCTATTAATGTCATAGATATACAGGGATAAGTATAATACCTTGAATGGAAGCAACAGCATGCCCACCCATCGTCTGCAGGCATAAGACTGAGACAGACGAAAAGGGTGGTATGCGGTAGTTATAGGGGCCATATTGGGAGAAAAGCCTCCCTTAATTGATCCCTGAACAGAGACAGCTAGTGATAATAACAGGCAATGGGTTCCCCGGTGACACGGCACCGCCTCTGCCCACAGGGTTGGGGTGCACCCGATCTAATGCCAAAAACTTAACAGTAGGAGTGGATTCCATATGTACTAGTGCCATATGTCTGCCCAATGGGAGCTCAGGATCTTTTTTTAAATGCTTGCAATGTGTCGGTAAATGCGTTTGGAGAATTCCAGTTTGGTTTTCCCCGCGTAGTAGCATCTGCACTCACAAGAGGAAAGATACACCATGCCTTGAATTTTGTCGTTTATGTAATGTTTGGGTCTGAAGGTGTTCCCATTGGGCAGAATGACATGTGTGCATATATCCATTAGTGGACAGTTTTCCACATGGATAAGTCCCCAGTGTTTTACAACTAACGCCTCTCGCTTCTCAAAATTCACTATGGACTAATTGGTCCCTGATGGATGTAGCCCTTCTATAGGTAATTGCAGGTTGTTCAGTTACAAATGGAGAAAGTGATGGATTAATAGTTAAAAGGGCCAATATTTGTTAATTATTTGTTTAACCTGCCTGTGTTGGTTTGAGTATTTTGTTATAATTCTAGTTGTTTCCTCTTTAGGCTTGGGTTTGTTGGAAAATAGCAAGTCACGACGTGAGTTGTTTTTAGCTCGTTTGTAAGCTTTCTTTAGCAAAGAATTTGAATATCCATGTTCGCTGAGTCTGGCTGTCAGAGTTTGGACTTTCTTTTCAAACAGTACATCGTTTGAGCAATTGCTCTTAAAGTGTAAGTAAACCCCCCTATCATTTTCAGCCAATGAAGCTGCCATCTTTGGCTCTGTTTAATCTACAACTGTCATGATGCTGCACATGTGATCAGTTATGACACCAGCCATTGGATTGTTTGACAGTTTGGTTGAGAGCACAACCAATGGGAGTGTTACATTTCCAGGACGTGCTGGAAATGAAATGGTTTTATGGATGGGTTTTCTTCCGCTTTAAATATTGGCTGTAAGGTATAGAATATAGAAGGTATTTGGGGTAAAAGGTAGAAGCTTATAATACTGTACTGCCTGCTGTTGGTTTTGCGATATAGTTCGCTTGAAGGGTGCCAACCAGGTTGCCTGCGAATTAGTACATCCAAAAACACAATTTCCGATTGACTATAGGACTTTGGGAATTTGAGATCGAAATCGTTGTGGGTATTGATATGAGTCAATATATGATATGATATGACATGATATTATATGAGGAGGCTTTCGGTGCCCTCCCATAATACGAATATGTCATCAATGTAACGGTACCATGTGATCACATGGTCTACGTACATTGATTGTTTTACATCTGTCAACAAAGAGGGGGCACTCCCCCATGTACAGGTTGGCATAAGAGGGGGCACAGCAGGTCCCCATAGCCACCACCTGCACCTGGAGATAGTGGGAGCCATGGAAAGAAAATAAATTATACTGGAGGATGAAATCAAGAGAGAGGGAGATAAATATTTTGAGTTGATAATCGGGTTGGCTTTTTTGTGAAAGAGTATTACAGATTACAGAGAGGCCCTTATCATGCGATATAGAACTATACAGTGCCTCAACGTCTATAGCCACTAAGTATGTGTTCTCCGTATTATGTATTCCGTCTAATATTCGTAAAAGGTGAATGGTGTCACCTATATAGGATGGTAAACTTATTACAAACGTTTGTAGGTTGTTATCTACAAAGCAGTTAAGATATTCTGTGAGGCTACCTCTGCCAGATATTATAGGCCTTCTCGTGGGGATCGGATAGATTTTTGTGCACTTTAGGGAGTGCATAGAATGTAGTCTCCCGTGGAAAGCTAGTCCTAATGAACTCCCAGGTGGTCTTGGGGATGATGTTATGCAAATATGCTTCATCCACCAGAAAGTAGAAGTTTATTATAAATTTGTCAATAATTGATTTGGGTATGAGACAATACCATTCAGGGTTGGTGAAAATTTTTGTTTGGCACATATGTATATATTTGGAGTTGTCCATAATGACAATATTGCCCCCCCTAGTCAGAGGGCTTTATTGTGATGGACTGATTACGTGCTAGTGACCATAGTGCTGATCTTTCATTGCAACTAAGATTACTCTGGGGATTGGGATACGTTTTTCATTTTTTTATGTCATTGGACACACATTTTAAAAAGGCTGCAGCATTTTGGTTAGAGCTAGGAAGAGGGTAGGTCATAGATTTTTTTTAGAGAGCCAGATATTGTAGTCAATGTGGCATCCGAGATTGAGCTGTCTACCTCTGCCAAAAGAGATTCTATGTTAATTAAGCCAATCAGATCATTCGGCTCGCTATCATTTAGCAGCGTAACCAGATGATCTAATGCCTCTTGGTCTCTGTTCATAAGAGTTGGGTCTGTGGGGCCCCTTTTGGCATATAACCTTTTGAGTAAGATGTTACAGATGAATAGATGTACATCTTTGATGACTATAAATATATTTAGTTTGGTGTCTGGACAGAACGTAAGACCTAGGGATAGTACTCACATTTCCTCTGGGGATATTGTGTAGGTGAACAGATTAATGATGTTTAGCGAGGGTCTTTCTGATTGTGTCTCTGTGTTTTTTGCACGTATGTTTTTATGCTTTCTTGATGTATTTGTGTCTTCTCACATCTCACATCTTGTCTAAAAAGTACCTTTTATTCTTGGGTGAGGTTGTGAAGTAGATGAAGAAGCTATGTGTGTATGTGTAGAGTGTAATGCCTTGGTGTCACCTAAAAGGGCATGTGAAATATGCATGTCACCTTGTGTGATGTTGTGAGGGTCCATCCTTGATCCACTAACTGATTGTGGGGGATATTAATCCAAAATAGAGGACAGCCTTTCTGGCATCTGTGTTCATTACGCTGCATGGGGAGGGACTAACAAGAGACAGAAGACATGGGTGAGTGTCTAGAAATATTAGGAGTGGTAATATAGGTCTGGGGTATGTTTTAGACTTCTTCTAGTGTTCCCACTATGATGCCATTTGTAAGCCTTACCCTCCTGGAATGCCTTTTTATCCTATTGGAATTTTTTTCTTTCTTGATGAGTATATTCTTGTTAAATCTTTCTAAGTGCATTTTGAGTTTTATTTCTGATTCAGAAAACAATGCATAAGATTGAATTTCAGTCATCTGGATGTTAAGTTTCTCAATTTCTTTGTCTGATATGCGTTTACGGTATTCCTGTGTTAAAAGTGTCATCAAACTATCAGAACACTGTTTAAGAATATTTTTCCCAGATTTTTTGAAATAACATTATGCCTGGGAGGACTTGAGATGGGCAACTCTTTACAACACACGAGGGATGCATCCTCTTTAATGGTCCATGAACAACTATAACCACCTCTTTATGATGTAACTATACAGTTACCTCAGTGGTTCCTCCATCCAGGCAGTGGCAAAATCTCGCTTTTTTTTTTAGGTATCTACACGGCCTACAAACACCTTAACCTCTTGAGGTGAAATGTCTGAACTGATGCTTCTCCTTTAAAATACCCCTGAAGAGACAGTGAGTGGAGACAGCAAAAAATACACAATTTTGCATCAATGAATATGATGGTTGTACATTGAAGCCAAGTATTTTACAGGTTGTGCAATCTTATGTTCTTTTCACTGTTGGAATCCTTTTAATCTATTATAATAAATTAATATTTTTTAATCATCTGACTCTGACATCGCCTAGAATCCTGTTGTCTAATTTATTCTCCCTTCTGGAGGCTTTTGCGTCTCTCTCTGGCTTGCATGTTTATCACATACCAGGTGCTGGAGGCCAATGGAGAGAGGGATTCCTTTGCAGCTAAGTTACAGACTCCCCTGAAGGTGAGACAGGAGGAGTTGGGCACAAAGTAGCACAGGTCACCTGTGGAATTGCTTGTAGAACTGCTGTTGTGATGAACAGTGTCTGCAGGCAGATGGCACCCATGAGGTGTGACAGGTCTGTAAAGTCCCTGAGATAATAGAGTAGTCAACACAAGCCAAGATCAGAACCAGGTTTAAAGCAGAGCAGACAAAGTCAGGTGGAAGCCGGGTCAAACACAAGAAGCAGGCAGAGGGTATCCGTGAGGCGAGCTGGGGTCAGGGACTGGAGATAGGCAGACAGGTTGGGAACAAGCTGGGTCAGAAACTAGGGATCACAGGAGCAAGGAATCACAGGAACACAGGCAACAAGCTGAGATCAGCCAGCAACTTCAAGCACTGATGCATTTCCTTATAAAGTCCCATGTGATGTGCTGCTGGAGATGCTAGGTCCTAAAGACCTTCTCCTGCTGTCAGCGCCCTGACAATGTTAATCCTACTAAGTCTAAGGCAATGTCTGTAAATCTTTCCCCTTCAGAACTGGCCAGCTCTGAAACCAAATTTTCTGTTTCAATGGCTCCCCTTATTGCCTTATTTAGGTATGCGACTCACCCCTGAGTATGAAGGGCTATACCAGGCCAACTTCCCCCCTCTCTTTAGGAAACTCACTGACATGCTCTCTTCCTGGTCTCACTTTCCGCTATCCTGGTTTGGCAGGATCTCTACAGTTCGTATGACCTATCTTCAAAAATTGTTATATTTATTCCGAGTACTACCAGTCCTGATTGCCTTGTACATAATGTGAATTCACAAATGCAAACTCTTGAAATTCATCTGGGGCTCCACTCGACCCAGAATCAATAAACAAGTCTTATACGCACGGAGGATTAATGGGGGCTTTTCGGTCCCCAATCTTCAAGCATATTACATGGCAGCGAACATAGCCCCATTATCCCATCTTCCTGACATGTACCAAATGCAACTATAGGCCACTATTGACTTGGTTGAATCTCATCCTATTCCTGTTTCTTCCCTATCCTGACACCCCCCAAACATCACCCGAATAGGTTTGGGCTGTGTTTGCCCCATTCTCTTTGCCTGTGGTACTCCGTAAAATTTTCGGCAGGTTTAATATCCCCCAACTTACCACTACTGCGACTTATTCATTGCCCACTATTTCCCCCCCAGTTGTGAAAACCCTACACAATTCTTGTGGTGAACGGATAATGGCTTCACTGACATTCATTCTCTGTTCACCTCTATGAGAATATTAACTTTTAATGCTCTTAAATGTTCCCACAATATCCCCGTAATGATAGTTACCTATATATTAGACACTTTATTCAACAACTTATAAAGGCCCGACCCACTCCATAGATATTGACCCCCCTTTGAAAGCCTCTACAGTGCAAAACCTAATTTTCCAGGATTAATATATTTACTTTATTCATCAATCATTTCTTCCAAGAAACTCCCAGTGAAATCGTATCATCTCCAGTGGGAGAAGGATTTGGAAAAACAATTGGATCCAGGGGACTGGCATGTCAGGAACGTTCTCATTTTGGTAAATGCCTATAAGGTGTTCTATAGATGGTACTATACGCCAGCTAGAGTAGCTTGTTTCATTCCATCCTATTCCCCTCTTGCTCCAGGGGTTGCTTGCAGGAGGTAAACATGGCCCACATTTGGTGGACATGTCCTAAGGTATGTAGATTATGGGTCAGGGTTTATACCCTTCTTTGTAATATGTTTCATTCCAATCTTAAAAGAGACCCTTATGAAGCCCTTCTTTGTAAACCTATCCCAGAACTCCTTCGTCCGGAATGCCGATTGGCTCTGCACCTTTTTAATAGAACTAGGTTGACCATTGCGATCACCTGTGCTTGTGTTTTTTTTTGTTTTTATTGTTATTATTAGTATAAAAACATTTTCGACATTTTTACTATTTAAAAAAAAAAGCTTTGTGCTGGAAACAGTTCAGAATGTACCTCATCTTCCATAGTAATTTACACAGCAAAGATTTCCACTGTGCATGATCACATTCACCTACATACACGTATGTGCCTGTGTAGTAAAGCACAAAAACAAACTTAATTTTCCCAACAAATACTCTTCACTCTTGCTGGCAGCATGAACCTAACGTTAGTAAATCAGGCCCAGTGTGCACCAAGATTCATTTATACCACACAGCCAGATGCCGTTGCTTGATTTATTTACTAATTTGTACTTCATTTATTAATTTTTCTGCAGGAGTCAAATGAATTACATAAACAACAGGACCCACCTAAAAGAAAACAGCTTGCCACTGAGCATTAAACTTGCTTTATTTTGTATAACAAACAAACACAAATACTATAACAGCCTACAGTTTCATTTGAGACTGTGAATAAAGCAAATTTGAAGATTATAGAAACATGTTTGAAAAATGATGAAAAAAATGTATCATGTATAGGTGATCTTTAGGATGAAATGAGAAATAACAAGCAAAACAAATGCAGGAGAGAATGATATCAGACAGAATTATCAAATGCTCCCATATATTCTGTGTTTAATTATATCCCCCTGTTTGTAGAAAATACATAATGGTCAAGTCTGGTCTGGTTGCTAAAACCTAAACTCTGCAGCATTCAGCTCAGGATATTCACTTCTGAATTAAATATGATTTTATTGTAATTGAATTTTTCCCTTCTGCATTAAAATTTTATCTACTGTCTTTTGCTCAGTGCATTCCTGATGGCAAAAAAAAAGTGAGAGGTCTGATCTTTACGTTTATTAAGAATTAGGCATGAAGAGTACCTTATTTTTCTCACCTATGCCACAAACTATGACATTTGTCCCTGTGTCACTGTACTTGATTCACTGCTATTTCTGTAATTAATGTCAATAATGATGTGTTTAAAAAAAATCTTTACAGGATTTCAGAATGGGTAAAAAGTTATTGTTTGTTAGGATTTGTAAACAAGCCCAGTGTCTGGATTGTGCTAATAAGAAACCCTGTCTTGCAGCTCATGTTTAGTTATAGAAAATTTTTGCAAAGGCCATTACAATACCATCATTCCTGAAGATTTGGTGTAGTTATGGATATATTTTGTTCTTATACCACTGCAAAAATAAATAAGATTGACATGCTCTTAGAAGTGTTTCACAGCCCACAGGTTCAACTTCTCACTGTCTCACCCGGGGGAGAACTGTAAGCTTTTGCCCTAGGGGTCAACTATAACCAACTAGCCTTTCGATGGTAGGAACAGAACAATGCACCATGCAAAGTATGTTCTGGCAATGCATTGACTAATCTTAAAATTTTCTAGTATCAGCTTCCTTTGGGGCAATGGGGTTGTTTCACTAAAGAAAAATGGGCTGCTCGCTTTGCAAGGAAAGTTACACTTTGCATGGGAATTTTCCCCAGAGCTTAGTGAATTTGGTAAAATTTCACTTTGCAAAAAAATATTAAATAACGTGCAAGGAAAATAAAAATAAAAACTGAATTTTTGCTTTCTCCTTGCTTGCTCTTTAATATCTTCAAAATGTATTGATTCTCCATAAAATACACAGACAGCAGATGTAAACGCGTTTCAGCCTTGTAAGGCTTGCAAGGCTGAAACGCATTTACATCTGCTGTCTGTGTCTTTTATGGAGAATCAATCAATTTTGAAGATTTTAAAGCACAAGCAAGGAGTTGCGGACCATCTTTTCTCATGATGGTACTGCAGCTGTGCTACTGCATTTTAGCACCCAGGAGGCTCTAAACAATCTTCTGATCATATTGCACCCTACTTCTGCTCTAATTAATGGATGGTGGAAGTCAGCAGAGCTTTACCTCATTTACTAAGCTCTGAGGAAAATTTGGAAAGTGCAACTTTCTTTGCAATGTGAACAATCTGTATTAACTTTAGTAAATCAACCCCCAATAAGTCACATGGCACCTTTGAGCTATACAGAAAGTAGGTAGTTTCCAGATGCTGTTATCGCAGGTCGTTAGCTAATAAATGCCCAGCTTGTGCCACTGACTGCGGGTCATGCTCTGATTGATACCTAAATAGTGACATGTTTCCACTAATGGATATCAGTCTAGCGCATGTTATTAATACTAGTATGGGGGGCAAATGTTCCCCTGTCCCCCATCTAAGTCCTCTCCTGAACGTACTACTTTTTCTGACAAATGTCAAAATGTAAAATGTTGGAGGAGAAAACATTTCTGATGCCACAATAGTCACTCTCTGAGTGGGCGTGCCAAAGCTTCAATCCTTCCAGAAGACACATTATATTTGGATGATGAACTGACAACCACATATAGTTACATAGTTACATTATATGTAAGGTTGACTAAAGACAATAGTCCACCCAGTTCAACCTGTGTAGGTGCACGTGTGTCAGTGTCTATAATTATCTCCCATATCCCTGTAAGTTGAGCTCTTTAAGATGCACATCCAAGAGTCTTTTAAAAATATCCATACTCCCCTCTGCCACCACTGATTATGGAAGAGAGTTCCACATCCTTATTGCCCTGACAGTGAAAAACCCCCTGCGCAGTTTAACCACATGCCGACCGCGCTATAGTCAAACGACGGCTACAGCGCGGTCGGCTTATCCTGGGTGGACGTCCTACGGACGTCCTCCCAGAAACTTGTTCCCGCGTGCCCCCTGGGGCGCGCACTCGGGAACATCCGTGACCGCCGGGTCCCGAGGACCCGGCGCATCACGGATCACGGTAAACGGCCGCTGATAGCGACCGTTTACCACGTGATCGCTCCGTCGAATGACTGAGCGATCACATGTACACAAACTGGCGTCACGTCATGACGCCAGTTCCTCCTTCTCCTCTCTGTACCGATCGGTACAGAGAGGAGAGAAGCGGAGAGGGGGAGAGACGGGACCAGCGCTGTGGGCTGGATGTGTAGTGCCCACAGCGCTGGTCAATACACTGCCACCACTGTGCAATACTCTGCCACCACTGTGCAATGCTCTGAAACCACTGTGCAATGCTCTGCCACCACTGTGCAATGCTCTGCCACCACTGTGCAATGCTCTGCCACCAACCACTGTGCAATGCTCTGCCACCACTGTGCAATACTCTGCCACCACTGTGCAATGCTCTGCACCCACTGTGCAATACTCTGCACCCACTGTGCAATACTCTGCCCCCACTGTGCAACGCTCTGCAACCACTGTGCAACGCTCTGCCCTCACTGTGCAACGCTCTGCCCCCACTGTGCAACGTTCTGCCCCCACTGTGCAACGCTCTGCCCCCACTGTGCAACGCTCTGCCTCCACTCTGCAATGCTCTGCCCCCACTGTGCAATGCTCTGCCCCCACTGTGCAATGCTCTGCAACCACTGTGCAACACTCTGCAACCATTGTGCAACGCTCTGCCACCACTGCAATGCTCTGCAACCACTGTGCAATGCTCTGCCACCACTGTGCAACACTGCAACACTGCAATACTCTGCCAGTACTCGCCAATACTCTGCCAATACTCGCCAATACTCTGCCAATACTCGCCAATACTCTGCCAATACTCACCAATACTCTGCCAATACTTGCCAATACTTGCCAATACTCGCCAATACTCTGCCAATACTCTGCAATAAATTTTAATAGAAACAAAGAATTTTTATTTATTTTTTTTACTGAATTTTCAGTATATTTTGATTTATAACGCAAAAATTCAAAAACCCAGCAGTGATTAAATACCACCAAAAGAAATCTCTATTTGTGTGAAAAAAAGTACACAAAATTCATTTGGGTACAGTGTTGCATGACTGAGTAATTGTCATTCAAAGTGTGAGAGCACCGAAAGCTGAAAATTGGTCTGGTTAGGAAGGGGGTTTAAGTGCCCAGTGGTCAAGTGGTTAAGGTTAAGACGCTTCTCCTCCAATCTCATTGTGTGACGCTGTGTCCATTTACACTCCCTGAGACTGAATCGTTTTTTTCCTATGCTGGTATGCCCATTGAGGCATTTGAGAATCGCTATCATGTCCCCTCTCAATCGTTTCTTCTCCAGCAAGAATACATTTAGTGCTTGCATTCGTTCCTCATAATTGAGGGTGTCCAGTCTCCTTATTAGTTTTGTTGCCCTTTTTTGGACTCTCTCCAGTTCTAGCACATCCCTTTTGAGGACTGGTGACCAGAACTGGAGGAATACTCCAGATGGGGCCTAACCAGAGTTTTATAAAGTGGCAGGATTATTGTTTTATCCCTGGAGTATATTCCTTTTTTATGCATGCTAATAATCTGCCAGCTTTGGCAGCTGCAGCTTGACATTGCATGCTATTGCTCAATCTGTCATCTACTAGGACCCCCAGAACTTTCTCCATCCTTGATTCCCCCAGCGGTTCCCCCCATAGTGAGTAGTTTGGCTTTATGTTTTTTGCCCCTAAGTGCATTACTTTACATTTCTCCACATTAAACCTCATTTCCCATGTGGTTGCCCACTCCATAATTTTTTTTCAAGGTCATTCTGCAAAATTTACATATCCTAATGTGACGTCATTGCCCTGCTTATCTTTGTGTTGTCAAAAACTGATAACATCTTTCAGGTCTCCAGACTTACTCTGGAAGGTCAATACGATCCTTCATATAGAGTATATTCCCTTAAACCCCTGTAGTTAAATGGCAGATCCAAGGACTGTAAGAAGCGTTAAGCTTTCTTGTTGTAAACATATTTAAGTATTTATTTCATACCTCTCCCTATTTTAGTTGTGGGAAAAAAGAGGACATACATTTTATTTGGGTACAGTGTCACACGCCTTCACAATTGTAAGTTAAAATGTGTGTGCAGTGCAATATTGTAAAAAAAAAAAAAAAATCCTGGTCAGGAAGGGGGGGGGGGGGTAAACCTTCCAGAGGTGAAGTGGATATAACAGCATTATTAAAAGTTGTACCCTTTATTGTGAGCATGAGCCCCAGTGAAATACTATTGCCTTAGCTATGTTGAAGTGATTGGTCTGCTGCAGGCAGAAGGAAGCATTTTCTTAGTCCCCCGTCACTCAGTGATTAAACTGCAATATTGTAACGTTATAGCAAGTCCCAAACTGAAAAGGTGCAGCAAGGGGGTGGTTTGTGTGAGATTTATGTAGATGACTGTGTAATTTGTAAACCACCATATGAATTTAGGAAGTAGTGCCTAAATAAAAATGTCCCTGTCATGGGGTCGCAGGCAGGAATCCTAAATAACTTAACTTAACTATAAATAAGAGACTTCAAGCAATTGTTGGAATAAATAAGGCCGCGGATGCTTTATTATTGGTTTTAAGACAATAAATTTATTCAAAATAATAAAACCAAATCACTTAACTTCAAACAACCTAGCCACTACGACTCAGGCTGCATAAACTCCAAAATGTATCCATATCAAACTTATAACAATATTTCAAAAACACAATACCATGAACAGATTAGTCCCCCTTTGTATAACTTTATTTTTTTTTACAAAGGTGACACCACCACATAATTACAGCCGCGACAGGAAATAAAAAAGAAGTGGGGGGGGGGACACCACAGATCCGTCTCCTGAGGTGACTGAGCCTGACTGAACATAACTCTCCTTATATAGCCCTATCCTCAACTGGATCTCACCATAAATGACCGGTCTTTATGAACTTTACCCCCAAAAGTCCGGGAAAGTCACCTGTATTCCTTCCCCATGTGAGCCACAGGTGTTCACCTGAGAGCCCTTGCCGGCTCTCCAAAGGGGAGCTTGAAACTGCCCCTATCCTGCTGCTCTCCCATGAGGAAAAGGGGGCCTTGAAACCTATTCTCCCTTTTCCTATTATTCTCATGAGAAAAACGAATAAAAAAATACCTAATGATAGCTTCACTTTAAAAACATAAAAAAAATGATATTATTATTCCTTTTTCTTGTAACAGATAGTAACTTTCTGGGGAATTATTCTGTGGTGATTTAACAGCGACCTTAGTCAAACATCCTAACACATACACTGTCTTCAACACGTATGCTTTTACATTTTACACCTTACTTCCAGTCAGAGAGATGTGAAAATGATCCTTGTTCCAGTAACTATGTCATAGTTTTAACTCCCTACAATCTATCCACAAGTGACAAATAATCTTTAAATTTAAGGAGAACTGTAAGAAATGGAAAGATTTAAAAATACATTCAGGAAATCATATATTTAGATGCAGCACAGCAGGTATATACAAAAGAGAGACAGCACTTTGGCCTTCAGCATTTACCAGTCTATTAAAAAAATATCCCACTGAGTGTGTTAGTGTTCACATTCATCTTAGAATGGCATGCTAAATTCAGTGTGAATTGAATAATTATCACTAGTGTCCAGGTACAAAACATTGTCAAGAGGCTCTGACTTCTTTTATCTTTCTGATGCCTAGTAGGGAATGGCAATTAAAGGCTTCAAAATTGCGTACTTTCCACTGATGATTACTCTGGAGCATCAGCATGATTTAAATACAACACTAATTTATATGTATGTATGTATGTATTTAAGCATGTAGATATACAGAATTCAGTTTATTGTATAAATTAACATACAAAAGCATAATCATGAGTAAGTGTATATCCAATACAATTCTAATAACTGGTACAATTCATAAAAATGTATATCTATACATACAATGTAGACGGGTTGCCACATGATTATAAATGATTAATATCAAAAACTATACATACTGACAGATATCAATTGAATCATATAGAGCATGCGCGTGAGTTCAATAAAATATTATAGAAGGGGTTGCTGTATGGTCTGATCCTTCCCAAGGAAAAAAGAAAAATCATAAAGAATAAAATCAAACCAAGTATAAAAACCCACTCTCTACCGTACTTACAAGGTTGACTACATAATAAAAATGTGGCACTGTAGATCGGGGACCCCCAAAGGGGGGCATCTCCAATGGGAGCATAGGTGGTGTGAGTGGCCTGCTGTCCAGCAAGAAAATAATCCAGGAGAGACAGATTTCAAGAAGTTGAAGTAATCAGAATGACCGTACATGCTGAGACCGTCAATGAAGGACTTCTGAAAAAAATATATGGATATATATATATATATATATATATATGTATATATATATATATATATACAAAGGGGGGCATCTCCAACGGGAGGTGTATTGGATATACACTTACTCATGATTATGCATTTGTATGTTAATTAATACAATAAACTGAATTCTTTATACCTATGTGCTTCATTCAAAGTCCCAAACCCCTTTCCCCTCTTTTTTGACATTGTTATTTATTAGTGGAAGCATTTTAATTTGTATGGCACGTAATTTATTTTAACTTAATAGTTTACAATGATTGATTATTTATAATATGCTTTAAAAAGACCTGGGACAATTATGCCAGAATGCATATATTATATTAGTCTGCGCTAAAAAATATATCTATTAAAAAAATGTATAATTATCATAGCTGCTGTATAGATATAAGTTATACTGAGATAAGTATCATAAGAACAGTTACAACACTAAAAAAAATAACAAAAAAAATGTATGTTATAAATATGTCTGTGCTAAAAGTCTATAAACATAAAGAGCATAGACTTAAAGCAAAACTTCTCTCTCAATGAACATTGATTATTTTGAATCCTTATGCTGCTAGCTTTGGTAAATAGATAGGAAAGTATATCCTATTTGCTTGTTTTGAACTTTTTTTTCAGCTACTTCCTGGTTTCCGTGTCTAGGCAAATGATGTCATACACCCCAGGGGTAGGGGAAGAGGGGAGGAGGGGCTTTGTCAGATTATGAATGCCACTCAAGCTGGGGAAGCCAAACTCCCACAGTCACCAGGGAGAAAGGTGTAGGCTGCCAAAGGTGCTCATTTGAAGCAATGTATAAAATCAAAGAATCACCAAACTCCCTTCCAGCCAATCTAGTGTAGACTTGAAAGCAGCCTCAGCCCATAAGTATCCATCAAGGTCACACCCCCAGACATGTTTCACTCTGCCCACTGGAACTTAATCATAGGGTACCCTATGATTAAGCTCCAGTTGGTGGAGTGAATCATGTCAGGGGGCACGGCTTTGGTGCAGACTTATGGGCTGAAGCTGTTTTCAAGTCTACATTAGGATGGCTGGATGGGAGTTTGGTGATTCTTTGATTTTATACTTAAACATTAGGTTAGAAAAAAGTCCATATAGAACTCCCAGAGGAGTAAAATTCTCTCAGTGCAGCTAAGTGTAGATTATATTTAACAATTGCAATAGAAGTTCAAATGAGCTCATAGGGCTCATTTGCATGGCATATTAGTGCCATCTTTTGTGCAGAGCCACTGACAGAAATATGTGTGCACACCTCGAAGTTGTGTAAAGCCAGTCCAAGTGGATGCACATGCAGCACTGGCACAGACACAATCACATGTTAAATTTTGACATGTGGGTAGGTGCAGGTGCATGGATTTGATCCCAGATGGGGTTACATAGTAGGCTTATTTACTAAAGGCAAATAAACTGTGCACTTTGCAAAGTGCATTTACACTCTGCAAGTGCAGTTGCTCCAGAGCTTAGTAAATGAGGTAGAGCTTCACTTTCTAAAGAGTACCCAATCACATGCATGGAAAGTGAATGTGAATTTTTGCTTGTACATGATTGGAGATTGAAGTCAATGAGTGTCTGCTCATTTACTAAGCTCTGAAGCGGCTCACAGTCTATTTCCCTTTAGTAAATCAACCCAAAAACCTCATTCTTACCCACATGTCAAACATTGATGTGTAAAAGTGTCCATTTCAAATCAGCGCTTCACTCACTAGGTAAGAAGGTGTTAACTCCTCCACCACAGACACATTTCCCCCATAGACAGAAACTCACCTGACCTGAATTTAAATGGTTATTTTTTTTCTACATGTTTCACTGCTGAATATTTTCTACATAATTTTATCATTTTTCATTTGTGGTTCTTTCATGTGTTAACATGGATAACTGTCATTAGGATATGGTGTTTAACTAAAATACCAAAAAGACAGATCAGGGGAACAGAAAAATACAACGTATTATGAAAAATCAAAGTGCCTAATAGTTGGTCCGAGTGACCGGAGCTGCAAGTGTGTGACCTGATTAGCTTGTTTGCTTTGTTAAGGAATCTTCTTATGTGTTAATCTGCTATTTACCCAAACGGTCAATGTCAGCAAATTACATTTAGCCCAGGTTCACACTGAGCTGCGGGAATGAAGCCGTGCGAGTTCAGCTGAATTTCACTCCTGCATGTTAGTCCCGATTTCGGCCGCAATTTCAGAGACATCTGTGCAGGTTTCTGCACAGATGTCAATGTAAATTGCAGCCTGAAATCGCAAAAAGTAGTACAGAAACTACTTTTTGAAATCGGTGTGGCGCCACAAATGCAGCGTTGTACCGAAATAGGACAGTGCCATTGCCGGCAATTGCCACCGATTTGACATGTGATTTTACATGTCGAGTCGCATGTCAAATTGCACCAATGTGAACCAGGGCTAAAGCACAGTTCTGTTGACAAACCATACAATAACAGAGGATCTCCTGTGGCACACACACATAACATTCCTGAACTGGTAAATCAATTAGGTTCTCAAACGAAAGTCTGCGACTCTTGTTCCCATAGCTATATCTATCACTATATTAACCCATTAAAAAAATATATATTTCATACCAGTAACCCTTGTTAATTATTTAAAAATATATATACAAATATTTACAGTTGCTAATGGAGATTGCACATAAACTCTTCATAAGGCAACACAGATTTCTCAAAAATATGATCTATGAACACAGTGAGATGAACAATAGCATTTGCAAAGGACAATAACATAGGCCTAGCAAAGGATTATTAGACCTCATATATAAGGAAAAAACTAAGAAAACATCAAGGGACAGATATAGTCAGGTCCTGTATACATTAGTCAATAAAAAAAATAAAGAATATGCATAGTTTAAAATTTTCGTATAATAGAATAATTCAACAAATTCAATGAGAGAGAGAGAGAAAGCAGGTTTACAAAAGCTTTGAGTACCAATCTATCCAAAGCTGCCATAGCTCAGGTGTTGCAGGAAATCTCCCTGTGCTAGATGCCAGTGGCGGCTGGTGCTCAAAATTTTTTTTTTGGGGGGGGGGGGCACAAACAAACTGAAAAATTCTGAAAAAAAAACATCAATTGCAGCCTCACTGTACCATCAATCATAGCCACTGTGCCATAAAATGTAGCCACTGTGCCCATTAATTGCCACCACTGTACAATCAAACGCAGCAACTGTGCCCATCAATTGCCACCACTGTGTCCATCAAATGCAGCCACTGTACCATCAAAGGCAGCCACTGTGCCATCAAACGTTGCCACTGTGCCCATCAATTGCCGCCACTGTGCCCATCAAATGCAGCCACTGTACCATCAAACGCAGCCACTGTACCATCAAATGCAGCCACTGTGCCCATCAATTACTGCCACTATGCCCATCAAAAGCAGCCACTGTGCCCATCAATTGCCACCACTGTGCCCATCAAACGCAGACACTGTGCCATCAAACGCAGCCACTGTGCCATATCAAATGCTCCCACTGTGCCATATCAAGTGCTGCCACTGTGCCCCATCAAATGCTCCCACTGTGCCCCATCAAATGCTCCCACTGTGCCCCATCAAATGCTCCCACTGTGCCCCATCAAATGCAGCCACTGTGCCCCATCAAATGCTCCCACTGTGCCCCATCAAATGCAGCCACTGTGCCATATCAAATGCAGCCACTGTGCCCCCCGCCTGCCGTCTGAACTTACCCTGTCTCAGTGGGACAGCTCCTCGATGCTCCTCAATGTCTTCTCCCATCCTCTCTTCCTGTCCTCTGCTTATCTGCCTATCAGGCATCCAATCACAGCGCCTGTCGTTTTAGCCAATCAGGTGATGGGTAACAGATTTGAGCATCTGACTGGTGGAGAGGCGGTTTAGTACCACTGCAACACAAGTTCACACTTCTAGTCTCCATGAAGTTGACATTCAAAGCTTTTGCCAGTGCGTAGTTGAGTATGTAGTACCAAGATCCTTTTCCTAAGCTTTGATAGAGGGTGTTTTAGCAAATTATTAAGATTTATCATGCAGAAGTGAGTAAAACAGGGAAAAACCTCTTATTTTAGTATGGGCTGATTTTAGATATTGAGCCACTGTCCGGGGTAATGAGGTTTTGATATCTGGGTTACTGTGTAGAAAGTACACAATTTGCAGGTATCTATAATACTCATTATCTAGTAATTTAAAATCAGATTGTAGTGTGGAAAAGTTTTTTTAAGATGGGACCTATGAATAAGTCATAGGAATAGGAAGGGAAAAGGCGTCCAGAGGAAATGGTAGGGTAGTTGATTTTGAGAAGCATGACTGAGTGGACCATAAAGTATGCCACGCAAGTACTATAGCCTTTATAAGGTGGGGGGGGGGGGCATGTGAGTTTATAAGTTGCACAGCAGCTAGCTATCAAGTATGTATATGGATGCTTTCCAGGTATTTGATGTTGCTCAAGTTCCATCCACAATGTAGTAGGAAAGGGGGCAAACCATGCTTTGAGTTGGGAAAGTACTGCTGTATAATAGTCAAGTATATTGGTATGCCCTAAACCACCAGCTCGTCTCAATTTAGTTTATCTACTAAATACGCATCTTGCTTTCTTACTCTGCTTAAGATAGTTGTTCAATATAGATTGAATAGTGGAACAAAAGGTACTGGAAATAGGAACAGCTAAGGTCTTGAATAAGCATTTTAAAGCAGTTGTAACCCGCTGGATTTTTTTTCCACACCCTTCAAGGTAAAGAAATAATGTGCTAGTATGCATAGCATACTAGCACATTATGTTAAACTTACCTTAAAACAAAGCCCTCCCATGTCGAGATCTCAGAGCTGCAGGGGGCTCCCATCTTCCCATGTCTTGTTTCCTGGATCTCGGACTCTGACTCTGTATCTGGCTGAAGCATGCGTGTGTGAGCCACTGATTATTGCACTGGGCTCAGAAGGAACGGCACGGCTGGCCGTTCCTTCAGAGAGCATGTGCCAGTGACGTCACTGGCTGCATGTAATGTAAATATCTCCTAAACGTGCCTGTTTAGGAGATATTTACACTACCTATAGGTAAGCCTTATTATAGGCATACCTATTGGTAAAAGTTAAAAGCTGTTACTTGGCCCAATAACGATACTTCAAATTTCACAATATTAGTTAACCCTGTGCATCTCCAGTGGGAGTGAGCGTGATATCCAGATTTGCAATTCCCTTATTTTTACACACATATGGGAAAGTTTATTGTTAATATTTTTTAACATCTGGTGGTACACCAAGATCTAGTACATAAGGTTTTGTTTCATATACTCTATACTAGGGCACTCTTTTCTAAACAATTGTAAAGCTTGATGCACAGAAGCCAGGTAAGATTTCACTTTAGTCAACATTAAGATAATATCATCAGTGAAGAGACTAATGTGTGTGTCTGTTTGCCCACCAGGAGTAACCAGCATTACTGATATATAAACTTGAGCAGGAGGATTAGTGTATAGATCCATGATAGTTGAGTAAGCTAGACCCACAAACCAATACCACACACCTGGGCAAGATATTTCCAGTGGATTCTATGGGATGCCTTCTCTGCATCCAAAGCAAGGAACAGAGAAGGATTTCCATATTGTTTAGCAAGATGGATAATATTTACCAAACTCTGTAATATCTGATGTCTGGTGGCCCTTCATGAAACCGGATTATTCTGGGTGAATGAGAGAGGGCGATATATCCATAAGTTTTGTGGCCAATAATTTGGCATATATATTTAGATCATTATTCAATAATGAAATGGGCAGGAAGTTGCGTGGTGTAACAGGATCTTTTCCTGGCTTTGGCAGTGCAATTATCAATGCTTTGAGCATCTCAGAGGGGAAAGAAGAGGCAGCGTTATATATTTTCTCCAAATAAGGTGCGTGAATATGCTTAAAGGATTTGAAATAATCCCCCTGTAAAGCCGTCAAGGCCTGGAGATTTGTTATTAGGTCTAATGAGTCTAAAACACAACATATTTCAGAAATGGTAAATAGGGAATTAGGTTGGTGTAGATGTTCCCCTGACAATTGAGGAGTTTAACCTCCTGGAGAAAGTTTTTTTTTATAACTTCTGGTGAAGGTTGCAGAATAAGGGTGTTATTTTTGAGATTGTATAAAGTGGTATAATAATGACTGAAAGCATCTGTAATGTCTTGTGGGTGATATAATTTGTTATTGCTGAATAGGTGGTATACAAAAGGAATTTTAGTTTTAGATCCATGCCCCTGCAAACGATTAGCTAAAATTTTACTTGCACTGTTTACATGGGCATAATAATATGTAATTTCCAGTCTTTAAGATGCTTTCTCAAAATCATCTAACAGAGATAGTCTAAGTCTTAAATGTGATGAAGACAGGGAGGAAGAAGGATTAGCTTTGTTCTGAGATTCTAAAGTTTTAATTGTGGTAATAATGGTATGGATACACTGCTGCCTCTGTCTCTTGGCCCTGGCTCCTAGTTTAATGAAAATACCACAGATGAATGCTTTGTGAGCATTCCAAACTAATTGATTATGTTAAAATAAAAACTCTGTCAAATGTTTTTCAAGTACAGATTTAGTAGAGGTAGCCTGTACAAGCTGAGTTAGCTCTCCGGATAAATGCAGAGTTATCAGAGAAGGAGTCACTAACCAACAATGATACAGACGCATGGTCTGACCATGCAATTGTATTTATAGCAGTAGTATGAACTTTTTGTAAGAGCCACTTTTATGTGAGTCATATGTTTTTTTTTTTTTGTTTGTTTCACATATATGTTTATTCTTTTATAGAAAAAAATCATCATTTGCGTTGGTGTGATACCATTGCTAATAGAGCTTTAGAGGCGTGGGATAGCAGTCAAATCAATCTCAGGATCAGGTGTGATATTAAAGTCCCTGCATAACAGTAATGAGCCTTTCTGCAGTTTACAAAGTTTATGCATCAGTTTATGTAGAAAATTGATCTGATGAGTTAATGCCACACACCAAAACCATATAATGACCCGTGGGATCCTCAATCTATTTATCAAGCATAAAGGAAACAGTGTTCTTCATGGTGATTAGCATGCCCCTTTGTGTGCATCCTTATTTGCCATGAATATGTAAGGGGATTTCCCATTGGAGAATTTAGGGAGAGCAAGGGTTGTGAAAATGTGTTTCTTGTACACAGAGGATATCGCAGCTATATAATTCTGCTTCACTCCATAGCGATCTGCACTTAGCAGGGTGATTTAGTCCTTTGGCATTAATAGAGAGAAACTTAACACTCATGGTGGCGTATGAGAGGTAACTGTTTAGAGTAGATTAGCATGGTGGTACTCATTAGCAGGAAGTGTAATCTCTGCCATGGACCAAGTAGATGAAGAATCTAGGTACATTCTGGACCTGAGCCATGTGGCTCTTAAAAAGAACATCACCAGGGCAACACCACCACACCATCTCTGGACCCTCAAACACCAAATCTCTACACCTCCCTCCCCACCCTGTCCTTTTCCACACCCCTCCCTACTCTATAACCCTATCCATCCATGGGTGCGAGCAAAAAAGGACCTTTTTCTTACCCTTAACATCCCTGACTATAGCATCTATTCTATACCCAGTCTTCCCACCCACATTTGTGAATTGGGCTCTAATGAACAAGAGACACATTTAGGTAAAATTTGTGCTTACATATTACATTATTAATAAACAAATTTAAAAAAGGTAAAATAAAAAGAAATACGTTTTTTAAAAGTTCTCCCATCCCTGTGCACAAAAGTGAACGCATACGTAAGTTGCGCCCACATATATAAACGGTGTTCAAATCACACAATTGTCGTGTTTGCTAGAGCAACAATTCTAGCCCAAGATCTCCTCTGTAACTCTAAACTGGTAACCTGTAAAAAAAATGGAAAACGTAACCTATTAAGATTTTTAAGTACCAAAGTTTGGCACCATTCCATGAGTGTGCGCAATTTTAAAGCATGACATGTTAGGTATCCATTAACTTAACGAAACATCATCTTTCACATTATAATGTTACAGCCTGAAGGAGAGATGTGGGGTCTTATAGACCCCGCATCTCTCCATAAAGAGGAACTTGCACACCCTATTTTTATTACAAGGCATGTTTACATTCCTTGTAATAAGAATAAAAGTGATTAAAATAAGGGGGGATCTGCTTCTCCTCCCCTAAATCCTTGCAAAAGTGACAAGGGAAGTACGGGCCTTAGTTTCCTCCCCCTTCTCTCTCCCCCTTCCCCATGTGCTGAGAAAGAAAATAAAATTCTCCATCACCATTTATTCCTATTATCTTCGTGATCAACAACTTTTTTATTTATTATCTATTACCGAATAATTGATATGGGAATATATGTATGTGCATTATTATAGATATTTAGTGCTTAGTGATAATATACATATAATATTACCTTTCCCCCCTCCCCATTTCAAAAAGGAGAGAAAAAATATATAAAAAATATCCCCAAAAAAATACATAAAAACTTGCAGATATATATGCTATATAGTAGAAAATCTAGAAAGTATTAAAAGATGTATATATAAAAAAGAGGGAAAAGGGGAAGAAAAAAAAAGGATCTACAGTATTTATCTAGTGTCCAACCATTCTGCAGAAGCAGTTGGTGTCTCAAAAAATCGGATATGAGTTCTGTCAGTAACCCATAATTTGCTAGGGTACATGAGCTGAATTTTGTTCCATTTTCTCATAGTCTTTTCCGCACTTCCGTACAGGCTTTTCTTTGTTGTTGTATCTCAGGGGGATAATCAGGAATAAAAAAGTAGTTTAGAGTTTTCATATTGCAAGTCTGGCCTAGTTCTGGCTGTTAATATACAGTCTCGGTCTCTGTAATTCAATAAACGTACAAGGAATGGGCGCAGGGGGGGCCACCGGCTTTGGTGATTGAAAATAAATTCTTTGTGCTCTTTCAACCATGAATGTTGCATATCTTTGAAACCCAGAACCTTTGTCAATAAATTCTCGGAAAAGGCAACTAGTTTATCTCCCTCAGCTTGCTCTGGCAGGCCTATGATCCGGATATTATTCCTCCTTAAACAACTTTCTGTATCAATTGCTCTGTCCTGTAAAATTTGCCTTCTCATGATGTGCAGTTCTTTGTTTTCTGTTCTTAGATTATCCTCTACCTCTGGAACATGGACTTCCATCTCTGAGATCCTTTGCTTGACTTAATCAAACTTGTGCCTCATTATATTAATATCTTCTGCTAGTAAATAGATTTTTATTGTGAGTGTGTCACTACATGCTTTAATAGCTGCCAGAATGTCCTTGCCAGAGGGAGCCAGCTCCACCTCCTTGTCTACTACTGTCTGAGACCTTGCTGAAATTCCGACATGGGGGGATTTTATTAGTGGCTTTCCTGCAGTTTTATCTGCCATTGAAGTGCGAGAGGAGCAGGTGGTAACAGTTTGGTTTTTAACCACATGTGGCTTACCTGGGGCCATCCAGACTTGCTGATAAGGGATGCCTCAAGTCTCTATCAATCTTTAGCTGTAATGTAGTTTCCATGCTTCCTCTCCTTCTCCCTGCAGCTCTCCACACTCTCCCCCTTCCTGAAAAGCAGTCTGCTGTGTCCTCCGCAATCTTCACAATCTCCTCTCCTCACCACTTCTAAACTCTGGCTTCTCCACTCCTCCGCTGCACACAGATAAGCTCCTGTTATTTTGACTGAGATAAGGAGGGGGGACGGGGACATTCCATCACCTGTACTCTGTTCAGTCCTCACTACTCCTCTCACCTCTCGATCACCGCAGGGAGGAAATCCGCTGTACATGCAGTCTCTCGTGAGATCAGAGCACCACATCACAGTCCTCACACTCTCACATCCTCTTCCTCTAATATCCGCTCGCATTTGCATCTTTCTCTCTGGAGTCTAACCTTTCTTAATACAAGAAAGGACTTTGATCACTTTGGAAACTGCAGCTTGACATTGCATGCTATTATTAAGCTTATGATCTACATGAACCCCAGATCCTTCTCCACCATTGATTCCCCCAGTTATACTGCCCCTAGTATGTATGATGCATGCAAAGTCTTAGCCTTCAAGTGCATAACTTTACATTTATCAACATTAAACCTCATTTGCCACATAGCTGCCCAATTTCACAGTGCATTGAGGTTGCACTCTTTCAGGAATGCCACTAATCTTTACATTGTTGCACCGCATACTGTCTTCCATATCTGCTATTTTTGCTTGTATCCAGTCCAGCTCATCCGCACTAGTATTATGAGCATCTACCAAGTCATTGATAGTTGTTGCACATTCTCCCACTGTAGTTTCTACATGATCCTTTCTGTTTCCCATAACTTGCAGCTCTCTATTAAACTTGTGCATACAAGAAATCATATCTGCATGTAAGGAGCTTCTCAGAGACATAAGCATATCTTTTAGTGTGGTGTTAAGCACAGGCTGGTGTGTGGTAGGGAATGAATAAATAGAGTCAGGTAGTTCCCTTGCACCTTTCCCTGAGTCTTGGTTTTAAGCTCACCTCATGTCCCTGGTCAGAGCCATCCTTTAGGAATCATGCTTTCTCTGGGCTGCCAGACAGAGGAATAGAAGGGAAAGAAGACATGTTGCAATGTGCACCGCTGCCTTGTGGGAGAACTGCTTGCCTGGGTATGAAGCTGTAGAGAGCAGGAGGCTGGAGAAGATGTGCTGGCACCAACTTGCCTATGGCTCTGTGGTTGCTGAGAAAAGAATGCAGTTTCTGTTGTCTGTTGAGCAGGTTCTGGGGAGTCAGACCTCTGTGTTGGGGCACTCAGATTTGACCCTCTGAGGCTGCAATGTACTGCTGTTCCCCCTGTATTGCTCGAGCTCTGCAGTTATGCAGCCATCCCAATCCTCAGCAACCCCCTCCAGTACATTATCTTTTTTTATGTAAATTTGTTTGTGTAGTAGGAATATTTTATTTCTGGTCATCTTTCAGTCAACCACAGTAGGTGAATGTGAGATTTCCAATCAAACAAAATGTTCCTACCCGCATAAAAAATAGAGAACAAAACTAATAATTTGGTGTGTCTGGGTAGATTGTTATAGTCAGTAAGACAAAGGAACGCTATAGCTAGGTCCAAAGTTTTTGACACACAGGGGTTTATTTATTAAAGCTAGAAAGGGCAAAATTTGACAATTCTGCAGAGAACCTCAGCTTGTTTAACTAAGCTTTAGCAAAAAAACCTGGAAGCTGATTTGTTTCTCTGCAGAACTGTGACTAATTTTGCCCTCTCTAACGTTAGTAAATAAATCCCTCAATATCTTTCAGAACAGTGATCTTTTGTTGTCAATATGCCAACACAAGGGACAGGAGCACACCATTTGAAAGACTGTTCCCATTTCTGTTTTACAATTTTGGCAATTAAGTGATAACTAAGGACTAAAGTTAGATATTAAGGAGTGGCATATTGGCACACATGGGCCTACAAAGGCCCAAAACAATGTCCACATACTCAAAAACATGTCTACAAGCAGGTTATGAGTACAATGCTTATGAAAAACATAGTTTTGAAGGGCAGTCTTAATCTTTAAAAATTATATAATGTGCACTGTAGAACCCTCTTCATTGCTTCTAAGGAGACAGCTTTTTTTAAGCCCCTGTGATGACATTAAAGGGCTAAGAAGAAAGAAGAAACAAATCAAGGAATAAGATTGCAAAAAGCACTGGGAGATGTTATACAGAGAAGAAGGTGCATGGAGATGAGCTTTAACCACTTCAGCCCCGGACCAATTTGCAGCCAAAGGACCAGGCCCCGTTTTTGCGATTCGGCACTGCATCGCTTTAACTGACAATTGTGCGGTCGTGCGACGTGGCTCCCAAACAAAATTGGCGTCCTTTTTTCCCACAAATAGAGCTTTCTTTTGGTGGTATTTGATCGCCCCTGCGTTTTTTCTTTTTTGCGCTATAAACAAAAATAGAGCGACAATTTTGAAAAAAAATCTATATTTTTTACTTTTTGCTATAATAAATATCCCCAAAAAATATATAAAAAAACATTTTTTTTCTCAGTTTAGGCCGATACGTATTCTTCTACATATTTTTGGTAAAAAAAAAAATTGCAATTAGCGATTATTGATTGGTTTGCGCAAAAGTTATAGCGTTTACAAAATAGGGGATAGTTTTATAGCATTTTTATTAATATTTTTTTTTTACTAGTAATGGCGGCGATCAGCGATTTTTATTGTGACTGCGACATTATGGCGGACACATCGGACATTTTTGGGACCATTGTCATTTATACAGCAATCAATGCTATTTAAATGCATTGATTCCTGTATAAATGACACTGGCAGTGAAAGAGTTAACCACTAGGGGGCGGGGAGGGGTTATGGTGTGTGACGTGTGTTTTTTTTCTTACATTAGGGGGCAGGGCTGACGTCTGACGTCATTGATCGGCTTTCCCAATGACAGGGAACAGCCGATCAATGACAGGCAGAGTAGGAATCGCGGGGGGAGGTTTGTTTACACAGACCTCTCCCTGTTCTTCAGCTCTGTGACCCGATCGCGGGACACCAGCGGCGATCGGGTCCGCTGGTCCCGCGGCCGTGGTCATGGAGCTCCCGACCACGTCGCGAGGGTGCCGCCGGTGGCGCGCGCGCGACCCACGGCTAGGCTTTTAAAGGGCCACGTACCTGTATGTGGTTTTGCCTAGCCGTGCCATTCTGCCGACGTATATCGGCGTGAGGCGGTTGGGAAGCGGTAAAGGGAACATTCTTATGACAAGGTGAACATTATCTATACCTTTAGTAATTCAAACCCAAAGAACAGCTTAGCTTTTTCAACCTCTTCCCACCCACTCTATAGCTGAAAGACAGCTCACATGGATGTCCTCCTATGATCCCACTGCCCGCGCATCCCCTCTGGCATGTGGGTGGGGAGCTCTGTGGTCATTGTGTCATTAGGACACAGCTGATTACAGATCAGGGTAAAGGGCCAATCACAGCTGCCTTTTACCACATAATCAGCTGTGTCAAATCACAGCCGATCACGATGTAAGCACAAGCCGGTTATCGGCATTCTTTTCCTTATGTTAACAGCGTGAGTAATGGAGAGGAGAGCCGATAACCGACTTGTGTGAAAGGGACATCAACACTAATAATCAGTGCCCTGATTATCAGTGCAGTCTCAACAGTGCCCACCAGTGCTGCCTATCAGTGCTCACCAGTGCTACCTATCAGTGCGCACCAGTGCTACCTATCAGTGCGCACCAGTGCTGCCAATCAGTTCTCATCAGTACTGCCAATCAGTTCTCATCAGTACTGCCAATTAGTGCCCATCAGTGCCTCCTCATCAGAGTCACCTATCAGTTCTGTCTACCAGTACCCATCAGTGCCGCCTACCAGTGCTTATCAGTGCTGCCTATCAGTGCAGCCTCACATCAGTAAAGGAGAAAAATTATTCGTTTGCAAAATTTTATAACAAACTATTAAAAACATCATTTTTCTTTTCAAACATGTTGGTCTTTTTTCGTTTGTTTATCAAAAAAACCCAGTGGTAATTAAATAACACCAAAAGAAAGTTCTATTTGTGTGAATTTTTTTTCATATGGGTACAGTGTTGGATGACTGCGCAATTGTCATTCAAAGTGTGACGGCCTTGAAAGTTGAAAATTGGCCTGGGCAGAAAGGGGGTAAAGGTGTTCAGTAGGTAAGTGGTTAAGTATACTTCTTTGCATATTTGTTATTGTGGCCTCCTGTACATTTTTCAATATTTTTTTTTTTCTATCACAGTAATTGTTTATTTGTATTATCTGTGTAGGGTTTTTTCCCAGTAGACAGCATCAGAATTAATCTAGACTGATCCACTCTGCACACCCAGTTAGGATTTTTTCCATCTTCCTCTTTCTCCTACTGACTTAAGCCATTATATGTTGTTTCATTTAAAAAAAAAGGACTAAATCAGGAGGAGCGAGATGGAAAACAGATGCTATTACATGAAAAAAGTTGGTTAACACATAAAACATTTATTGAATGATTTATTAAATGTAGTACATTGTCTTGTTAATTTGCAAGGGTGTCAAGAATTAATGGATTTCTTTTTGAGTGCTAATTTTGTATCCCTTTCTCTAAAAATCAAATTTTAACTTAGCAAACTCTACAATCATAACTGCAATGCTGATTATCTAATTAATTGTTATTGTTAAATACCGTACTTGCTAAATACTGTAATGTGGTGACTGCAGTGATGGGTGTAAAGCTCCAAGTGAGCCCAGAAATTAATGTAAGCCCCAATTAATCCCATTAAAGTTAAATAGTTCCTTACCTGCTAGTAGTAAACTATGTGTCATTCAAGGAACCACATAATTTTAGCCAGGTTGATTGTCTTAAAAACTGGTAAGTGGCAATTTCCAAGATATTTATACTACCAAATGCCAGCATGATTTGTGTTTTACTCTGTCTAAGGTATATTTATTGATAGTTCTTGCCATATTGTTGTATTGCCCTTCATAAATTGTCTGCATAGCTCTAAATAGTTCAGCTTACCAGCAAATTATTTATAAGCACTGAATGGGACTGTAGGTTATTCCAGCTATCAGATCGCTTACAACATAAATGTAGTTTGTGAAAGCTAAAAATGTGAGGATAATTATTTTGTTTTAAAATGGACTTTGTGTGTAAGAGCTATATTTATATATGCTGATAACATGATTTAGGTTATCTTATCAGACTCAGTGTATGGGTATCTGTCCTAAGCATAGGTATACACTTAAAGAGTAAGTCTGTGTATAGTTATATATTAAATGTGTAATGTTAAATGGTAAATGGTAAAAGTGCTTATATTTTTTTATATTATGTTACATTATCATATATTTACTAAGTCTGTGAACATAAATTTTGCCCATACAGTTTTGTGTTCACATCAAACATCCAATCATATGAAGGACTTTTTATTTTCTAATTCCCCTGAACATGATTGGATGTCTAAATGGAACAGTCTCACTGCTCTTCACAACACTTTTCACACAATTTACTGTAGTAAATCAGAATGGTCTGCTGCTAGTGCTTGTAGACCTGTCGATGATGAAACCAAGTCAGTTCCAAAATGCAGAATGAAGTAAGTTACATTATTTGTTGCTTTTTACAAAGCTTGTGTTTAGTTGTCAGTCAATAATACCTAGGTGAAAAATAATTATAATCATAAGGAGTGTAAAACGTCTTCCAAACAACTTTGCACTCCCTGGCACCCCAGTAATAAACTATCACCAAGATTTAAGAACAAATACAAACAATGTTCATACCTGAATAATAATAATAAGACTCTATTTCAGAGACTTCCCATCACTTTCCATCCTTGTGACATGGTTTCACTAAGCATGAAGTGAGTATTACTATCCTTCACAACACAGGTAGAAATGAAATTTAGCAGATTAAAAAAAAAATGGGCAGAACCCTAGTTCGTTTTTTTATTACTGTCTACTGTATGTCCGGTTGCAGAGTTTCTCCTACTTACTGCGTAGTAAAGCTGTGCTACAAGTAATGGGAAAGCGCATTGAAAGAAAAGTATGGCGAAAGCTTTTTTGCCCATACTTCTCTTCTGGGTCACATGAGTGCACTTATTTATGCTCTCCAGTGACCCAGAATCAACCAACAGTGAGTTAAAGTGGGTGGGCTGATGTCACAGAGACGGTCTACTGGGATTCACCTAGATGCCTAACAGGCATCTGGCTCAGCTTTTCAGTGTGCCGCTGTAAGGTACCTGTGTTAGGTAGTGTCTGAAGTGGAGCTTGTATGCTGAGGATTCAGACGAAAATGTAGTTAGACAGGTCAAGTTGGCAACAGATCAAGCAAAGAGGTACAAAATCAAAATCCAAAGGATGGTTAGGTAGGCAAAGGTCAAACATGAGCTGGTGCTGAATTACCAAATCAGCAGACTGGAGAATGGCCAAGAATTCAGGCAGAGGTTCAATACACTGTAGTCAAAATCACAGAGCTAGCAATACACCCAGGGAGCAAGTCCAAACAAACAGGCACTGAGTAACAGGAAGTGCTGTTATTTATGGGCTGCTTGATTGAATTGTACATTGTTCGCAGCTGGCAGCAGGTGGGGCCAATGAGTCCAAGGCAATGCATCAAGCTGGGAGAACATTGCAACAACTCCAAAGCTCCTCCGTGGCACAACAGGTAAGACTGCAGCTGTGGAACCAGGAACTTCCCAGTTGAAAGACACCCAGGTACATGACAGGACCCCTATCGGTGCTTAGCGGGAAAGGAGGGATGGAAATCTTGAGTAAGAGCAGGGGGCATGCAAATCTTCGGCTGGAACCAAGAAACGGTCTGTGACAGGATATCCCTTCCAATGAACCAAATACCATAGGCCATGACCCTACCTTCTAGAATCCAGAATCTTAGAGACTTCAAACTCATGTTGTCCATGAACAGGAGGAAGTAGCTGTTCAGTTCTGGAGTAGCCTTTTTGAGGAGAGAAATGTGTAATCCGGAGAGTGGAGGACAATTTTAACCGATAGGAGACTGGCCCAACTCGAGCAATAAGTACCAATGAATCGAGGGCCCAATTTGGTAGAAGGTTGTTTCAGTCTCACGTATTTGGTTGATAGCCAAACTCTGTCCGCCACCACATATGGAGGTATATGGCGACTTTGTTTGTTGGAGAAAAGCGCATACTTGCCAGCTGACCTCCGTAGTAATAAACAAATCTTTTTCCAGTGTAGCAGAATATTTTTCACCTGCTGATCTGCTGCTGGTGCACCAAAAGAAGGTTGAAGTAGGGGAAAAGTCTGAGAGTGATAGCCTAGGGCTGCATAGAAAGGTGTGATATCAAGAGCACTGTGCCAACTGGAGTTGATGGCGAATTCAGCCAAAGGCAAATATTCATACCATTAGGAGTATAATGCATTGAGGGTAAACAGTGCTTCCACTGTAGGTAATCCAGGAAGCGGTACAAAATTTGATATTTTGGAAAAGCGATCCACTATGAACCATATAGCAGTCATGCCCTCGGACTTGGGTAACTCTGTAATGAAGTCCGTAGTTACATGGGCCCAAGGCTTGCGAGGTGCAGGAAGTGGTTGTAACAGTCCAGTAGGCAATTTGCATCCACATAGTCAGTAACATCTTTTTTCATATGAAGCCACCAGACATGACACTGAAGGGTCTTAAGAGTGATGGTGACATCAGGATTACCAGATAACACACCATCATGTGCCCAGAGGAGTACAGGTTTTCTGAGGCTACGAACAGGTGACCTGGTGGTATCTTCAAGCCTTGAGGAACACGATTCAGGGTTTCTTGTAGCTGTTGGGAAAGAGCCGTAGAGATCTGTGTGACAATTTTGTGAGGTGGGATTATATACTGTCTGGAAAGCATCAGCTTTATTATTCTTATGCCCTGGGACATAAGAAAGAACAAAATTAAAATGGGAGAAAAACAGAGCCCATCAAGCTTGACGTGAATTCAAACGTTTCACAGTCTGAAGATACAGCAGGTATTTATGGTCAGTGAGGATATAAAAAGGCTTGGGAGCCCCTTCCAAAAGCTGTTCAGACAAAGCCATTCAGACAAAGCCAATTTGATGTCCAGTAATTCTCGATTTCCAACATCATAATTCATCTCTGCTGGACAAAACTTTCCAGAGAAAAATGCCACTGGATGGATTCTATTGGACTTAGGCTGTCTCTGGGACAGCACGGCACCTGCTCCTACTTCGGATGCATCAACCTTAACAATGAACTGTAGATCTGGATTTGGATGTTGAAGACATGGAGCCTTGCTGAACACGTCTTTTAATTGCTGGAAAGCTGATTCCTCTTCTGAGGACCGCACCTTGCAATTTGTGCCTTTCTTGCACATAGCAGTAAGGGGGGCAGCAATGGAGGCAAAACCTTTGATGAAGCTCATGTATTAGTTTGCAAAGCCTAGAAAGCTTTGGAGCCCTCTTAAAGTGGTCAGTTGGGGCCATTGCAAGACAGCAGAAAGTTTTTGAGGGTCCATTTGGAAACCGACAGCACTTATAATGTATTCCAGGAAAGGTATACGGCTTTGATGAAAACTGCATTTCTCAATCTTCACGTAAAGGTGGTTTTCTGTCAGTCATTGTAATACCTGCTTTACATGTGAGATGTGCTCTAGATGAGTCTTGGAGAAGATTAAAATGTCATCCAAGTAGATGATCACAAAACTGTTGCTGAAATCATGAAAAATTTCATTCATGAAACGTTGGAAGACAGCAGGGGCATTACAAAGTCCAAATTGCATAACCAGATACTCAAAATGTCCATTGTGGGTGTTGAATGCTGTCTTCCACTCGTCTTCCTCTCTAATTCGAATCAGATTATAAACCCCTTGTAAGTCCAGTTTAGAGAAGATAATGGCTCCCTTAAGTACGTCAAACAGTTCTAGAATGAGAGGCAAAGGGTAGAAGTCTTTTATGGTGATTTGATTTAACCCTCAATAGTCTATGCGTGGTCGAAGACCCCCCTCGTTTTTTTCAACAAAGAAAAAACCTGCCCCTACTGGAGAAGAATAGGGTCGGATAAAACCTCTTTCCAATTTGTTTTTTTTAACGTATTCCTCCATATATTTTTGTTCAGGATATGACAGGGGATAGGTCCTTCCTTTGTGAAGGGGTGCTCCAGGAATCAAATTAATGGCACAGTCATAAGAAAATTGTGGAGGTAAAACCTCTGCCTTTTGCTTGCAATATACATCTGCAAATGCATGGTATTTGCGAGGCAAGGTAGGTGGGATGGCCATGGAAGCCAGACAACCAGAAAGTATTTTGGGTTGATACAAACAGTTTAGATAACAGTACCAAATCAGCAGGCTGGAGAATGGTCAAGAATTCAGGAAGAGGAATACATGGTAGTCAAAATCATAGAGCTAACAGTACACCCAGGGAGCAAGTCCAAACAAATGGGCACGGACTAACAGGAAGTGCTGCTATTTATGGGCTGCTTTTATGGGCTACATTGTCCGCAGCTGGCAGCAGGTGGGGCTAGTGAGTCCAAGGCAATGCATCAAGCTGGGAAAACATTGCAACAACGCCAGAGCTCCTCCGTGGCACAACAGGTAAGACTACAGCTATGGAACCAGAAATATCCTGGCTCGAGGACACCCAAGAGCCTGATCCAGGCAATATTTTATTCCTCAATAAAGAAAAGCCTCTATTTATTTGTATGAATATATTTATATGGAAATGTTAGGTATTGTGTACAGACATAATACCCCAACCATATCTTAATACAAGACTGGGCAGTGTTTATTTTATATATGCCTTAAATCATTTTCACTGACTGATCCTATTTAAAGCTGAAGAAAGTGATATAAAAAAGTCTTACAGGATTTTTAAACATGTTCTCATTTTAAGCAGCCAATGGGGTCACTAGCACATAACAGAAACAAAAAAAAAATATATAATACAGGGAGGTCCCATCCAAACATTTTTGGGTTTTGTTATGGTACTATACAGGAGAAGGTGGGAACGTGATGTTGGCCAACTGGAGGAGGAACAATGGGAGGAGGCCTTTTAGGCAGTGGATAGGTGTTCATTGAATGTGATGCAAAGACTGACTAAACTGTACATATTATTGCGAGTATATTACACTCCCTATAGACTTCAATTGATGAATCTGCAACCACCTTTAGTGGAGATGCCCAAAACGAAAGCCCTATTGGGTGGGGGTGGTGACTAATGTTAACTCAGTGTTTAACCCTTTGCCGACTGGCTCACGCCGATATACGCCAGCAGAAGGGCATGTACAGGCATATTAACGTACCTTATGTTGCCCTTTAAGACGCAGCATTGTGGGCATGCACGCTGCGAGCTCCGTGAGTGTGATCGTGGGTCCCGCGGACTCGATGTCCGCAGGGATACCCGCAATCGTCTCACGGGGAGGAAGAATGGGGAAATGCTGATGTAAACAAGCATTTTCCCATTTTTCCTAGTGACAGGACACTGATCACCGCTCCCTGTGATCGGGAGCGGTGATCAGTGTCATGTCACCTGTAGCCCATCCCCCCTACAGTTAGAACACATCCCTAGGACACACTTAACCCCTAAAGCGCCCCCTAGTGGTAAACCCCTTCACTGTCAGTCACATTTATACAGTAATCAGTGCATTTTTAATCGCACTGATCGCTGTATAAATGTGAATGGTTACAAAATAGCGCCAAAAGTGTCCGATCTGTCCGCCATAATGTCGCAGTCACGATAAAAAAAATTCAGATCGCCGCCATTACTAGTAAAAATAAATATTAATAAAAATGTCATAAAACTATCCCCTATTTTGTAGACACTATAACTTTTGCGCAAACCAATCAATAAACGCTTATTTTGATTTTTTTATCAAAAATATGTAGAAGAATACATATCGGCCTAAACTGAGGAAAATAAATGTTTTTTTAATATATTTTTTGGGGATATTTATTATAGCAAAAAGTAAAAAATATAGTTTTTTTCAAAATTGTTGCTCTTTTTTTGTTTATAGCGCAAAAAATAAAAACCGCAGAGGTGATCAAATAAAACCAAAAGAAAGCTCTGTTTGTGGGGAAAAAAGTATGTCAATTTTGTTTGGAAGCCACGTCAATTGTCAGTTAAAGTGACGCAGTTCCGAATCGCAAAAAACGCTCTGGTCTTTGGGCAGCCAAATGGTCCGGAGCTGAAGTGGTTAAAGTGTCCCTTCTTCTAGACCCGATAGCTTGCCTATTGGGTATATTGGAAGAATATGACTGGGAAATACAAACCAGATAGGCTATCCATAGAGTTGTATTCCAGGCACAGAAACTGATTATGTTACATTGGAAATCAGAAGATCCCCTAACTATAGGGGAATGGGTTAAAAATGTAGGTGAGGTGTTAAAAATAGAGAAGATAATTTACCAACATAGAGAAAGTATGCTTAACCACTTAAGGAGCGGAGATAGATTATGCACTTTTTCAGAATTAGTACAAAAATGGGGGAATAGGCCACTAGACAGTTGGAGATATGCACAAATACAGCATTTTACACAGGGGAAAAGGAAGTATGGGGCCCATAGAGAAGCTATTCTCTTTCCTGCGGTGCTTGGATCAGAGTGTATCCAAATTATATAAAATACTCGTAGGAGAAACAGAACCTAAATACCCACCTTATCTGGGGAAATGGGAGGAGGAAATAGGTGACTTACGGAATGAGGATCCTTACAGTAGGGTGTACTACCTCTAGGGATATCAACAGAAATGTGTTACAAGCTAATAGCGAGATGATATATTGTTCCGCAAAGAGCACAAAAGCTCAATGTAGAAACCCCACCAACTTGCTGGAGGGGATGCAGGGCCCTCAGGACTTTCTCACACTTATGATGGGACTGCACGAAGATACAGCCTTATTGGGAAAAGATCATAGATAATATTTTTCAGATAACATGTGAGCATGTTAGGAGAAAGCCGTGCTTGTTTCATGATACGGATAAAACAGTAGCCCAATATAAGAACACGTTGGTACCTCATCTTTTGAATGCAGCTAAAAGCCTGATCCCAAGAGCATGGAGAACTCCTGAACCTCCCTCGGTGAAGAAATGGATAGCAAAGATAGACTGGTTGAGGTCAATAGAAACAATCCACAGAAGCGAAGACTCTTTGGAAATATATAATAGGATATGGGGGAGGTGGACAGAATTTAAGAAATCATGAGAATATATGTTGATAAGGTAACGTTAAGAGGAGTCAGGAAGGTGGGTATGAGGGAGGGGGGGGGGAGGCAGAGAGAAATAGGGGAGGGAAGGGAGGGGGGTAAGGGACTTATCTAGCCATTTAATTCTGATTTCCTTTTATGCAGGTATTGATATGTTAGACTGGTCGTTTAATATAGAATAATGTATTGAAATGAAAGGTGAAGTTACCAATTTTGTAATAATGAAATAATAATTAATAAAAAGAGAATATACAAAAAAAAAACACTTAAGGACTGAGCCCATTGTTCAGACTCTGTGTTTACAAGTTAAAATCAGGGTTTTTTTTGCTAGAAAATTACTTAGAACCCCTAAGCATTATACATTTTTTTCTAACACCCTAGACAATAAAATGGCGGTTGTTGCAATACTTTCTGTCACACTGTATTTGCGCAGTGGTCTTACAAGCGCACAATTTTTGGAAAAAATAAAAATGTTTTATTAAAAAGTAAGACAACAGTAAAGTTAGCCCAATTTTTTTTCATATTGTGAAAGATAATGTTACGCCAAGTAAATTGATACCCAACATGTCACACTTCAAAATTGCGCCTGCTCTTGAAATGGCAACAAACCTTTTACGGGAAGCCATTTTCAGAAGCTCCGTAGTCCTTCGTACTGCGCAAGCCCTGCGCCTGCGCAGTACAGGGGGTCCTTATCCGGCGGGGGAACTTTTTCGGCAGGACACCGGAATTACACTACTGCCATCTAGTGGCGGTAGACGTAATTGGGGTAACTAAGCCAAAGTAATGGGAACTGAGTTACCATGAGGGGAAAAGTAATCAGTTAGATTACTCGTTACCCTCTAAAGTAACTGCGTTAGGTAACTCAGTTTATTTTAACTCAGTTACTTACATCACTGCCCATTAATGTCTAAACCGCTGGCAACAAAAGTGAGTACACCCCTAAGTGAAAATGTCTAAATTTGTCCGAAAGTGTCAATATTTTGTGTGGTCACCATTATTTTCCAGCACTACCTTAACCCTCTTGGGCATGGAGTTCACCAGAGCTTCACAGGTTGCCACTGGAGTCATCTTCCACTTCTCCATGATGATATTACGGAGCTGGTGGATGTTAGAGACCTTGCGCTCCTCCACCTTCTGTTTGAGGATGCCCCAGAGATGCTCAATAGGGTTTAGGTCTGGAGACATGCTTGGCCAGTCCACCACCAGCTTCTTTAGCAAGGCAGTGGTTTGACTTGGAGGTGTGTTTGGGGTCGTTATCATGTTGGAATACTGCCCTGCAGCCCAGTCTACAAAGGGAGGGGATCATGCTCTGATTCAGTATTTCACAGTACATGTTGGCATTCATGGTTCCCTCAGTGAACTGTAGCTCCCCAGTGCTGGCAGGACTCATGCAGCCCCAGACCATGACACTCCCACCACCATACTTGACCATACCCAAGAGGGTTAAGGTAGTGCTGGAAAATAATGGTGACCACACAAAATATTGACACTTTCGGACAAATTTAGACATTTTCACTTAGGGGTGTACTCACTTTTGTTGCCAGCGGTTTAGACATTAATGGGTGTGTGTTGAGTTATTTTGGAGTGGATGACAGATTTACACTGTTATACCAGCTGTACACTCACTACTTTACATTGTAGCAAAGTGTAATTTTTTCAGTGTTGTCACATGAGAAGATATAATAAAATATTTACAAAAATGTGAGGGGTGTACTCACTTTTGTGAGATACTGTACATGGTTAATGTGATTTGTCTTCATTGGCAATTTTTTTTTAGGTGTGTTTTGCACTGTGATGTAAAGTTGACCATTTATGATGCTAAATCTTTAATAAAAATCTTTTTTGGAAAAAAAAAATATATACATATAATACAGAGCCTTTACCTCTTATTTGGTTGACTGTTAGAATGGACCATAACTTTGCTTTAAGGAAAATCATTTGTAAATCCCCAACATTGTGAGAAATCCTTTCTAGTTGCAGAAGCAATTAGAGAAATAGCATACCTACTATTTTCAGGGAGGTTGGAATTAGTTGCTACCTTGTTCTTTTATATGGGGAAGGAGCTGCATGTCTCACCAAAAGGTATGTAAATGACATATCCACATTGTTGACCATATAATTTTTTATATAACACAGGGCTGCACTCACTTTTCTATCCATTTTTTTTTATGATGTTAGACTTTTTTAAATGTGCTATTTTTTTTAAGCATACCACATACAACTGTCAAATTTGACTGTCACACAATAAAATCACCAGCTAGGCGGGATTTTTGTTTGATTACTTGATTGACAAGAAGAAGAATGTGTTCTAAACAATAACCTTTAACAACGTTTTTTTTCTAGAATTTTACAAACTTTATAATGCAGCTGTATATGAAATAAAAAATGGTTCAGAATATTTAAGTGTTTCTGTCTACCAAAAATAATACTCATATTTAAACTGTATAGTTTTTGCATGTCTTATACATAGGGAGGGGACCTTTCTCGGAAAGACCCTCCTAGCAAAGCTACGATCAAAAGAGCCAGCAGCTCAATGTAGTGCAGTTGAACAAGCTTTATTGTACATCAAGTGGTAAAAGGGGGATAAAATTTAGCACAGAAACATTGACGTGTTTCAGACCCTTACTCATAAGTGCCCTTACTCATAGTGTCCTTCTAGCAAAGCACCCTGTCCCCATGATGATGAAGATAATCTTAGTTTGAAGGTTTGGAGGTCTACAGGCAGAAGGTTTATCAAAATCTAGAAGCTCACTTTAAAAATACACGGGTCCCCTCCCCATTTGAACAAGTTGTGTACCCCTATTTATTGACAAAAAATGTAAACAGTATATAAACACACCACATAAGTTAAATGTGAAAAAAAACAGACAGCCTGGGAATCAAAGGTACCACATCCATGGGTAAATACTATAACAATGTGAAAAACAAAAATAAAGGGATGCTTAAGGTGCCACCAGTATCACAAATACATAATAAAATAACCACATTTTATTACAGCATAAGCATTATAAAAAACAACATGTTGTAGTGTTGTTGAGTGTTAAAAAACAGCAAGAGACATCCCTGTGGCTTGAAAAGACATGCAGTAACTTTAACTCCTTCAGGAGATTTTACAGTACTGCATAATAATTCCACTAGAAGCAAAAAGACAATGGTTACAAACAATATTTTTTGATGCAAACATACATATGTTTAGAGTTTACACATAATTGTACAAATATAAAAGGATCACTTGGAGGGCATCTTACAAGGAGTGCTCAGGATCATTTGACAAATAACAATCATAAAACAGGGTCCATGAACCTATAGGATCACTCGTAGGGTATATCAGCAGGCCACAGGAAAGAGAAAACCTGCATGAAGACTATCCTAAAATAATTAATATTGTATTTAATGTTTGTAAATAATGTAAACATTCAACAACACTACAATATGTTGTTTTTCAAATGCCTATGCTGTAATAAAATTTAGATATTGTACAATTTATATGTGTTACTTGTGGCACCTTAAAATTTTTAGTTTTTTAAATTGTTAAAACACACCACATACTTTGACAAGCCATTTAGTGAAAAGAAAATGTCCCACAATGTAAGTCCATCATCAATCATGTCATCCAATGATGTGGAGCCTTATTAATCATTTCCCGCCCAGCCTATAGCAGAATGATGGCACAAAAGTGGTTCAGTTAGACTGACTGAGAGTCATATGATGTCCAGCAGGATAAGCTGCGATCACGCAGAGTGGTGACGGCTGGTTATTGTGTGTCAGTCTGACACACTGCATCTCCAATCTAGGTAAAGAGCCTCTGACAAGAGCCCAATCACAGCTGATCACAGTGTAAACAGGAAAAGCCATGTATCGGCTTTTCCTCTACTCGCACTGACCCGAGTAGAGGATAGCCGATCGGCTGCACTCCTGATGGGGGGGGGGGGTTCTGTACTGATTAATTATCAGTGCAGCCCCCCTGAGGATGCCCACCCAGGACCACCAGGGATGTCCACCCATGGCTTCCAGGGATGCCCACCCATGACCACCAGGTAAGCCCAACAATTATAAATCAAAAGGAAGAACTCCGGACAGCCGCACACCGGGAAAATAAAATCCAAAGGGTTTATTTAAAAGCAAAAAGACACCACAATCCAAACACAGCAAAAAGAGGGGTACAGAGTTGACGCGTTTCGCACTGTATTTCAGTGCTTACTCATAGCTTAGGTAAGCCCACTAGAGCCCACCAAAGGTGGGTATCATTGCCCATTAGGGATGGCACTCTGTACTCATCAGTGATGCCTACCAGCACCTCTGATCAGTGCTGCCTATCAGTGCCATCTATCAGTGCCGCCCACCAGTGCCCATCAGTTCCGCCTATACGTGCCCTCCAGTGCCACCTATCAGTGCCACCTATAAGTGCCACCTATGAGTGCCCTTCAGTGCCACCTATTATTGCCCATTAGTCCCACGTATGAGTGCCCATCAGTCCCCATCAGTGTCCATCACTGCTACCTATCAGTCCCCATCAGTGTTGTATATCAGTGCCACCTATTAGTGACCATCAGTGCCACCTATCAGTGCCTATCGGTGCTGCATATAAGTCCCAATCAGTACTGCCTTATCAGTGCCCATCACTGCAGCCTCATCAGTATCCATCAGTGAAGGAGAAAACTTACTTATTTACAAAGTTTTGTAACAGAAACAAAATATTCGTCTTTTTTTGCTGGCACAAAAAATAAAAACCCCAGAGATGATCAAATACCACCAAAAGAAAGCTCTATCTGTGTAAAAAAATTATAAACATTTTGTTTGGGTACAGCACAATTGTCATTCAAAATGTGAGAGCGCTGAAAGCTGAAAATGGTCTGGGCAGGAAGGTGTATAAGTGCCCTGTATTGAAGTGATTAATGATGATGAATGATGATTTGTGACTGCTAAATAAATGAATTCCCGTTGCAACTGGAGGCCCAGCATAGTAGTAAGGCATACACCCCATTTTGCTCACCCATTCAACGAACACCAAAAAGGTTATGTTTTGGCTGACTTCTGTTTCAGTCTCTTCCGGAGCCTAATCCCCCAGTGCATATCCATACACTAAAAAATTATTGCTAATACCTTTATTTACCAAGTAGAGAGAATAATCATTTAGTGAGTTAGGTGATTCAATAATTTACCTGTAAGTCCCTTTTTTTACTTTCCATTGCACATGACTGTGTATTCAAAGTATACAAAGACTGACCATATTCATTAAGCTAAATGTTCTTAATACTTTGTTAAGAGAAAACTTCCATCTACCTGTCCTAATCTGTAATCTTTCGGAAAACCGGTATTTTCTAACAAGGATCCTCAAACACCAACATTACATGTTTGCCCAAGCACTTCTCCAAGTGTGTTACACAATTAGCATTTAAAGACTAACCTCATCTCTTTCACCTTATTGGTGCAAATTGTTCCTCCCACCCACAAACCATTCCACCATGACAACACATCATTGTGGGGGGTCCTCTCCCCCACAGCCACTGACAGTTTTGAAATCAATGGAATATGAGTACAGTGGTCACTGCACTCACAGCCCATTAACATTTGCTCCGGTTCTGCAACTGAAAGCTCATACTTCTGTACAGCCAGAGAGCTGGAGGAAGAGTCTTCAGGAGCCTGGCAATGCACCTGCGATCTACTGATTTCAGGTGCAATACAATGCAGACTCCTGTAAATAAAAAAAAAACAATTATATCCTTTCCTGCTAAAATATGTATATTTATTATATATTCATGTAAAGCCAAGACTAATTTTCTTTTCATTTTGAAAAACAAAAAAAATGAGATTTTATTTTCTGTCAATATCCTGTCAGTGAGTTCCTGTCTGCAGATTCTGTCTCAAAAAACAAAACAAAACTAAACTTAGAAGCTGATTGTCTACTATGCACAGCTGCAGCAGTTTGTGAGTGCACTAGTTTTAGTAAATCTACTCCACTGTGACCACTATACATTTTTAGATTTTCCTTCATTTATTTGTAATGGAGATGACCAGGTTACATATAGAGGCTAAAACTTTCCAGTGGGAACACAGGCAGCAAAACAATCCGAGGTTTTAACACTTCCTAGCTCTATGCAAAAACTGAAAAAAATATGTTGGATTTACATATATTTTAGGAGTTTTTTGGAATTGAAGTTATTTTATGTTATGTTAACATTAGGTCTAGATGTGAAATTAGCTATCAGATGTACGTAGTTGCAGGAGAATCTCTGTTTCTTTCTGTAGGTGGTCAGTTGCATTTGCCTCCTCTAATGTATAGTAATAACTTTTGTCGTGTACAATAGGTTATCTTTATTCACCACAGAGGTGAAAAGGGGTTCTCTTACATCCACTTACTGCTGATGATGTCCGTGAAAGCAGGTTAATATATCTGTACTTAACACTAATTTTGCTGTGCCCTATAAGAAGAACATTAATCATTTCAGGTGTGATTCTGTGAAGAGATCTGAAAAAAAAATATTCTGAAATTGGAACACTGCAGTGATATAAATTATATTTTGTTATTAAAAAGTTACATGAATTTGTTGAAATCTCAATTTGAAACAATTCCAATATGATCAGAATATTTTTTGGATAAATTATTCTATATTTATAATATAATATAAATATTATTTTATATTATATATACTATTGTAGGATAGGATTATGTTCCTACATATTGTATAATATAGTATATACAATATATTATACTATAATATATCATATTATATTGTTTTTTATTATACTGGTTACTGTATTACTGTATTTATTATTAAACAAAATAAGTTATTTCTAAATAAACGTGGGCTCTTTGTTGGCATGTCTTGGGGAATAAAACAAGGGGAAACACACAGTCCAAATATTACCTGAAATTACATGATTTTCTTTATTTTTCATGCATTTGCTTTATCTATGTATTTTTAGATTCTCTTAGACCTTGCTAGAGGGAAGATTGCATCTATTTGCTCTGGTTTCTAGAAATATTTCTACTCCCCAGGGACCAGGGAATCTGACACACAGATTATCGCTTACTACTGAGATGATTTACTAAGCAAGTAATTATTCCCAGCCTGTGTTAAACAGGTTATAAAGGCTTTATTTTTTCCTTACTTAAAATAACAAACATATTATACTCACTTGTCCTGTGCAATGGAATTGCACAGAACGGCCCTGAACCTCCACTTCTTGGATCCCCCACCAGTGTTCTTTGATCCTCCTCTTCTGTGTCAGCCACCGAAGCAAGCCACTTGCTATGGGGCAGATGTGTGGGCTCTCTCCCAAGCCAGGCTGTGTGCACCCATAGACACACACACACACTGTAGCTTGGCCCCACCCCCACTCTCTACTCACATATGTCCAGGTATTGCAGGGAGTGAGTGCCTCTTCACCATATATACAGCTCTCAGAGGAGAGCCAATTTATTAACATTTCTATAAGGTATTTTTTTCTCTGACTGAAAAGAAAAGTGAAATAAATATGCAGTGGATGGCCTTGGGCTGAAATATTCCTTAATGAAAAATGAATTGTAAAAGTTCAAAAAATAAGAGTTAAAAAATAAAATAAAGTTAATCAAAAAGACATACGTAAAAGGGAACAATTTTTATTTTATTGTATTTATATCTAGACATGTATACATATACATTTGTATAGCTATAAATACACTTGGTTATAAGAGTCACAGGAATGTCCTTATATTAATAAAAAACACAGTTATTTATGAATAATTCCTTTCACATAGGTATTTTATTAACTATACATTAAATTATATGTGAATCCTCACCTTGTAAAACAACCCTTTCAGTTTAAAATAGAAATGAAAGGCAAAACATTTCTCTATGCATATAAAAACATTCTAAATACCTTTTTTCCCATTTTTCATAAGTGATCACCCTCCAGTGAATGACGGAGGGGATGTCAGGACAAGTCTGATTATTGAGAGAGCAGGCTGAGTTCTCCACACAGCTAGACAACTGACAGCACTGTGCTCTCATGTCTAGTGTGTTTTTTTTAATAGGAAAGCAGGGGGACTTGCAGGAACACCAGGTATTTCACTCAAAGGGAGCAATGCAAACAGAACAGGGTGCTTTTTCATACAAATACATGGTACAGCAGGTACACATCAGGAATATGAAATATTAGGTTAAAAGATTCTTTGACCACTTCCCGACCGCCTAACGGGCAAAATGGCACGGGCAGGCAAAATCACGTACCTGTACGTGATCGTGCATGTGCCTGCCTGTGGGTCGTGCGCGCGCCGCCAGCGGCGCGCTCGCGACCCGGTCGGGAGCTCCGTGACCACGGCCGCGGGACCAGCGGACCCGATCGCCGCTGGTATCCCGCGATCGGGTTACGGAGCTGAAGAACGGGGAGAGGTTTGTTTAAACAAACCTCTCCCCGCGCTTCCTACTCTGCCTGTCATTGATCGGCTGTTCCCTGTCATCGGGAAAGCCGGTCAATGACGTCAGATGTACAGCCACGCCCCCCTACTGTAAAAAAAAAAAAAAAACACAACACGTCACACTGACTCCTCCCCGCCCCCTAGTGGTTAACTCCTTCACTGCCACTGTCATTTACATAGGAATCAGTGCTATTTAAATAGCACTGATTGCTGTATAAATGACAAATGTCCCAAAAATGTGTCAAAAATGTCCGATGTGTCCGCCATAATGTTGCAGTCACAATAAAAAATCGCTGATCGCCGCCATTACTAGTAAAAAAAAAAATATTAATAAAAATGCTATAAAAACTATCCCCTATTTTGTAAACGCTATAACTTTTGCGCAAACTAATCAATAATCGCTAATTTCGATTTTTTTTACCAAAAATATGTAGAAGAATACGTATCAGCCTAAACTGAGGAAAAAAAATGTTTTTTTATATATTTTTTGGGGATAGTTATTATAGCAAAAAGTAAAAAATATTGATTTTTTTTCAAAATTGACGCTCTATTTTTGTTTATAGCGCAAAAAATAAAAAACACAGGGGCGATCAAATACCACCAAAAGAAAGCTCTATTTGTGGGAAAAAAAGGACGCCAATTTTGTTTGGGAGCCACGTCGCACGACCGCGCAATTGTCAGTTAAAGCGACGCAGTGCCGAATCGCAAAAAGGGGCCTGGTCCTTTGGCTGCAAATTGGTCCGGGGCTGAAGTGGTTAAAAGAATATGCTGGGAGTTTAGTGTGTTACCCAAGTCCCCTAAGACCCATATATATATATATATATATATATATATATATATATATATATATATATATATATATATATATATATATATAAAATAGTTACAAAGCTAGTCAGGTTGAAAAAAAACACAAGTCCATCTAGTTTAACTAATGAACATGTATATATGTAGTATGGTGGCCTGAATTTATGGGAGGAGCCCGGGGGGTATTTAACCAGCCCGCTCGCCTGTGGTCTTTGTCGGTTTCCTGTGCACGATACCCACCCTCCCATCCCCTTTTCAGGGCATTTCTCAAATATTAATTTCTCTTCACAGATTATTCATTTCTAATCTAGGGTATGCCCCCTTATTTTGGTATACAGTACATTAGACCAGGGCACACTTTCAGGTCCATTTCATGTGGTAAGTCTTATGTTAACTCTGAATGTTATCCCCATATCCGTATCAACCATAGGGTTTCAACCATAAATATATATATATATATATATATATATATATATATATATATATATATATATATATATATATATATATATATATATATATATATATATATATATATATATATATATATATATATATATATATATATATATGTATGTATATATATATATATATATATATATATATATATATATATATATATATTTATTGGTTAAACTAGGTGGACTTGTGTTTTTTTCAACCTGACTAGCTTTGTAACTTTTTATATATTCAGCCTGCTCTACATTCTACAGGCGCTGCCGAACAGTAACAGAGGAAGCAGAGGGCATAATTCCTGTACTTTCTCATTATATCATGGCCATTTCCCTCCTCCGCTATCAAGGAGTGAGATCATTTACACAAACAGCCAGTCAGGTGCTTACATCACACACTAATAAACTGGCTGTTGGCATTGACTTCACAGGCAGCTTCTCATTGAGCTGTGATGAAAAGCGGAGATCATCATCTCCAGTCCTCATTGCAACTTATTAAGCTACTGCACAGTTGAAATAAGCTGTGGTAGTCACTGCCGTGGCTTATTTCAGTTTAATAAATGTACACCATAGTGTACTTCAGTGCTATTTTTCATTTTTGGTGAATTCTATTGTGTATTTTTAAATAAAAAAAAACGTTTTAGTTACTTATTAATATCTCAATCCATATACATCCAGATATTTTAGCTAAAGCTAAGAACCCATTCAAACTGGGGCCATGGCCACGCTAAAGCGCCGCTCGTTTTAGCGGTTTAAGCAACACTTTTTCTTCAAAAAGGGGGTTAAAAATGCCTGTGTTGCAATGCTTCCAAAGTGCTTTTCAGGTGCTTTAGAAGCGCTGCCTATTTATTTCAATGGGCATGGCATTTTTTAAGCACTGTATAAAGCGCTGCCAATCCACCCCAAAGATGGACTTTTTCTAACGTCCCGCAAGCACACCACCCCAGTCTGAAAAGTCACACTGAACTGAATGGGAGGCGGTTATTAGGCGCTTTACAGGTGCTATTTCTAGCACTAAAATGCCTGAAAACAGCATCAGTGTGAAAGGGGTCTAAAGGTTATAAAGGTTATATACTGTAAAGTGTGTGCAGTAAAAAAAAAAAAACAAGCAATATATGAAATTCAATAAAATTAATACATTTTACTAACTGTCTATTGAAATAATAAAAATGTGATATAAATGAATACATACTTGGGGTATCCACACACCCACTTTTAGAATAAACAAAAAAAAAAAAAACCTCCCTGTTGCTGTTTCCCACTTTGTGTAATGTTGGTAACAATCCCGTTTGGAACATTGGTATTGGCACTTCATAGCTCATTGACTTTCCAGCACTGCAGATGAGTTCAGCAGCATCTCATTTGATCTGCTTTACAAAAACAATTTTACAATAAACAGTACTTGAATACATACCCCTGAGGTTATTACAAGGTGCTCAATGCAAATGTAGCAAACTCTTATTTACATTTATTTCACAAAATAAACATATAAATGGATAAGTAGTTGTTAAAATTGATTTTTATAAACAACATATCATATGTTTATACTTTATATTTTGATTTATGTCTGTGTGTTTCTGCTTGTGAGATAGGTGTAAATACATTGTCATTTATGTATATGCTTGTCTACAATACCAGTATTACATTAGTAATACCACTATGATGTAAGTGAGTAACTTGCAACTATCTAGACAAAGTTGTAATTGACTAAAACAATTAACTTGCTTACATTTGGCAGTTTTTTAGTGTCTTAAAGCTGAAGTTTATACTGCTTACTATACTTATCCTTCACTTTCTCCCTACTCATTAACATGCAAATGATATTTTGAAATACAACCTGCTTTCACACACACCTTATTTTAGACCCATGGATGTCATTATTGAGTCTCTATGTGTCTATATGAAGAGCATAAAGACCATGGCTGGTGGGCGAGACCACCAAAGTGTTGTACATAGTTTTCTGAAAACATAAAAGCTTCAGTGTTTCATTAATGACCCTCAGCCCTGATGCAAGCAATGGCCTGGGGATTTATACAGAAATTAAACTTAATGGATGGGTGTTATTCTCGAGGAGGGGGAGATTTTAGGCTGGCTGAATATACACGCAGATCATCCTAAGTAACACCCTTGTGTGATTCAAAACCTTTATTATTGACAGAACTTACAGCAAATTCAATGAATAGAATGAGTGGGGCAAGAACAGTCAGGCTGGGAGGATACAGCTAGATGATGCTAGACGTCCTCCAGTCAAGATATTAGGCAGAATCTAGCTGACGTGCTGCAGCTTCTTACAGTGTGCATTTCAATACATAAGCATATATATATATATATATATATATATATATATATATATATATATATATATATATATATATATATAATTTTTTATTTATTTTTTTAACTAAAAAAACTGTCAACAATGAAATTATACTTTTTAAAAAAATAAAAGAAATATATAACATTGTGTAGCATAACTAATACAAGAGTAATCAACCAGATTTGGGCTTTTTATCAGTTTCTAGCTATTAGATGGTTGTTTATGGTAGGTAAGGGTTACTCAGATTTGAATATTGCTTTTTCTTATAAAATAAACCCTTTGTGTAACATATCTGATTGTTTCAAATCTAAAAGTATTGGCTGATATACCCCACTGAACTTACTGTCATCTATATAACATTATGTAAGGCTAGGTTCACACCTATGCATTTCTTAGTGTGTTTTGCAGTTTGCAGAAATGAACTATATTCCATTTAACATGGTTTCCTATGATACACATTCACATCTATGCATTTTTTAGCCGGTGCATTTTTGGAGAGGGCCAGGGACTTTGTTTCCTGCAGCAGGTTGCATTTTGTGTGTAATAGACTTCCATGGACCCGCACTAAAACACAAATGTTGCATTTTGATGCATTTCCTAATGCATTTTGCGTTTTTTATCTCCATACCAAACTGTGAATAGCCTGGTTGTTAACCGCTTTCACCCTGCCCACTGTACATAAACGGTGGAGTGGGAGCTTTGACATTCTGAGTCGACGTACCGGTACCTCGCTCAGAGCGAGTGCCCCCACTGAAGGCTCTCGCTGTCTGCCAGTTCTTACATAACAAAGGGGCAGGGTCACCCGCTGACATCACTGGGTGATCCCACCCCATGTGACATCGCCGGCCCAGCATGCCCCTGACGTAGTCATACTGTGTAGTAATGCCTGTAAGGGGGTAAAAGCCATACTGCTTAGAAATGCCTGTAAAAAGGTAATTCCTGTGGTGTAAGGACTGAGATACTAAGCACAGAGATGGGGGTTATTTTTTTCTGTGTTTATCTTGGACAACCATCTGTGTTGGTAGAACTCAGTGAAACACTGGGTTTCTGTAGAATAAAGTGGGTGAAGAAACCCCTAAATGCAACATTAGTGTGTACTTGTACTTGTTGAAATTTTCATTCATGCTCCTCTTTGTCGCTAATCTCACAGGCACTTTGGGGGAGATATACTAAAGCTGGTGCACTCAGAATCGGGTGCAGCTGTGCATGGTAGCCAAATAGCGTCTAACCTCAGAGCCCGTTCACACTACCGCGACTTGGGGGGCGACTTGTCAGACCGCAAGTCGCTCCAAGTCGCTTGACATTAGAAATTACATGCAAGTGAATGAGAGCCATCTTAATGAACGCTACTGAAGTCGCTCCGACTTCAGAAAAGGTTCCTGTACTACTTCAATCCGACTTCCATGCTTTCTCTCCCAGTGTCAGTTGTACAGATATTGAAGAGAATCACAAAGGGCAACGGCAGTATTAAAGCCTTGCATAGGTTCTAAGTCTTCCCCATTCTACCCAATATAAAAAGTAACCATTTTTTGGAGTATGTCTGTCATTTACCTTCTGGCAGAGCCTGACATGTAGAAGGAGGCCTCTCATACAGCCCCAGCTCTGGGACTACTGATGGTGTAACAGTGTCCATGAGAGTATCGTGAGGGAAACACTGCGCTAACTCAAAAAAGTGAAAATGATGAAATCAATCCAAAAAATAATACTATAGTGTACTGTGTACAGTGAATATCCTGAAAATATATGTGAAAGCAGCCAACACTCTAACAAACAAAGTCAAACAAGCAAATAACCACAATGTGTAGCGCTAACAAAAAATAGAGCCAATAGACTCATAAAGTGAAAGAAAGTCCAGTGCAAAATAATATAGTGAAACAATGATAAAGTCCTTTGTTAAAGAAAATTAATCATATGGCATGGATAATCCTTGCACATGAGATGTATGTGGAGAAACTCTGCAAACACAGATGCTAATGTGTATAGACGAGTATATAAACCCTCCAATGGTTATGGAATGCATACGCTTACCAGCGATGTTGGACCCACCTACCATACGGCAGTGGGTCAGTAAGGCTTATGGTAACTTCTGTAGGTGGCGCCCAAGGGATGAAAGCTGGATTCTGGCAGCACTCCTCCAGGTCTGGGATGGACTCTAGGCTGGATATTCCGGAATCCTCCAAAACGACACACGTGTGGGGCACGACACCAGGAACAAGCCAGGAAGCAGGATACGGAAAAAGGAAAAAGGAACTCCAATCGTGTGATTCCACCACTAATTTATTGGGTATGGGGTATAAATAATGGTACAAACAGGGGAATTCACCCAAGCAGTACAGAGCATATACTGATAAAATCAAAAATAAAACAGAGTAAAAGCAGTATAAGGGTCTCAAAATGCTGATTTTGAGACCCTTATACTGCTTTTACTCTGTTTTATTTTTGATTTTATCAGTATATGCTCTGTACTGCTTGGGTGAATTCCCCTGTTTGTACCATTATTTATACCCCATACCCAATAAATTAGTGGTGGAATCACACTATTGGAGTTCCTTTTTCCTTTTTCCGTATCCTGCTTCCTGGCTTGTTCCTGGTGTCGTGCCCCACACGTGTGTCGTTTTGGAGGATTCCGGAATATCCAGCCTAGAGTCCATCCCAGACCTGGAGGAGTGCTGCCAGAATCCAGATTTCATCCCTTGGGCGCCACCTACAGGAGTTACCATAAGCCTTACTGACCCACTGCCGTATGGTAGGTGGGTCCAACATCGCTGGTAAGCGTATGCATTCCATAACCATTGGAGGGTTTATATACTCGTCTATACACATTAGCATCTGTGTTTGCAGAGTTTCTCCACATACATCTCATGTGCAAGGATGATCCATGCCATATGATTAATTTTCTTTAACAAAGGACTTTATCATTGTTTCACTATATTATATTGCACCAGACTTTCTTTCACTTTATGAGTCTAGTGTCCATGAGAGCACAGCAAGGTATGAATGCCTGTAAAAAGTTACACCAGCCGTGGCAGTGGGTAGCAGGTGCGTCGCCAGAGACAAGTCAGAACGCTGAAACAGCAGATGGCAGCAGACACAAGACTAGGCAGACAGCAGGCAGCAGGTGCTTGACAGGCATCTGACAAATAAAAGATGCAGAAGGACTGCACTCAGCAGGGACCAGGTAGAATGCAGAGCAGGACAGGTGGATAACTGGATGCAAGTTCAGATGAGCCAGGTCAGCAGCAGATGGTCAGATACAGGCATGGATGGCAGGCAGAGAATGGTCAGGATACAAGCAGAGTTCAGCAATGTAGAATCGGGCAGATGAGCAGGAGGCAGAGCAAAGTCAGGGCAAACCGGGTCAATAACAGAAGTCAATCACTGGAACAGATGTAGGGACATGGGTAATAGCTGTAGATCAGACAGCAATCAACTGAACTTATATAGGCCACTTAGAACCAGTATCAGTGGGGAATGTGCGCTGGTATCAGTGGCAAGCGCCTGTGCACCGGGATACAGGCACCCGCAGGGCTGCATCTGCGCATTTGTGTGCACCTCGACGCATCACTATACCTGGTACTTCCCTGACAGTGCCATTAATACATTGACCACCAATGATAGTTTTTTTTTTAATATGAAGCGAAGCAGGGCCGTAATTTTAATATGAAGATACGATCAAGAACTAGTAGGAGGAAAGGCCAAAACTAATCTTAGAAAGTATTATTTTACCAAAAAGTAGTTGATGCTTGGAATAGACTTCCAGTAGAGGTAGTGAGTCAGTTAACAGTAAGTGGATTCAAACAAGCTTGGGGTGAACATAAAAAAAAGAAAAAAAAAAAAAAAAAGGAATAATAGGAAGGTCTTGATTTTTTTTTTTTTTTTACGTCACTCTTTTATGTTTCTATTTTAGATGCCAATGATCACCAGCGATGTTGGGATTATTATATAAAGTTAGTTTGAGTACAGTGTACCCAAACTAACTTTTGTGTGAGTAACTGTCAGTCAAACTATCACAGCCCAAAAAACTGAAAAATGGCCTAGATGGAAAGGGGGTGTAACATGCTGGTCCTGAAGTGGATAAAGAGTAGACCAAAAATAGTATTCCAAGGAGCTTGTACAGACACACCAACTATTAATACAGTAGCTGTTACATGCATTTGTTTAAGTTCCTGCCCTCAAGAAGCTTACAATATCTCACATGCATACATACACACCTACTCATACTTAGGCTAATTTGGACAGGAGCCAATTAACCTACCACCATGTCTTTGGAGTGTGGGGGGAAACCAGAGTATCCAGAAGAAACTACTACCTGGAGAAAAAACATGCAAACACAGGAAGAAAATGCAAGCTCCATGCAGATAATTTTACATCTGAGAAACAAAGCAGGGACCCCAGTGTTGTGAGACAGAATTTCTGACCACTATGCTACTGTTCTGCTCACTGATATTTCAAACTAGGCCTATAATGAAATTATCTCAAATGTATGTCTATAAAGTTAGTCTTCAAACCAAAAAGAAACATGAAAGAATCAGCTAAACAATGTCTCTTTTACTGTGATATTCTGAACCTTGTATCAGTCAGCACACATTCATGCAACATATGCCAATGTACTAACCATATGGCATGAACAGAATCCTTGGAAAGTGATAGAAGATGGTCCAGGCAGAGCCCTTGATAGATCAGTGCTTCGAAATCCCCTTCATTTCCATTTCATATCTAATAGCACAAAGTCAGATGAAAGGTGCCAGCCAATGCAATATTTTTCCTTTATTGTTAATATCTATTTATTTATTGTATGCAAGATGAATATTCATATGTTACATATGCATTAGCGTGATGGAAAACCCCCGCCCAAGTAAACTCCCTTAACTTACTTATAGAAAAAATCACAAACAAAGATACATGCTGTTAGACTTATATTCATCAGAGTTTGGTTAAGTGACTGTGTATACATTCATATTAAAAGCAGATCTATACAAACTATGCAGCATCCATGAGTACACTTAGCAGCAAAAAAGTATGTAGCTCATACAATAAAAAGCCTGTATTTTAATTAAAGTTCCACTTTAAAAGGTTTTTTTTTTATTTAGAAAAGCTCTGTTCAGTACCCCATAGAGCCACCTGATGAAATATGGAAATGGTATTTAAGTGCTGCATTTAAAATAAATAAAGTGATTCTTGCTAAGGCAATTGTAAGATGTGGAATCTTCAATTTTTCTACACTGAGTATCCCCAATCAAATTTGAGAATTTGTGGTCTACAAAGATAGCTTGCAATAATATTTGTTTTTCTGCTGTTTATTTTTTCTTTATAAAGCCTGAAAATTAACTGCCCAGCGAATACCCCAAATAATGATAAAAGCTGTTTAATGACATTGATGTTTATAAAAGCATCAACAATTACAGTTATGTAAATGTTTACTAAAATCATAAAATGTGTACTACTTTTAGAGCCTTTAGTAAGATAAAGTGAATAAACCATTTTGGTAACAATATTAGTTTTATTGTGAATCAAACAGTAGTTTGGATAAAACAATTGTACTATTATGTGGAAAAGATTTGTTGCCTCTATTGATTAGACTCTTCAATTAAAACTTTATACTGTATATTTATGTACAAATCAATAATTGCTAATAGGGTAAAGAAGTAAATGACTTTCCTGATGGTACTCTTTGCTTATTTCCATTAGATTTAACATGCCCGTCTCCTGGACATCGTTATGAGGATTTCCACAGAGACACTGCTAAGACATATTTTCTTTTCACAATGTAAATACAGTCTTAATTTCTGAAAATCAATAAAAATAATGGCTGCTCAAGGAAGACAATGCGGGACTGTTCTGCGAGATCAAATTTAGCTACATAGCAAGTACACCTAGGTTGTTGGATTACAAATATACAAGGCAAAGAAGAAGGAAACATTTCCTACCATGAGATTTACAAGCACATCTGGTATCTGTCCTGTTCTAGTGTGCCTCTGTTTTGTACAGAGATGTTATGGAGCAACACATCACACCTCCATAAAGGTGATCAGAAATCAAACCAAACATATAGAAGGAGAGACAGAAGTTCACCATCGGCCAAAACGTGGATGGGTTTGGAATCAGTTCTTTGTTTTAGAAGAACACATGGGACCAGACCCTCAGTATGTGGGAAAGGTAATTACGTTTTTTAAAACTTTTTTTTTAATGTTTATTTTATTTGTTAGTTTGTCTGTTATTTGCATTTTACATATTTCAGACATACTGTACAGTAATAAGGAAATGCAGTACAAAGTTCCAATCTTGATCTTTGATATACAGTATCAGCATACTATCATTAGGAATTGTCAGTACTGTTTTGAAGCTTAGGGCATTTGTGGCAACATCACTGAAGCACATATGTTAATGAACATTGCCACCGTGCTTGGTAATACAGTACACCTGCTTTATGTACCATGCATTGCTGTACTATTCATTGTGAATGAAACCCCAAAGCATTGTATAGTAGAGCCCAAGGCACCTTAATTCATCACAGTGCATATACCATATATTTTGAAAAAGGGACAAGTTACTTTTTTATCTGTTGGGGTATATTGGCAGCCCTTTCATAAGGGGCTGCTTTAATGCAAAGCATGTGCCATAGCTTGCAACATAAATAGATCTAAATGGTTCTTTTAAGACTAAATGAGCCTTACATGTTTCAGTAAAATTTTTCCAGAATAGGTTGATTATTGCTGTGAGACACCTTTAAAAATCCTCAATGAGAGGTTGATACATTAGCTCCACATTACATAAGTATTAGCACAATATAAATAATTTTAACTTTAACAGTAAAACTTGGTAAAAGATCACATCTAGAATGATGAAATAATGTAAAACAAAATTCATCATGAGCTACATACAGAGCTTTTGTTTTTTTCTAATTAAAAATACTAACAAACATGTATAGTCTACTTGGATGGCTATTTCCATGTGCAAATGGTGTTGTAAAAGATGCCAATCCTCTGGAGCAAGCATGGCCAGATCTGCTGTGTGCAGTCAGAACCTGAAAATCTACAGTTCATTTGCTGCTGTGCTTTGAAAGGTCCTGGTCCACTATTAGTTAATAATTCCCTAATTGATCCTGTTATGATAATTGGTATCTGAACGTCATTGGTATTCGGCTACACAACATTTTCAATTAAATCATTTTTGAACAATGTCCATTTGCATTCAGCAAGTAAATTGGCTACCTCCTTCCTATACAGTATGTATCACTTACAGGTACCTTTTTTAAAGTATAAAGGAACATTTATTAAATGTTACCTCAACAACACCCATCAGTTAGAAAGCTGTATACAACCAAAATGTATTTATTCAACAAACAGTTCCATGGGTAGCGGCATCAACTTTACAGTTAAAGAGAGCTAGAATTCCTTTGGGTAGTGGAGATTTTGCAAAGTGAAATTGCGGGAAAGGGTAGAATCAGGTGTCAAACCACTACAGCAGAAAATTATTGCATCTTTACTTACTAATAGGAATAATCTATTCCCCATCTGCTATATTTCTCATTGAGTCTAACTCAAGCTGACATTTAACAAGCATCAGAATGCATGCCCTATGCTTCTTAAAGTTAAAGAGGAATATACTTATATTTAATCTTAAATACCCCCCCCCCCCCCCCCCCCCCCCCCCATTAACATTCCTTTAAAATGTAACATTTTTCATTACATACCTTAGTATGGACCCTGGCAGATCATGACTTGTGGCTTGTGGGAGGGGTTGGCAGGTGTTGTACATAGGGTGCTGTACATAGCTTTCTAAAAACATAACAATACCCTGTCTCCCTTTTCCATTCAGGAGTCCCCAGCCCTAATGGTGTTGTGCCAATAGAAAATGCCTGGCTGGGTAGTCAGTCTAGAGGAGTGGGCATTCAAAGACAGGCTCCATTTGCATAAAAACGTCTATAAGCAGCAACCACATGTAATACTGAGTCTCTATGAGTAAAATAATAATGATAGATGTTCTCCAGCCAGAGGCAGTCTCTTTCTGAATTGCTTTACCTTCCAAAATCAGAGTAAGCTAATTCAGTATAGGAGAGGAGCTGTGCATCATCTACTTTTGCAGCCAAATTGTGATAACACCCGCCTAATATTTGTTATATGCTCTCATTATTTTAATGAAAAAATGCTGCTTACATGTGTGCTTCTTTTATGAAAACTCCAAAAGTGGTGGTTTCCTATGTAATGCTAAGGAGAGGGCTGGGGTGTTAAAGTGATTGTAGAGTTAAACTAGAACTAAAGGCAGAACTCTCTTTTTCATTTTGGGTAGAGTGAGGGAGGGTTAGAACCCCTGTCTGTTTTTTTTTTTTTTTTGCAATCTGTGTACCATTGATGAGATTTCTTTTCACTTCCTGCCCCATAGCCAAAACAGGAAGTGAAAGTAAAACCCTCCAAGTAGAAGGAACTCCTGCTTATCATCAGGATCACCAGAACTAGTGCCCCCATTGGAATAATTTCCCTTTATTCCAGCTCTGGTGACAACCCAAATTTTTAATTTACTTCTGATGATAAAAGTAAACATGACAAATTAAGAAGCTGAATCTCCCTAATGGGGGCACAGACAGCAACAAAATCCGGATAGGTGTTCTAATCCCTCTCCACTCTGTCCAAAACCAAAAAAAAAGTTTTGTCTTTAGTTATATTTTAGGAAGCTGTCAGTGTAAAGGTTTCTGCTGTTTTCCCCTTGCCCTGTAACATGGAAGAGAGAGGACATTGTGGTAGCATTTCTCTCATTGACTGAATGCTGTAAAAGCAGCTGCTGGTTCAGCATCTCAATTCCAGCCAAATGTATTATTGGCTGAAACAATACGGCTTCAGTTTACAAGAAATATGACTGTGACACTATTAAGAGAATCTGTGCCCAGACTATGCACACTAAATTATTACATAGTTTTAAAAAGCAATACAAAGAATTTATAACAAACTCTCATATCTCTTCTGTAGATACGCTCATTGTGGAGATATTTATTTTCAAATTTCACAGCAGAGGCATAGAAATATAAACTTTTTTTCTATGAGAACAGATCTGCCAGCCTTCTAATAAAAACAACAAGCAGGTGTCACTAAACTGTTAGAAATCTGACTTTAAAATATGTGTTGTGATCTCAGAGGATCTTTAAGAATCTTTGAGAATGAACCACGTCACATGTCTATGTTGCTCCTGCTTTATGAAAGAGGATTTTGAGTTGATTTAGCAATTACCTACTGCTGAATGTATTTAAATGGTTTAAAAGTAAATTGAGCTGTGGTACCTACCTACTACTTTTTGGTAGACAGATCATTGATTGCTAAAGGTATTTAGTATCTAGATTTTAAGATGGACTGCAGGCAAGACACAACATGTAATAGCTAAATTAAAACTGCACTGAACAGCATGTGTGCCAAATATCCAGTGAAACAGGGGAGATAGGAAAATTGTAAAAGAAAATATAATCTTCTTATGTCTGCCTGTTTTTAATACATGTTCTGCAAAAAAAAGAGAGAGAGAGATAGTTTTAGGACTTTAGCAGGGCATGTGTAATTATGAGTCAATTTGGCAATTGCTTACAATGCAGTTTAGCTCGCCAATGAATCCTTCACCTCATAACCCTTTCCCAAATTTAATAATAGTAATACACATACACAAACATAGCAGTGACAAATCTTCAGCTCAAAAAAGAAAAGGCAATGCCAAATGCACATGCCCTGTGATTATGTATTTTTTTTTTTTTATTGACTGTAATTTAGTAAACTATATTCATGCCAGAATAAAGATGTTTTAAGAATTTAAATGTAAAAAAATTATTTTCCTATAGGTTTATTGGTTTTCTACAAGAGCCTAGAAAAAAAAATCCTTGCTACTGTGTACAAAACATTATATGAAAATAATAATTATAGAACATTTGCTACTATAATTTGACAGCCTGGAATTATTAAACTGGAACATGCAAATCTGGCGCAGCTCTGATAAAAACCAATCAGCTTCCATGTTTTATTGTCAACGCTTAATTGAACAATTTGAAGTTAGAAGCTGATTGGCTACCATGCTCTGATTTGAGTAAATCTACCCCAAATGTCTTAGGGCTTGCATACATGGAATTTTATAGGTCCGCACTGAAATATGTTTGAAAATGATTGTGAGTCTCCAAAATGCAGTGGAGAGTATATCTGGTGTTCTTCTTGTCTTCAAAGTTGGACCTTTCTTATGAACACATCTTGTCCTATTCAATAAAATTGAAGGCATGTTTGTCTTTCAGCAGTTATCAGTTGGAAGTTTTTTGAACTGTATGACAAGTGTAGTTTATGCATTTCAGAGACTTTTCCAAATGCATTCACCATTCTTGATTGAAAATGACCTTGTTACCTAAAGCATAAATGTATTTCACAAAATATAAAGCTTATATGTGTTTTGCCCTCTCGTGGCTAATAAGCACAGTCTAAATGCATGTCTTGTTTTTTTAAAAAAAACAATTTCACAGAGGGATGCATTTGCCTGTGTCAGCTTGCAGTGTGTAGACAGGTACACAAGCTGATCCCTTATACTTATTGCCAAAAAGCATACAAAAACTTTTAAGATTTGTATAAGTATATAGATATGTAGTTCTATTATTTTCATCTTCCTTGTGGCTTTGTTCTAATTATTATTATTGCTGCATATTATGATGTAGTTGTGGTTGATGTTATTATTGTTATTTAAGCACATTTTCCTATTATTTTTTTCCCTTATAGTCGCATAAAATACTCAAAAAGAGAAATATTTATTGTGTTAGTGTAGTTTTATGTTTTTTCATATTCTTTGTTACATATTGTTTTCTTTTACCGCTTTCCTATTTTTGGTACCCTGCAGATGTTAGCATAAAATACATGGTCTATTTGGTTCAGTATGCTTATATTTTCATATGCAATTACATTTGTATCTTACATGTAAACATTAACTTTGTTGCTATGCATAAGAATTAATGGCCCTCTGCCATGCAAAACATCTTGGCTCGAAACACACATAAGCCATCCTTGAAGACTATAGATGAATCCTTTACAATGCAATCTAGATGTCCAACAAGTACTTTCACCAATAGCAATGATTTTGAGTGTCTTATTATAAAACACAAGAAAGACTCCTAGTAAAATTACATTTCTACAGTGCAATACACTATTAATTAGTAAGACAATACTACAGAAAACATATTCAAGATTTTCTTGGATGTCATCAGTGTTCCACTGTTAAGTGTTTATATTTCATTTAAGCAATGCACTTTCTTTCTCAGTGATGAACATTATTGTTATGTACTTGATTTGAAAGATAAAGGTTTACAAATACATCCATAGGGAGGTCCAAGAAAGAACCATATACAATATTTTATTGTTATGTTGTAAAATCTCTTAAAGAGGAACTAATGTCTCATTTAAAAAAAAGCAATGTCTCTGGTGCAATAAAATAAACCTACCTGCTTGCTTACAGTATTCTGTAGGAAGTATACTGAGCTGTGTGGAGGAATGACTACACTTCTGTGTGTACACAAGAGTGATGTCATCCTGCACCAGTCAATCAAGATGACCAAAGACTGCCACCCAGAAGCAGCCAGAAGGAAAATGCTGGTGAGGGAGCTTGAGGGTGTCAGACTGTTGAAGCAGAGGTAAGTATTGTGGAGTTTAGTTCTGCTTTAAAGTGCTTCAGTGTCAAGAGTACACAACAACCCTACCTCTAGGTATTAGAAGTCAGAGTAATATTCATTCAGATAAGTTAGAGATCTTACATTTGCTAGATTTACCACCCTGAGATCCTGCCAGTAGTGCCATTTTCTTTTGTAGCCTTACAAACTATGCAGCTCCCCCTCAATTAGTAGCTGTGTTGTCAGTCTGCCATGCACAGTCCTTCAGGAGATTATTGGGCTGCCTATCAGGGTTATGAATACCTCCTAAAAACCTGATAGGCAGCTCAATGTCCGATTGACAAAGTGCAGGTATAAAGTGTAGGCTTGCAAAGTTGCTGCTAACTGTAAGACAGCAGCTAACAACAGATTTACAAAAAATATTGCTTCAGAATGCTATATACAGTGAGGCACAATGCCAAACATACTTACATAGTTACATAGTTAAATAGTTATTCTGATTGAAAAAAAAACGCAAGTCCATCCAGTTCAACCAACAAACTGAAAAAGTGGGTTTACATACACGTTTACTAAAATGTACAGTTCCCTGTTGTTATTTTTTATGTACCTATCAGTCTGACCTTATTACATAGAAACAAAGACAAAAACAAACAAAAAAAATGACTGCAGATACAGTATAACGTTTATAAACTTAAGCCAGCCATAGATGGATTAAAATTCCTGCTGAACTGGCCAAATTTTGTTTCATGTATGAGTCGGCTGATTGACTTCCATACAACAAGCCTGTTGGATTTCTTTTCATGTAAAAACTGCCAGTTGCTATATCTGCAAGAAGTCATAATTGTATTCTGACAGCTGGGAAACCTTCCACTGTCAGAATACAGGATTCCCCCATCAACACAGTCATTGGAGCTATGGTCGAAGGAAAGAAAATTGGTTAATGTATGGCCTGCCTTAGAGTTGAATGAACATATTTGCAGCAACTTCAAAAAGCCTGCGCATATGGCTGATTTCTCACAGGCAATGCTCGACCTCTTCAGGATAGTCAGATGTTTTTAGTCAGATGTATTAGCAAAAAAAAACTCCAAGCTGCATAAGTATTCACTCCTTTTCAGTGCTTTATTCAAAGGCCATATAGTTTGTTAAATAAAATGCACTTTAATACATTTCCTGATCTCAGTGCAAATAATCCTACTACTGGAAGGCCTCAGAGGGTGTTAGAGACAAACAATATCACAAAGACAGAGAAACATCCTGATAGTGTATATAAGGAACAGCTAAACCTCTCATGCTCCACAAAGCTAACCCTTTTGGAAGAGTAGATAAAGAAAGCACATGCTGAAAAAATATATCAGTTTGCATTTGCATCAGTTTGCCTCCCCCACCCTATTAGATTTTAAGCTCTTCTGAGCAGGGCCCCCTTAATCCTCTTGTATTTTATTGTATTATAACTGTATTGTCTCCCTTTTTATATTGTAAAGCGCTGCGTAAACTGTTGGCGCTATATAAATCCTGTAATAAATAAAAAATTTAGAACTTGCCAAAAGTCACAAGGGAGACACAGCAAATATATAAATGGTTCTCATCATTTTGTGAATTCTGTCCCCACAGTGAAACATAATTGTGGTAGAATCATGTAATGGAATTACTTTTCAGCTGGAACTAAAAAAAAAATAAAAAAACTGTAGGAATTAGGGCAAGATTTGGACTATTGTAGATAAAGGCCAGTTTCAATCAAAGGCAATAAATATTTTTGCAAATCACTGAACATTCTCAAAAGTCCATGTGATGTAAGAGGGAGACCTCATCCAGGGTTCCAGAAGTACAAGGTAAACGTTTGATCCATGAAATAAGAATGTAAAATGTGGATGCAACCTCAAAAAATACTTTCTAGTAAATGCTACAAAATAATTTAAAATAGGTATTCACTGAAAAACACATTTAATTTCTTGGTTAGAAAAACATTAGAAGCAATTCTCCAAGACAGCAATAAGTGATATGTTTTCAGTAGTTATTGGGTAGGTTGACAGGGACAGATAGAGATGACAAGACTGGTGAAATGGAGATAATAACTGAGAAATGTATAGTAATGAGTATAAATGTAACAGTTAACCTTATGAACCAAAGGTACCTCATTAACCTAAGTCTAAAATTGTGTAATTGGAAATAAAGAACAAACTCAGCTGCATTTACCAAGTCTAATCAAAACACATTTGTCTTTTTTGAAGAGTTGCAATTTTAATTCTACTCAATATAATTGGGGATAATATTTAACATTTTATATGTATTTTTAAACATACAATATATATTTAAAATAATAACATATTTGGTGTTATATACCCCGGAAACATATTTTGAATATAATTAAGCATGTATATAAGATATATAAGACAACCTTTTTGTCATATATACTTTTTTTTTTTTTTTTCTTTTATAATTCAAAAATGGGTTTTAATAGGATATCTGGTTGGTGAAAAAGGAATATATTGTGCAATGAGTGTATACTTTTTTTTTTTTTTTTTTGCCACTTCAGGAAAACTAATGCGTAGGGCTAGGTCATCAAGGCCTTTTTCTCCATCCCTACTTAGTCTTGTCATCATTGTGGCTTGTATTTTCCTTTTGCATTTAATACTACCTTTTATTCTTATACATTAAAGAGAGTTACAACATTATATTAAAAAAAAAAAAAAAAAAAAAAAAAAAGGACCAAAGAGAGAAGAGCCTTTGTAGACAAATTGTATAATTTACTCCTTAGCTATAGTAATGCCACCTGCTGTTCTATTTATCGCTGCTGGCTAGCTTTTACCCCCCTAAGCTGCACCCTCCCTCCCGCCCCAGGTTGAGGGTCGTTTTCCCGTGCTGGTATCCTATATTAGGCCTATGCTATATATAGGAAGAAGCAAAACCAAAGACAAAAACAAACATGCTACTCCACCAAAAAAGAAAAGGACAGAGAAAGAGTGGGAGAAATGTCCCATCAAGGGATAGGAGAGAAAGTATTGTATCCCCCAATTCTCTTATTCTGATATATTTTCAATCCAAGGGCCCCACAGTTTCTGAAATTTTTTGTGATTCCCCTGTTTAGTAAAATATACTCTCTCATTACCAATTATTAAATTCATATTCCTCAGCCAGTTCTCCGATGTCGGGGGGGACTGGGACTGCCAATGTTGAGCGATGAGCTTTCTGGCCTGGAATAAAGCCCTTAAAGCCGAGTCGACGACATCGTTTGAGGCTGATCCTCGTTCAAACAGGCCCAAGAGGCATGTTCTAGCCGTTGCCTGGAGATTTAACTCCGCTATTTTATTAATTTCTTTAATTATGTTAGTCCAATATCTAAAGAGCTTTGGACATTTCCAAAGCATGTGTATAAAGTCCCCGGTTAATCCACATCTGGGGCAATGATCATTTTCCCGCCATCCCAATCTAAGCATTTTTTTTGGGGTATAATACACTCGGTATAGAAAATAGAGATGCAATATTTTATGTGAGGGAGAGATTGAAACCCGCTTTACTTGGCCTAGGACCCGATCCCATTCCGCTGGGGAAAAAGGGCCATATATACTTAAATGACATTAATTATCAAAATAGCAAAAATCAATCTAAGCTTATCCAGTCCACAGTGAAAAAAGAAAAGAAAGAAGAGTCCAATAATTGGTGCTCAGTTGGCGAAGAGTGATTCACATAAAAGTGCTTTGGCAAAGTGCCTTCCCCACATATACACACGCCTCTTACCAGAAGAATTGGCTCTCAGATTATAGAGATTAAATTCACTCCTACAGGTTCCAGCCACCAGAGATATTCCACTCATGAGCTCCCTTAAGGGTGCTCCCTCTGTGTAAGGTTACTTCTCCACTTATTACAATGTATCTTGTGTATCCACTGGATACATATAAAGTATGCAACTGTAGGTTCTCTCACACATAGAGGGTAATAGAAGGAAGAGGCTTCATGATGCAGTAAGTTTAAAACAACATTTATTTAAAAGTATTGTTGCACTTACAAGAATAATAGTATATGGGGAAACGTGTCAGCTGGAGCCAATTTTTGTGACGTCATTACGCATTGGCCTGCAGGCGAGGTCTGCGGCTGTGTGGAACATCTGTTTGCTTTGCTTCTTAGCATTTTTGGCTCTTTTTTTTATTTATTTATTTTCTTTTTTTTACTGGATAAGCTTAGATTGATTTTTACCTTTAATTTTTCACTGATAATTAATGTAATTTAAGGATATATGACAAAAAGGTTGCACACTTATATCTTATATATATACAGTTACAGTCGTGTATTCAGGCTTACATTAGTAGCAGCACCGTTCATATCACATTTCATTTATTTTGTTATACATCGTTTGGGCAAGCTCATAATAATTATATATATTTTATAATATAATTAAGCAACCTTTCAGGATAGAATTATTGAGAGGGAGTAAGCAGCTACTTTCAAAAGAAGATACGTTTAGAGTTTTCTTTCTAGTTTTGCCAATTTGGACAACAGAAATTTCATAAAAGAAAATGCTTTTTCTAGTTTGTGTACACTAGTCAGCAAAGGAAAACAAAAACCCTTGGGAAGGAAAACAGTGTACCGGTACACTTGATATTTCAATGCTGAAATTTCAGTTTAGAAGCTTCTGATCTTGAGTAGTAAAGGGCCTACAGTATGGACTTTTTTTGTAGCAGACCTAAGCATTTCTAATCAATTGCAATTTAAAGGTGACAGACAGTTAAATGTAAGCATCTTCAGGAGCCAGCACACATTGTTCTTTTATAGCCCCAATGCTCTAAAAATCAATGATGCTTTTTTACAGGCAAATAAATCACATGTCTTAACCAGTTAAGGACCAGGTTGGCTTCCCTGGGTGAATCGCTGTACGAGTTCTAGGGGGCGTGCGCAGAGATCTGTCAATGTAAACAGACAGATCTCCATTCTGTCAGAAGAGAGGAGACAGATCTGCCGTTCATACTGATTATGAACAGCGATCGGTCTCCTCCACCATGCAGTCCCATCTTCCCACAGTCCCTAGGACACACATGTAACCCCTAGTTTAACCCCTAGTGTTAACCCCTTCCCTGCCAATGACATTTATACAGAAACCAGTGGCTATTTTAAGCTCTGAACGCTGTATAAATGTCAGTGGTCCCAATAAAGTGTCAAAAGTGTCCGATCTGTCCACCGCAATGTTGTAGTCCAAATAAAAATCGCAGATCACCATCATTACTAGTAAAAAAAAAAAATAATAATAAAAAATGCCATAAATATATCCCCTATTTTGTAGACGCTATAATTTTGTGCAAACCAATCAATATATACGCTTATTGTAATTTTTTTAACAAACAGAATACATATCAGCCTAAACTTAGGAAGACATTTTTTTTTATATATTTTTTGGCGGATATTAGCAAAAAATTAAAAATATTGCTATTTTTTCAAAATTTACGCTTAAACAAATTAAAACCTCAGACGGTATCAAATATGACCAAAAGAAAACTATATTTGTGGGTAAAAAAGGACATAAATTTTGTTTGGGTACAACGTCGCACGACCGCGCAATTGTCAGTTAAAGCGAAGCAGTGCCGTATTGCAAAAAATAGCCCGATCAGGAAGGGGGCAAATCCTTCTGGGGCTGAAATGGTTAAAAAAGGCCCCTGCATACCTTATTTCACAGCGCAGTTTAGCGCTCATGCGATAGCTTGCCATTCCCTCTCCCGATCTGACTGCAACAGTGGGAGGGGCAGAGAATCCTTGCTGACATCAGTCGGGAGGAGGAGAGAGGCCGCTAGTCATGTGAGCACTGAGTGACACTCGGAAATAAAGTATACAGGGGCATTTTTTTTAATAAAGCACAGTCCCTGGAGACATTGCATTATTTAACACAGGGGATTGCCAGAAAATTATAAAGTTATGATAGCAGCAGGAGGGGAGGGGCAGACACTGTCACAAGCTGACAGGCAGGGAGAGGAGAGGGGAGAAGATGGGGGAGAGGACAGAGGGGAGAGCGGGTGACAGAGGCACGTAAACTGACCACGGTGTCAGGGCTCAGCAGCCATAAAACACCATGGTCAGTTTACAGGGGGAGGGCAGAACCAGGCAGGATCAGCCAGGTTTTTCAGATGATACAGAGAAATAAATAACACAGCACAAGCACTGTGCTGTTATTCATGCTTTAAAGGGACAGGATCAATTTCTTTTTTTTTAGGGTAACACACGCTTTAAATTGATTAAATATATACACTGTGGTAACTAACTATTTCTTCTGAATATTCTAGTTCCAAAGCTGCCAAGCTGCTCTAATATCCTCAGTATATTATGATTTACTGTCCAAGAGCAAGCATGGAGATCAGGACATCTGACTTCCCACAGACGGTACTTGCTATATGTCTTTGTACCAAAATAGATTCAGGCAGTTATTGCAGAAACCTCCTAAAATAAAATATATTCTTTAAACTTTGCTATGCTGTTCTTATAGCTTATAGTTCCTTATAAAATGAAGACTTTAAAATACAAAAAAATACTGAACATACATTCAACAAGACATAACAAATACAGATTTCTGAGTAGGACAAGTTAATTGTAGTTATTCTGGCAACACCCTTGTTGGGGCATTTTACCACAATGCACAGGAAGAGGACTTTGTTAATCCTGCTAATTCCTGATCTGGAGACATTTTTTTTTCAATTAAACAGGAGTTTTCCCACAAGTAGCTCCCCTCTCACCTGTTTTGGCTGTTGGGGACCCAATATTCCATGAGTAATGAAGAGCTGTAGACTACTGTCATGCAGCCAGTGCCTCACACACACACTTAATCCCACACACCAACTGGGGTTACACCCTTCCTCCAAATCCTGTAACTGTCACTCTTCATGCCAGTTACAGCCATAAGCTTTCTCTCTATGACCACCCAGTGTGGCCAGGAATCTAAATAGGTCATAAGCTTCTTACACTGTGTAAACCCCAAACTTGTAGTGTTCAGTTGCTATGCAACAAATACTGCAAAGGTTTGATGCCCTTGTACTAACAAAAATGAAACAAATGTTGAAAGTGGATCTAATCTCTTCAATCCTTTACAACCAAGGATGCGGCAATTTTAGCCTCTGATCTGCACGGTTTTGCCCATGCTATAAGTATATCAGCTATTTAATGACTTAACAGTTTGGATGAGAGCACAATCAACTGTGACAGTTATTATTTATAGCATGCCTTAAATGTAAGTGTTTTGGCAAACAGTTAAATGGATGGGTTTAGTTCCACTTTAACCTGTAGCTGACCGCCCACTGTCAAATGACGGCGGAGCGGTGCAGCTATCGTGGCGGGCCGCCGTCATATGACGGCGCTCGCTTTTTGGCCACTAGGGGGCGCGCGCGTGCCGCAGTAGGCGCGCGCACGTGCCCGCCACGTAGCTAGGGGCCCTATGCGCATGCCCGGTGGCCGCGATGTCCGCCAGGCACCCGCGATTGCCCGGTAACTGAGCAGGATGTGGATCTGTGTGTGTAAACACACAGATCCATGTCCTGTCAGAGGAGAGGAGACCGATGGTGTGTCCCTTGTACATAGGGACACCGATCGGTCCCCTCCCCCAGTCAGTCCCCTCCCCCCACAGTTAGAATCACTCATATAGGGAACATATTAACCCCTGCAGCGCCCCCTAGTGTTAACCCCTTCCCTGCTGGTCACATTTATACAGTAATCAATGCATTTTTATAGCACGGATCGCTGTATAAATGTGAATGGTCCCAAAAATGTGTCAAAAGTGTCCGATATGTCTGCCGCAATGTTGCAGTCATGATAAAAAATCGCAGATCGCCGCCATTACTAGTAAAAAAAAAAATAATAATAAAAATGCTATAAATCTATCCCCTATTTTGAAGACGCTATAACTTTTGCGCAAACCAATCAATATACGCTTAATGCGATTTATTTTACCAAAAATATGTAGAAGAATACGTATCGGCCTAAACTGAGGAAAAAATTTGTTAAAAAAAAAAAAAAATTGGATATTAATTATAATAAAAAGTAAAAAAATATTATGTTTTTTCAAACTTGTCGCTCTTCTTTTGTTTATAGCGCAAGAAATAAAAACCGCAGAGGTGATCAAATACCACAAAAATAAAGCTCTATCTGTGGGGAAAAAAATGATAAAAATTTTATTTGGGTACAGCGTTGCATGACCACGCAATTGTCATTCAAAATGCGACAGCGCTGAAAGCTGAAAATGGCTCGGTCAGGAAGGAGGTGTTCGTGCCTGGTAGGCAAGTAGTTAAAGCCCTCAGTGAAAGGGTTCAAATGAAGACAAAATATAACATAAATAATTCAATTATTTATTTTAATAGATATACTGTATAAACGGTTAAAATTGCTACATCCCACACTGGAAAGATCCAACAGCTCCCTCTAACTAAGAAGTAGTAACGCCTACTCACACGCATGCTACATATGAGTTACTGTTTGCTTTCACGCAAGGCAAGTCCCGTGAGGCTAGACAAAACTGGAAAACATGGTCAGATTGGTATGAAATATTCACTAAGAGTTGATGTTACTTCATCGACTAATAAGGATAAAATTATTCTGTCTTCCATAAATGTGATGAATAGTTTGTTATATGTTTGTTCACGTAAAATTCCAGAACGCACGTTTGTTAAAAAAGTTATATATTTTTCCCATAGTTATTGTCTCTATACATCCCCAGATGTATACTGATACAGTATAAGGACCAAACAAGTTCCTAGAAGTTGTGTGAATATAAAGTGATAGATAACGGAGTTGTAACCCTTTATAAGATGTACAAGATTAAAGCTATGACATGTGTTCATATGACTATTATGTCTGTATGAGAACCAAGATAAAAATGAATAAAGATATATTGAAATTAAAATTGCTACATCCCAAACCAATGCACCATTTAATAATGGCAGAGCAGATTAACCCCTGTTACATCTCTACTAGGTCAGTGACTTGGAAAATGTGGATTCCTGATGGAGCCAGGCAATTTACATAAGCATGTCAGCAGTGACAGCCTTCTTATTCATCTTGCCACAGGCTTAATATAAGGCAGAGAAAAAAAATAATTACATTTGCAAACAATTTTTCTTACCTGGCATTTTCTCTTAGGCTTTTGAAACAGTAATTATGCTCAAAGGTACAGATTGTACTGAACTGACAACACATGCAAGCTAGTTTACTTTATAGGGCTGACATCAATGTGCAAAACTTAGTAACATATCCACTTGCCCTTATATAATCATTTATTGCATTCATCTAAATGAGAACAGTGGGGCAGCACAGTGGCTAAATGGTTAGAACATCTGCCTAGCAGCAGTAGGGTCATTGGTTCAAATCTCAACCATAGCACTACCTGGAGTCTGCATGTTCTGCCTGTGTGGGTTTTCTCTGGGTACTTTGGTTTTCTCCCAAACTCCAAAGACATGCTGGTAGGTTAATTGGCCCTAGTACAGGGGGTCCCCGACTTACGAACGCCCGACCTACGAACATCCCCTACTTACGAACGGGGCACTGCGGGGACCCTCAGCCATTTTCCTCCTTATCCCGGCCGTTCTGCGCATGCGCGGCCATACTGAGCCTCGGAAAATGCCGGCAAATTTCGGAAATGTCCATAATTTGCCGCGCATGCACAGAATGGCATTAGATGGAACATCAGAAATGTCCGGAAATGTCCGTATTTGTTGGTCTGCGTATGCGCGGCCGACTTACGAACATTTCCGACTTCGGAACAGGCGGGCAGTCCTTAACGAGTTTGTAACTCGGGGACCCCCTGTATGTGTTGTTAGGGACTTTGTAAGCTCCTTGAGGGCAGGGGCTGATGTGAATGTAGAATATATACTATATGTAAAGCACTGCATACATGTATGGTGATATATAAGTACCTGTAATAAATAACAGATACAATTTGGTTGCTCTGAATTACTTTTGTTTTACTTATTACCATTGCTTATTGAGCTGCCCTGTTAAAACCAATATAATATTGTACAGGCAATTCTTAGGTAAAACAAGAAAAAGGTGAACATTTCCAATTCAGTACACTGGATCTTTCAAAAGCCTGTAAAGCCACATATGAAAAAGTAAGGTAATGACAGCAAGGATGACTGAGCTAAAATTGCTGAACCTTCACTTTTTGATTCTTCTGAATAATTGGAGGGAGATGCAAAGCACAAAACCAAGGAATCTAAACGCTTTTATGATTTATAAGTTGTATGATTTCATAAAAACTAGACAAATCTGTGGGTGTTCTGGAGAAGCATAAAATCAGCAATTTGCTTGTTTGCTTGTATGTCAATTTAACAATTTTTCAAATGACACATCATAATTGAATATATTTGCATTTTTTTTGTTCTGTTATAGAATGTTATTTTTTCAAAAAAGCTGTATTATTCTTTGACTTGATGGATTAAAACATTGGGGTTGGTTTACTAAAAAAGAAGAGGCTTTTTACTTAATTAAATAAATCTTCACTTTGGAAATAATGATGGTCTGAAAGCACCTGGGTTCACAAATATTAATGTGTTAGTAGTGATAAACCCAAACCCCATTACAGTCTTGAAAATGAATCGGGTTCCCTGATTCTATGCAGGGATTTTTAAATGTAGTCCCAGATCATCAACTTGACACATTAAACCTCAGATCCAGACAAAAATTTGCTATGGGAAAATTCATCAGTGACAATGACCTTTATGATGTGTGGCGATGTCACCACCCTGGTGAACAAGAGTATACATATCATTCTAATAATAATATTAGTAATAATACCTATATTCATATTGATTATTTCTTAACCGACAAATGGTTGTTGCAGTGAGTTGGTGATTCTGACATTGCGCCCATAACCTGGGCAGACTATGCCCCTACGAGTTTCACAATTGTCAATTCTAAATCCTATCCAGCATATAAAGTGTAGAGAGCCAATGCTCAAATTTTAAAAACTCGTCCTTATGCTGCATCTATACAGCAACAGATAGCAGAATTCTTTCAGCACAATATGGGCTCGGTGTCAGAGTCAGCAACTCTTTGGAATGCACATAAGGCATTCAGCAGGGGTGTGCTTATACAAATTGGCACACAAGCGAAAAAGAGGCAGTCACAGCAAATCGATCAACTCACTAACTACTTTAAATTGCTAGATTCCCAAAATCAGTCTCATCCCTCTCAGAGTTTAAAGATTAAGCTTATGACCCTAAGACAAGAACTTAGAGCAGTACTACTAGATACATTTGAGAAGCTTCACCACAAACTAAAAGCGAGATACTATGCCACCACTAACACAGCAGGCAAGACCATGGCGATACGAGTCAGAGGACAACTCATTAAATCTAAGATCCCTTATATGTATCATCCCACCAATAATAAAAACTTACAAGATCCCCAGGCGATAGCCAACACCTTCAACTGTTACTACAGCTCCTTGTACAATATTAAGGAAGACTCTCAAAACACCCAGCCTACACCTGAAACCATTTATTGATTGTATCAACTTTCCCTCACTATCCTCTAGCCAGTTAACTGACCTTAACACCCCATTTACCTAATCTGAGATCTCAAAAGCCATTCACTCCCTGCCAAATTGCAAATTCCCTGGTCCAGACGGTCTGATAGGGGAATAGTACAAATTTCTTAAAGATACTCTGGCCTCTTGTAATACGATATATCCTGTCTTATCTCCCTTGCAGGTGGGAATTTTCCTTATTGTTCTTTATCTATGTATAATCATTCTATTCCTCAATGAAATGTTTGAACAAAAAAAAAGATACTCTGACCCCACACCTATGTCATGTATTCAACGATGCTGCCTCCTCCTCAACCTGTCATGCAGAAATGCTTAATGCCCTGGTCATTACACTACCTAAACCTGGCAAGGGTCCTAACATGCATCAGAACTTTTGCTTGATCTCATTACTCAATATAGACATTAACCAATAGAGGACCAGCCACCGCAGTTATACTGTGGCAGGTTGGCTCTCCTGGGCATGCCTGCATCGCAATGACGGAGCCACTTTGCGTGCCCGGCATACGCGATGTCCGCTGGGCACCCGCGATCGCTCCTGAGAGAGACAGAACAAAGATCTGTCAATGTAAACAGACAGATATCCGTTCTGTCAGGGGAGAGGAGACAGATCTGTTGTTGATACTATGTATGAACAGCGATCGGTCTTCTCCTCCAGGCAGTCCCATCCCCCACAGTTAGAATCACTCTCTAGGACACACATTTAACCCCTTGATTGCCCCCTAGTGTTAACCACTTCCCTGCTAATGACATTTATACAGTAACCAGTGGCTTTTTTAAGCTCTGAACGCTGTATTAATGTCAATGGTCCCAAGAAAGTGTCAAAAGTGTCTGATCTGTCCGTCACAATGTCACAGTCCGAATACAAAATGGCAGATCACCGTCATTACTAGTAAAAAAAAAATAATAATAATAAAAATGCCATAAATATATCCCCTATTTTGTACACGCTATAACTTTTGTGCTAACCAAGCAATATATGCTTATTGCAATTTTTTACCAAAGCAGATACATATCGGCCTAAACTGAGGAAGAAATTTTTTTTTTTATATTTTTTTTTGGGGGGGGGGGGGGGGGATATTTATTATAACAAAAAATAAAAAATATTGCTATTTTTTTCAAAATTGTCGCTCTTTTTTTTGTTTATATCGCAAAAAAATAAAAAAAAAAAACCTGGGTACAGCAACGCACGACTGGGCAATTGTCAGTTAAAGACGCAATGCCGTATCACAAAAAATGGCCTGGTCATAAGCGGGCAAATCCTTCCATGGCTGAAGTGTATAAGCTATACGCCAAAATAGTAGCGACACGACTGATGACATAAATGTCCTCACTTATACACAGAGATCAGGCGGGATTCACTAAAGGAAGACAATCAGCAGACGCAACAAGGCGGCTAATTAATGTCATACATTTTTCAAAATGTACCAGAACACCTTCTCTGCTCCTCTCCTTGGATACAGAGATGGCATTCAACAGGGTTCATTGGGGGTACCTCAAGGCAGTTCTAGGTAAATTTGGGTTTATGGGTAAGATCCTGTCTGCCATATCCGCCCTATACGATCATCCCTCAGCACAAATATACGTAGATGAAATGCTCAACCTCAACCCTTCCATGTATCAAATGGCACTCGACAGGGATGCCCTCTATCTTCTTTAATTTTTTAATCTGGTTATTGAGCCATTGGCGGAATGGATTCACCGTGACCCACTTATTTCAGGGATCAATCAGACCACCGCATACGTCTATTCACAGACAACGTAATACTCATGATCACTAACCCTCTTATCTCCCTTCCAAGAATCCAAAGCATACTGGCAGACTTCAGAGCGATCTCCTATTGCAAATTCAATGATACAAAATCTCATATTTTAGACTTAGGAGTAGATGGGATAACTAGAAACTTGCTATCACAGTTTATCCATAACAATGGAGGGACGCAGGGATAGCATATCTGGGCATAACCCTAACTAAATCAAATAAACAGCTGTTCCATGCTAAATTTCTCTCCTTTTAAACAACAATTTGTGTGCGACCTACAATCCCTATCAAAGTTTAAATTCTCCTGGACAGGTCGCCTAGCAGTATTCAAAATGCTTGTATTACCCAAACTTTTACACTTACTTAGATCCCTCCCAATATGCATTCCCAAATATTATTTTAGATTGTTACAAACCAGCATGAATAGATACCTATGGCAAGGTAAGAAACCCTGTTATGCATACAATACGTTAATTAAACACAATTCCATGGGGGGGGGGGGGGGGGGGGGGGGGGGGGGGGGGGGGGGGAAGGGAAGGGGGTGGGGGGGTGGGAAGGGGGGGGGGGGCTCATCCCTGCCAGATCTAACAGACTATTACTATGCGACTATTCCGACACAATTGAAAGATTAGTTCCTGCCATCATTATGGGGGGGGGGGGGGAACTAGAATGCGTAGCAATATCCTATGTTAATTTAAAGCTTTGGCTCTTTAGCAGACATACTGAATTGACTGCCCCTGTTTAACTTCCTCCTACAGTCAAAGCCTCTGTCCTAGCCTGGAAAAAGATGACAACATACACTTGGAGGGATACTCCTACCATTGAGCTGAACCCTCCCTTATCTATCCTTAAAATCCTAATCCCTGACATCCGCCTTTCTTCTTTGACCAAAGACACTAACACTACAATCAGTTCATTATATGAAAAAGGGTCTCTTAAATGATTTACCCAACTTAAAAGGGAATTAAAACTCCAATGTCCTGATTATCACCGATATCTCCAGATAGCACGCTCCAACATAACTCCCAAATCCGACCTTCCATTCCCATCTGGATATGGACTAAGTTGATCCATAAACTTGACTAAGGGTATTTTAACCATTTGCAATAAGGGAACAAAAACATATTTAACAAGCTACCTCTACTAACTAAATGGCAACAAGATTTAGGATCCAGTTACATGCCAATTTAATGGTGGCTAGTGTTTAAATCTGTATACAAAGCTACCTCATATGTAACCCTATGGGAAATTACACACAAAAAAAAGCCCAAAGGTAGTACCTAACCCCATAGATCCTGGCAAAATATAGGGGGAAACAGCTCATCCAAAAGTTGGAGGGGTTGTGACCAAATGGGAACATTGAAGCACATTCTTTGGGGTTGCCCCTATTTACATACTGTACATACTTGAAAGATGTCTTCTCACTAATTGCTAGAGTCACGGGTATCTCTATACCATCCTCTCCTGATTTAGCCATTCTCAATCTAAACTTAAAGCGGTTCGGCACACATTTCATTTAGTAAATCTCTTTGCCTTCCAAATCAGGCAAAGAGTACTAAATGAATTGTTTTTTTTTTTTTTTTTTTACTTACCTTGTAATCGATGACTTCCTGTCTTCTGTCTCTTCGGGGGTGGGCGGGGTCTGTGCGGGGATCCTTGTCACGCCGCACTGTCTCCTGGGATCTGGTGTCATTGATCCCAGGAGTCAGTGCGGGCATCTTCCGAAATCTCGCGAGATTTCGGCCACATCTTCCGAAATCTTGCGAGATTTCGGACACATTTTCCGAAATCTCGCGAGATGTCGGCAGATGTGCCGACATCTCGCGAGATTTCGGAGAACGTGAGCTGCACTTTGCCGTTACTGCGCACGCGCGAGCTCGGCGCAGTAACGGCGGTGCATGCTGGGCCATCTAAAGTGCCTGTGGGGTTTCACATGCCCACAGGCAAGATGGCCCCCAGCAGACAAGAAGAAGATAAAGAATTTTATCGGAGGAAAACCGGCGGCGATCGAGATGGAAGATCGAACAGGTAAGTCCCCCAATTGAGCTATATGCCCTTGGCATATAGCCCAAAAAAATAAAAAATAAATAAAACAGTGCAGAACCGCTTTAAACCACATTCCTCTGGCAAACTGCAAAATCACTATACTATACTTCTTGCAGTCAGACTCTTATTGACCTGACTTTGGAAAGCTAGTACTCCTCCAACACTCACTGAAGTTATTATATTGAATCAAACCCATCACACATATGAGCTTCTGATCACAACAAATAAAGCCCAATACCTTTGGGAAAAACAATTGTGGGCCTTATGGTCAAATTGGTACAGAATCCATGTTAAGAAATGACTATAAGGAATATATGCTTAGGCCAAACAGATGCAAAGGCTAATCATGTAACTCGCACACACACATATATATATATATATATATATATATATATATATATATATATATATATAAATCATTATTACTCTAACCTCTGCATTAATTAAAAGACTTGTCCAAGAAACGCACACATTTTTGTTTACTTTACTTTGTTTCGTCTTCTGTTCTTATTTTGTATGCAGTGGCGGTGCCTCCATTAGGAGCGCTCGGGCACCGCCCCCTCTCTCCAGTCACCCCCTCTGTGCACTATGGATAGATTCATGCATTGCATGAATCTATCCATGGCCGCTGTAGACATCCCCTATTCAGGGGTCCAGCCCCTTTTTGTGTGCCTGACTTATAGTGGTGGGGGGTGTTTTTGAAGCACCTGATTAGAGCCATAGGCTCTAATAGGCGTCAAAAAAGGTGACCTGCGCTCGCAGTGCACCCAGGTGTGTTAGCAAAGCAAATTAATATTTGCTTTGCTAACACAGAACCACCTCTCAGCCTGATTGACTGAAGGCACAGTCGCTCCAATTGGCACCAAGGAATACAGGAAGAAGACACGCATGGAGGAGTCAGAGGACACACAGGAGCCATCGCCATGCTACCGTCCCACAGCTTGCCGCCTGTTCCACTGCCTGACCCACCACCATGATGGGGTAAGTGCTGGGCAGACAGCGAATGGGCGGGGGGCATAATGGATGCATACGATGGGCACAGTTGGCTGCATTTGATGAGCACAGAGGCTGCATATTATGGGCACAGTTGGCTGCATATGATGGACATAGAGTCTGCCTATGATGGGCACAGAGTATGCATATGATGGGCACAGTTGGCTGCATATGATGGACATAGAGTCTGCCTATGATGGGCACAGAGTATGCATATGATGGGCACAGGTGGCTGCATATGATGGACACAGAGTCTGCATATGATGGGCACATTGGCTGCATATGATGGGCACAGGTGGCTGCATATTATGGGCATACTTGACTGCATATGATGGGCACAGAGTCTGCATATGATGAGCACAGTGGCTGCATATGATGGGCACAGTTGTCTGCATATGATGGGCACAGGTGGTTGCATATTGTGAGCACAGGCGGCTGCATATTATGGGCACAGGTGCCTGCATATGATGGGCACAGGTGGCTGCATATGATAGGCACAGGTGGCTGCAGATGATGGGCACAGGTACCTGCATATTAGGGCACAGTTGGCTTCATATTATGGGAACAGTTTGCTGCATTTGCTGGGCACAGTGTCTGCATATGATGGGCACAGTTGGCTGCATATTATGGGCACAGGTGGCTGCATATGATGGGCACAGTGGCTGCAATTGACAGCACAGTGAGGCTGCAATTGATGTTTTTGTTTCAGTATTTTTAAGTTAGATTGCACATCCCCACTGTTTGTATGTTAACTGACATATTTTGATGCATACTGTTCACTACTACATCCTTTGATGCATACTGTGCACTACTGCATATCTGCTGTTTTTTTTTTTATGTCAGTGTACTATTTGTTCTAAAAATCCAATAAAAATCTATTGAAATGAACAGACAAATGCCCAGGCTGTTATGAATTTGCAGAGAAAATGCTGAATTTTGGCAATCATAACCCCTCCTATATGCCAAATTGTTACTTTTTATTGAAGGATTGCTTACTCTAGTATATATGTAAAGCATATTTTTTACTTTAAATACGAGTTGCTTCTTTACATCTGAGCAATACCCATACTGTGCATTTGCACCTTTACTTTAAAATGTGCCTTTGGCAAAATGTACAGATATACAGTATGCAAATAGAAAGTCTGTGTTGACAAAGATTTTTTGCAAACTGATTAAGTGTTAACGGAGTGCCAGGGGAACCTTTATATTTGGCTTATAGATCTTAAAGGCTTTGGGTTTAGGGCTTAATGGCCCCTTCCACTGTGCACCTTCCTGTTGGTTATATACTGATTGAACACTTACTATTTTGTCATATACCAATTATTTGCCCTCATATGAACGTATCAATAGGTATGTGAATTTACTGTACAGAAAAGAAATTATCTTTTTTTCCATTTCCAGCCTGCATGTGGTAGAACAAAAGAGAATGTCTTGCCTTAGGCATTTTTAATCAGAAATTTGTTGGTGAAGATTGAAGCTGTTACATTTGTACTATTACAAGAGCCAACATATCATTGGCATTGTTTTCCTTATCAATGTAACAAGCTAAATTAGGATTATTTTTCTTTCAATCTCAGCTTCAGAAAATGCTTAATCTTTGAAACAAGCTAGTTTGTATTTACACATAAATCCATAGATCTGCCAGTAACTGAGCGTGAATAATATATTCTGCATTCAGAAATGACATTTTGCCTCTACACTGCGAGGAGTGAGTCATACATTGTAGTTCACATTTGAAAGAAAAATGATAATAATTTTCTGGTGTATTGTATAATTTGTTTTACCTCTAGTTACTATGGTTTCTTAATTTTAAAATGGGCTGAGACTTATCTGCTGTAAACATTATAATTATGCTACCCTAGTAAATTCATAACTTTAAAACCAAAAGTAGTATGGTCCTATCATAAAGGACAAATCTACTTGCAGGTACAAACACAGAAGCAAAAGACAAAGGAAGGATGAGCTGAATATATATTATATATATTATACCTGTTTATTATTTACTACTAGGAAGTATTAACCACAAGAGCTGGCCATAGGTAAGTATGCTGGAACATTGCTGGCACCTTAAGACCCGGTTCACACAGGGACGACTTGTCAGGCGACTTAGCGGACTGAAAAGTCACGTTCCGTTCTGTACTATGGAACCGTTCTAATAGGAACGACTCAAGTCGCTCCAACTTAGAAAAAGGTTCCTGTACTACTTTTGGGGGCGACTTCAGGCGACTTGCATTGACTTCTATACAGAAGTCATTTTGCAAGCCGCCCGCTGAAGTTGTGTGCAGGTCACCTGTGTGAGTGGCGCTGCAAGTCGTTCTGCCCCTGTGTGAACCGGCTCTTACCAGCTACAGTATATATTTAGCCAGTAGTTAGCACCATGGACTTACTGACCACCTGGGTACACTAAGACCCAGTTCACACAGGGACGACTTGTCAGGCGACTTAGCCGTCTGACAAGTCGCGTTCCGTTCTGTACTATGGAACCGTTCTAATAGGAACGATTCAAGTCACTCTGATTTAGAAAAAGGTTCCTGTACTACTTTCGGGGCGCCTCCAGGCGACTTGCATTGACTTCTATACAGAAGTCATTTTGCAAGCCGCCAGTGAAGTTGTGTCCAGGTCGCCTCTGTGAGTCGCGCTGCAAGTCATGCTGCCCCTGTGTGAACTGGCTCTAAAGGGAGTGTCAGAATGTTGCTGAATAGATGTACAGCTGACCCCCACAATCTGATTATTTTTTTTTTGTATAACCTGCATGTATTAATGGTTTATCAAAGAGCAATTGATACAATTACATATGTCATAGCATAGTTGATACTACAAATATACAAAACGTTTGATAACAAATTTTATAACAAATTATACAATACACCAGAAAATTATTAACATTTTTCTTTCAAACGTTTGAGCATCAAGAAAAAAACGAACAATTGGAGACAATATCCATAGGATACTTAATAGCCACATGAAAGTGCTTAAACGGTGTACATTTCATCCTTGTATTGAAAAAAAAGCATGCAGAATGAGGTGGGAAAGATTTAATAAGGATGGAGGATAAAGGAAGAAGAGGTAATAGATAAATGAAAGTGGGTGTCAAAAGTCATGCATGTATAGCAATAGGGGAGTTTGAAAGTAATTGGACCTATTTCCAGGGCCTAGGGGGCTTGAGCACAGGTTCATTTATAATAAGGGTGTTTAAAATTCCTGGGTTTCTTTGAACTAGATTCATGATGTCCAGGTTTGGGCAAGGGTCTCTTGTATTTATCTTCAGCTATTAGTAATTCCATGTTTATTATAAAGATTAGTTCTACAACCTCTTCAGTTATGTATAGCGCTTGTTGTGAGGGTCAGTGAAGAATGGAATACAAGCTTTTATTTTAGTGAGGAAATAGTGTAAAATACCTTTTTTCTAAGGACCTGTCTTATTCTTGCATGATGTGTCAACGCATTGTGTCACATGTTAACATTTGTTGCGTCACGGCAACCCATTCCTTTAAATGCAGAAGAAGTGACTATTTTTTTTTTTTTTTTTTTTTTTTTTTTTTAGTTCAGTGGTAGTGGTGGTGTGTTACTGTACATTGTCAGTGGAGTTGCATTGCCAGTAATTCTGTTGTATGCTAATACAACATTTTACCAGAATTGTCTCTCTCACTAGTTATTCTGCATTGGGATAAACATCTTAGACATTGTTCAGGCAGTGATGTGTTAAAGTGATGGAGGTCATTAGGGTACATACAGTATACCACTTAAGATATTGAAACTTTTTTCACTTGTACTCTGCAGAAAAATCTCTAAAAGAGATATTTTTTTAAAAGAGATAGGAATGAAAGGAATGTATTTTTAGCAACTTTTCTTCCTAGGACACGTATAAAATACAACAAAATAATCTTAACGTCTATACATTATGAAAAGAGATACCACTCCCAAAGAGGCCTTTGTATTATGTGCTATACATTCAATGAATTTTCTTACAAAGTGCATTTGTTGCAAGGAAAATGGGTTAAACCAGAAAATACCCAATAGTATCAGGAAAACATGTATAGAACTGAATGGACAAATGACTGGTCTCTCATTGTTATTTGCGCTTAAACCCAAAAACTGAAAATGTATATATTTTAACTAGGATTCTTAGATGTGTTGCTGCATTAGTCTTCTATTTTAAGCATAGATTTCCAGAAAGTACAGAAAATACATTTTGATCTTGCCAGAAATGCTGTGCCCTTTTCAATTCTTCTGAAATGAAAGCAAAAACAATACCATCTTCCTTCTAATAAAACTACAAATCTCTCCGCTGACATGTAATTGTGATAAACAAAAGCAGACATATTAGAAGTACAGTGTAGGTGACAACCATGGCTCTTTTCACAGAAACATGACAAAAACAGGAGAAGAAAGAGTGTAGTCAGGACAGGAAGTGTGTATTTTCTTTCATTAATTTTTAATAAAGTTTCCTGACGCACCATGGCAGCACACACATTGGGTTGTGACTCCGCCTCCACAACCTGATAGGACTGGTTAGCTATAAGATTCGAAGAGGAGTCCCCTGCTGCATTCTCCTTTTTTTCCTCACCTGAATAGGACGATCGTTTTGACCAGAAAGATCGGTTAGAACAAAAAGCATGGACCCCCCCCCCCCCCCCTTACCGCTTCGCCCCACTAGGTTCAGCCTCTCCTAGCTGGAAGCCCTATCTGTACAGTCTCTAAACGAGCTAAACGAAGGGAAGCCCCACTCTGGTGGTCTCAGGCGCTATAAAACATGGAAAATGCCTGACAAGCCTTAAACAGGTTTAAATGGTATGCAGCGGCCCTCCTATCTTTCCTTTTCTTCTTTCAACTTAGTTGTTTATTTTTTACCTGCGCCTCACCCCCCTTCCTCGGCCATGCTGAGCCTTGTAGTTCCTCGGCCGGTTCACCTCCCCCATCATGGTGGCCGTATAATGCTCTCACAAGCGCCCAGGAAGTGACATAGGCACTATTCCTATGTTTGCCAGCTTCCAAAATGGCGCCGAGCGCCGCGGAACGCTATTGCGCATGCGCGGCGGTGACGTCATCACCCCCGCGACGGCGGCAGATTTAAAAGGCGGTCTGAGCCTTTTTTCAGATGCAGGCTGCAAAATAACACTCTCCATCCTGGATTTCTTTGCTGCTAAACGCTGCCCTGCCAAAATCCCGCTGCCCTAGTCTCTGGTAAGCCCCAAATGACTTCTTCTCACTATACCAGCACCTGCTGCTCATACTCTGCAATGACACCCAAAAAAAAAAAAAAAATCTTTTTTCGCCTTTCTTCCTCCCCCCCCTCCCTCTCTCAGGTACACTTTACACTCTCCTATGGAGGCCGCTGCTTCAGCAGACCAGCCACGAACCACAAGGTAAGGGGGCACCTGGCTAGGTAAGTAAGAAGAGGAGAAAAGAGAGCATTGCCACTAAAGCCTTTCTTTTTCTTTCTGGCAGTTCTGGCAGGTCATCGGGGTCATCACACTCTAAAAGGAAAGAGCGCTCCCCCTCAAGACATTCCCGCTCCCATAGGAGCCGTTCAAGATCCTCTCACCACAACAGAAGCTCGTCTTCCGCCCACCCACATCACGAGGGAGGGCATACACATCCGGCGCCCAACACATGCTGGGTGTGTGGAGCTCAAGCCCTACCGGGCAAATTAGCGTGCCAAGCCTGTTTAGAAGAGGCAACCCGTGATAAGGAATCCGATGCAAGAGAGGCATCGAATATAATAAGGGAATCGGTGAAGGAGTCGATCATGCAGGTAGCAGCCTATGACCCGGTTGTACCTTCCAATTCAGCCTCTACCTCCTATTCCCAGCAAGACCAGGAAGACTCACCAGAGGAAGACGAAATATTACCACCCACAGCCTTTGACTTCGCGCTAATAGAGCCATTTGCGAAGTCAGTGAAGGAGGCGATTGGATGGGAGGAACAGACGGAATCCCCTCCAAAATTAAGAAAATATTTTCCAAACCTCAAGAAGGATCAGGAAACATTCCCGTTTATCGAGGAGCTCGACGAACTCATAAGAGACGAATGGCAGAAACCGGATAAGAAGCCAGGGCTGAACAATAGACTAAGCAAGCTTTACCCTCTGAGGGAACCAACGGTTAACCCCCTCATCCTGGCCCCGGTGGTAGACTCTTCGCTCATGCGGCTAGCACGCCACGTAACCCTGCCAATAGAAGACGCGGTGACATTTAAAGATGTAATGGATCGCAAGATAGATCTTGACCTCAAAAAGGCATATTCAGCGGCGGGAGGAGCTTGCAGGCCAGCGGTCACTTTGGCAGCAGTAGGCAGAGCTATCTCCTGCTGGACCGCCAATATAGAGAAGCTACTAACGGAAGCGGCAGATCAAGAAAAAATTTTATCCGCCCTGCAGGAGCTCAACTTGGCGGGGGAATTCGTTGCAGAAGCAGCAGTTGACGTGATTAGGTCCTCAGCGAGGGCAATGTTGGCCTCCGTGACCGCACGTAGAGCACTATGGCTAAAACCCTGGGTGGCAGACACAACCTCTAAGTCCAGCTGGTGTAGGATTCCCTACGACGGCGTCAACCTGTTCGGCCCCAAACTGGACGCAGCAATATCCAAAGTCACAGGAGGAAAATCGGGCCTTATTCCGTCGGATAGGAGGCCCAAGCAGAAGAACCCCCCTTTCAGACGCCATTTACCTGAAAGATACCGGGACGCAAGATCATATAAACTGGGCAAAGAGTTCAAGCGGAATTGGAGAAGCACACAGCCATCTTTTGTCAGGTTACAGAAGGCTAAGGGTACGACCCCTGGGGATCAACCGAAGTCCTTTTGATGCCACGCCCGCCCAGCCCGCAATAGTGGGGGCGAGGCTGAGGCTATTCGCTCAAGTATGGATGGATCATATTCAAGACCATTGGACGATTACTACCATTCAAGAGGGCCACAGGTGGAGGTTCAAACACAATCCTCCCCGAAACTACTACAGGTTTACCAGACTTCCATCTTCAACTCAGAAACGCAGTCTTCTAGTCAAGTACATTACGGAACTGCTACAAAAGCAGGCAATCATAGAAGTCCCAAGGGAACAAAAGGGGGTAGGCTTCTACTCTCCTCTTTTCCTGGTCACAAAAAAGACGGGCGATCTGAGACCAGTGTTAGACCTAAAGCGTCTCAATCGATCAATACAAGTCGAATCCTTCAAGATGGAAAGTCTTCAATCTATACTACTGGCAATGGGGGTAGGAGACTGGATGCTGTCAGTCGATTTGTCCGACGCCTATTTACACATACCAGTGCACAAGACCTTCCAAAAATACCTGCGTTTCGCTATCGGCAAACAGCATTTTCAATTTCAAAGTCTCCCATTCGGGATTTCAACGGCGCCAAGAACCTTCACAAAGGTATTGCTTCCAGTCATAGCACACCTAAGGGAGAAGGGACTCAGAGCCCTACATTACTTAGACGACATCATTCTCCTAGCAGACAGTCGGGAAACACTTATGCAACATCGATCCGTACTAATCTCCACCCTCCAGCAGTTCGGTTGGCTAATAAACTGGAAGAAAAGCAGCTTGGTACCAACACAAAGAATGATTTTTCTAGGAGCAGAACTAGATACCAGTTCCAACACAGTGGGCCTTCCTCAAGAGAAGCTACTCCCGCTCATCTGCAAAGTAAACAGGCTTCTGGCGGCAGATCACTTATCCGCGAGATCATGCCTGAGTATTCTGGGGTCGATGTCATCCACCTTCCTAATGATCCAGTGGGCTCAGTGGAATTCGAGGACCCTCCAGAATTCGTTCCTGAAACAATGGAATGGACATTCGATGAACCAGCGAATAGTGATTACGCAAGCAGTGAAGAACTCTGCGCGGTGGTGGACCCAAGCCTCCAATTTGACACGTTGCCGTCATATTGTACCCCCACTCCCAGAAATAGTAACAACGGATGCCAGCCTCCATGGGTGGGGAGCACACTATCAACACCAGGGGGCACAAGGCCGTTGGGCCTTCCGACCGCAGGGCACAGTCTCAAACGTCCTAGAGCTCAGGGCCGCATGGCAAGCCCTGCGAACCTTTGCACATCTCCTCACAGGGAAAAGTGTTCTTCTACGAATGGACAACACAGTAGCAGTGAACTACGTCCACAGACAGGGAGGCACCCGAAGCAATACGCTCATGCAGGAGGTCCGGCCCATACTCGAATGGGCACAGGTCCATCTGGCGGATCTAAAGGCAATATATGTACCAGCGGCACACAACCAACTTGCGGACGACCTGAGTCGTGTGTTTGTATCAAACAACGAATGGTCCCTGAGTCACCGGGCCTTCGCTCTGCTTACACGTCGATGGGGAACGCCAGACTTAGACCTAGCAGCAACGCCAGAGAACAGCAAGTGTTCCCGCTTTCTAGCAAGAACAGCATACCCAACGGCAACAGGGATCGACTGCCTACATCACCCTTGGGATTTCCAGTTAGGATACATATTCCCGCCAGTTCCCCTAATAGCCAGGTTCCTGGCCAGATTGAGGAGCTCGACATCCACAGTGGTGGCAGTATTGCCGTTCTGGCCAAGGAGGCATTGGTTCGCGACCATGCTGCAACTCAACACCGAAGAGCCACTTCCGCTGCCTCTGCTCCCGGACCTACTATCGCAGGGTCAATTCCTACATCCATCCCCAGAACGCCTTCATCTGACGGCATGGAAATTGAGAGGGAAAGGTTGTTGGATCAAGGGTGCTCGCTTAGAGTAGTATCCACACTTCAGCAAGCCAGGAAAAAATCAACCAACGACATATACAACAAAATCTGGGAAAAATTCTCCAACTTTTCTCACCAACAATCCTGGGACCCAACATCCCCTTCAGTGTTTCAGATCCTTGAGTTCCTGCAACTAGGCCTAGAAAAGGGGCTAAGCTCTAGCACCTTAAAGGTCCAAGTTTCTGCCCTGTCCGCAATGACAGGAGTCAAATGGGCTTCAAACCCTCTGGTAGTCCAATTCCAGAAAGCATGCTTGAAGATCAAGCCTCCCAGAAAACCAATCTTCCCGACCTGGGATCTGCCAATCGTATTGGAAGCACTCTCAAAAGAACCTTTCTTTCCTTTGGATTCAGTATCCCTTTGGAACCTAACTCTAAAATTATCATTTTTACTAGCAATAACGTCAGCCAAGAGGGTCTCGGAATTACAGGCACTTTTAATTAAAGAACCACACCTAATTCTTTACCCAGACAGAGTCATCCTCAGACCATCGGATCAGTTTGTGCCCAAGGTGGCATCTACCTTCCATTTTGGATCAGAAATTAACCTTCCAGTACTACTTACCAGTGAGGGGAACCCTCACCCCTTGGACGTTAAGTCGGCCATCTCTGCCTACCTGGAGATTACCCACACATTTAGAAAAACGGAGCGACTCCTGATCATACCACAGGGCACAAGAAGAGGCCAGGCAGCATCCTCAAGAACGATAGCATCCTGGTTAGTAAAAATCATAAAGAAGGCATACTCCATTCAACTTCTCCCGATACCAGAAGGATTGAGAGCCCACTCGACGAGAGCAGTAGCGACCTCATGGGCAGCATATTGTAAAGTTTCTCCAGAGACTATCTGCAGGGCAGCAACCTGGACCTCAAAAACCACCTTCATGGCTCACTACCGAATAGACCCGGCTCAGTTAACCACAGCCGAGTTCGGAAAGTCAATCATCCAAATGAACACATCCATACCTTGTACTTGAGTTAATAAATCCTTTTTTGCAAGCACACACCCATGTAGCGAGTTATTTCCCAATGTGTGTGCTGCCATGGTGCGTCAGGAAAATGGAAAATTGTATACTCACCTTTCCGTAATTTTCCTTTCCTGACGCACCCCATGGCAGCACACAGAACCCACCCCTCTAAGGTAATAGTTACTGAGAATGCAGCAGGGGACTCCTCTTCGAATCTTATAGCTAACCAGTCCTATCAGGTTGTGGAGGCGGAGTCACAACCCAATGTGTGTGCTGCCATGGGGTGCGTCAGGAAAGGAAAATTACGGAAAGGTGAGTATACAATTTTCCATTTTTGCAAGTTTACGCAGGCAAGTTTTAGATGTGTAAGGAAGTAAGGGTACAGATTAACATGGTCAAAGAGTGGTAAGGCACAATACATTCTATATATACGGTGGAGATAAAAAACCTACACACCCCTGTTAAAATGTCAGGTTTCTGTGATGCAAAAAAATGAGACAAAGATAAATAATTTCAGAACTTTTTCCACCTTTAATGTAACCTATAAACTGTACAACTCAGTTGAACAACAAACTAAAATCTTTTAGGTGGACGGAATTAAAAAAAAAAAAAAAAAAAAATGATATGGTTTCATAAAAGGGAAACACCCTTAAACTAATACTTTGTTGAAGCACCATTTGATTTTATTACATCACACATTTTTGGGTATGAGTCTACCAGCGTGGCACATTTTGACTTGGCAATATTTGCCCATTCTTCTTTGTAAAAACACTCCAAATCGGTCAGATTGTGAGGGCATGTCCTGTGCACAGCCCTCTTCAGATCACCCCACAGATTTGGTTTTGAATCAGATACAGGTCTGGGCTCTGGCTGGACCATTCCAAAACTTTAATCTTCTTCTGGTGAAGCCATTCCTTTGTTGATTTAGATGTATGCTTTGGGTCATTGTCATGCTGAAAGATGAAGTTCCTCTTCATGTTCAGCTTTCTAGCAGAAGCCTGAAGGTTTTGTGCCAATATTGACTGGTATTTGGAACTGTTCATAATTCCCTCTTCCTTGCCTAAGGCCCCTGTTCCAGCTGAAGAAAAACAGCTCCAAAGCATGATGCTGCCACCACCATGCTTCACTGTGTGGTTTTCTTTTGGTGATGTGCAGTGTTGTTTTTTGCCAAACATATCTTTTGGAATTATGGCCAAAAAGTTCAACCTTGGTTTCATCACACCATAACACATTTTCCCACATGCTTTTGGGAGACTTCAGATGTGTTTTTGCAAAATTTATCTGGGCTTGGATGTTTTTCTTTGGAAGAAAATGCTTCCGTCTTGTTACTCTACCCCATAGCCCAGACATATGAAGAATACAGGAGATTGTTGTCACACAGCCAGTGCTTGCCAGATATTCCTGCAGCTCCTTTAATGTTGCTCTAGACCTCTTGGCAGCCGCCCTGACCAGTTTTCGTCTTGTCTTTTCATCAATCTTGGAGGGACATCCAGTTCTTGTTAATGTCACTGTTGTGCCATATTTTCTCCACTTGATGATGACTGTCTTCACTGTGTTCCATGGTATATCTAATGCCTTGTAAATTCTTTTGTACCCTTCTCGTGACTGATACCTTTTAACAATGAGATCCCTCTGATGCTTTGTAAGCTCTCTGCGTACCATGACTTTTGCTGTAGATTGTAGATAGAAAAAAAGAGTAAAAACCTACTAGAACAGCTGAACTTTATTTGGGGTTAATCAAAGGCACTTTAAATGATGGCAGGTGTGTACTTACTCCTATTGCATATGAGTTTGAATATGATTGCTTAATTCTGAACACTGCTAAATCCCCAGTTATAAGAGGGTGTACACACTTATGCAACATCATTATTTTATTTTTTTATTTTTCCCCCTCCCCCCCCCCAAAAAAAAAAAAAAGATTTCAGTTTGTTTTTCAATTGAGTTGGACGGTTTATAGGTCACATTAAAGGTGGGAAAAGTTCTGAAATTATTTTTCTTTGTCTCATTTTTTTACATCACAGAAACCTGACATTTTAACAGGGATGTACAGACTTTTTATATCCACTGTATGTATATACTGTATATATATATATATGTGTGTCTCATTGAGAGCTATGTATAAGTGACTATGCAAAGAAACATAAATATAGGAAAACATGAAAACCAGAAATAAAGTTTAGACCAGTCTTCTTTCTGGTCAAATAAAACAAGTGGAGGCGCAACAACTAAAACCATAAAAAAACAAATAAAAATCTGCAATAAAACTGTAAAACGATCAATCATAGATCTGTGGTCAATCCGTTTTGTTTTGAATACACAGTCTATATAAGTCTATGTACGGATGGTGAGAAGGGGTTAAAAATCCAGAGCAAGCAGGGCTGCCATCATATTAGAACAGAAACCATGTTCCAGGGAGCTGCAAAAAAACAAGAAAGGCACCTCTGGGTGCAGACGTTTTGAACAAGCTTTAATACACATAAATTAGTCAAACTCACATTTCAGCAGAAAGTGATAGGCATAAAAGTATAGACATGGTTATGTCACGTGGCGATCCTGAGTCCTGGGCCTTGTAGTTCCTCTGTCAAAACAGTCTGGTCAGAGAGGTGTCCACCGTTAAGATGGTTATGCTGGCTCCGGAAGACAAACTTGAGATGAGGCATGAGGCGCAGGGAATAGCAGGCTGCAGGGGATGATGTCACCAGTAGTGGACGCGTTTCTTGAGTAGGCGCCCTGCGATGTACTGGCAAGCCGCACTCCTTTATCAACAGTCCTAACTGCAGACACCTCTCTGACCAGACTGTTTGACAGAGGAACTACCAGGGCTCAGGATCGCCACCGTGACATAACCATGTCTATACTTTTATGCCTTTCACTTTCTGTTGAAAGGTGAGTTTGACTAATTTATGTGTATTAAAGCTTGTTAAAAATGTCTGCACCCAGAGGCACCTCTCTCCTTTTTTTTTCTTTCTAGTCAAGTATTGTAAGTTAGCATACATTGCAGGAGGGATGTTATAACCCTGTAGACCAATTAGTAGGTTTTGCAGGATTCTTTTTATGCGCTATTCTGTTAAGCAATGATCATTTAGATCTCGTTTGGTTTCCAAGAAGGAGGGTGAAGTAGTAGACCTCCATAATCAAATGATATTCAGTTTGGCTGAATGTAGGAAACTTGTCGTCGATAGTGGTGGAAACTCGTCTATGCCAAAATATACTATGGTGGTGAGGCCTATACTACGTCCAATCAACTTGGAGAAAAGTATAGAGATTTTGTTCTAGAAATTCTATAAATATTTCAATGCTTTACAAGATCAACACATATGAACAAGAGATCCTACAATGCATGCTCCAATGTAATGGAGATTGATTGTCAGCACATTTAGATTAGATTTTTTTTCAGAAAAAGTTCTGTGTGGGAGGTGCAGTGAGATGCTTTAAATGTGGAATGGATGAATATTAAGACTGAGTATCAGTGAATTTATCACCTAATTCTTGTTCCCACTTTAGTATAGTGTTGGTATTAGAGAAGATAGAATTACCCTTTAGGTTCATTCAGAAAAGAACACATTCCTGTGAGCCCAGGGCATGTGGTCTACTGTACACACCCCCCCCCCCCCCCCCCCCGGACTCACAGAAGGAATGCTGTAAAGAATTGATGTGTAACCACTCTCTGGAAAAGGGTATGTATAGAGATTCTATTCATGAGTGCTCCATGGGGGATACCGATCAGGAGCGTGTGTTTAGTAAAACCTAGCAAGCTAAGAATGGATTCTTCCTATTATGAAATAAAAATATATATTTTTAAAGAAATGTCTATCTTATTCTTGTTGTACTGGCTGGTCTTCTGTTTATTGAAAAGCCTTGTATAGAGTTATAATCCCCAAGTTTTCACTTGGCAATTTCAAGCCCCAGAAAAAATACATGTTAAAGATTCATTACTGTAACTGGAGTAACTGCTCATGGTAACTAGACATTTCATTTGTTTTCTCTATGTTTTCATAGTTTTCTCTATGTCTTTTAACAATAAAACTTACAGCAACTCACTAACTTCTCCTTCCTTGTAAATAATGCAGAATTTATTAAAATATTTTGCAGAAAGAAATAATTGACATCTGTCTCAGGTGAGATAAAAAAAAATGTCTTTTTCAAAAGTAAGTTTACACAAGTTATTTTAGTTTTAATGAAAACAAGTTCAAAATAAAAGATGAAATGTATTCCACCAAGGCACGTTATATATGAACATTTGCAGGAAAGATGATTATTTGGGTCTACTGGCATATCAATTATTTATCATGTGACTATGTTTGTGATAATGTGGATTTATTATACATATATTCCTAAACTATACAGTTTGTGTATTGTAGGGATAAGCTTAAAACACAGAGCTTGCTATGAGCTAGTTCATATACTAAATGCATTTGAGGGCTTCCTGTCCATGTGTTTTTTTTAGCAAAGGTTGTGCAAAATTAGTGTATTCACTTTCAGGGATTTGATCCAGCTTAGTACAGCTAGAAACAACATTAAAGCTGGCTATACATGGATTGTAATTCAGCTGGACCTGACAAATGGGTAGGCTGGGTAAGCTGGTTGAACAAAAGTCAATCTATCATTCAACTTGTGTACAACAGCCTGTCGGGTTTCTCCCAAAAGATCAGTGCTGCTAGCTATAGCCAGCAACACTGATTAATGCATTCTGATGGCAGAGGAGGTTGACCACTGTCAGAATACAATACCGCAATGAGAAAGATACCCCCCATCAGCTAATTTTTGTTTGCGTTCAACCCGCTGGTTGAACGGGAAAATGAATCATGTATGGAAAACTTAATCCTCCTTGCTCTGATGGCAGTTTCTTACCACTGCTAAGGCAGCATTTCCAACTGGAATTAGTACCTGCCTGTAATTAGCACAGACAGGCCTGGAAACACTCTGACCTAGATATGCAAGATGGGGACCAGACACCCCCCCACAAGGTGTTTAATTTATTTAATGCCTAAGCAGCACTGATTCAACATAGGAGCACTACCTCAATCCAAACTAACCCATTTGTCACCCAAACTTACATGTTCTTAATTGTATTCCTTCTCTTGAGCTATCTATTCCAGTCGCTCTATCACTGTTTCACTGCCAACATTGGCTCTCCCATTGACAGACAGTGCTCCCTTCACAATATATGTACAGTGGGGGAAAAATTATTTGATCCCCTGCAGATTCTGTAAGTTTGCCCACTTACAAAGAAATGAAGGGTCTATAGAGGTTATCATAGGTATATTTTAAATGATAGAGACAGAATATAAACCAAAAATCCAGAAAAAACTAATGTTATAAATTGAGTTTCAGTTCAGTGAGTAAAATAAATAAGTATTTGATCCCCTACCAACCAACAATAATTCTGGCTCCCACAAACTGGCTACAGTATGTGTTCATGTGGTAGACAGATTAGTCCTGTCAATTTAAAAAGGTGCTCCTAACAACAACTCATTATGTGTATAAAAGACACATGTCCACAGAATCTTGCTTTCATTTCAACCTCACCATCATGGGCAAGACCAAAAAGCTGTCAAAGGATGTCAGTAGACAATATTGTAGACCGGCACAAGGCTGAAATGGGTTACAAGACCATCAGCAAGAAGCTTGGGGAGAAGGAGACAACTATTTGAGCGATTATTCACAAATGAAAGAAATACAAAATAAACACCAATCAACCTCAGTCTGGAGCTCAATACAAGATTTTGCCTCATGGGGTAAGGATGATCATGAGAAAAGTCAAGGATCAGCCCAGAACTACACGGGAGGAGCTTGTGAATAATCTTAAGGCAGTTGCGATCGTAGTCACCAAACAAACCATTGGTAACACAGCACGCCACCATGGATTAAAATCCTGCGGTGCCTGCAAGGTCCCCCTCCTTAAGAAGGCACATGTACAGGCCCTTCTAAAGTTTTCCAATGAACATCAAAATGATTCAGAGAAGGATTGTGAGAAAGCGCTGTGGTCAGATGAGACCAAAATTGAGCTCTTTCGCATTAACGTGACTTGCCGTGTTTGTAGGAAGATGAATGCTGTCTATGACCCTAAGAACACCATCCCTACAGTCAAGCACAGAGGTGGAATCATTTTGCTTTGAGGCTGTTTCTCTGCTAAAGGTACAGGCAGACTTTGCCACATTGAGGGGCCAATGGACGGAGCCATGCATTGTAAAATCTTGGATGAGAACCTTCTTCCCTCAGCCAGAACACAAAACATACTGCCAAGACAACAAAGGAGTGGCTCAAGAAGAGTGGCCTAGAGTGGAGTGGCCTAGACAATCTCCAGACCTTAATCCTATAGAAAATGTATGGAGGGAGCAGAAACTTTGAGTTGCCAAGCAACAGCCAAGAATTATTAAGGATTTAGAGAAGATCTGTAAAGAAGAGTGGACCAAAATCCCTCCTGAGATGTGTGCAAACCTGGTAACTACAAGAAACATCTTACCTCTGTGCTTGCCAACAAGGGTTTCTCCACCAAGTACTAAGTCATGTTTGGCTTGGAGATCAAATACTTATTTTACTCACTGAACTGAACTCAATTTATAAAATTTGTATTATGTGTTTTTTTTTCTGGATTTTTGGTTGATATTCTGTCTCTATGATTTAAAATACACCTATGCTAAAAATTGAAGACCCTTCATTTCTTTGTAAGTGGGCAAACTTACAAAATCTGCGGTGGATCAAATAATTATTTTCCTCACTGTATATATGTGTGATATTCAATAAACAGTATTATATATATATATATATATATATATATATATATATATATATATATATATATATATATATATATATATATATATATATATATATATATATATATATATATATATATATATAATATATGTTTTTTTTAGTACTTATCAAAATCGTGTTACAAAATGTATGTGCATTCTGGATACACATGTGTGCAAACATTTGAAATAACAACTCACTTAGATTAAATGCCCCTTTGGTTTAAATTTTAAAAAGGTTAAGAGATTCCAGGAGTATTATGACAGGTTCCACAGAAGCACCAATAGTAGATGAAAAAATATATATAAATATATAAAATGTGGCGCTTGCAGGAAAAATGCTAAAAATTGTTTATATAAAATACTTAGGGTAATGATAAAAATATATAAAAGAACGCTTCAAGCAATAAAAAGTCCTGATATAAATAATTCATAAATTACATGAGAAAGTGTGGCGCTTTCATCCAGGCCAGGAACCTCCTCCCCCTTAGGATTGGTTTCCTGGCCTGGATGAAAGCGCCACACTTTCTCATGTAATTTATGAATTATTTATATCAGGACTTTTTATTGCTTGAAGCGTTCTTTTATATATTTTATCATTACCCTAAGTATTTTATATAAACAATTTTTAGCATTTTTCCTGCAAGCGCCACATTTTATATATTTATATATATTTTTTCATCTACTATTGGTGTGGGAACACTTTAATGGTGGCTGCGGCATTTCTATTTTTATTCAGATTTTTATAGTGATCATTCCCCCTGGTGGTTTGCGCATTTGGTCTTCCCCCTGTACGCATATGACAGGTTCATATTTTCTGGAAATAACAGTTTTTTTAGTATATAACTTTATTACACATTCTTTTAATAAAAAATGCTGGACAGCCGCACTCCAAATAAAAAATCTTTGCCTTTTATTGAAAAATCAGGCTCACACTGTACAAGCCACAGCAAAGCGATACAAACAGGGCTGACGCGCTTCATACTACGGAAAGTGCTTACTCATAGCATTTTTTCGTTCATCTTCATTTGCTACACGCATTAACCAGCACCTGGGGCTCTTCAGCTTTAGAGGAGAAGCTTTTGTTTCGGCTGACCTGCCTGAAGCGGTGGTACCCCCCCACATTCTTTTAATAATACTAAATAATATGTAGGTGGTTAATGTCATTTTGATAGAGCTTTATTTCTTTATATTTTCTTTATTTTTATTTTTTGCAATATATTTTCACATACCATTGGGTTAAACCACTTTTTAGAATATTTTCTTTTATTCACACAGAGAAGTGTTAATTATTAGTAGTAGTAGTATTATCATTATCATTATTATTATATTACTATTTATTCTCTCTTTAGGAATGTACATACACCTTTGTACATTCAATGCAGTACATTTCACAGTGTGATGCTAGGTACACATGGTCCAAAAATCGTCTAAAAATGGTCAGTCAGCTTCTGTCAAATGGGCATACTGGAAAACCAGCAGCCAATCGATATCCCAGCAGCGCTCACAGCCAATGGCTGAGAGCACTGACTGGTGAGATCTGGTGGGGAGGTGGTCCTCCTGTTAGAACACAATAGCACAGTGGGAAAATCACTGTACTAACATTGTATAGTTAGTACAGAGAGCTCCTTGTTCAATCCAGCTCGCTGGATTGAACAAAAAAAAACTGCCTGTGTGTACCAGGCTTAACTGTCCTGGCAAGGTTGAAGTGTCACTAGTCTAAATTTAGCAGGCAGCTATGCTGTAACTGGCCTGAGTTCTGATTGGTTTCCCCTTAGCCTAGGGCATTGTTTGCATCTGTCTGATGCTGTCGAGTTGTCTCCAGAAGATAGAGCCAGGATATACAATGTTATGGGTTATGAATATGTATTTCACCTGAGCCAATAACTAGGAGGTTTACTGCCAGTGATGTGGGCTGAAGAAAGACATCAAGATTTGAGGAGTCCTACCAAAAGGGCATTTGCCTCCTAGGCCTTGCGTTAATAGGAACTGATTGCGAGGAGCCTTTTTGCCTCTCAGGTCTGCTGTCTAGGGAGGCTTCATCAGCTTCTGAATCCTATCATAGGGAATGGGACTGTGTTAGGGCCTCAAAGATAGGAAGGTGGCTAGAAAAAGTGATAACTTTCAGAAAGATTGCTTCGTAAATGTCTGGTCTTAGCCTAAAGGTACATGCTTACATATTCTTGATTTACATTTAAGAACTGCTGGTTTAAACTTAAAGTGGTTGTAAACCAGATATATAATGTAAACAAAACACATCCCTCTATAGTGTGTACTTGTCTCAATTAAGAGCTTAAATGTAATTTCTCTCTGCTGCTTCATTCCTCTGCCATCAGCATGAATCACTTCTGAACAGTTTTTCCTGCACCAAGAGAAAAATGGTGACAGGTTAAGGACCTCCAGCTGATTGCCACTGAGCTCTGCAGAGTGTAACTTCAGCCCTTAACCCCTTTTTTAAACTCGTAGACACATTTTAGAAATTCAGCACTTTGAACAGATGTAGAGAAGAGATGGCTGCACAGACACAGGTAAAACGTATGTAGGAGGATTTATTTAATCTCTATGTATCACCTGAGGCCAGTTAGGGTTTACAAACACTTTAAAGGTATACATTTAAGAATTGTTGGTCTCAAATTAGGCATACCCTTGGACTGATAAAGGGGTTGAAGTTACTCCTATTTGAGCAGATGGATTTTTGTTGGTACTGAGCCAGTAGAACTGCAAGCAGATATTGACAGCATGGATGTCTGTCATTTGGTTGCTGCTTGTTGGATCGTGAGTGCTTTGGGGCTGCTGTAGTCCAGATCACCAACAGCAAGGCTAGGCTGCCATGTTAAAATCAGCAGCTCCTAAGGGGTTTTAACAGTAAAGGCACTGTAGTGTCCTTATGAGGGAGAGGATTGTAAGACCTATCCAGAATTAATCAATCCTGAATAGATTGGTCAGAATATGTCCATGTCCATGGTATACCCTGAATTTGGAATAAGCATTCTGTATATCATGCAGTCCAGACACTTATTGACTTAACAGGGGTATACAATCAATGTGCGCAGGCCTGTTAATAAAAAGCTTATATATAAAATATGTTAGAATTGCATTTAATTTTAGCATCCAGTGAAACATGTCACCTCGTCTGTTGGTATCTAAAGCCCCATACACATGCGCGGATTATCCGAGGACCAGGTCCGTCGGATCATGTCCGTCGTACTTTGTCCGATGTTGGTTTTGCGTACACACGTTCGGACAAAGTTGTCGGAAAATCCGATCATTCTGAACGTGGTGACGTTTGTTGCCTACGACGGGACTACATAGAGGCTAGTAGCCAATAGCTTTGGTCTTGTAATGTGATCTGAGCATGCGTAGCACTTTGTCCGTCGGAATTCGCTACACACGATCGGATTTGGTGTGATCGGACCTTGTTGTCAAAAAATCTATCCAGCAGGAGATAGGACTTTGTCCGTCGGACAATCCGACGTACACTGTCCGATGGTGCCTACACACGGTCGGATTTTTCAACAACATTGTCCGATAGGACAGAATCCATGCGAAAATCCGACCGTGTGTATGGGGCTTAAGAGAGGTTTCAGTCAATTCAGGTTAACATTTACCACTGAAAGTTTCAGTTTAAATAATTTTAGCTAAATTAAAACATTTAAATGATAGCTGATGTATATACAGTATGTATCCCTACGGTTTCAAAATATTCACGATATCATGCCTCATTAACTTCATTTAAAGATGATTAAATTTCATATGCCTTCTGGATAACACCTGATTTTCAGTCTCTGGCTGGAAATGAGCAAATTGGTTTACCACAAAGTAAATTAATCAGACAATTTCTAGGTGAAACATTATGTTCTGATGTGTCTGTATTTGTGTGTTCAAAAATTGACCAGTCTTCAGAAAAATGAGTTGATTCATGATTCCACAGACAGGAACAGCCTGCCAGCTGCATTTTGATTTTTTAGGGCTGAAAAGATAAGACCAGGATACAAATCCTAGTAAATATCCAGACCAAAGCCTAAACAGGTAGACTTCAAAGCACGGAAACACTGTAGTTCCATCAGGTTGTGTGCATGCCTAGGCATTTTTCCACATAGGACAGGGCTTGGCATGAACCCCCCCCCCACGGAGGCAGAAAAATGTAGTCATAAATCAGTCTAATGCCGCGTACACACAATTGGAAATGCCGCCAGCAAAACTCTCATGAGTGCTTTTTGTTGGAAAGTGTGACCGTTTGTATGCTCCATCGGTCTTTTGCTGGCGGAATTCCAGTCAGCAAAAGATTGAGCGCATGATCTCTATTTTTCGGTCGGGAAAAGTTCCTATCCAAAAATGAGATCGTCTGTATGCAATTCGGAGGCGCAAAAAAAATCACGCATGCTTGAAAACAATTTGACGCATGCTCAAAAGCATTGAACTTAATTTTCTCAGCTCATCGTAGTGTTGTACGTCACCGCGTTCTTGGCGGTCGAAAGTTCAGAGAACTTTTGTGTGACCATGTGTATGCAAGGCAAGCTTGAGCGGAATTCCATCAGAAAAACCATCCAAGATTTTTCAGACGGAAATTCCGCTAGTGTGTACGTGGCAATAGTCTTGTGCAAGGGCAGTGGGACATATAAAGCAGATTCATACTCACACAAAGTATTGGTGGGAAATGACAAAGTAAACAGGGCAACACCTAAATGCTGAAATGCATAGGGGCTGTGAAGACTAATCAGTACTGAGCAAACATGTCCAATCAGAAAAAAATTACTAGCTGTGGCTGTTGATTCTCTAAACAGTCAGAGGCAAGGAGCAGATGATACATATGTAAACAAGGCCTAGAGACACCATCTAGAAGCAAATGCAAATAAAAGGAATAGACAAAGACTCTCAAAATATTCAGAGGTAAGAAAAGAGACACACAAAGAAGAAAACTAAGGTGAAATAGGACAAGACCTGCAAGAATCTATATAATTTCATGTGACAGGTCACATACTGAATTCTTTGCAAATCAGCAAGAGCATATTCACACTTTGACTCTAAAGTGTCAGATGTTCCCAATTGTTCCCAACGTGTTCATTCTTTTTCTTTTTTGCTGAGCCATAAGGAACCATGACAGCTGCAATGTTACAATTCTGACTGAACCCCTTCACTGCCATGATGTAAGGCACACAGTGGAGCAGAACCGTTTTCAGCTGGCCAGCTCTGTATATACATGTGTATATGTACACATCTACATCATCTGCATCGTTTTCAGCTATACGCTCCTGGCTGATTCAAGAGCATTTTCAGACTTTCACTGTAAAATGTCAGATTTTCTCAAGTGTTCTAATCTGTTAATCCTTTTCCTTTTTCGCTGAGGCACCCAGAACCACAATGTAAGGCATGCAATGAAACAGAACTGCTTGCAGCTGGCCAGCTGGCCAGCTCAATATGACTTACAACCTCTGCATTCTCTTCTCTATAAACTCATGGTCACCCAACTGTGCTGCTTAACCAATTCAGCCACAGAAGGATTTACCCCCTTCCTGACCAAGCCCTTTTTTGCAATACTGCACTGCGTTGCTTTAACTGACAATTGCGTGGTCGTGCGACATTGTACCCAAACATAATTGGTGTCCTTTTTTTTCCACAAATAGAGCTTTCTTCACCTCTGCGTGTTTTATTTTTTGCACTATAAACAAAAAAAAGCGAAAATAAAAAAAAAGCAATTTTTTACTTTTTGCTATAATAAATATCCCCCAAAAATATATAAAAAATAAAATTCTTCCTCAGTTTAGGCCAATATGTATTCTTCTATGTATTTTTGGTAAAAAAAAAATCGCAATAAGTGTATATTGATTGGTTAGCGCAAAAGTTATCGCTTCTACAAAAAATATAGATTTATGGCATTATTATTCATTTTTTTAATTAGTAATGGCGGTGATCTGCAATTTTTATCATGACTGCAACATTGCGGTGGACAGATTGGACATTTTTGACACTATTTTGGGACCCCTGACATGTATACAGCGATCAGTGCTATAAAAATGCACTGATTACTGTGTAAATGTCACTGTCAGGGAAGGGGTTAAAAACTAGGGGGCGATCAATGGGTTAACTGTGTTCCCACAGTGTGTTCTAACTGTAAGGGGATGGGCTTGAACATGACAGAGATCACTGCTCCTGATCACTGGGAGCAGTAGATCCCTGTAATTTGCGTGCAGGGGGGGTGACCAAATGGACGAACCACTCAGGGGAAAAGTGAAATAAATAAGCTCATAAATAATAATAAATACCAACAAATGCCGCAGTCACCATTAAAGTGTTCCCACACCAATCAAGATATAAAATAAAGTAAAAATGTGGCGCTTGCTAGTTAGTAAAATAAGGATACCACTCCTTGGGGAGACTCCACAAGGATGGCTCCAAGCAGGGTCTATATGTTAATATCTAAACTAACAACGTATAGCAACAGATATAAAATAGATGCTATACCCATAAATAAATACAATCCATAAGGTAAACCACTTAAAAAAATATACATAATATGTGCATAATCATAAAAGGCCATAAAAATAGATCAAAAAGTGCATAAATAGCAGAACATGATAAAATCAATAAAATTAGTGCAAAAATTCCATATATGTGCGAGAAATATAAAGTGCAACAAATATTCTGTGCAGAATAAAATACAGCCAAGCAAAAAATGTGAGCAAAAAATTATGTGCAAAATTGCTTGTGCAACAAAAGCTGAGTGCAAATAGTATGCCTGTGCAAATAAGATAAATACTGTGCAAATAGCAACACAAATAGATGAATAATGTGTCAGTCCAAAACACAAGTGCTCAAAAAATGTCTTATTGCACTTCAAAATATTCTAGTGCCGACAACCAGCTCCCATACACAGTGCAATCACTATGTGGATGGATTCCTCTGTGTACAAAATTCTTCTGGTGAAGCAGTAAAGTCCTTTAACGGTTAAAGGTGATCCCATCCATGCATTCCTCCAATGTGATCCCTGTAATGTTGCTAGGCAGAACAGGGAAATGCCTGGTTTACATAGGCATCTCCCCGTTCTGCCTCTCCGTGCCACGATCGCGCGCCACCGGCAGACATCAAGTCTGCAGGCCTGCTAGCCGCCAATGAGGGAGTGACGTACGGGTACGTTATTTTGTGCACCTGTGCCATTCTACCGACGTATATCAGCGTGAGCCAGTTGGCAAGTGGTTAATCAATAGCTGGGATTGCAGCCACTGAAAGCAAATGTGACCACCCTTTGTAGCCACATCTGCTGCCTTTGCTCATCAGGGATGATTGTGTGCCCTCCTGCAGTGCCACTCTCTTTCCAGCCCTTTTTATGCTCCCTCCCTGCTCTTGTCTCCCCCCCCCACCCCCCAGCTGTTACTGGCAGTGAGCCTGGAATCCTGGTTTAAAGGGGAAATAAAGCCAAAGCTCTTTTGGCTCTACTTCTCCGGTAGGTCACAGTACTGCACTTCATTTTGCAGTCCTGTGAACCATTTTCAGTGGGCTAAAGTTTGCTGATGTCACTCAGCTGGTCCAGGCTGTCAGTTTGGATCAATCCTGACTTTAATGTCACGGTGATAAACGGTCTTTGAACACTCAGTTCTCAGTCTTAGAGGCAGCATAGACAGCTGGGTGAGCATGGCAGCTTATTTTTTTTCTAATCCCATACTTCTCTTTTAATGCCATTCTCATTGGTGGATATTCAATTCAGGATGGGAGTGGGGAGGTAGACAAAATACCGTTAAATGAACACAAAAGTACCAAACACATCATAGTTTATTCATACTGAAGGAGGTCCTTAAACATGGCTGGCATCTTCTTGTTGAAAGGCTTTTTTATTCTTGTCACATCAGGTACACAGAGTTCCTACAATGCTGTTTCTCTTTAAGTACAAGTGATACAAGCACTTTCAAAACACATGGGATGACCTCTTAGGGCCTATTCAAATGTGTGCATTCTAGTGTGTTGTGCCTGTGGATCACAGTTTGAGGCTGACTGAGGGTTATTATGCACCTGTGGTAACCAGAGTCACCAATAGGTACCTGGATGTGCATCCCTGCAAAGTGAAGAGGAGATAAAACGTCTGTAGGAAGTCTTTACACACACCTGACACACTCCACAAGAAACAGTCCAGCAGGGATTTCAGTGTAAGCAAAGTTTCATAAGCCACAGAGCTGGCAGATAGGAGATGGGGAAGGTGAGCTGTGTATTTTATTTTTTATTTTTAGTAATCTTAGTAGACAGAGAACTGGAGTCAGATTATATAGACATGTGTGGCTGTGGCTGCTCCCAGCTTTTGCTTGGACCATGTCATGGTCATGATCCCATTGCAGCTGCTGACACAGTGTACTGTGTTGCCTTCTAGTTGAGTGGCAGCTGTAGGTGAACACTTAGTCAAAGTAGGCTGAGGCTCTGGATATGCTGCCACTGGCTGAAGTTACTGCTGATAAATAGTGTAGCTGCTTTTACTTGCAGAAATTGCTGGCGTTTGAAATTATTTCCAGAGATGCAGTTGCTAAGTAATCAATGCACACTAACTTAAGATAAACAGAAAGAAGCTCCAGACCAAAATCAGTTGGAAATGTCTAAGATAACTTTAATTGCTGGTAAAAAAAGTCATATGTAATTATTCAAATATTCATGCTAAGCACAGGATGAAACGTGGAGGGCTTAGAATTTGTTACTTCGGGAGCATGCACGGCTTCTGACATGGCAGACATGTGAGTGAGCTCCAGGTCCCGTCTGCTCTCCGTGACCTCCGCACAGCTACACTGCCCTGCAAAAGCATTGGGGGTAAGCCTAAACATCTCATTGGCTCCTTGGGCACCCCATGGGAAAGATTGACCAGCAGCAACATTTCTATTGTCCGCTGTTTGGGCCACGATTGGGAACAGATATGGATCGGTACCTTACTAGGCCGCAATCCCCAACTTCGAGTTCCCCTGCCGATCCCTTTGCAAAGAAAGACCCTCTTCTGGGGACTGAGGAAGCCAGTAATGCCACGCTGGCTACTAAAACTCTACCTGGGACTAAGCCTCCCCCTCTCAGGCTATTTTAACCCTGGACATACTGGATGACAAGCTGAAGAACCTCCTGCAACAAATCACCCGCAACATTGCAGTGGAGGTGGGCAAGATCTCTTTGGAATTGCAGGGGGAAATCACCCAAATAGGTGAGCGTACTGATGCATTGGAGAATAAGTTTGATGAGCTGGTGAATTATGTACAGGTACTTGAGGAAGAAAACTCTACCCTAAAACAACTGCAAACGGTGGGTGACAATACTACTACCTCCTGGGCCTTTTTAACACACTGGCCCCCACGGTGGTGGATGTTGACGGGCATTTGGACAGGGCCCACAGATCCTTGAGTCCTAAACCTCCATCCGGAGCTATGCTCAGGGATATAATTGTGCGGTTTCACTTTCATGACAGTAAGGAAGCTTTAACCCTGGCCAAGCGCAACAAGTCTTTGCCAGATTACATATAAGGGGGCAAAGATCCAGATATTTAGTGACCTTTCTCCCATCACCTTGTCCAAACAGAGAAATCTTTGCCCTATCACAGCACACCTTCAACATCAACAGGTCCCGTACTACTGGCAATTCCCCTTCCGTCTCATCGTTTCCAAAGAGGGAGCCCAATACAGTCTCCGAGATCTTCAAGAAGGGGAAGCCTTCATCAAAAGTCTGAATCTCCCTCCTTTGTCTGAAGATGACCTGCTTCTTCCCCTCGCACTAGGTTGTCCAATACCTTCTACCCCCAGCCGTATCTGGACCCCTGCCAAGAGTCAGCTGAAGAAGTCTTTTCTCCAGTGGCGGCTGGGGCTCATATTTTTTGAGGGGGTGCAAACAAACTGAAAAATTCAGAAAAAAAACATCAATTGCAGCCTCACTGTACCATCAATCGCAGCCACTGTGCCATAAAACGCAGCCACTGTGCCCATCAATTGACGCCACTGTACCATCAATCACAGCCACTGTGCCATCAAACGCAGCCACTGTGCCCATCAATTGCCGCCACTGTGCCATCAAATGCAGCCACTGTACCATCAAACACAGCCACTGTGCCATCAAACGCAGCCACTATGCCCATCAATTGCCTCCACTGTACAATCAAACACAGCCACTGTGCCATCAATCTATCCCATTCTTATCAATGTGACTCAACATGGTGCAATTTTGTAATTGGTTACTATAAGGGCTGGCCCAAGGCATTGTGGTGCCTGGATCCAAAAATGAAATGCTGCCTCCCTCCAAAAATAGTGTGCCCACCAAAAGGCCCCCACATCCATTATTTTATATCATGACAATTAAAGCTAAAATTAAATGTTATCAGGAAATAAGATTTACATGCAACAATGGTGGTGGTGGTGGTGGGTTCCGTCCAATGCAGCTGTGGTGGTTAGGGGGTTCAGACAATGACAGCGATGGTGGTGGGGGGGTTTGGTCAAAGGCAGTGGTGGTGGTGGGGGAGTTCAGTCAGAGGCAGCGGTGGTGGGGGGGGGGGGTTCAGTCAGAGGCAGCAGTGGTGGGGGGTTCAGTCAGAGGCAGCGTTGGTGGGGGAGTTCAGTCAGAGGCAGCAGTGGTGGGGGGTTCAGTCAGAGGCAGCGTTGGTGGGGTGGTTCAGTCAGAGGCAGTAGTGATGGTGGTAGTGAGGGGGTTCAGACAGAGGCAGCAGTGATGGTGGTGGTGGTGGGGGGGTTCAGTCTGAGGCAGTGGGGATGGGGGTTAAGTCAAAGGGAGATGTGGTGGTGGTGGTGGGTTCAGTCAGAGGTAGATATGGTGGTGGGGAGGGGGGTTCAGTTAGAGGCAGCAGTGGTGGGAGGTGTCAGTCAGAGGCAGCAGTGATGGGGAGGGGGTTTAAGTCAGAGGCAGTGGTGGTGGGGGGGTTCAGTCAGAGGTAGCAGTGGTGGGGGGTGCAGACAGAGGCATCATTGGTGGGGGGGGGGTTCAGTCAGAGGCAGCGGTGGTGGGGGGTTCAGTAAGAGGCAATGGTGGTGGGGGGTTCAGACAGAGGCATGAAGAGGATTGGTGGGCAGTCCGCTGTGTGGGTATGGCAGTGAGTTCTCTGCCCAGGGCTGGACTGGGACACTTTACTCCAAACAACTGGTGTTGGCTCTTCAATCATCCCGCCACCATGGTTGTTATGGTGTCAGGATGATTGAAGCACATTATTTCTATTATTACATTGTAATATAAAATGAAATAGTTCAACTCACCATAATGCAGAATCAGTGGAAGCCCTGAGCGTGTCACTTGCCACTGTTGCCTGCCACCAGATGCAGCGTGTCATTTGCCACGTCACTTGTCAGCAGGTGCAGCTTGTCACTTGCCACATCACTTGTCAGTAGATGCAGTGTGTCACTTGCCATTTCCCTTGTCAGAAGATGCGTGTCACTTGTCACATCACTTGTCAGCAGATGCAGTGTGTCACTTGCCATTTCCCTTGTCAGAAGATGCGTGTCACTTGCCATGTCACTTGTCAGCATATGCAGTTTTTCACTTGCCACTTCGCTTGTCAGCAGAAACAGTGTGTCAGGTTGAAGGGGGCCCATCAGATAGGCTGTATGGGGCCCCATGAGGGGCAGCAAACTCCTGCCTGCCAGTCAGCCCGTTCCGCCCGCTCTGCTGCTTATTTCATGGTCTGATTGGGCAGTAGATGCAGCGCCCCATGGAATGTACAATGGGGTGGAACGTGATGTCATCAGCCGAAAATGATGCAAGACGTGGGAGGCAGCGCGGCCATCATTTCCGGCCTCATGACATTACGTCTGCCCCATCGTGCGTTCCACCATCACCAGGAAGTAGTAGTAAACACTGGTGCTCTGCATCTATTGGCCCAATCAGTCCCCGTAAAATAAGCAGTGGAGCGAGTGGAATGGGCAGGCTGGCAGCTGGGAGTGTGCCGCCCTCTGAAAGTGCCACCTAGGACCCATGGTTCCACCGGGACCCATGGTAGGGCTGGCCCTGGTTCCTATGCTACTTTGGTGTGCTTTACAGTGTGACTTGGCCCAAAGAATATGCAAAAATGCAGCCAAGTAGCATCAAAGTTGCACTTCATAATCACACTAAAAATCATGGCAAAATCATATTACAGTAGTGTGAACCAAGCCTTAAAGTTGAAATCCAGGTATAGATATTTTTTCATAGATACTCTGTCTCAGCTTGGACCATTGTAACTAAGTATAGCATAAATAGCATAGCTGGCTGATACCTCTGGAAGCTGAAAATCACTGTAGTAGCTACTACAGTGATCTCCACTAGATTTAGGTTCCTGTGGTTGCCCTGCTGCATTGTGAACACAGGTAGCCACTTGCTTTGCAAACCAAAGCATAAGGTGCAGGCACTTCTGGAAATAGAGTTTTGATAATCTTTATTCCAATATTACCATGTGAAACAATAGTAAAGGCTAATGCGCTTTGGCAGAAGCCTTGTTCACAGCATAGCCTCTTGCTTTGCACGGGAACCATTCAGAAAATGTTTTGCATTCTCTAAATGAATGCAAATCGGTCCCTGATCGGATGAGGTGAAGATGTGGGACAGTGATCTCTACCTTGTCCAATCATAAAATGCTTTGCATACATTAAGTAATTACAAAGCATTCTATGAATGGTACCCTTATAGAGCAGGCAGCTTCCTGTATTCAGTAAACAGCAGCGCAGCCAATCAGCATGGGACCTGGAAGCTATTGGATATCACTATAGTAGTGGTTCCTACTACAGGAATTTCCAGCTTCCAGAGGGATCACCCAGATATGGTATATATGAAAATATATCCTTACCTGTAATTTAGCTTTGTAATCATAAGCATGGACATGCATGACACATCCCAGTTATGCCTGAGGTCCTCTGCATAAGAAAGTAAAAAAAAATAGATATCATCCTCAATACAACATAACAGTAGATTGACAGGCAGTTAAACAAATTCTATTCAAGGTAAGGGAGGGCTCAGGAAATGGTATTCTAAATAGTCAAGCATGGGAGCTCATCAGGGGAGCCATGGCAAAAAACACAATTTGTTCCTGCCTGAACTCTTCAGGCTCTATGTATAAAGGATTCCCTTTATAAATGTCTCAGCATTCACACAGCTGTTACGAATAATCCCTGTAATGTGTTTAATATGCGTATTTCCTATAATCATCAGCTCCATCTTATGGCCATATTCTTATTATAAATAGACTGTTAGGTGTTAAAAAAAGGTGTTCCATATCAAGCCCATTATGGAAAGAGCATTAAACATAGAAAATCAAAGTATATAAATGTACAGAATGGAGACCCTTATTCAACAACAGGCATGGCCTAAAAGTGAATATAAGGCCAAAATGTTTCTTTCATTTTTAGAGTGAGTAGAGTGCTGTCTTATTACTCCTCCTGGAATATTCACCTCTTCTGTTTGTCCTGGTGACCATTGTCATTTAAAATGATGAAAAAGCACAGATTTTACAATGGGTACAAAAAAACCTTTCTCCTCTCTATCCAAATCTTAAAGGATCAATCGTCGGAGAAAGCAACTCTGAAATCAGTCAGAGCAGTGAGTCATTTTTTTAATCATTATGTAGGGCTGGTTACTTTCAGTGGGATTTCAATATCAGAGCTGACTGACCTAAAAAAAAAATTCAAACAGCTCCAAGCTCCAACAGCGTTTGGGCTATTCTTTCTGACAAACAGACCAAATGATCAGCAGGTTGCAAGTAAAGGTATTTGTTTTTAAATCTAGCTATGTAATTTATTAGTGACATAACTGCAAGCTATGCTATGGAACTATACAACATTCATTGTGCTTTGTGGGGAATTCACCAGAATGAGGATAAGGCCTTTAAAAGGAAAGCTTTGAAAGTATAAAAAAAAAAAAAAAAAAACGAAGTCTCCCTCCTTAGCCCCTTCAAAACACAGAACTATAATTCCCCTCCTGGATAGGTGGTTACTTACCTCCTCTAACAGCTGAGGCCTCGCCTGCAGCCTGGCTGGTGAAAACCCAGTGCCGAGCTGCTCTTGCTTGCACTCAAACATATCACACACTTGAATGGGATGTTGAAGTCTGAAGATAAAGCTCCAGGCTAACATTATGTATACACTATGAACAATTATAGCTGCAAACGGATTTATAATTCCAATCATCCACCCGTGTCTCACACCTCTGCCACACGGCATAGCAAAGCATCTGGCACAATCATTTTGTGGCTCAGTTTTCCAACTTCCCCTCTCATCCCTTCACCTCCAGACTGTTCATTCCTCCAGTTAATCAGCATTATGACAGTGTTGGTTATTTGTCTGATTAGCAGGTCTGGAAGCTAAATCAGAAAATAATGAAATCACCATCCTAGCTATGCAGCCTGGTGCAGGATGTGTGACAAAACTGGCTAAATATCCTTTATCATGTAAAATATTTCACAAGTATTAATTTAAAAAACGTTTACATTTATTTTTTAATGCAAGTGGGATAGGTACCTAAATTTGGCGCAGTATTAGCCTGTTTTAATCCTCTATTTAGCAGCACTAAAACAAAAAGAAGGGGCAAGACTGGAAGCCAAGTTTATTGTATAGAAGGAGGGAAGAGAATGAACAGAGGGACTGACCTCTGATCCTTCTCCTGATGCTTCTTCATTTTCCCCATAACAGGCTGGTGGTGGAGAGATGGCACCAGTGCCCCAGTACATCTCTTTCATAGTCTACTGTGACAGAGAAAGTCTATAACTGTGACAGTGAAAGTGGTGTCAACCTCCTGCTGTGCTGCGTAATTCATAGTACTGGACGGACAGAAATACAACACCCTTACATGTATATTTACTTGGGTAGTTAGCTGTTACCTGGAGTTAAGCTTCAAGATGAACAACACTATATTCACTAACCTAGTTACTTCAGTATTTATATTATAGCAATGTGTTTCTTTTGCATATGTTTCAATAAATTCAATTCTCAGAGACATACAAAACAAACAATATCATGAGATTGACAAAAAGCTTTAACAGTAATTCGGTTTATTGCCTTAAAATTTCATTAAATGGACATTCACCGTCGACAAATGTTTATAATGGGAACATTGGAATCAATATTAAATATTGGAAAGTCAATTTTGGCTGCAATGCAAAAGGTCGCCTGCTACCGCAACATGATTCCTCAGAATACAAAGCAATTGTTTTTCCAGTCTACTTTTCTGGGTTAAACGTGATCATCATTCTTCTTTTTATTACAAGTTTTCATCCTAAAGACACTAGCTCAATTTTATTTTATTTAAAGTTATCCTAATGATGTCTTATATACAGTATAGGACAGATTGAAACCATTCACTGATGAGGCAAGAGGCTGACATCAGAACAAAACTGCTTCCAGAAGGCCACATTAGTAAGACTTATATAAATGAAATTGCCTCTTTTGCTTTAAACTCCTGGTCTCTTTGATTAACACGAACCCCTTAACAAAAGTGTTCCTCATACTTTGCCAAGTAAAAAAAGCCACTGATTGTAGCTATTCATTAAAAAAAAAAATGATTTCCCCTACAAATCCACCGGCTCTGCTTCCCACACTGTTCCTCTGCAGTTTGTGCAAACAGTCTCTGTCCACCGTGTTCATTCCAATCAATCTCCCTCATCTCTTTGTGTTCTTTGATCCCTCATTCCCAGTCTGTCTGCGTTCTTGATCCCCTGTGGCTTTACACACCTGTCCTGGACTCTCCTCTTGTCAGTAGCTGTCAGCACACAGGGGGACACAGGGAGTCCCCTGACAGTACAGTAAAAAAAAAAAAATGATCTCAGTACAGTTTACCACTTGCTTACTGGGCACTTAAATCTCCTTCCTGCCCAGGCCAATTTTTAGCTTTCAGCGCTGTCTCTTTTTGAATGACAATTGCGCAATCATACAACATTGGGCCCAAATTAAATTTGTATCATTTTTTTTCACACAAATAGAGCTTTCTTTTGGTGGTATTTAATCACTACTGTGTTTTTTATTTTTTTGCTAAAAAGTAGAAAAAAAAACAACATTTAAAAAAAAAAAAGTTTCATAGTTTGTTATAACATTTTGAAAACAGGTAATTTTTCTACTTCACTGATGTGCGCTTATGAGGCTGCACTGATGGGCACTGATGAGGCGGGACTGATAGGTGGCATTTATGGGCACTGAGAGGGGGCACTGATGGGTGGCACTGATGGATGGCACTGATGGGCATTGATAGGTGGCACTGAAGGGCACTGATAGGTGGTACTCATAGGTGGCACTGCTGGGCACTGATGGGTGACACTTATGGGCGCTGGTAGGCACTGGTAGGTGACACTGATGGACATTGATAGGTGGCACTGGTGGGCACTGGCAGGTGGCACTGGTGAGCACTGATAGGCAGCAGTAATATACATAGGGCACACAGGCGGCGCAATCCAGGGAGGACGTACATGGATGCCCTCCCGGCAATTAAGGAAGACACTCTGAGGAAGACACACAGGCGGCGCAATCCAGGGAGGACGTACATGGATTATCTGGTGTTTTAACAGATTGTATGTTAAAGATTGGTGCACTGGAAGCACCTTAAGCTTGTGATTACTTCAATTGAGTTTAATAAAATGATGTGGTTTTAAAAGATATAAGCACTATGTAGCTTGTTTTCATCTACATGTCACAGAGGAGATTGATCCAAGGATAAGCACAGGAGCCTGGAGATTCCTTGATAATTGTGCCCAGGGATGGCTCTCCAGCGCTGATTGGCCAAACTTAAGTGTGAGGTCACACACCCTGAATTGAGGATATTACCACAGGCACAGAGCACAAGAGTGGTGACACTTTGATTATGTGTGGAGCACTATCGCATGGGTAACACTAAAAAGTTTACAAAGGATTTGCACTGATGGACTTATGTTTTTGTAGACACTGAAGCAGTGCACAGAAGGACATTCATTTTGCATGTTTCTTTCACTGATGTCATTTTCACAGAATATTTCTTTATTTTTTTAGAAACCTAGAAGTTAGAGTTAATGTCATGTTTTTAATAAAACTCTAATAAAGTTCTAATGGGTATTTTATTTTTGGAATACCTACTTCAGTTTGAATTAAGTGGTACATCTAGGTCATGCCTTACCATATCAAGTCTACTGTGTATAAATGTTTTAATAATTGGATTGTCTCTCTCAGTATATCTTATGCCCCGTACACACGGTCGGAAATTCCGACTGAAAATGTCCGATCGGACCATGTTGTCGGAAAATCCGCCCGTGTGTAGGCTTCATCTGACTTTTTCCGTCGGAATTTCCAACGGAAAAAATTTGAGATCCTGCTCTTAAATTTTCCGACAACAAAATCCGATCAGACTTTTTCCGATCGTGTGTAGAGAATTCCGACGGACAAAGTGCCACGCATGCTCAGATCAAATTACGAGACCAAAGCTATTGGCTACTAGCCTCTACGTAGTTCCGTCATACGCAACGAAAGTCACCACGTTCAGAATGATCGGATTTTCCAACAACTTTGTCCGACCATGTGTATGCAACACCAGTGACGGGCAAAATCTGACGGAAAAAATCTGACGGATTTTGTGGCCAGAATTTTTTTTTTTTTTTTTTTTATGTTTTCAATAGTTTTTTATTGAGTCGATAATAAAGTGGTAAAACAATAATAGTAATAATAATGAAACAGGTTCAAATCTGCATCAACATTACAGAGTTAACAATTCAACAGAAACATGGAGTAGCAGATGAAGGTAGAGTATCTGTTAACAAGAAGGCGTCGGTGAGGTGGTAAACCTGCAATTGATCCTATATCGCTGAGATACATTGAATATGGGGGAGGTTAGAGGGAAGGGAAGGAGAGGGGGGGGGGGGGGGGAGAATAGTCACCATCTTAGAACGTGTTCAAGGCCTGGATCGCGAGTCAATGTGTAAAACCTCCGATCTCGTTAAACATTTCAGACTTTGACTGTACACTTAGTGTTGCATAACCATAAATTCCATTTGTCTCTAAATGAATTTAGTGAAAGATTAGTAATAGCCAGTAATTTCTCCATTTCACATTGGTGATTTAATGTACGTACAGCATCTAAAGGGGAGGGTGGGTTAGATTTATTCCAAAGTCTCGTAATTGTGAGTTTAGCAGCTAGAAGTAACTGTGTTGTTACAACTCTAATATTGGGCGGTAATTCCTGAGTGGTCAAATGTAGGAGTGCTAGTTCAGGGCAGGGGGTAACATGACTACCTGCTATGTCTGAAAGTGTGGAGAAGATTTTATTCCAAAATGATCTCAAAGATATGCATGACCATAGAACGTGAAATAACGTACCTGATTCACCACAGTTCCTCCAGCAGAGGGCTGTATGAGAGGGGTAAAATTTTGAAAGTTTAAATGGAGTGAGATACCATGAGTGGATGACCTTCTGGTACATTTCCCAATGGTTCGCACATCTAGTTGAGGCATATGTGATAGAAAATGTTTTTTCCCAGTAAGTATCTGTAAAGGATTTTCCCAGTATTCCCTCCCATTTTGCAATGGTGGTGGGTTTCGAAGGTGAGTTGTGTGTGTTAAATGTAGTATAGAATAGGGATATCCCTTTTAGGGGAACTTTAGGTTCTTGGAAGAATGTAAGTATAGTAGCCGGTATATCTAAGTATAAGGGCAAGGTTTGTTTGTGGAGGAAGGATCTGATTCGTAAATAAGTAAATTGCGTCAGGGGTGGGAGGCGAAATTGAGAAGAAAGGTCTGCAAAGGTTTGTATTGAAGTTCCTCGGTATAGGTCTCTAATTAGGGTGATTCCACTGGTTTCCCATATTCTCAGGTCAATATGTGGAATAAAGTGGTAGAGGACAGATAATGGGACAGGGGTTTTGCATAATGACCCTTTCTCTAGAGGTGAGAAAGGAATATCCAGCCACATCTTGATGGATGCTTGAACTGTTGGGACCAATGATCTAGGTGGCGGAGCTCCTATTTTAAAGGCGATTAATGCTGTTCTAAGATCCGTATGTAAGATCGAATCAGATTCCATGTGTGCCCATGTTTTGTACTTGGAAGGCGTCCACCAATATTTAATTTGATCCACAACACAGGCTTTGTAGTAAGCCCTGATATTAGGGATTCCCATCCCACCTTGTTTTCTATGTCTAGTCATAGTGTTGAGCGAGCATCTTGGAGGTTTATGGTTCCATATATACTGTGTAAAGAGTTTCTGAGCAGATGTAAAGAAGTTATGTGGCAGAGGGATAGGCAGGGTGCGAAATAAATAGAGGAGTTTTGGTAATATTAGCATTTTTAGGGACGCTATTCTTCCTGCTGTTGAGAGTCCATGACTTCTCAATTGAGATAATTGTTGGGGTAAGGATTCCAAAAAGGGTTTGTAGTTATGTTTGTAGAGTTGTGAAGTGTGTGGTGTCAGATGGATGCCCAGATATGGCAGTGAGTGCGAGGACCACGGGAAGGGAAAGGTTCTAGACAAGGCCGACTGTAGGGGGGAGGAGATGTTGATTCCTAACATTTGGGATTTGGATGCATTCAGTTTATAATAGGATACTACACTGAATTCTTCCAGGAGGTTCCATGTCATCTGTAGTGATGTAGTGGGATTAGAGAGTGTAAGCAGGACATCATCCGCAAAGAGACTGACTTTATGTTCAGTCCCATTCACGGAGATGCCGGTTATATTAGGGTGCATTCGTATTCTTTCAGCTAACGGTTCCATGAGAAGTGTAAAGATTATGGGCGATAGAGGGCAACCTTGTCTAGTACCGTTGGTTATGTTGATCGATTTGGAGGTGATACCAGAGGAGAGAACCTTGGCGGAGGGGGTAGAGTAGAGGGACAGTATGGCAGTCTGCAACCATCCCTGAATACCAAAGGAGTCTAATACTGCTTTAAGGTATCCCCAGTGAACCCTATCAAACGCCTTCTCCGCATCCAAGGAGAGGAGCAGAGAAGGCGTTCGAGAGGATCCGGCCCGGGAGATTAAGTTTATAAGTCGTCTAGTGCCATCTGGGGCTTGGCGGTCTGGGACAAAGCCCACCTGATCAGGATGTATAAGACTAGGTAGAATACTTTGCAGCCTAAGTGCTAGCAGTTTGGCGTAGATCTTTACGTCAGTGTTGAGAAGCGAGATAGGCCTATAGTTAGCTGGGTTAGTAGGGTCTTTACATGGTTTAGGAATAGTCACTATCACCGCTCTCAACATTTCAGGTGGGAAAGATCCAGAGGTAGAGGCAAGACTGAAGACCGCTTGTAGGTGTGGGGCAATTTCGTTTGAGAGGTGTTTGTAAAACTCATTGGAGAAACCATCATCTCCTGGAGATTTATGATTTGGGAGTTTTTTAATAATTGAGCTTATTTCCTGAGTAGTAAATGGTTGTGAGATAGACTGGAGTTGGTCACTAGTTAGACTAGGGAGCTTAACCTTAGTCAGGAAAGAATTAATAAGCTCTGGAGAGGGTTGAGGGGTAGAGGTATCACTGCGAAGATCATAAAGAGATTGGTAAAAATCAGCCAAAGCGTTAGCAATGTCCCTGGGATTAAATAGGGTTTTGTGGGATACTGGATGGTTAATTGTGGTTACGGTTCTTTTAATCTGTTGCAGCTTGACTTTTTTAGCTAGCCAGGCAGGGGGAGAGTTACGAAGTTTATCATCGAATTCTAGCGTAATCGGGGCATGGTCGGACCAGGAAATTGTACCAATGTCAGCACAGAGAACATTTTGTAAAGACAATTTATCAGTTAAGAAAAAGTCAATACGTGAGTAAGAGGCATGAGCTGCCGATAAAAATGTGAAGTCCTTTTCCGATCCGTGGAAACACCTCCAGATGTCATATAAACCATGTTTGCTTAGAAGTGGAGCTATGGTGTGCACAGGTCTTTTTGAAGGGGTACTAGAGTCCACATCTGGATTAAGAGCTATATTAAAATCTCCACCAATCAGTATGGTTCCTTGCCTTTCTTCCAAAACCTTTGTGAGTAGAGGGACAAGAAACTGCCGCTGTTTCACATTTGGGGCATAGAGATTAACTAGCGTGAATGTTGTTTGATTCAGTTCGCAGATAAGAATGAGATAACGTCCTTGGGGATCTGCTATAGTACGTATGTGGCGGAAATTGACTGAGTCTTTAACAGCAATAAAAACTCCACAAGTTTTTTTCGGGCCGTTGGACATGTATAGATGAGGGAAGTGCCGGAAGTTCAGACGCGGGCATTTGGTTGTCGCAAAATGCGTTTCCTGAGCAAAAATTATGTCTGCTTTGAGTGATCGAGCTTCCTGTAACAAGGCATTGCGTTTAAAAGGACTATTAAGCCCTTTGGCATTAAGGGACATAATCTTTAAAGGCATGATAACTGTTGGGTAAAGGCTGTGAGATTGTCGCCTAATGGGATATCATACACAGGAGAAGTAGGAGATGCGTACCTGGTGAACGTATGGAGTAGTATCATAGAGACAAGTCCACCTGCAGTCGAGTTGATCAGGGCAATCAGCTTTAATAGATGAGAGGTAGGATCCACACATCTGAGTGGTTGTAACTTTGTCATAGGCCGTGGATAAAGGATTCTTCCTTTGCGATCAGCTTCCAAAACGGTGACTAGAAGAGTGTAGAGGGTCAAAACATAGGGTAGATAGGGAGAGAACAAAAATAACATGTTAAGAAATTCCTGGCAATGCAGGCACAATGGGCAGCAAGGTTGCTATAGGGTCTAGGGCAAGAGAACGAGCAGTGCAGCGCACTGAACTGTCAACGGGTGCAAAAACCCAGTGAATGAGTGAGCTCCTGTCCTCACAATAGAGGTGAAGTAACAGGGACAGGTGAAGGCTCCTTTACTGGTGTAAAGGCTGTTCAGGTCCAGTCGGGTTGTAGGTGTACAGGTGCGGGCGGAGTTGGAGGCTGCGCGTCGGGTGGGAGAAGTTGCCACTGTTTAAATAGCTGAATACCTTTATCCACACTATAGATGGGGTATAATTTACCATTCCATGTAACCAGTAGTTTGGTAGGGAACCCCCAACGGTATATGATGCTGTTGTTGCGCAGGATTTTGGTGAGTGGAGTGAGTTTCTTCCTATTGATAGCCGTCTGCTGCGATATGTCCGTGAATAGGGAGATACCCATAAATTCTTCCAGAACTGCTGGGCTCTGTTTGGCGGCCGCCATAATGCGCTCTTTCACGTGGTAGTAGTGGATGCGTGCCAGAGTGTCTCTAGGCGCGGTGTCGGGTAGAAATTTGGGTTTGGGTATGCGGTGCGCTCTATCAACACAGAGTTCAATGTCACTCAGGGCCGGGATCAAGGCCTTCATGAGGCGCTGTACAAAGGTAGTGAGCTCATTAGGGGGTATAGTTTCAGGAATGCCTCTGAATTTAATATTATTCCTTCTGGAGCGGTCCTCCAGATCCGCCATTTTGTTTTGCAGGCGTTGGAGCTCAGATTCTTGATCAGTGTATGCATCTACCAAGTCATTGTGTGCGGCATACAGTTCTGCCATTTTAGTTTCCAGATGTTGAATTTTACCTGTGTGAGATTGTACTACCTCATTTAAGGGGCCAAACATGTCTGAAAAGTCACTATGCAGTGTTCTCCTCAGGGAGAGCAACATATTTTTCATTGTGCTCTCTGAGATAGGCTGTTCCGTCGCTGGGAACATCTCTATTGGGGCTCCCTGAGTTGCATCCTGCAATACAGCCTGTGCTGCAGCCTGCTGAGTTTTAGGGGAGAGTGGGTCCTCATCTCTGCGCTGTTTAGATTTGGCTGGGCTTCTGGTGGTGGGGGTAGAAGGAGGGGAGAACCCTCCTAGCTCATCAGTCAGTGTGGTCTGATTCCCATATGCTGACTGTGTACAGTGCGCGCTCTTAGGGCAGGTTCCGGCGCCATTTTGTCTGCCCTGTGGAGGAGCCGCCGGGTAAAAATCTCTGAGCCGTTGTGGCGGCTTGTTAGCCTTACGCCGCTTAGACATTGCTCCGGGTGTTCCCGCTATAGGCAGCCGTGTGGGGAGTCTTATTGCGGCGCGGAAGCTAATCACCTGTCCCCGCTGTGAGCCGCTGAATGTGTGAGGGAACCGGAGCTCCAGATTACGCGGCCATCATCTTCGCCGGCCGGACACGCCCCCCCCTGTGGCCAGAATTTTTGACCGTGTGTACGGGGGCTTAGGCAATGGTTAGGTCTGGTTGTCTCTCCTTGAGGCCAGAACAGACAGTGTCTGTTAACATGTCCTGCCAATGCAGCAGTTTGTCTTTTAAGGAGGAGCCTTGGACTCTACTCAACTTCCATGCCATGAGAGCTTTGCAATCAGCAGGTGCTAGTTACCATCAAATTGTGGACCCATGATTTGAGTCTTCATGTCTCCCTTGTCTCTACAAAGCTTCTAGGCTCCAGGGTCCAATCCAGCTCCTAACTCTATCAATTAATGTCTTTTAAACAAAGAATTTTTTTATTTAACTACAGGACATATGTTTTTGTCTGTATTGGCAAGTATAAGAAATGTCCGCTAGAAGGCAGCAAAAATACTGTGTGTAGGATAAAAGTTATCATCCACCCATCACTAACATAAGTGCTACTTGTTGAATGAATAATATCATATATTTATTGGTACTATTTGTAGGAATGATGCATAGCTCCCAACTGTCCCTGATTTTGAGGGACTGTTCCTGATTTGGAGCAATGCTCCCCTGCCCCTCTTTCCTCCTCATTTGTCTCTCATTTTGGTCTGATCTATATAGTTGGATATAAAATGCACTTTTTATCTTTCAAAAAGTGTTCCCCAGTGCTAAACCTTTCATTCAATTTCTAAATTGCTGCATTTGTACATTTTAACCACTTGCTTACTGTGCACTTAAACACCCTTCCTGCCCAGACCAATTTTCAGCTTTCGGTGCTCTCACACTTTGAATCACAATTACTCAGTCATGCAACACTGTACCCAAATGATTTTTTTGTCCTTTTTTTCCCACAAATAGAGCTTTCTTTTGGTGGTATTTGATCACCTCTGGGTTTTTTATTTTTTGCGCTATAAATGAAAAAAGACGGAAAATTTTGAAAAAAAACGAATTTTTCTTAGTTTATGTGATAAAATTTTGCAAATTATTAATTTTTCTTCATAAATTTTGGCCACAATTTATATATGCTACATATCTTTGGTAAAAATAACCCAAATTAGTGGATACTATTTGGTCTTTGTGAAAGTTATAGAGTCTACAAGCGGTGGTGCGAATCATACAAAATTGATCACATCTGATGTACTGGTGACCTATCTCATTTCTTGCGACCCAAACAAGCCAGGAAAGTACAAATACCCCCCAAATGACCCCTTTTTGAAAGTAGACATTCCAAGGTATTTAGTAAGAGGCATGGTGAGGTTTTTGATGTTGTAATTTTTTTCCCACAATTCTTTGCAAAATGAAGAATTTTTATTTTTTATTTTTTCCCCACAAAATGTTCATTGTAATAGGTTATTTCTCTCACATGGCATGTGTATACCACAAATGACACCCCAAAATACATTCTGCTACGCCTCCTGAGTATTACGATACCACATGTGTGGGACTTTTACACAGCCTGGCTACATACAGAGGCCCACCAGTGAAGTAGCACCATCAGGCGTTCTACATGCATAAATGACACATCTCATTTCTCAACCACCTATTACACTTTTGAAGGCCCTGGAGCACCAGGACAATGGAAACGCCCACAAAGTGACCCCATTTTGGAAAGCTAACACCCCAACGTATAATCTATGAGGCATAATGAGTCTTTTGAACGGTTCATTTTTTTCCAGAAGTTATGGGAAAATGTGGAAAAAAAATGAAAACGCATTTTTCTTACGCTAAGTTGTTCATTTATAAGATATTTCCAACACATAGCATGTACATAGCAAAAATTACACCCAAAATACATTCTGCTACTCCTCCTGAGTATGGCGATACCAAATGTGTGAGACTTTTACACAGCCTGGCCACATACAGAGGCCTGCCAGTGAAGTAGCACCTTCAGGCGTTCTACAAGCATAAATGACACATCTCATTTCTCAACCACCTATTACACTTTTGAAGGCCCTGGAGCACCAGGACAATGGAAACGCCCACAAAGTGACCCCATTTTGGAAAGCTAACACCCCAACGTATAATCTATGAGGCATAATGAGTCTTTTGAACGGTTCATTTTTTCCAGAAGTTTTGGGAAAATGTGGAAAAAAAATGAAAACGCATTTTTTTTACGCTAAGTTGTTAATTTATAAGATATTTCCAACACATAGCATGTACATAGCAAAAATTGCACCCCAAAATACATTCTGCTACTCCTCCTGAGTATAGCGATACCAAATGTGTGAGACTTTTACACAGCCTGGCCACATACAGAGGCCCGCCAGTGAAGTAGCACCTTCAGGCGTTCTACAAGCATAAATGACACATCTCATTTCTCAACCACCTATTACACTTTTGAAGGCCCTGGAGCACCAGGACAATGGAAACGCCCACAAAGTGACCCCATTTTGGAAAGCTAACACCCTAACGTATAATCTATGAGGCATAATGAGTCTTTTGAACGGTTCATTTTTTTCCAGAAGTTTTGGGAAAATGTGGAAAAAAAATGAAAACGCATTTTTTTTACGCTAAGTTGTTAATTTATAAGATATTTCCAACACATAGCATGTACATAGCAAAAATTGCACCCCAAAATACATTCTGCTACTCCTCCTGAGTATGGCGATACCAAATGTGTGAGACTTTTACACAGCCTGGCCACATACAGAGGCCCGCCAGTGAAGTAGCACCTTCAGGCGTTCTACAAGCATAAATGACACATCTCATTTCTCAACCACCTATTACACTTTTGAAGGCCCTGGAGCACCAGGACAATGGAAACGCCCACAAAGTGACCCCATTTTGGAAAGCTAACACCCTAACGTATAATCTATGAGGCATAATGAGTCTTTTGAACGGTTCATTTTTTTCCAGAAGTTTTGGGAAAATGTGGAAAAAAAATGAAAACGCATTTTTTTTACGCTAAGTTGTTCATTTATAAGATATTTCCAACACATAGCAAGTACATAGCAAAAATTACACCCCAAAATACATTCTGCTACTCCTCCTGAGTATGGCGATCCCAAATGTGTGAGACTTTTACACAGCTTGGCCACATACAGAGGCCCAACATCCATGTAGCACCATCAGGTGTTCTAAAGGCATAAATTACACATTTCATTTCCTGAGTACCTATCACATTTTTGAAGGCCCTGGAGCACCAGGACAATAGAATTACCCACAAAGTGACCCCATTTTGGAAAGAAAACACCCCAATGTATATTCTATGAGGCATAATGAGTCTTTTGAACATGTAATTTCTTTCCACAAGTTTTTGGAAAATGTGGAAAGAAAATTTAAAACCAATTTTTTTTCTTACAAAGTTGTCAATTTAGAAGATCTTTATAACACGTAGAATGTACATAGCCAAAATTACACCCCAAAATACATTCTGCTACTCGTCCTGAGTATGGCGATACCCCATGTGTCAGACTTTTCCACTACCTGGCCACATACAGAAGCCCAACATGCAAGTAGCACCTTTAGGCTTCTAACACATAGCATGTATACACCAAGAATTGCACCCCAAAATACATTCTGCTGAGCAAAGGGTAAAAAAAAAGGCTCACCTGTGGTTCTAGCAGGCAGGAATACCGTTCCAGAGCAGTCAAAGTTCAGTTCAGGTAACAGGCATAGGTATGGCTAGTTCAGGTAACAGGCAAAGGCATGGCCAGTTCAGGTGCCAGGCAAAGGCATGGCCAGTTCAGGTGCCATGCAAAGGCACGGCCAGTTCAGGTGCCATGCATAGGCACGGCCAGTTCAGGTGCCATGCAAAGGCACGGCCAGTTCAGGTGGCAGGCAGAGGCATGACCAGTTCAGATGGCAGCAGGTGGCACTTTGTACATTAGGCCTTGGTCAGGTAAGACCTGAGGACAGGGGTAGAGGCTTCTTCCCACCCAAATCTCTACGAAGCCTCCGAGTCTCCAGACCCTAATCCGAGAAAACAAAACCTGGAGAAAAATGTTTTCTCCACTCGGAAAACCTTTTCTGGAGCCCCTCACATGTGAGACCCCTGTGCTGTACAGTGGCAGGGCAAATGATCAGTTCAGGAGGCAGGCAAAAAGAATGGTCATTTAACAGGCCGAGGTCAATTCACGTTGAAGGCAGAAAGATGTTTGGCAGAGGCATAGTCGTTAACAGTCCGGGTCATTCACAGAAATGGCAGAAAGTGGAAACTGGAAAAAAGTCATCTAATAGTGCAGTGAAGTATGATAGCTTCGAAAGCACGTTCCAATACAGAGGCCTGGATGGGAGGGACAGTCGGGACAGTAGTATCGGGTGTCGCGGCGATTTCCCCTACTTGAACACACACGACATTTTTTTGGGGGTTTGCGACCTGTTTGGGTAGGAGGGAGAAGTTCAGGAAAGTGCCTTTCATGGAGTCTGGATACTTCATCAGAGCGAATTAGTTGAGTGGGTTGGCCATGGGGATAGATGAGGGCTGTGAGGACGTCTTCTTGAAATCTTAGATAGGTCATGGAACTTTGGGTGCACTTAGAAAAAATAATATAGGAATTGAACATGGCTAGTTGCATCAAATAAATGGCGACTTTTTTGTACCAAAAAAGCGATCTCCTGGTGGCCAAGTAGGGCTGCATCATCTGGTCGTTCATATCCACCCCCCCCATGTATAGGTTATACTCGTGGATACATTTTGGCTTCTGGACGGCGCCTCTTCTTCTCTGCAGTTCCACCAAGGTGTCGTTGTGTATTGTGGAAAGGATGTAGACGTCTCTTTTTTTGTCTCGCCACTTCAGCGCTAGTACCTCTTCAGTCCGCATACTGGCCTTTTCACCCGTCTTCAAGTTCTTGGTGACCAATGTCTGTGGAAAGCCTTTGCGGTTGGTCCGCGCTGTCCCACAGGCCACAGTCTGCTTTAGGTAGAGATGGCGGAAAAGTGGGAGACTTGTGTAGAAATTGTCTACATATAGGTGATAACCTTTCCCAAGCAGTGGTTGGATCAGCTGCCAGACAATTTTGCCACTTGTTCCCATGTAGGTAGGGCATCCAGGGGGGTTTAGCTTTTTGTCTTTTCCCTCATAAATTATGAAATCATATGTGTAGGCCGTGGCCCTGTCACACGCCTTATAAAATTTTACCCCACGTCTGGCTCGTTTACTGGGCATGTATTGTTGGATTCCAAGTCTTCCAGTGAAGTGTAATAGTGACTCATCTACACAGATATTTTTATCTGGGGTAAACAGTCGTTTGAAGCTGGCGCAAAAAAAATTGATTAGGGGCCGAATTTTGAATAATTTATCATAACTGGGATGATTTCGAGGGAGGCATTGGGCATTGTTATTGAAATGTAAAAATCGCATTATCATTTCATAACGGGTTCTGGGCATCATTGATGAATAGATCGGCATGTGGTGGATATGTAGGGTAGACCAGTAGGAATGGAGTTCATTTTTTTTTTGTCAGCCCCATGTTGAGGGTTAGGCCAAGGAAAATTTTAAATTCTTCAATGGTGAGGGGTTTCCAAACAAAAGGGCGGGCATAGGAAGAACTTGGATTGTTGGCTATATGTTGGCTGGCATATAGATTACATTGCTCCACAATGTAGGTTAGGAGATCATTGGGAAAAAATAAGTGAAAATAATAAAGTGGGGTTACATTTTCCGTCCGTATCTGAGGGCCTGGCTGGGCTGTAAAAAGGGGAATTACAGGTTCTACTGACGTATCGGGCAGCCATGTTGGATACAGTAGAACATCTGGAAGGGTAGTACTGCCTCGTTGATGTGATGCTCCATTGCTAGCATCTGGCCTATCCCGGAGTGCTGTGCTGCTGGTGGATGCCTGCATATCATCCTGGAGTGCTGCCAAAGTGCTGTGTGGATGCTGCATTGCTAGCATCTGGCCTATCTTCTAGGAAGGTTGCCAAAGTGCTGGTGGATGGCTGCCTATCCCGGAGTGCTGTGCTGCTGGTGGATGCCTGCATATCATCCTGGAGTGCTGTGCTGCTGGTGGATGCCTGCATATCATCCTGGAGTGCTGCGCTGCTGGTGGATGCCTGCGCCTGCTCATTTCTCCTCCTTCTCTTTGTTAGGATTCTATCATCCTCTGTTTCCATCTCGGAGCCACTGCTGTCCACTGGCTCATAGTCGCTATCCGAGTCTGACAGAGAGAGTTCCCCGCTACTCTCGTCTGACATACTTTGGAGTATCTGGCAAGCCTCCTCTGCGCTGTATGACCTTTTAGTCATGTTGACTGGCAGATGCGACTGATGGCGGGCAGATGCGACTGATGGCGGGTGTCAGATGTGCCTGATGGCGGGCGGACAGATGTGCCTGATGGCGGGCGGACAGATGTGCCTGATGGCGGGCGGACAGATGTGCCTGATGGTGGCGGGCTGATGTGTTTGGTGGCGGGCGGCTGATGGCCGGAAGATTTGCGGATTATGGCGGGCAGATGTGCCGGATGATGGCGGGCAGCTGTGCCGGATGATGGCGGGCAGCTGTGCCGGATGATGGCGGGCAGATGTGCCGGATGATGGCGGGCAGCTGTGCCGGATGATGGCGGGCAGATGTGCCGGATGATGGCGGGCAGATGTGCCGGATGATGGCGGGCAGATGTGCCGGATGATGGCGGGCAGATGTGCCGGATGATGGCGGACAGATGTGCCGGATGATGGCGGACAGATGTGCCGGATGATGGCGGGCGGACAGATGTGCCTGATGGCGGGCGGACAGATGTGCCTGATGGCGGGCGGACAGATGTGCCTGATGGCGGGCGGACAGATGTGCCTGATGGTGGCGGGCTGATGTGTTTGGTGGCGGGCGGCTGATGGCCGGAAGATTTGCGGATTATGGCGGGCAGATGTGCCGGATGATGGCGGGCAGCTGTGCCGGATGATGGCGGGCAGATGTGCCGGATGATGGCGGGCAGATGTGCCGGATGATGGCGGACAGATGTGCCGGATGATGGCGGACAGATGTGCCGGATGATGGCGGACAGATGGACACTGTGTTTTGGGGACACTGTGTTTTGGGGACACTGTGTTTTGGGGACACTGTGTTTTGGGGACACTAGCTAGGTGATCAGTGGGTTAACAGCAGACAAACAGCTATATAACTCACTGATCTCCTGGCTGCAGCACAGATCTCTCTTCCTCTCCTCACTGACAGGCTCTGTGTGAGGAGAGGAAGAGATGAGAGCAGTTACAACTGCTCTCTATTTACATTACATGACGACTGTGATTGGACACAGTCGTCATGTGATCAGGAGGGCCAATCAGATGGCCCTCCTGTCTCACACTGCTCAGCTGTCTCTGGGGGACACAGGCAGATCGGGATCGCGCCGCTGCGCGGGCACGCAGTGGCGCGATCTCCTGTCATCTGCCGCCCTTCCCCCTTTGTTGACATTGCGATGGCTGTGATTAGACACAGCCATCGCATGGATCAGGAGGGCAAATACATTGCCCACCTGCCGTGCCGAGATGCGGCGGGGGCGGGGGACACGCGCGCATCGGGATCGCGCGGATGCGCGGGAGCGCGCCCGCGCGATCCCGCTACTTCTGAAGGACGTTCCGGAACGTCCAGTCAGAAGTAGACGGCTCCCACCCGGCCGTATATGTGCAGTGGCCGGGTGGGAAGTGGTTAAAAGCCAATATAAAGAAATAGTAGTAGTAAATTCTCCTTTAAGGGGGTGTGACAGGGGGCGTGGTGTCCTATGCCTACATACGTTTGTTAGTAGGTGTCCCTCATTCCTATCTCAAAATGTTGGGAGGTATGAGGATGTTTTCTTTCCTCCACTGGCAGTGATAGTATAGCTTGCAGGGCGAATGTTTTTGTTTGTAGCTCACTTGCAGAGGAAATCTTTTGTTCATCTACTGACTTGTCTTGCCACTAGAGGGCAGCAAAAATTCAGTATCACAGCTAGGGCAAACTTCTTTGTCCATCCACTAACATTAATAAAGGATCAAACTGGGATCGGTGTCTGGAGCTTCTAAGAATTCCCTTTTTGGACAAAATGCATTAGGAGGAACATTTTTGATGTTGAAGTTATTATACATGCTCCCAGTCATACAGGTAATAGCTTACGTTGCACAATTTTTGCATATATGAAAGCATTGTATAGTCAGTGTTATACATGATTTCTACAAGAACGGCTTGGGTAATCTATACTATCTGAGCTTTTTCTTTTTTTGTGGACCTTGATTATGAAATGTGACATCACATGTGAATGAGGAGTTGTGAATTGTTAATTAACACTCTATTGGGATTTTACCATAATCACACTCAGATTGACCTCTAGGCTTCAAGGTCCTACCTCCTGATAAGTCTTGAATTTAACTGTTTGGTGGCGATTCACTTTGATAGTCACAGAAGTCTCTTCCATGTTGTGAAAATTACACTGAAATAAATCAACACAGTTTCACTTTGGGGTTTCTTTAAATATCATAGTGGAGGACTTGTTGTTTTATTTGGACTTTCTGTTAAATAGTCTCACTACTGTCGCTGCACTACTGTATATAGGTTATTTTTAAAAAAGTAACTCACTTTTGTTGAGAAAAAAAAACATCCCTCTCTGGGTGACCTATTTACAGTACATTTCAAAGATTTTAACAAACTTTGTTGCAGATTATTACCTTTTGTTATTCTGAAGAAATAGCTGTTTGTCTGTGTCCATGTGCAAATGAATGTGAACGAGAGTGATTTTCAAATTAACAATCGGTTACGGCACTTTCAGGGTTCTAATGAGGAAAGTGGCGTAAAGTGTTGCATGACTGCGCAACTACCAGTAAAGTAGTGCAGTGCTGAATAGCAAAAAAAGCCTCTGGTCATGAAAGGAGTAAAACCTTCCAGAGCTCAAGTGGTTAAGGTTGTTATTAGTCACCAGTGTAATGGTGTTAATAACATTGTTACATATACATCTGCATAGTAACCAATCGGTTTTTAACTTCAGTTTGCTCAGTGATTGCAAAGGTATTTTTTTTTCTATTAACAAACATATCTATACTTACCTGCTCTGTGCAATGGAATTGCACAGAGCGGCTGCGAACCTCCTCTTTTCGGGTCCCCAACCGTCACTCCTTGCCCCTCCTTTCTGTCCAGTGCCCCCCATGGGAAACTGTATCCCATGGGGGGCACTGGACAGAAAAGAGGGGCCAGGAGTGCACTTGACAGAGGGGAGGGACCAGGAGCACTTGTGTGTGCCGCATCCATTGACACAGACAGCAGAACTCGGCCCTGTCCACCGCTCCCTCGTCACTGGCTTTGGTTGATAGCACTAGAAGCTAATGGCTCCCGGTGTCCAAGCAAAGCCAGTGAGGCCCAGAAGTGAGGGGAAAGAAGAGCTGCAGACTTGCATGGTGCTGGATCAAATGAGGGCTCAGGTAAGTAAAAGGGGGGTGAGGGGGGGATGCTGACACCCAAACATTGCATTAGGGTAAAAAAAAATTTAGGCTTTACAACCACTTTAAGCTTTGACAGTTAAAACCTAGAAGCTGATTGGTTAATATGCACAGCTGCACCAGATTCTGTGTTCTAAGGTTTTAGTACCCCCCCCCCTGTTTTGAGAAGTCTCACTACTATGGTTGAATTTTCATATCTATTGTATGAAAGTTATATACTGGCACTGCAGTCTTGTACATTATTACAACAGTGTGCAGTGTATAACAAAGATCCTTTTGTTCTAGCATTTTTCCTATATTTTTTCCAAAGAAAAGATTTTTAAGAGATCAGTAGAATTCCTTCTCTCAAAAGAAGTCACATAAATAAAGATGTGTCTTTCAGGTATCTACTTCCTGACAGCTACTTCTTATAGGATGACATATGATTGTTTCTGAAGCACAAATAAACACTTAGTGGACTGTCATTTAGTTGATACAAGCTAGGGAAAGACTATGTCTATGGCAGAAATAAAGGTTGCACTGGGTGCTTTGCTATCACAATTTAAATGGCTTCCCAGCTAGAGCAGGTAATGAGCCAACAAGCCTCATTTGCATTGCTTCACTTCTGTCTTTTTTGACAAGCATTTATCTGCACGGGCTTTCTGTGGATCAGAGAGGCCTGAGGAACATCATCTACGATGTGTTACACTAAAAATAGACACCAATTATCTTCTTTTAAATTTTTGTTTTACAGAACTGTTGCTGGCATATATAAAAAAAAAAAAAAACTGCATTCCTACCTTAACAGCGGAAATTATGCAGCAATATTTATCTTAAAAAGGACCTGGATTTTTCTTTGCTCTTTTTTTAGAAGGTAGTTGGCTACAAATAGATACAGTATAATTTATTTTCAGAGACCTTTCTGAAACAGTTGGGAATATGACATATGTAGTAGCAGGCTATGCTTCTTCTCTGATTATTTCAATACGGCAATTGGCAAACGATGCTTTTTTTTGTCATCGCATTTGGTAAATAAATGGAAGATCATTAATATCAGAGAGTGGATACCACTAGTCACCCCTTGCTATACACTGTAGTATAACTCTACCTTGTGGCCTGCATTTTACAGCCCATTCATTAAATGAAGACCATAGCGTGGGGTTACAAAGGTTTATTTGGTGTGCCATTGTGTTTTCTTTGTGTAATACAACAGAAAAAAGAGATTGAAGGATAGGTCAGTTACATTACTTTGATAGATCAGGTGATCAAGTGCTCCCAACCATGCAACTGCTTTATTAATTGATCCCTAGGGAAATATCTTTGCTTGAATAGCACCATGTGTATGTGTATGGCAACAGGGGGTTCTTATTGAGACAGTCATGTTATCATATGCCTTACACTTTTTTCTGATTTAAAAAATCATGTTGTTTTTTTGCTTTTTGTGCCCCCTCTTGTTTCAGTTACAGCCTTTCCCTTGATTTCTTGTATGGGAATTACAAAGACAGTACATAGGGGAAAAATCGCTCCAATGGGATCACAAATGGAAATAACAACCTAGCAGAAATGTTAACTCTTTACTGCTCTGCTTCATCCCCTCACAACATAGAAATAATACCTGCCTGGAATTAAATCAGAACTAAACTGTTCCCAAATGACTTGTCCCCGACAATGTTTTGTGCTATCATTTAAATGAAAAAAAAAAAAAGCAGCACATGTGCAGATATGCTGCTGGTCTCCTCCAGGCATTTGGGAACTGGCAGAGACCGGCGGCACATCTTCACATGTGATTGTTTGTGCATGCACACAAATGCTGCCAGCTTCTTGTGGATGAGCACTGTAGTGCCCCACAGCATTTGTGATGGCAGACATCCATGCACCTGCACACAAATTTGGGCTTACTAACACACTGTTTTCTGGGATAGCTGTGACGTAGTATTCTCAAAAGGCAGCAGGGCACGGTCTAGGCCAGAAACCCAGTAGAGAAGTTAAATTAAGCAAAAGAAAAAAAAATGGTAAAAAATACAATACAAATCTTTAGCATTTAGGCCCAGCTCACACTGGTGCGGCGCAGGAATCGCAAGTGATTCGCACAGGCAATTCTGCAGCAATGAGATTTGAGCCATTCATTTTGTATGGCTCAAATCACACCGCATCTGCACCAAAATTATGCAAGACCCTTTATTTTTGCCACATCGCATGGATGTTCACACTCTGATTCTGAAAATCGCACTGCAAACGCATACACACCCGCAGCAGTTTGCTGCAGTGTGGGAAACGCATAGAAACTGCTGCAAATTCCGCAGAGCATCAGTGTGAACTGGATCTTATAGAGGGAGTGTATAGGGCAGTGAAGGCGAACCTTGGCACTCCAGATGTTTTGGAACTACATTTCCCATGATGCTCAACTACACTGCAGAGTGCATGAGCATCATGGGAAATGTAGTTCCAAAACATCTGGGGTGCCAAGGTTCGCCATCACTGGTATAGGGGGTAAGAATGATGTAAGACATTGTCGTTAGGTGAGTTTAGTTCAGCTTTAAGCTTTAATGTCAAATATTCCAATTTTGGCATAAGCAGTTATGATGTAGACGCTTACTCAATCACAGTGCTTAATTAACAAGCTTATTAACAACCTACTGTGATATTTTTTGATGGAAATATCTTCCTTATGATATCTAGCATATTCAAGTAAGTATGTAATATGCAGATTAAAATGTGAAGTAAACATAACTATGCAAATGTATCTCAATAGTTGTGAAATGCATAATTTCACAGAGCTCAGAGTTAACACATAATAAATTCAGAAAATGACAGTTGTCACATGCTAGTCTAGGATGGAAAGTAACACCATTTGCGAGAGGATATGGCACTGTCATGCTATTTACATTTAAAACTTTGGTTTGCTTAAAATAGAAAAACTTTTTTCATGATGGTGCACTACACGGATTGTCACCGGCGAGCAAATGCTCAGTATTTAAACAAAGCTGGCATAAACAGAAAAACTAAGAAGGGTCCATGTCTCCTGTAGTTTCCTTGCAAACAACTGTATGACTTCTCTGATCATATTTTTTGACAGAATAAAATGCCTGTCCATGCAAAACAATGCCAGAATTGGAAAGTGCCATTGCATCTTCACAGTTGTGCTACACTTGGAAATTCCACCATAGGGGGCAATATAAGCAAAGTCTGAAATTTTGTTCCCTAGTGTCATGATAACTAAGGAGCTTTGAGCAAAAAAGATTCCTCCATATTATAGCGTGGTCTGGATTGCGTTTTTTTTTTTTATATAAAAATGCTCTCCAAAAACAAGGCTGGGTAAAGCCTTAAAGTAGTGTTTTAAAGTTTTTGGGTGACTTTCCACTTTAAGAGGTCTAATTAGAAAAATGTTGCCTACTTTAGTATACAACATTAATATTTTCTTGAATTAACTACTAAAATCTAAGGGGCTCCTCCATCTTTGCCTACCTCTGTTTTATCTACTTTCTATGCTTTTATGAGGGTTATCTCCATTGGTTAAAGGGTAACTCCACTTTTGTGGGGAATAAAATAGTAAATAAAGATAAGATAATAGAAAGTATATAATTGCAACACAAGTCATATTGTAATTGAATGTTATTAAAAATGACCTTTCCTTTTCAATCTGCAGCCACTGTAATTTTCTGAGAATGCATTGCAATATGGCTACCTGGAGTTGTTCTGTACACAGAGTGTGTACTGACCACACCCAAAACAGAATTTCCTGCTTGTGTGATTGGCTCATCAATTTCCCAGAAGTCTGCCTAAGATACAAGTCAGATTTCAGGCATCCCCTACAACAGAAAAATTTATTTTTGGTGAGACACTCGCTGTAGGAACACATCTAAACGGATGCAGGTACAGCAGATTTCCTCATTAGAGCCCTGCAGCTGCACACCTGATAGATAATTATGAAATCACTCCCATTCGACCCCCTTAGCACAGAGGCTTAGAGGAACATACAGGGATTACTTCAGAATAACTAAAGGTAGGAATTTGCAAAAAAGGTTGTTATAATCCTTGCATAGATTACCCAGAGGGGAATGTTTTTTTCTCAACAAAAGTGGAGTTACTCTTTAAGAAAGGTACCCCACATGATATGATGGCTATTAGTAATTAATCACATTCAACTGAACTTGTTTTTTTAATGTTGAAGAAGTTTTACACTTACAGTATTCATAGGGTTTAGCCAGTTCTAATTACCTTAATCCCCATGGTGATTGAATTATGAAAATTACAACAGGATTAGAACTGGATTCTAATGCCGATAAAATTCTTGGATATCTCCTGTGACTCATTTCATGACATCGTAGCAATTAAATGAAGGTTGCCTGTGTGGCTATCAGACCCCTTTCACACTGAAGCGCTGCTAAAATAGCTGCTAAAGCGCTGGTCGTTTTTGCGTTAAGACGAGGAACAGTTAATGTTCTTTTTTGGTCGTTTTTTGGTAGTGGATCTTCTATACCAGTGTTTTTTTTTTTTTTTCGCTTGTGTATCCCTTAGCATCCCTATCCCTCAATGTGGATGGGACACAGGGTAGGGGCATGGGGTTAATGTCATTGTGCATATACTGGTTCTCTAAATGGTGGGTGTGGCACAGGTTACCTCTTTGTACTGTACCATGTTGCAGTGGCATGTCAACTGTTACCTTGAAACATTGTTTGCGGTGCAGCCTGTGACACTGGACTCCCTGAATCTAGGGCTCATCTGTGGTTTGGGGCCACTGTGCATTGTACCCCTACCATTTAACAAAAAAAGTGTCAAAAATGGTAATAAAAAGACAAGAGACAGCTTGGGACAAGTCCTTTATTAAAAAAAATAAAAATAAAAGCCCTGCAGTGTAAATTCATGCCGCACGATGGAACGAAAAAAAAAAAACGTTCCACCGACTGATGCTTCTTCTCTGTGACAGCTCTTATATAGCTGAGGGCAGGGCCACCCGGTGATGTAAATGGGTGACCCCACACCCCTCTGAAGCTACAGGGGCTTCACCATGGCATCAGAGGGGGCGGGGGTCACACCTTTACATCACTGGGATGGCCCCGCCCTCAGTTATATAAGAACTGTCACAGATAAGAAGAGTCAGGAGGCGGAATGGTCGTGGCTTTTTTTTTCAGTCCGTTATGGTTTGACTCCTCTTCAGCTGATAGGGGGGGGGGGGGGGGGGGGGCGACGGCCGGGCCACTGGAGACGTGCAGGCCCCTTACAGGTGTAATGCCTGTACCCCCCTGATGGCGGCCCTGGCTGTAGCACTGCCTTTTCTGCAGTTATGATAGTTCTTGTGCATACACCTTGGGATAAGAGTACCCCAGATTGGGAACCACTGTTCCCAATCTGGGGTACTGTATATTCTTGGAAATATTACCTTAAAGTATTATTTTAAATAATAAAATGTACTACTTTTATTTCTGTAAAGTTTCCTTCAGCAGCTCTAATAGTAATGATTCAATTCATGTTCTTTCTTCTATTCATTCACTGTTCCTCGTCTTATTATTATACTATGTTTATGTCTAATACATACCTGTGTTCAGCTTGCTATTATGTTTATTTATTTGCACTTGGAAAGCTGTTGAGGCGAACAGTATACCACAAATAAAGACTCTGTCAGTGTCACTTTTGGGAACATGAAAACCCTGAAGACTGGCAGAATGAGACACCCTAGGGAGAACTGCCATATTTTGTTAATGCCTCTTGAGAAAATCATAGAATACAATTTCAAATTTTAACATTACATAAAAAATCTTCATTACAACAAGTCTGCTAGCATTTACATAAGGAATCAGTTGCTGCCTCTTGACAGAAGGAAGAATGCCTGGATCCATTTTTGATGTGTAAAGTATCTACAAATTAGGTATTTTGCATAAGCAGTGTCATTAATGTCTGGGCTATTGATTTAAAGATCTGAACAACATAAAACTATTTTATTATTTTTATTATTTGTTTTGTTAATAAAGATTTTCCTGTTTACTTGTGCTCTGTTATGTTATATATATATATATATATATATATATATATATATATATATATATTTACAATAATTGATTTGAGCATCTCATAGGTTGTGGCCTAAGGCAGTAGTGCTGCAAGGGGACAGCATTCAGTCACATATAGGGGTTAATTTACTAAAGGGAAAATGTACTGTACTTTGCATGGAAATTTTCCCCAGAGCTTAGTGAAGGAGTGCAGTTGCTTCAGAGCTTAGTAAATAAGCAGAAGCTCTGATGAATTTCATCATTCAATTATGTGCAAATATGCTAATGTTTTTTTTATTCTCCTTGAATGTGATTGGATATTCTTTGCAAAGTGAAACTTTACCTTGTTTACTAAGCTCTGGAGCAACTGCACTTAAAGAATGCAACTGCACTTTGCAAAGTGCACAGTCTATTTGACTTTAGTAAATCAACCCCATAATGCCTGGACACAGTTCATGACGTGACTGGAACCAATATAGTTGTTCCATGCAGTTTCGATTTGCAAGTATTCACAGGTCTCTGTTATGCAGGACTGTTTTGATGTCTCATCATAGGATGGGTGAGATTGTCAAACCTTCCCTTCTCAGTTTTCATCTTCCCTCCCACAAGTCCTCAACTGTCTCTAAGGCTATGTTCGCACTTGTGTGGGTCCTGTGTGCCGCGTCTTCACAGGCACAGCAGTTCATTCATGGCAAAATGCCTTGTTCTTTTGTAGATGCACATTAATTCTAAATGCCAGCCCCACTCATCAGAAAGCGCTGTGCGGACTTCCGGTTCCGGCGCCACATGAGGAGGAGGTAAGCGGACCCAGCTCCCGCCGCATACCCCTCAAAACCGGCCTAAAAATCCTGCAATCACCTCGGGGACATCCCCACCCTGCCTGGGGAGGCTGCAAAACAAGATTGGCCGTTTTTCGGCGCGATCCGACGCCCGCCCGGCCTGACCGCTAAATCGAGGCCCCGGTCTCGGCCTACACGGACGGCGCCATCCATTCTCGGGCCTGATAGCACCGGCCGAATCCCCTCCTGCCGCCTGCTGCCTCTCCTGGACCTCTCCTCCACCCTCAGATAGACTCATCTGGGCCCCCCTGACACAGGTACTTGCTGAATACCGGCCCCAACATCCGGCGTGCCCGCAAATCGAGGCCCCGGCTTCGGCCTTCACGAACGGCATCTTCCTACTCCAGGGCCTGGAAGTGCCTCCCGGATCATCTCCTGCCACCTACCACCTCATCCTGTGCTCCCCCAGCCTCGAACGGCCCCCCCCCAATACCTGCATATCTCTCTCCTGGTATAGCCACAAATTGAGGCCCTGGTCTCGGCCTTCTACTCTTCCAGATCCCACCACATACCCCCCCAAAAACCTGCTACACACTTTAAGCTCTCATTTAGGGGACATCCCCATCCTGCCTGAGGGGATAGTGCAACTCAAATGGACCGTTTTGTGGAGCGATCTGGCAACCGATCGCTCCCTGCAGTGATGAACCCGGCGACAGATGATGCTGCGGCCGCGGCTAAAATGGCCCCCACACACGGCCTCCCTGACCTCTCTCCGTCCCCCTCTGTCATGCCGGGCGCAGATTCTACTTCGTCTGCAGGCATAGCCCAGGCGGTGGTGGCTCTCCTGACGCCCACATTAACTGCCACAATAGACGCTGCAGTGCATAAAGCCCTAGAGCAATTCCATGCTGAACTTCAGTCACAGGCTCAGCGAATCTCACACACTGAGGAGAGGCTCTCCATAATGGAGGATGACACTACCGCTAATGCTGCTGCCATTGCTCGCCTTACTCATTCTAACAAAGACCTATGGGAAAAATTAGACGATTTGGAGAATCGTTCGAGGAGGAATAATTTGAGGATTGTGGGACTGCCTGAATCATTCTCCAATCTACAGCTAACTGACCTATGTGCGGTGACCATTCCTGAACAGCTAGGTCTCCATACGCCATGCACTATTGAACGTGCTCATCGCATAGGACAACACACGGAGCAACGTACCAAACCCAGAGCAGTCATAGTCAGGTACCTGAATTATGCTGACAAGAACGCCATTTTGCAAAAATTTCGCAATAAACGATCCCTTACCGTCGACGGCACTGATCTGTTACTGTTCGCTGACTATTCAGTGGAGGTTATGAAGCAGCGTAAAGCCTTTTCACCAATATGTGCGACCTTGTTTACCAACCATGTTAAATTCACTCTGGCGTACCCGGCGGTCCTTCACGTCACATCCCCAACTGGAACACGCCACACCTTCACATCCCCCGCTGACGCGGAGCGCTACCTCAACCATCCTACGGATATGGATACGGAATATGATCACTCGACTAAGAACCCCTCCTCCGGATCTATGAAAGACCCTCAGCTCTCCACCAAGCACCAACTGAGCCCTGAAAAACCACCGTACAAGAGCAGTCGATCGACCAACCACTCCAATCGCACAGGGATCCGCTGACCTACCCCTGATCCTCCCTGAGCGACTGAGATATGCTGGGATCTGGTAATTTATTACCCTGCCTCTCGGCTACAGTGTCTTGTGACTTATGCTACAACACTAATTTTATAACTGTTGATAACTAAGATATGGTTCTGTTATACGTAGCTGGCTATTGTTTTTGTTTACTTACTTGCTATGTTTTGTTCCATATAGCTTATTCTAGCACTTATATGTATCTTTTTTGCAGGCTGCGAGACGCCATCTTAGGCATTTCCTGGCATCTTTGCAGCCTCCTTTTGCAACTCCCTGAACCCCCCCCCCACCTCCCCTACCCATACCCCCTCCTCTCCCCCCTAGAGAGTCACTCATTGGCCTCTCTCATTCCCTCCCCTTGTTTCCCTCCCTTATCCCCGAGGTCTTGAGCAAGCCCCTTATATAGGGGGTGCGCGCACTGACCGGGAGCTCTGCGTGAGTGACGAACCTCATGTGGAAAAAGGTGAAGTCAGATCTGGCTTTTAGGTGGCTGCTCCACCTGGTATTGTTAGTTATGTTTTATTTCTCTTATTTTTGTTACCCTCATTTGTTTACCTGTCCCACGTGTATACCCTCAGAAGCTCTTCGATCTATGCCGATTCCCTATTTTCCTCAGGCTATTGCTACAACTAACCCAAGTAACATGCCATTGCATAATAATTCCCCTATTGATAGGTATGGCTGACAATAAAGCGGATCACTTGACGATCGTCTCCTGGAATGTTAACGGACTTTGATCACCTAACAAACATATGAAAATCCTTAGGCACCTAAAACGTCTTCGGGCAGATGTGGCGCTCTTACAAGAGACCCATCTATCCGCTGACGATCTCCCACGTCTCCGCAAGCTCTGGGTCGGCGAGGTTTATGGCTCCCCTGCAGAGGGACGCAAAGCTGGAGTAGTCATACTTTTGCATAAAAACCTAAGACACACCATACGAGATATCCGGGCTGACTCGTTTGGCCGCAAAGTAACGTTACGCCTCTCATTGGCATCTAAAGACATTGCTATCACCAACATTTACGCCCCTAACTCCCTTGATACTGCATTCTTCCAGGACATGGTGGCCTGGATTTCACACGCACCTGAGGCTCTCCATCTAGTCGGAGGAGACTTCAACTCTGTTATGCGCCCTTCAGAAGACTGCACAAACCAGAACTCCCAAACGACCGCTACCACTGACCTTGCGAACACGGACACGACACCCCTTGCCCGTGCTGTCTCCTCAATTAACTTTATAGATGTTTGGCGTTTGACCCACCCGACCGACCGAGATTTCACCTTTTTCTCACCCCCCCACAAATCTTTCTCACGAATAGACTACTTTTTCGTATCTCGAGCCCTTCTATCGTCCATCAGCGATCCGGTAATTAGTAACACAGTGATCTCGGATCACAGCCCAATTACAATTTCCTTAACAAATACCAAACCTTCCTCGCCGTCGCCCATCTGGCGATTCCCATCCCACCTGGCAGACAACGAAGACTTTCGTCAGATGTTATCTACTAGCTGGGAGGAATACACCTCTACTAATGCAATTCACATTTCTAACCCGAACCTCTTCTGGGAGGCTGGTAAAGCTGTCCTTAGAGGCAAGATCATAGCTTATGTGACACAATACAAAAGACACTCTAAGCAGCAATATCTACAAGCTAGCGAAAGGTTACGTTCCATGCACCTAAACTTGTTACGCAATCGCACCTTGGATAACATTAATGCCTGGCAACTCGCGAAACAAAACTTTGATCTTTGGGCGGAAGGTCAAGAAAAAATCAACACATCTTTTTACACCCTCCGATTGCACAAATACGGTAACAAGGCAGGTAAACTCCTGTCCCGTCTATGTGCAGGTTTTAAACGTCCTACTTACATATCTGCCCTGAAAAATTCTGCTGGCTCCCTCGTTACCGCCCCTACAGATATCAATAAAATACTTACTGAGTACTATACCTCTCTCTATTCTGCAGACCCTATTGACCAGACAATAGCAGACACCCTGCTATCCAAGGTGCGCTTGCCTAAACTCACAACTGAACACCTAGAGACGATAAATGCTCCCATCACAGTAGAAGATATCCGATCTACAATTCAATCTCTAGCTCCATCAAAAGCCCCGGGCCCCGATGGGTATACGGCCGAATTTTATAGAATCACCAGTGACTTCATCCCTGACACCCTGACAAAAGTATTCACAGACATGTGGGAGGGGGGCCCATACCTCCCTACGGGAACTCAGGCACACATCAAACTGATCACCAAAAAAGGGAAGGACCCGCTACACCCGGGCTCATACAGACCAATATCCCTTATAAATGTGGATGTAAAAATCTTATCCAAAATAATTGCCTCACGCTTGGCCACCATCCTCCCCTCCCTACTACACCCAGCCCAATCGGGATTCATATCAGGGAGGTCAGCAACTTTAAATATTCGTAAAGTCTTAATGGCGTTAGAACATGCCAAACTGCACCCGGACCTAGACACCGCCATAATATCAATTGACGCCGAAAAGGCCTTTGATAATATCAGCTTTAGTTGGTTATTTAAGGTGATGAATGCCTTTGGCTTCTCGGGTCCAGTTACGCATTTTCTACACCAGATGTACACTGCTCCGACTGCTCGTCTTGTTACTCCAGACTTTATTTCGAACACTATACCTCTTACTAAAGGAACGAGACAAGGGTGCCCCCTTTCCCCCCTGCTGTTCAATATAGCGATTGAACCCCTATCCAGACTTTTGAATTCACCTGATGGTATCAGCGGTATCACTATTAGAGACCAAACGCTCCGATCTGCTTTATTCGCGGATGATATCTTACTTTTTTCGTCCGACCCTCCGTCAGACTTTGACATTCTGCATGATTTATTTGCAACCTTTCGACTCAGTTCTGGCTTCAGGATAAATTATGATAAAAGCGAGGTTCTCTCATTAAACCCTCGGAAATCTAGCGCTTGGCGTCCATCTTCGCCATTTACACTAGCACCGCAATGCATTACGTATTTGGGCATACGCATAGGTCGAGAGCCTTCTTCACTGTATACCCTTAATTACCCACCTTTAATAACAAAGATTGTAAAGGAATTGGAAGCTTGGGCGGGCCTGCCCCTCTCGCTTTTTGGGAGATGTCATCTGTTTAAAATGATTTCCTTTGCGAGACTTTTATATCCGATGCAAACCATCCCGCTTTTATTGAAACATCTAGATGTGCAGAAGATACACAAGGCCTTAACTGCCTTTATATGGGCTAACAAAAAACCCGGCATAGCCCTCCAGAAACTATGCCTCCCGAAGACCGAGGGTGGTGCAGGCCTACCCAATTTACGTTTTTACAACATCTCTTGCCTTCTCAGACAGGGCCTGGACTGGCTAGCAGGTAATTCTCGATACTCCAGCTATGTACTTGAGGGAGCCTTGGTATACCCACTCACACTTCCAGCTGTTCTCCACTCCACCCTGCAGGCTTTGCCTCCACACCTTAAAACGAATGTCCTCATAAGGGACACAGTAATTGCTTGGAGGGAGGTGCGGAGACTCTTAGGGCTACCCTCAACCATATCCAATCATTTGACCATCCAGGGAAACCCCATGTTTCCCCCCTCCACTATCTACAAAGCCTTTGACCTTTGGGGCCAACATGGTCTTGTCCTGGTGGCCTCCATGTATGGAGCTGAACCCGGAAAATTCAAATCCTACCAGGCCTTGTCTCGAGAATACTCGCTTCCTCCATCTCATGTATTCCACTATCACCAACTGCTTAGCTACCTGAAAACATGCTATGGATCTCAGACCCTCTTCACAAATCTTACTTGGACTTTTTACTCCAAAAAGGGGACTACTCTATATCTAGCCTATACTCTCACCTTATCATCCACCAAGTGGATAAATATCACCTTGCCCCATTCACGAAATGGGCCTCAATATTTAATGATGCAGACCTACCAGGAAAGATTCTATGCAGCTATCGCCTAATCCACAAGCTTGTCATCTCAGAAAAATGGAGAGAAACTAATTTTAAAATTATCCACAGAGCCTACTACCCATTTCGTACTAACGACCTGGATCCCTCCCAAGCACAATGCCCATGGTGCTCCATGACTCGCCCCACCTTGGTGCACCGCTTGTGGGAATGCTCATCAATCTCCACATTTTGGGACTCGGTACTTAAATACACACTGGAAGTTACCAAAACACGCTTGCCTAAAGACCCACTTGTCTGCTTGTTTGGATGTGACCCACCGATGCCTCCTTTGACGCAAACGCAATCTCCCCCCCTCACCCACTGGACCCACATCTGTCTACTGGCAGCTCGCAGGACTATCATGAACCATTGGATTGACTCGACTCCACCTGGCATACAAGGTGTAAAGCGAGCCCTACTCTCCTTATTCCACATGGAAAAATTGGACACCATCGTTCTACACTTCCGATCTGCCGCCCGCTTTTTTACCAGATGGAGAAAGTACATAGAGTACACATTCCACGCGGAGGAAATTTTCTCTATCATCCACCCATTTAGGTACACTGAATGGTATTTAAAGCATGACCTTACTAACACGCTGGGGAAACTTAAATTACCTACCACATATACCACCTCTTGTCCTCAACAGCCACATACTCCTCTCACGGCAAACCAATGACCTCGGAAGGACGTCCTTCACCTACTTGGAACTTTGAGATAAGGATCATACGACTGTATTTTATTCTCTCTCTTTTGCTTACTGTTTTTTTTTCTCAGCCTGATACTGATTTGATCACGAAAGCTTCCACTCCTGAGGGTTTCTTGTTCTATACTCGGATCGACCACTGTTTATATGTAAACTTTAACTGATTTCCTTCGGTTACACGTAAACGCCCCCCCCCCCCCTGCATTTCTGGATATGCGAAAATGCATGATACCGATGTACCATGCGGTACTGTGTGACCATGGTTTGAAAAAAGGATTGTTTTTTTTTTTTCCTCACATTTCCCACAGGTAGAGGAGCCCATTCAAATTATTATGCAAATGCAGGGTGCAGGACCCACACAATTCTGAACCTAGCCTAAGGTATGTTTTTCTTCAGAAAAAAAGGCAAAGGGGGTTATTTACTAAAGGAAACTCCACTTTGCACTGCAAGTACACATGAAAGTACACTGAAAGTGCACTTGGAAGTGCAGTCACTGTAGATCCAAGGGGGACATGCAAGGAAAATAAAAACAGCATTTTAGCTTGCACATGATTGGATGATAAAATCAGCAGAGCTTCCCCTCATTTCAGATCTACCCCTTAGATTTAGAGCGACTGCACCTTCTCTTGTCAGCGTAGCTACAGTGTCTATTCACATTTACTGGGGCAACAGTCACCACGGCTGCTACTGATGATGAAACTGGCTTTCTACTCGATTCTACTAATCATCAGCTTTCATTGAAGATGCTGAGTAGCAAGCTTATTAAACATGCTTTTCAGTGGCACAGTGGTGTAATGGGTAGCACTCTCACCTAGCAGTATAAAGGGTCACTGGTTCAAATCCCAACCATGACACTACCTGCCTGGAGTTTGCATGTTCTCCCTGTGCCTGCGTGTGTTTCCTCCATGTACTCCGGTTTCCTCTCACACTCCAAAGACATGCTGGTAGGTTAATTGGCTAAAATTGGCCCTAGTATATGAATGTGAGTTAGAGACCTTAGATTGTAAGATCCTTGAGGGTAGAGACCGATGTGAATGTACAATGTATTTGTAAAGCACTGCATAAATTGACAGCGCTATATAAGTACCTTAAATAATTTTCATATTTACCTGTCTTTTATTCTTGTAAATGAATAGTGAAGTGCTCAGTACTAGTAATTTCCTTGTTTAGTATATTAACGAGTGGGAGAAAATAAGGGCCCTCTATTCCTCTGATCCTAAGGGGAAACAATAGAGTAGACCCAGTAGCTGCTCACATTTTCTAGGGCTATAGGCACCACTGTTGCTATCAGCAATGAAATCAGCTTCCTGGATTTCTGCCAGTTTCATCACTGGCTTTCAAGATGCTGAGTGGTGAAATCAGTAACATTACTTTCATGTTTACTAATCTTCATTGTTTTGTGCATGAATATGGAGGTGCACAATACTGAGCATTTCCATGTTCTGTGCATTGCAGAGGAGGAGGTAAGGACTGTTCCTCCACTCCTAAGGGGAAAAATCAGTGGCTTGCGTGTTTAGACTTCTGATAAGGCCTGCCACAGCTGGTGTTTATACTGTCATCCTAGGGGTTTTCACCCCCTGGTAATAGTGCTTAAGCTTAAGCTTACATTATGATGAATCTGTATATATCTAACATCAACTACACTACACACATTACTTAAAAATAGGCTACATTTACACATTTGCACTGTGTTGTGTTGCATTACCATACACACATTAAGATGGATTGCATCACATTTTGAATGAGCTTCCAACACACCATAACACAGTCAAAAACTTACATAGTGGGAGATTGCTAAAAATGTGAGTATTAGCGGATCAGAAGGGGTCTGATAACAGACACAGTCATTTTACCCAATCGGGGCAAAGTGACAGTGTCCCTAAAATGTATGTTAAGGTTTGTATATTAAATACAATACAATACATTATTCAATACAGCTCACCACAACACACAAGATGGTTTGCAACTATGCATTGCTATGTACCAAAATGCACATGCATAGAGGTGCCCTGGCAAAGAAAATTGGCTACTATTCAAAACAAATCACATCTCACTGCACAGCAGATCATCTGTTATAACAATGTATGTGTGAAACTAACCTCAAGGTCCTTTGATTTTCACTATTTCTCATTTAAAATGTACAAATATTTTTTTATTAATTTATTATTTATGGCATTATGTTAATTTAGTTTTTTTTTTTTTTGTAATATTTTATTATATTATTATCTTGATGACGTTTTATCTTTCAAATTTGGTAAGAATGATTTTATGTATTTTTATAGAAAAAATATATTTTATAAAGATTTGTGCATCTATTATGGAGTATAGAAAATCAATAGAACCTTCTTTTGATTCTACAGGTCCTGCATTAAAGAAAAAAATGTGTATTTTTTTGCAGGGGGGTTCTTTCAACAACTTTCAAAACTTTCAATGAAAAATTATGAAAATAGCAAAGCAGTGAAAACAGCAAAAATGCACTTGAGGTGAAAAAATGGAAGGCAGGGCCTGGAAGTGAAATAATTTAAGTGAAGTGAAATGATTAAAATGTTTTTAATCAGTTTTACTAAATACAAAATTGCATGAGTAAGGGGTGTTAATTACAGCGCTAGTACCCTCCAGGATATCTGTCTTTTATATAACATCTTAAAGAGCACACCAGTGTTATACCAAATTATACATGTTATATCAATTTGCTCTATACTTTTACGTCTAATGAAAGGATATATTTGTTGGACAGATAATTTCTTACATTTCTCTCTAAAAAAATAAAACCCTTAGTTAAAATATACTTGTGGTTTTGACTTTGTCTCTGAAGTCTTTCTTCTAAAGATGAGGAGTAATACTTCTTTAACACTTTCTGGCCCAGCCTATAGCAGATTGATGGCTGGAAGGGCATTTTGTCCTTCAGAGTGGATGTCATATGATGTCCCCCCCATGGTTGGACACAGCTGATGACTAATCAGTATACCAGCCATGACATGGCTGTTGTAAACAATAGATGCCTTCATTGTGTGCCATCTATTGTGTATAATTGTGTTACTAGCTGTGATTGATTAATGTGATCACATGGTACAGACAGGGTCAAAAACAGCCCATATGTACCATGTGATTGACTCTGGCCAATCACAGCTAATCACAATAAAATAAACTGAATTAATCAATTTCATTCAGTAAAATGGTTGCTTATAGCAACAAAATTCACTGCTATAAGCAATCATACTGTGTACAAAAAAAACATCCTGATCACTTCCCCAGAGTAGTGCAATGTTACTATGGTAACATTACATTGCTCTTTTCACAGTGTTTAAAAAAAGAAAAATTGAAATAAGAAATTATTATTATTATTATTACTTATTTTTCATACTTTCACCAGTCAGTGCACCTGATCACCGCCACACCAGTTATATGAGGATGCTGTACTGCACTGGTGACAGTATATATAAACAAACAATTGTAAAAAAGTTTTTTTTTTTTTTTGTTAACCTCCCTGGCGGTGTTCCCGAGTCTGGCTCGGGTTGAGTTTTTTGTACCAAAAGCGGTAACCCCGAGCCAGACTCGGGCTTGCATTGCAGGATACAGGGGGAAGTTACTTACCTTTTCCCCTGGATCCTGCGATGTCTCCCCGCTGTGTGAGGGAGCCGTCTGCTCGCTCGATTCACAGTGCCCAAGTGCCGCTGATCTCCGTTCCCTGCGACGTTCCGACGCACGGGAGAGGAGATCGGCGCCAAATTCAAAAAAGTTTAAAAACACAACACACATACAGTACTGTAATCTTACAGATTACAGTACTGTATACAAAAAATACACATCCCCTTTGTCCCTAGTGGTCTGCCCAGTGCCCTGCATGTTATTTTATATAATAAAAATATTTTTTTTCTGCCTGGAAAATGGAGATTGTCCATAGCAACCAAAAAGTGTCCCTTTATGTCAAAAGTGGTTTTAGACCAGCTAGAAAACACAGATAAAAAATTTGAATCACAATTTATCATCAAACAATAAATTTAATGACAGCGACTATTCTGCAACTGAGCAAATTTCAGTGTTTTTGATTTGATTACATTATTGAATCATTTTTATATATATTTTTATTATATTATAATTTATGATTTTGTGTTTCAAACTTTATCATACCCGGGATGTCTACTAGACTCTGGTTCGGACAGATTTAAGTGAGGTATTCATAAGAATTGCATGCCTACAATATAAAAAACGCCAAATTTCCATGCAAAATAATTGTACCGCTTTCAGCACTAAATTCCAGACAGAATCATACCGCCAGGGAGGTTAATTTCTTTATTTTCCACAAAATTCTGACATCAAAGTTACAACTTTAAAAAACTTGCAATGTCTCTTACTAAATATCTTGGACTGTCTACTATCCAAAAAGGGGTCATTTGGGGGATATTTGTACTGTCCTCACATTTTTGGGCCTCAAGAAATGAGAGGCTGTCATCAGGATTGATCATTTTTCAGATATATACCATAGTTTTAGACTCTATAACTTTCCTACAGACTAAATAATATACACTGATTTGGGTTATTTTTACCAAAGAAATGTAACAGAATACATTTTGGCCTATTTATGAAAAAAGATTATTTGTTTGCAAAATTCCATAACAGAAACCAAGAAATACACATTTTTTCTCAAAATTTTCAGTATTTTTTTTATTTATTTATAAAAAAAAAAAACAGTGGTGATTAAATACTACCAATTTGGAATTATTCATGAATGTGAAGCCTGGCAGCATTACATAAACATTCTGGTACTTCTCCTGTGTTGTACTTAGTCAGTTATGGCTGTTACCCTCTTCTGAGGATATGATCACATGTAAGTGTCTTTCAATATTTATATACAAGATTTACAAGCAGAGAATGAGATTTCGCTCCATTGCATTGTGTTTTTGGGACATTGAGGTTGATTTACGGCTAACAGACTGTTCACTTTGCAAGGGAAGATGCACTTTGCATGGAAACTTTCTCCAGAGCTTAGTGAAGGAGGTGAAGCTCTGCTGACTTCCATCATCTAAGCATGTGCAAGAAAAAATAGGGTATTGGAAAATTGGGTATTCTTTGCAAAGTGAAATTTCATCACATTCACAAAGCTTTGCTAAAAATCCCCATGCAAAGTGCAATTCCCACTGCAAAGTTAACAGCCTATTTGCCTTTTGTAATTTAATCCCATTGTCTCTATGGGGCTGATTTACGAACGGTTTGCGCCATGAGTTGCGGCGCACGACGATGCGCAATGGCCGTTTTCGTATTTACAAAACATTTGCGCCTGTAACTTAGCGCAATTTCCCATTTACTATTATCTTGCCGGCGCACCGGAGGTGGCGATCAGTGTGCCACTATAGACATGGTGCACGGCATCTTCAACTCAGGATTAAAAGAAGGTGGAAGTGCCAATATTATGGGGGTGATGTGGGGTGATGTGAGGAAGTATAGTTATAACTGTCCAAGTAACAAATATGTCCAAAATAGAATGAGAAAGTAACTTTCTCTGAACAAGCCTGCTGCGCCGGAAAGTACACTTAGAACTGCGTGAGGTCAATTTTTGCACTGCGCATGCGCTAGCGGCATTTGCGCGTGTTCAAGTGCTTTGGTTCACTGCGCCGGCAAAATCTTAGTAAATGTCAAGCCACGTAAATGCATTTGCATAAGTTGAACGGGCGCACCTCTCAACTTAACTTTTTTTTTACGCTGGTTCACTTCTATGGTTTTTTTTTTAAGGCTATTTGCACACAGGTCATGTTAACATTAACAAAAAAAAAATTAAGAAAAAAAAATGCGTGGGGGACCCCCAAAATTCCATACCAGGCCCTTCAGGTCTGGTATGGATATTAAGAGGAACCCCGCACCAAAAAAAAAAATGGTGTGGGGGGTCCCCCTTCAAATCCATACAAGACCCTTAAAGTGTAAGTAAAGTCAAAAATAGAACTTTTACCTACAGGTAAGCCTATAGTAAAAAAAATATCTCCTAAACCTGTACGGTTTAGGAGATATTCCCCGTGCAATGCGCCGCTGACTACAGCGGCGCATGCGCACGGGGGATTCTCGGCTGAAGGGCCGGCAGAATCCGAACCCTGCCGGGAAGAAATCTCCCGTGCGCATGCGCGGGAGTGATGACATCGCGGCTCCAGCCACTCACAGCGCTGGAGCCGCGATACCCCGAAGACACGCCGAGGCAACATGTCAGCGACCTCGGTGTGGACCAGGTGAGTTACCGACGCTTCGTTCTAAGGTAAGTATTTCATAATGAGCTAGTATGCGGTGCATACTAGCTCATTATGCCTTTTCCTTTACAGGTGTTAAAAAAAAAAAAAAAGTTCAGCGGCTTTACTACCGCTTTAACCGAGCACGCAACCTGGCAGACCGCAGGAAAAGAAGGGGGACGAGAGAACGCCCCCCCTCCTGAACCATACCAGGCCACATGCCCTCAACATTGGGAGGGTGCTTTGGGGTCCCCCCAAAGCACCTTATCCCCATGTTGATGAGGACAAGGGCCTCATCTCCACAACCCTGGCCGGTGGTTGTGGGGGTCTGAGGGCGAGGGGCTTATCGGAATCTGGAAGCCCCTTTTAACAAGGGGACCCCCAGATCCTGGCCCCCCCTGTGTGAAATGGTAAGGGGGTCCCCCTACCATTTCACCAAAAAAGTGACAAAAGTGTTAAAAATTACAAGAGACAGTTTATGACAATTCCTTTATTAAAGTCTTCTTCTTTCCATCGTCTCCCTTCTTCCTTATTTCCTTCATCCTTTGGTTTCTTCCTCCATCTTCTTCTTCCTCCATCTTCTTCTTCCTCCGATCCTCTGCTTCTTGCTCTGGTGTTCTCGTCCGGCAGAGAAGAGAAGCGTCACACAGCAGGAGCCTCCCATTGCGCGGAGCACCCCAAGAACAAAGCGAGGAAGAAGAGACACTGTGGTGGAAGATGCCGGACGAGAACACCGGAGCAAGAAGCAGAGGATCGGAGGAAGAAGAAGATGGAGGAAGAATAAGATGGAGAAAGAAACCGAAGGATGAAGGAAAGAAGAAGGAAGAAGGAAGAAGATGGAAAGAAGAAGACTTTAATAAAGGAATTGTCAAAAACTGTCTCTTGTAACACTTTTGTCACTTTTTTGGTGAAATGGTAGGGGTACTTTTGTACCACATTACCATTTCACACAGGGGGGGTGGGATCTGGGGGTCCCCTTGTTAAAGGGGGCTTCCAGATTCCAATAATCCCCCGCCCCCAGACCCCCACAACCACCGGCCAGGGTTGTGGGGATGAGGCCCTTGACCTCATCAACATGGGGACAAGGTGCTTTGGGGAGACCCCAAAGCACCCTTCCAATGTTGAGGGCATGTGGCCTGGTATGGTTCTGGAGGGGGGGCGCTCTCTCGTCCCCCCTCTTTTACTGCGGCCTGCCAGGTTGCGTGCTCGGATAAGGGTCTGGTATGGATTTTGAGGGGGGCCCTCACGCCATTTTTTTTTTGGCACGGGGTTCCCCTTAATATCCATACCAGACCTAAAGGGGCTGGTATGCTCTTGGAGGGGAACCCATGCCGTTTTTTTTTTAAATTAAAGTCACCTGGCCTGGGGGCATCTTAAAGTCGTGTTGTAAGTCACCCCAAGTCGCGCTAGAAGTCGTGTTGCCCCTGTGTGAATGGACTGTTAATGATAACGGCGTGCGCTATTATGAATGGCATATTATTGTTGCGCGCGCCGGTATATTATTACTGCGTGCTCCGGTATATTATGTGTTGCTCTTATATGTGCGCCGGTTCACACGCTCAATTAATAATTTATCTGGCGCACCAATTATGGTATGAACCAGCGCAGCGCATTCATCTTAGTAAATCAGCCCCTATGTCTCTCCACAACTGCAATAATGTGTACACCACTCTATAGGATAGATTAAACTTAAAACAGTCAGTGGTGAATATATTCATATCTGTCTGCAGATTATCCCTGAGAACTGCACAATTTGTTTACATTATAAATAACTATCTACTGTAGTTGCTCCATTTTGGAGGTACAAGCCTTTACTATTTATTGATGAAGGGTATTCAGTCCTGTTAAAATGTATTTAAATTACTATAACCACCTATTACATCCAAGCTGACCAACAATATGCCAAGTTGGTAATATGTCAGTCCCTTTTCCATCAAAAAACTGGAAGAATACCTCAGTTATATGCAGGAGATGTTTACCATGTACAGGATTTACAATAATACTATTCAATGCCTTTCCTGGACAGGAATCATCTTCTCACTTTTATTGGGATCTTATATTCATAGCTCCCTCTAGCAACATACACTGTACAGCTTCTACCTCCTTGTATTGGTCCTCCTCAACAGCTGATGTTCAGTGGTATCAGTGGATCATACCCAGGACTTGAAGTTTACCAGGGGAATTGCTCACGGTGCTATACGTGGCGCTGTATACCATGTGTTACATGTATGTGGTGTCCTAAGTGAATATGATATTTTGAATATATATTTATAGATCTCCAAAGATATGTGACATTAAGTGGTATGGGTATTTAGAGATAAACAATATTTTTGGAGACATTTTGATTAAAATAAATAAAAAAGTTTGTCTTTTGTAGTTTGTTAAATTTGTATTTTTTAAGTTTGAAAACACTGTTTTAGCACTGTTTTTGGTAAATACACATTTGTTAACATTTTTGATTATTGGAAAAAAAAAAAAAAGATGTTCAAGCATGTCTATCTCAGAAGTGGTAGCTTTTTCGCCAATTCCTCACAAAATTGTCACCAACTGGCTGCACTCCCGCTGGCAATGTGGACTGGTTGGCTTGCACAAAACTATACAGTACAACCTTCTACATCTGTACAAGGCAAGCATGGACAAAGAGCAAAATATGCTACAACAATTTATTCATGTCTTCAGTTGGTGAGGGTGATGATGAATGTGATGGTTTGGACAGTGGAAAATTAACATCAAGGGTAGAAGAAAATGGCGACACAACAGAAATAAATGAACAGTGTCTGCATCTGATTGGATGCAGGTGCTTTTAGTCCCACTATTTTCCACCTGTCTCCTTAGATTATTCAATCAAATGATGTCACATAGGAGGTGCCCCTAGGGCCATCCACTGAGTGAATTTTCTCCAGGTATAGCCAGTTTAAGACTTTTGTACAGTATATAGTGCAGTTAGATACTTCTGTGTAAGCAGTTTAATTTAATTGCTATTTTACTTGACTGGTTCTAGCTTGCTTGTTTTGCATATAATGTTATCTACTAATAGTAAATGTTGCTAATGAATTGTGAACATCCGTGCACATTTACAGCTTTCCATGATTTAAAATAATGTATAGTTTCTCATCAAGTATTGAATCAGTCTTTCTCATTACTTATTATTGTTTTGGGGATTTATGTCACTCACTCACTTAAAGGAAAACTCCACTATTAGATCATTAATTATAGTACTGAGTAGCAACACCACACATTCAGCAAGGTTAAAGGGTCAAGTGAATAACAAAAAAAGTGTGAGGGAATCTCCAAATATAGAAAAGAATAGATGACGGTGTGACTGCAGCTGGACTCCCTGTAGGGAATGCATACCCAGAAGTGGCTCCATACATTTAGTAGAAAAAAGCATGTTGGTTCATAGGAGGTGTTGTAAAGGTATTGTAAAGTATCAACATGTAGAGTTGAACTGGTGCAGGCCTATTAGGGCCTTAATTGAAATAAGATGTGCAGTGGGGTAATGTCTGTGCAACAATATATGTATAGAATAGAGAGAGGCTAGAAATTTAAGAATTTAAAGGAACAGATAGCAGGGCTAAGGATGAAGGAAGGGGTCTGAAATGAAGAGGATAGAAGGGAAAAAAGGAAAGGGAAACAAGAAAAAGAAAGTAAAGAAAAGGGAAAAAGGGAAAAAATGTAAATGAGGGGGACTGGACTGGGGGGGAAAGAGCTCCAGATCCGCTCTAGATCCGCAAAGTAGAAATTTCTTAACAACCGGTAAATTAGTCAAAATAGTTTATTGGCTTTAACACTAAGTTTAAGATAAGAGAATTTTCCTAATTTCTTTAACTCAAAAGTGCTACACTGTTGAGCACATGTGATAATAGTGTTGACATGAAGTTGCTGAGCACATTCACACAACTCCAGGATATTGAAGAGCAACTTTATACTAGCTATTGAAAATCAAAAATAGTTCCAAGTTCAGCTCTTTACTATTCGAACACAAATAGGTTGACTTTGGATATTGTGTCTAATACAATTTTCACAGTCCCTCAAAGACAATTTTTCTCCTACTTGAGACCTGCATCTTCTTATATCTGTCTCTACACTCCAAAGTTCCATCCTTCCATGTCAAAAGACCATGTGGCATGACTTATGTTGCAGACATGCCAGTGATGGCATGTCGCATATCAAATGTGGCCAGTTCAGATAGGATGGAGTTCTTCTTCCTGACTCTCCCACACAGACCCAGGCACTCCATTCTGTTTTTATTATACTGCATTCTATTTTATAGAAAAATAAGGATTTAAAACAGATAGTAAAAATATTTTTTAATATCAGTTTATAGACTGTATATGGTTTAAATAAACTAAAATACAACTGAACAAAAATCAATAGTTTTTATTTTGGTATATTCTGGAAACATCAGCCTGGCCACGTTTACATGCTTTACTGAGAAGCAGCTCAAATACGTGTTTTTGGTGATTTGAACTGAGCTTCTCTTTATGTTAATCTTAGTTGTCGTTTATAATCCTCCATAGCCCATTACCTCTTTACTATATAATACTAGACGAGAAATGCTTATTTTAGCTCAACAATGCATAGTTTTGCCAACTTTATATTTGAAATAATGCCAATTAATACATATATTCTGTAGATGAAATAAAGGCCATCCATATAAAATAGCTAAGTAGTTGTATTACTAAAAAATTTTACTTATTTGGTGTACTAAAAGAAAAGGCACGTTGTTTTACCGTTAGGATACTTAGTAATATTAGTATAGTACTAGTATATGGCTAGTAGTACTAACTTATGGAAAAGATGGTTCTGTTTTTTATATAAATTGCTGCACTTTACAAAACCTATATAAGATTCTCTATATAGCATACATCAAATAATTTCCAAGATCATCCTTCTAGCTATGTTATTGAAGGCATGGTGCCATAGGCATGATAATAAAATGTTAGCTACAGTATCCCCTATGTGTGTGATTTTTAGGAGTATGTCATATAAAATCCATAAATGCATGACCTAAAACCCAGGTCTGGACAAAACCAAGTTTGTGGAGTATGTTACCTGTTCAGTGAATGCCTCTACTGGTTTAACCCTTTTGCTGCCAGTACACCATACGTAACAACAGCACTCCTTCCAACTGGCCAGGTCTGTACGCCATACAGACCTGGCATTCTTCCTTCTGCTATAAGCTCGTGGTCATTTCAGTGACCATGAACTTATTGCAGAACCGTTCAGCAGACTCTGCTGAACAAACCAGTAGCTCTGATTAGTGGCTAACAAGCTGCTGATCTGAGCTATTAACCCACAATGTGACCCCCCCAACCCGCCACTACTGCTGTGCCTTTCACTCTCTGCTTCCTGCCCCTCCACTTCCCTGCCACTAGATGTTAAAATGCAGCCCATTTTACTATGTATCAAAATAACAGTGCCACAGATATGTGTGCTAATAATAAATGATCTAATGGATGGCTGCTGCTCCAGTTATTGATGATGTCAATAAAACCAAGTAAAGTATAGTATGAGTAGCGCGGGTCCACACACAGCCTAAATTCTCCTCTGTGCAAATATATAGATACATATAGATGTGAATTAACAATGCAAAATGGTGTAAACATGAATCATAAAATATGAATGCATTCACTTATACTTTCTATAAACAATGCCTAATTACTGTAGATGAATTTATAAATGTGCAAAATATGAAAAAAGTGCAAATGCATGCAAGCATTAATATTTTATGATTCATGTTTACACCATCTTGCTTTGTTAATTCACATCTACATGTATATTTGCACAGAGGAGGCTAGTGTGTGGACCCGCGCAACCATCCTTACTGCCTCCTTCCTCCACCACACCAACCCCCCCAAGTCCAATCCCCTGTGGCTCTCATGTAATTACCAGCTCTCCTCCTCTGCCTCCCCTGCTTGGAAATTGCACGTAAGCCAAAGTAAGCACAGTTCTATTGCTGGCATAATCAAAAAAAACGATACCATGTTTTTATTACTGGCTGTGTGGCGCTTCATCTGAAGTCCCAATGGGCAATAATTTGTCGCACTGCCACTTCGACCCCCTCTTCAGTGCCACCCCTCACGATTCCCCCGGGCCCTCCCATGCAGCACTACTGCATGACTGGCTTTCCCTCTACCCCCTCCCGCTGACTACAGCTGCTTCCTTGAAGATCGCTGTCACAATGGAGAGAAACAGGGAGAGGGGGGCTGGTAAACATGTGCTTACCAGCCCCCTTTCTTTCATGAATCATTACAGTCATTGATCAGTACAGTTTTTACTATTCTTCAATTTGTGAATGAATAGGGGTTTCTGTACAGACTCCTATTCACTCATCTACAGTGCAACTCCTGCAGAGAAAGGGACTGTCTCAAAAAATAGGCATTAGAGGTTCCTTTAGACCTCTGATGTCTCCCAAAAGCCCGCCTCCCCCAACAAAAAAATTCAATGTAAAATATAATTTAATTTAATTTGTACCAGTTAAAAATAAAAAAAGTAGAAAATAAATAAATAAGAAACATAGTAAGGGTAGATTTAAACATGAGTCTAATTCTCCCTTGCCTCTGAAGCCCCTACAAATACAGAGTTTTGCCCATTGGGACTTTAGATGAAGCGCCACACAGCCAGTTATAAAAACGTGTTATAGTTTTTTTTTTATTGTGCCAGCAATAGAACTGGGAAAATGTGTCCTAATGCCAAACAGTTGGCCCAAATGCACAAATCTATTATATAGTTATATACAGTCATCAAATAATCCATGATAATTGTGTCATAGCATCATAGCGTTTCGTGAGTTCAGTCTCACTCTTCAGGGTTTGATGCATAGACATCTATAAAGTAAAATGGTTAAAACAAATAACATAGTAATGAACATGGAAATATGTCAGGTAAATTGAATTGTGGGAATCAGAATAATGCGGCGTACACACGGTCGGAATTTCCGATGGAAACAGTCCGATGGGAGCTTTTCATCGGATTTTCCGACCGTGTGTATGCCCAACGGTCTTTTTCTGTCGGAATTTCCGATGGACTTTGGATTGAGAACCTGTTCTCAATTTTTCGATCGTGTGTAGGCAATTCCGACACGCAAAATTCCAATGCATGCTCGGAAACAATTTGACGCATGCTCGGAAGCATTAAACTTCCCTTTTATAGTGCTGTCGAACGTGTTTTATGCCGCTGTATTACAGACCGTCGGAATTTGGTGTGACCGTGTGTAGGCAAGACAGTTTAAGCAAAATTCCGTCGGAATTCCGACGGGAAAACCATCAGAGCTTTTTCCGACGAGAATTCCGACCGTGTGTACGCGGCATTAGGGATCCATACTCACAAAGATGCAGGGTGCTGCATGCCAAAGTCGCACTGGCAGGCGCCAGAGACCACTGACCTGGGAAAAGGATCCAAAAATGGGCCACCAGAGCAAAACAGGCTAGATGAAAAACGGGCAAACAGAACCATCCAGCATGGCCTGCCAGGATGGTGACTATAAAAAAGAGTGTATAAAGGTGATGATGTGCACTAATAAATTAGGAATAATTAAAAATGATGAAAAGGTAAAAAAATATTTAAAAAAATATTAAAATAATGATTGAATGGCCAGGAGCAGCCACATGGTGCAATTGGGAATAGTGAAAATGACCTGCATAGCTGAAGTGAATGAGAATCCATCCACATGTGAAACTAAGTATATATGTTATAAAGTATAAAATGCAACTTGGTGAAGCAGTGACATCAGTGCATGAGAATATCCCAGTATGCAAGGTCAAAACAGATTAAAAAAGTAAATGTGTAACAAATAAGGATTTGTACTTACCATAATCAAAATAATGCTGACCAGAAATAGCGTGTCCAACCACCTGGGAGGCATTGCATAGATTTTCTGAGTGTGACATAGGTGTCTGAGCCCACCTATTTATAGTTCTTCAGACCCATCAAAGGATCCCTCCCAATTCCGGGTGGACGAAGCCCTGGGCATCATCCACCCAGCGTTGGGAGGGATCCTTTGATGGGTCTGAGGAGATATAAATAGGAGGGCTCAGACACCAGTCTATGCAATGCCTCCCATGTGGTTGGACACACACAATTTCTGGTCAACATTATTTTAATCATTGTAGTTACAAATCCCTATTTGTCACACGTTTACTTTTTTAACCTGATTTGACCTTGCATACTGGAGTATTCCCATGCACTGGTGTCACTGCTTCACCAAGTTGCATTTTATACTTTATAACACATATACTTTCACATGTGAAGTATCATATAATTCAGCTGTACAGGTTATTTTTACTATTGCCAATATCACAATGTGGCTGTTCCTGGCCATTCAATCATTTATTTTTATATTTTTTTCACACATTTTTTACCTTTTCATGGTAAATGCTGGATGGTTCTGATTGCCTGTTTTTCATCTGTCCTGTTTTGCTCTGCTGGCCCATTTTTGTATCCTTTACCCACAGCTCCCGAATCAGACATCTCTGGTGGCTGCCCGTGCGACTATGTCTGATTCCCAAAATTTAATTTTCCAGACATATTTCCATGTTCATTACTATGTTATTTGTTTTAACCATTTTACTTTATAGATCATGTCTATGTATCAACCCCTGAAGAGTGAGACTGAACTCACAAAATGCGTTGGATCACCATGATATGACACAATTATGTATCAACCCCTGAAGAGTGAGACTGAACTCACAAAATGCGTTGGATCACCATGATATGACACAATTACCATGGATTATTTGATGACTGTATGAAACTGAAAACTGTTTGTCATTACGACACCTTTTCCCAGTTCTATTGTTGGCATGCTCAATAAACCAATACCATGTTTTTATTACTGGCCCAATGAGCAAAACTCTGTATTTGTATGTACAATGGGGATGGAGGTGCCTCGCAGGGTACTACCAACCATATTCTGTTTCTTTGCCTCTGTAGCCTGATCAATGATCAGATTGCTCTCCAGAGGCTACTGACAGGCAGTAAGAAAGCAATGCAACACCTCCTCACCACCTGTTTAAACCCCATTTTGTTCTGTCAAATGCACTGCAACCATGTGCATTGCATGCGGTTGTGGGGCATTTGCAGTGCTGCCCTATAGACTTCAATGTGTAGCATTCAGAAGGAAGCTTCACTACAAGTTGTGTCAAATTTGCTATGGGTACAATGCAAAGCAATGTGGCTGCGGCATGTATACACCCCTGTCCACTACCTATTACAGCTTAGCCTCAAATGCACTTTTTTGCTGCCCCCTAACCGCAAGTGTAAACAAGGCCTAAGGCCTCATTCACGTGGCACACACTACATTGAGGTCATGTTTAGCTGCACAGGGATGCACAGATGTTCTTTACATCTCCATTCATGTCAATTGGGACACAGCGGCTGCATGGACATAGCCACTGCTCTCAACTTGACATCCATGTGGATGGATGTCCCTGAACTCACATGTCTGCATTTGGGGTCATGCACTTACACCTGCACGAATGTCAGATCTGTCCTTGCAGCCACTGCGTCCCAACTGACATAAATAGGACTGTCTACACAGAGCTACACAGAACACCTGTGCATCCCCCTGTGGTTAAACACGGCCCCCCATGGGTACATGAGGCCTTAGTGGGAATTTAGCAGACATTTTCTAAATTATAATAATGTGTTTATAGGTGCAAATAAGGATTTTAGTGTTATTTTTTGTGAAAACAGTGATTTGATAAACTTTTTAAAAAAATATTGTGGGACCTTAAAATTCAGTAGCCCCTTTTTATTTTTCTTCAGCTCATGTGCTTTCAGAAAATATATGATTTGGAGGGTCTTTTGAAAAATTTGAAAAACGCCCGATTTTTTTGCGAAATTTGGTTATTTACAGTTTTGTATACGTTCAATTTTCACCATTTCACAAAAAGGTGCAATTTAAAATTTGCACACATTTGTTATTTATTAACTTAATACAGGTTAAACTTTTATATTTAGTAGGAATTTAGCAGGAATTTTGTAAAATGTGCTCTGTTTGTATCTGCTAATAATATTTTTTTGTGTATTTTTAGCAAAAATATTGTTTGATAATTATCTGCGCAAATATTGCAGGACCTTAAAAATCAGTAGCACCTTATTTGTATTATACTGGTCATGTGTTTTCAGAAAATGTATGCTTTGGGCAGTCTTTTACAAACTCTAAAAGCTGTAAGGGAATATAAAAATGCATTGGAAAAATTGCAAAAATGGTCTGGCCCCCTGAGTTTAAAAGTAGAGCGCAGGGCCTGGCTTTGAACAGGTTAAAGCAGCAGTATTGGCTGCTTGTACTAAATAATAAAAAAGGTAAAAATATTTTGACACACTGTGCTTGACAATCATGGAGAGGTCTAGGTCAATGAGTAAGCACAAGCACTTGAGTAGATCAAAATATAGTAGGCGCCATATTTCACATTTTGTTAACTGGTAATAAATAGAGATATTCAATCCACAGTGAATCTTCACCTAAGGTAAGAAAAAACTAAGCTTGGCATCTGATTTTGTTGAGGCTTGTATTAGGTTCATATCATTATCTTTATATAGTTTACCATGAAATGAACTGTCAGTTATACAGCATGGAATGCCTGTATGACAGATATGTACTATATGTCAGCTTTGTGCTATTAATAAAAGCTATTGATATGGGACAATTGACAGGAGATCCCTTTGAAATACTGCATACACTGCATTCTGTCTTTTAGTTCTCTGTTCCCTTCTCAAGTAGAAAATCACATAAAGTGTATATTGTAGCTTGTACAGTGAAACAAAAAAAAAAATGCATTAATATGTCTTATAGGTGCCACTTATAAAGATAGACGACTGCTTTAATGCTTTAATTGATGGAATATGCTGCACACCACAATGTATTAATGAACCAGAGGAATCACAGCTTTTGTTATAAATTGAAAATGTTGCACATCTAGATTAAGTTTCAGTCATGCAGATTTTAATTACCTAGAAATTGATTTCAGTAATGGAACAACCATCACGGATAGGAAGCAGGTATTTTCAGTTTGGAGAATAAAAGCTGCAACATTTTTTAAAAAGTAGAGAAGCTAAAAATCTAAATTATATATTTCATCTATTAAAACAGACTCTACAATGATGGCTTTTGTAGTTCAATATCAATTAGCAATGTCACCTGTTTCTCGTCTTTGAAATTTTTAATAGTAAACCAGGTCTTTTTTTTCTTTGAGGTAAAGTGAAAACCGTTTCAGGCATTTTGAGGAAAGCTCTACGTAGAAAAATTGGAAGGCTAACATTCTTAATCTCCTCTTGAAAAAGTGAGACTCCAATATTTTCTAAATTAGAAATATGTAGCTAGTAAGCAATTAGTTAAATCAGAAATGAAGTCATAAATCCTAAGCTACACAATCCACTGGTTATGTCTTCACAATGCTCTTAAAAAAGGCAGTTTTTGATTGATTACATTAGTTAAAACAAGCAACATTTTGGAGCTATAATAAGGGCCCCATCATACAACTGTCAAATTCTTACCCACCCACAACTCCAAATCTTCAACCTATATGTGAAGAACAGACATACTGGAGTGTATCATGGGCACTGTCAAAAGCGGAATTAGGGCAGGACCAATAAAATATAGTACTGCCATTGCATACGCAAAGTATATCATGGAATAAAGCTTACCTCAAACAAAAAGTGAAATTTGTTTTCCCAAATAATTTTAATAACAGTAGGTTTTTCAAATGTACCACGCACTTACTAGTAAAGTCATATTACAATAAAATCAGGCTTCATATCATGGGTAAAATGTAAATACATTATTGCATGTAATCTCAATAGGCATCCACAATACTATTTACACAACTAGAAAGGTATCAATAATTAAACAAAACATTGTATGTTTATTGACAACTTTTTTAAAACCAGGTGTAAACCGTGTTGGTCTTTGGTACTCTCAGCCACTGTTGTGCATGATTTTGTCAGAATTTTCCAGCCCGGTATCAGGCCTGGTAATAATTTTATAATATTTCATTTACAAGGGTCCTTTACTAATAATAATCATGAAAAATAAAATATTGTATTACAAAATAAATATGTTGGTTTTCTATTGTGACCTTATTAGCTATATAAAATTTGACATTAGGCAACATGTATTTGCCTTACCAAATTGGAGCTCACACTGCCAAAGGAGGTTTACTCAGCCAAATTATTAGTAACACTTGTTAATGCTTATTGGGTAATCTCTGAGCTATAGCTCAGTTAACATATTTTAGAAGAGTTCAATCCAAACAATTTCAAAGTGAAGCTTTTTGAAAAACGAACCCCCAAATGACATTTGAATAAAACACTCACTTTAGTCTTGGTCCTTGGTTAGGTTTATGCCTGATTTTCTTAAAAAATCCTGCCATTGTCTAATATAATTAATTTATTATGCTTTACATATTAGGCCGGTTTCACATTTATGCAAATTGGATGCAAGTTTCCACACATGCAATTCGCATGACAGGCGAGTGTGACTGACTCTCAATGGATCTGGTTTACACAAGCCTGGGGCAGCCACGGTCTGGATTGCAGGGTTTCAAGGGTTGTGTGCGCCTTTGGGTCTGGTTCAGGTGCGAATTCAGGCAAAGTTCTGATCTGAATCGCACTTGAACAGGTGTACAGAAATGCACCGAACCCCATGCTGTGAAGCATGGCCGCACATATGTGAACCTGGCCTGAATGGGCATGCTCTACATTCTGGCACTCAAGCAATTACAAAAGATGGAATTAATGTCAGTTTGACGTAGTGAGTCACCTCACCAACATTCACTATTCACACAAGAGGTTCTTATGGGCTCCAAAATATGTGATCTTTTAATTCATTTGTGGTCTGCCAGTACCACACACCCTGTGGTCAAGCTCCATATTTTCAGAAAACTAAAGCAGTCAGTATCAACTATGGTGACAGCCTCTGAAGACGGGATTTTAATTGGACATAAGTAGTAAGAAAAAACATAGTCTGGGCATACATTGACATCTTACTATACCTTTAATTGATCTGCATGGGAACATTTTTAAACTTGGTTTGAGGCTTGTAGTTCCACTTATAGAGAAATGTAAAACTATAATTGATTTTACTTTATTTATTTTAAAATTGTATATGTTTAGAAACATATTTTAATGTTACTTATAATTATTAATGTAAAATCTTATTTTACAATTAAATATTTCATACAGGCATACCCCACTTTTAAGTACACAATGGGGTTTATTTACTAAGGCTGGAAAGTGCAAAATCAGGATCACTTCTGCATAGAAACCAATGAGCTTCTAACCCCAGCTTGTTCAATTAAGCTTTGGTAATAAAACCCGCAAGCTTATTGGTTTCTATGCAGAAGTGAGCCTGATTGTGCACTTTCCAGCTTTAGTAAATAAACCCCATTGTGTACTTAAAAGTGGAGTATGCCTGTATAGGTTGCTTCCATAAAACAGTACATGGTTTCCAGACCATACTGGTCTTCCTTAATAAAAGAAAAGTCTATAAGTTCATTTGCTCAGAGGTCATTAGATTCCTCTCAGGTATACAGTAACCAGTTTCTCCCTCTCCAGACTTTTGTTTTCTCATTTAATAGCAAATGGTAGTTTTATGGCCCCACCAGTTGTAATAAATTACAATACTAAGACAGAAAGTAATGGGGAGTCCAAAATGTTAGATTTGACACCAAAACGGGAGGTTAGGGTTGATTCTCCAATGCAAACAGTACTCTGTTAACAACTGTTGAAGGAAAAGTTCTCTTACCTTTATAGAGATTTCCTTTTATGTCTTGTTATAGCTTTGGAGCAGGTAGTGAAAAGATAGCTGCCCAATAGGACAAAGACAGCAAAAATGATATGTGAAATTATACAATGCTGACACCTGTTTTGGTTACAACTGCCTAAGAGGTAGTTATCTTCACTTAGTAGAGATTTACTTTTACTTTCTGCTGTGTATTTGGGGCAGGTAGTGAATGTATATCTCTCCAACTGGGAGATTTTGAGATAACTGGAGCCAGAACATAAACATTACTTCCTGAAACTTCAGAAATTATTCAGAAGCTAAGAGTGATATGTAAGCAAATTAGTGGTAACATTTACTGTATGCAGTTAAAGAAACTGCATAGCTAAATATTAGTATTGTTCACATATTGGTTAAAGCAGTGCTTCTCATTCTAAACCCTTTTTTTTTTTTTTTTTTAGTCAAGGCACCCTTTAAAATTATAGACAACATTAAGACACCCTTTAACATTATGGACAATCTCGAGGCACCCCATTCTAAAATGTAAAAAAAAAACATTCTAATAATTTCACATAATGCAGCAACGTAGGACACCCATCGTTAGAGGCTATTTTTTTCCTCCAAAGCAAATACACTTTTGCACACCGGTACTGACTAGAATTCCAATGTTTTTCTTCTCCCTCAACATCTCTCCATCAGTCAGCTAATATTACTCCAGTGTGAGTAATAGGGAGAGAGGCAGAGGAGGGTCAAACAAGGATGCTGTTGAGGTGACAGACATCTACCTTCCTTATCTTCCTTATCAACTGATGACATCATTGGTTTAAGAATCCTATAAGGACATCCTGGTTGAAAAAGGATGGGTTAAAGTATACAGCCAATTGCAACAGTTTTTATACATCCATACATTACAAACATTTTTTTTCAAATAAATATTCAGAATATTCCTGCTTTACTACCAGAACATGCATATACCCTCAGTAAATAGGTTATTTTGTGCTTAACAGTGTTCTTGAAAATGTTATAATAGACAAATCAAAATGATGTATATGAAAATGAACTTACTTGCAGTCACATTTTCCATTTAAGCATATTGAATTATATAAAAAGCCTAGAAATAAAGAAATTAGCTTTTCATATGTACATAATGTAGCACAATGTTATGTAAGCATCAATAAGAGGCGTTTTAACTACTGTCATTTTGGCTTTGAAGCTTTGACATTTTCTATTGAAAATACTTAAGAACCTTTACTGACCTTTTAGTTTTCATGAGAGATTCATTCTAAGATAACCAGGTCATGTAACATTGATGTGCAATCAAACTACAGTCTACACTGAGGCTGTGGAGTAGAAATAACAAATAAAAATCTATCCAAGGGAACTTAAATCCATAAATTCAATTCTGAAAGTTCAGTGTAGCTACTTTTTTTTAGACGGACAATTGAAATATTAAGATGTGTATTGCTGATAACTCACATGATAAGAGTAACACCATAGTAAAAAAAAATGGTTTAGACTATAACACGCATTTAAAATTCCATTGCAGTAGAAAAAAATACAAGAAAAAATATTGCAACTAAATGTAAAACACAATAAAGTGAGAATAATGGTGGCATGATGTGAGCATTATTATTTGATATATGTTTCTTCCTTACAATGGTCAGTTATTTCTCATAAAATGTCCTCTCTGAGATTTTATGTGATAAGTTATGATTCATCATTTTTCATGTACAAACCTCTAAAATTTCTTTTAATGCTATTTCCATTCAGGCACAGTGTATGTTATTCAATACAAGCCATATGTATTTTTATTGAGCCTCTAGGGTTGATATCACTAAACACATAAAGACTGTTTTATTACACAATCATTTACAGTAGTTTGTACATAAATAAATGTCAGATCTATGTTGTAATAATATTACTATCCAGCTTACTTGATTAAATTATGTGTTACACCATTTATAAAAGTAGTGTAAAGGCCATAGTTATTACTTGAAAACTAGACTGTAAATCATGGGCTTGACAAAAGGGTTTTAATGTCAATATCTACCATTTATGTTGAAATGTATTTTGTTCTTTAATTTTCACATAATAAGAAATAGAAGAGAAAGGGGATAATATTAAAGAGGTATTAAACCTAAAACCAAAAATGTATTCTATAGCAGCTTACCAATCTTTAGATGTGGTGGCTGCATCAGTTTTCTCTTCTTTGGATTTTCCCCCTCTGTTTTCACTTTGTGATCTGGCCAGTAGCACAACTCCTGTATTAGTGAGACACAACTCTGGAGAAATGAGAACAGGAGGCACAGGAGACAGAGCATTGTCAGTCTAGGGGGGGGGGGGGTAGTGTTAAAGGTATTAGCTGATTTAATTAAGTAACAAATTAAAGCCAAGCTCCAGCTCACACTTGATAATCAGTTACAGCAAACAGATGTTTTCCTTTTTTGTGACAAAGGTTTTGCATTAGTAAATAAATGCTTATCATTTTAATCACTCCTGCTAGTGTTAAATGGTTTGTGTCATTCATGAAAACAAATACATTCTGCTGGAAAACTTGAGCTTGTTAAAAATAACAGACTTGCTGGTTGGATCACCAGATAAATATATAGTAAAGAAAGCTTAAAAAGGAAACTAATACAGCCATCACATCTGAGAATCTGAAAACTGCAATATAATAAATATTTGCTTTTGGGTTTAATACTGCATTAATTATTATGTGCCATAAATGTGTTTTAACGTGCACCTGCACCCAGACTTTAGACAATAAAGTATTGACATATTCTTAACAATTGGTAAACAAGCTTCAAAGTAATTTATTGACCTCTGTAACTGAAGGAGCATTGGAGAAATTCCTCTTCAAATTTCACAACAGGAGCACTGAAATCACAACTTCTCTAACCCTATTGTTTCTGACAATATGGACTTGTCATCCTACCAGCCTTCTAAAATAAACAAACAGTGGCTGCTGTAAGGTGTTTGGAGATGGTTGAAACTTAACTTCACAGTCTCTGTTGTGATTGAAGCTATAGATGGTGTTTTAAAGCTTCTTCACTGCTTTTATGAGTATACTTTAAGAGCAATTTACAAAAGCAGGTTCACAATATCAATATGTGTCCATATATACAGTATACCATATATAATTCCTGATGCATGCAAGTCATTGCAAACTGGTGACATAGCCTCAAAGCTGAACCCTTTGGAAGGCAACATTACCAGTGCTTCACAGCTCACATGAAGCTGGTTGAGACATACTGTATGTAGCAAAAAAAAATAATAATAATATTAATTGCATTTTTCCTGAGATTTAGTGAGAAAATCTTGTAAGATCACATTTTACAAAGATTTGGTGCTTGAGTCAGTAGCAAAACATGCTGAAGAAGAAGTTATGGATAATGTTAGCTTTTAAAAGTACCACTGAAAGTGGTGCCAGAGTAGAGAAAATGAATAGGATCATTGGTGTGTGACAACATATCATTCAAAGAAACAAAACATTATCATTAGATCTGTTAATTTTGCTAGCAAGCACAGGAATGGTGGCAGTTTGATATGAGGGGAAGGTGGGTGTATTTTAAGATACCTAAAAATTAGCAGTACGTTTGGGCATTGTCTATATAACTTAGAACCTAACATGATTGTAAATAGATATTCTTAGTCAAACATAATTACGTATTCACAGCTGCATTATATCACTTTCTAATAATTAGCTGTAAGGTGCCACCTACTGTAAGTCATACAACTTGTCTCCAAATACTAAAGCTTCTATCACTACAGCAGTTATTAATAGCATATCACCAAGGTCTCATTATAATTAGTCATGCCAGTGGGTTGCAAAAGTATTAGTATTGTTTAATAGCAACAGTAATTATTCTTATATACATGTAATCACAGTAGAGTACAGAGGCGTAACTAGAACCTTCGGGGCCCCGGTGCAAAAAAACATGAAGGGCCCCCCTGACCCCCGGGGCGACCCAGCCCCATACTTCAAGGGGCCCATGTGTCACCCCTGTACACCTGGATAGGAAGAGCGGCGGTGATGGCATATAGAGGACACGATCCCCTCCATTTTCTTTCTGCAGCCATGACTTCAGGAGGAAAATGGAGGGTATTGGTTCCTCTATATGCCGCCTGCTGCCCCTCTTATCCAGGTGTACAGGGGTGACACATGGGCCCTCTGAAGCATGGGGCTGGGATGAGTGGCAGCGAGCGGCGGTGGCAGTGATGGGGGAATGGGATGGGATAAGTGGTGGCAGTGGTTGGGGGTTGGATGGGATGGGATGAGTGGCAGCAGTGGTGGGGGGATGGGATCAGTTTTGGCTGTGAGGGGGCTAGATCACTGGCAGTGGTGAGGGTGAGGGGGGTGGGATCAGTGGTGGTGTGGAGGATGAGATCAGTGGCGGCGGCAGTGGTGGTGAGGGGGGTGGGATCAGTGGTGGGTGTTGGTGGGTTCAGTTGCGGTGGCAGTGATGGTGGTGGGATCAGTGGTGGGGGTTGGTGGGATCAGTGGCGGCGGCAGTGATGGTGGTGGGATCAGTGGCGGCGGCGGTGATGGTGGTGGGATCAGTGGTGGGGGTTGGCGGGATCAGTGGCGGTGGCGGTGATGGTGGTGGGATCAGTGGTGGGGGTTGGTGGGATCAGTGGCGGCGGCGGAGATGGTGGTGGGATCAGTGGTGGGGGTTGGTGGGATCAGTGGCAGCAGCGGTGATGGTGGTGGGATCAGTGGTGGGGGGTGGTGGGATCAGTGGCGGCGACAGTGATGGTGGTGGGATCAGTGGTGGGGGTTAGTGGGATCAGTGGCGGTGGCAGTGATGGTGGTGGGATCAGTGGTGGGATCAGTGGCGGCGGCGGTGATGGTGGTGGGATCAGTGGTGGCGGCAGTGATGGTGGTGGGATCAGTGGCGGTGATGGTGGTGAGATCAGTGGTGGCGGTGGTGATGGTGGTGGGATCAGTGGTGGAGGTTGGTGGGATCAGTGGCGGCGGTGGTCATGGTGGTGGGATCAGTGGCGGCGGCAGTGATTGTGGTGGGATAAGTGGCGGTGATGGTGGTGAGATCAGTGGTGGTGGTGGTGATGGTGGTGGGATCAGTGGGGGATTTAGATATGCTTTCATGAAATGAGAACCCACATGCCATGCCATGCCATGTAAAATATCTCAAACTTTCTTTCTTTTCTTCTTTTGTGCTAGGCTATGTTTATACGCAATTGCAAGCCTTTCCTTGTCTTGGGTGCATTGGTGCAGCTTGTAGTTTATAGAAGGAATGTTTGTGGGTATCACATCTTGTAAAAAAGCCAACTTAGCTCAATGAACCCTCAGTGTCCTTCTTACATTACTTATTACTGTAGCCTATTTGGGAGCCAAGTGGGGAACTGCTTCCACCAGCCAATTGAGACTCAGCCTCTGCCTCAGTGTGCACCTGATTATTGTGGAGATATGCAGTTTGAGGGGTGCTACTTTCTCTACTTTTATATTTACATGCAATTCTTGAATCTTATAACCAGACGAGAAAGGATGTTCTTAAAACGTAATTACACATTTATATGTATGGCTTTTTTATTTTTCAGTAATTATGGGACTGTTGAGTTAATAAATATGTTGGATATGTACAGTTAAGGGAAAGTCTAATTTAACAGTATTTGCTCTTTGCCAAATCAATATTTCATTTGGGCTATTTAAACTGCTGCATTTCTGTGGAATTCTGAGGGTAAAGAGATGAGTCATTTTCCAAGTAAGAAGAATGATAATTATTTTGAGACCTTTGTTTGCCTAATGTTTGAAATTTTATATTTTATTTTGTTTCTTTTCTTGCAATTCCTATTATGGACTAAAAAAAATAAAAAAAATAAAAAATGTATATGAATCATGTATTTATTATTTTTGGTCAGTAAGAGAAGATTTAGCTCTCAATCAATCTTGTCCCTTTCCTCACACTGAATGACATCTCCAGTTACCCCCCAGAAGTATATAAAGGGATGGGGTTGTCCATTGGCATTATTGACCAAATATGGACATGCCCCATGATGTCACCGGATGACCCTTGCCCTTTGTTTACACCAGGGGTGCTCAACCTGTGGCCCTCGGAGTCCTCTGATTTGTCCCTTGATCTCAAACCAGGGAAGTGCACTTGTATCATGCAGGTTTGGTGCGCTTTCTGAAAGCACAGCAAAACTCTTGAATGAAGGCATTTTGATGCGCTTTCAGAAAGTGCACCACACCGACATGATATAATAGAAGTCTAAGGCAAAGCACAGCTAACCCACAGGTTCACTGTGCTGCACCCACATTGCAGGTAAACCACAGTGCATCATTGTGAAAGCAGCCTTATAGGGGGCTCAGGACAGTAAGAGCTTGTTTACATTTGTGGGAAAAAACCCACAATTGAGACCTATTTTTACCACACACCCCCAACATCTGGTGTAGCTTGAGAGGTCGCAATGGTGACCCCACCTGTGCGGCCTCCCTGTCACATTCTGTTTTACACTTGGACAGGAGGAGTGGCAGGGGCATCATATACAGGAACTGATCCTCTCCATTTTCCTTCTGTGGCCACTAAAATCTGGATTCTCCTCCTCACCCTCCTGCTGACATTCAGCGGCTGCAGAATAAAAATGTTTATTATGCTATTCAAAATTAAAAATTCAGAACCACTTAATTTCATTGGGGCTTGTGACCAGTTACCAAATCAATTAAGTGTCCCTTGATTTTCAAAAGGTTTGGCAACCTTGGTTTACATCAACTGTGGGGAGAACCAGAGATGTCATTCAGCATGAGGAAAGTGACAGGATTGGTCGGGTCTCCTGGGTGGAATTTATTTATTTTATGTGGTTTGGTAGCTGTCGTTCATTGTGAATGACGTAGACCTGCATGGCTGAACAACATGATTTACAGTAAATGTACATCAGGAACATTGTCAAAACTGTGCATGTGATTTTATGTTTACTTTACTTATTTTGTGAATGACCTTTGGATCTGGTATGGATTGTGAGGGAAACCCCACAACATTTTTTTTTATTATTTATCCTTTGTTTATATTCACCTGTTAACCAGGAATCCCCAGCTGACAGCTGAATGAGCAGGGGAGGGATGAGTCACTGGTTGTTAGGGCACTTGTGGGTGCCAGCTTCTTAACAACCTACACACCACCTATACAATGGAGCCAGAGCTGGGACCCGACTGGCTTCAGAATAGGTAAGTATATACATATTTTCCTTTACAGGGTAGATAGAATAGTCTTAGAATGGGGATGGGAGTAGGTTTAGGCTTAGTTAGAATTTGACTGGAATTCCACGTTAGTGTTGTGTATTTTTTATGTTTTGCTTGCAGTCTTGCTGGAAGAGAAAGCTTCTCTCTATAGGTTTCTTCCAGATGACATCAAGATTCTATATATAATTTCCTTGTATTATGCCTTTTTCACTCTCCCCTCTGCCATCACAGGCCTTCCAAGATCTTTAATAGAGAAATATACCTACAGCATGATGCTGTATCACCATGCTTCACAGTGAGGGTGGCGTGTTTGTGCTGATGTGCAGTGTGTTGCTTCTATTAAACAGGGTATTTGGTCTAATGACCAATTACATACATTTTCTTCTCATAGAATCTTATCCCAGGTGATTTCAGAGTCTTCCTCATGTTTTCTGTCAAACTGTGGGTGAGAAGTCATATGAGTTTTAGCAAACAGTGGCTTTGGCTTCACCACTGTTTCATAAACCTGTGATTGCTGAAGTATCTAGGCAAAGATTCTGTATGTATACCTTCTCCAGTCTTATGCCTTTAAATCCTTCAGAGTGGGTATAAGTCTTTTGGTGGTCTCCCTCACTAGTTTCCTTCTTGCACAGGCACTTAAGCCTGATACACACAGGCAGTTTTTAAGAAATGTTTTTACCAGGTGTGTCATATTAAATGAGATATTATGATTTACTAAAAACTGGAGAGTGTAAAATCTGGTGCAGCTCTGCATACAAAACAGCTGCCAAATCAGCGGCACCAGATTTTGCACTCTCCAGCTTTAGTAAATAAACTCTATAGTCTGTCTCTGATGGAGCAGCCCAACACAATCAACAAGCATTCATGGGTTTTGCTATATAAACAGACTAACAGTCCTTTTTTTTTTTTTTACAATATATGTTATGTTGTATATTTTGTAAAACAAGCATACATGAATAACTAATAAAGAGACTGTTTTCTAATCTAGTTTCCAAAGCTTTCAGAAAGTATGATTTTGCTTTTATAGAGACACAATTTGCTCTGTTGACAGCCTGCCCTTTTATTTATATATTGTTTGGGCAGCCCTGTCACAAAAAGATGAATGTGTAAACAAGCATTGAGAGTAATATACTCTAAATAGAATAAATCTTTAAGAAAGGGCATCGCAAAAGTAAAAAAGCACTGTACATACTCAGAAATTGAAATAATTGAAACATCTTAGTATTAAATATTACATTTTAGGCTATTCTATAATGTACGGTGTACACATAAATTCTGGAGAACCCCCACCCAATGAACAGGTTTTCCTAGGTACGTATTTATTGGCTTGTATATCTGGATATATACATAATGAATACCCTCTAGATATAACAAGGGACTACCTGGACCATACGCAATAACAATAGTATTAAAATAAAATGCTTTATATCTGAATATATACAATTAAACAATTTTAAATGCATTCCATTTGGATTTGAATTTGTCCATGTAACTAAAGATCCATAACTTTGAATAAAAATGCAATGTTGGAAACTCCTTGATTTTTATATTTTCTTCATCCCCAGTAACAATGTGCAAATACACTTAGAGTCAAAATGCAGCAGTAGTCACAGTAATTTGTTTTGGGTTGTTCCCTTGATTTTCCCCTGCCTGCTACAGACATGGTCTTAAATTTGAGTAAGCACTGGTATTTGGAGGCTTTTAATCATCTGAGCACCACAGTAAGTGAAGCTTAAAGGCTAAGTTCAACTTTGTTTACTTTTTTTTTTTTAAATTCATTCTCCCCTATGTACCAATATAGCATTAATGTACTTATTTTGCAAAAATAAGTCAGCTTCCCATTAATTATACACACACTTACCTCACTCTCTTCATGGGTGTTTAAAAACCCTGCTCCATTACTTCTGCCTTACTTCCTGAACAGACTTTAGGTCATGACACAGGAAGGAGTTGACCAGCTGAGGGTAGATGTTGCAGAGTGTGTGCTAATCAGATCATCTGGTCAACTCCTTCCTTTGTCATGACTTAAAGTCTGTTCAGGAAGTAAGGCAGAAGTAATGGAGCAGGATTTTTAACCACTTGCCGCCCACCCACCGTCAAATGACGGCTGGGTGGTGCGTCTCTCATTCTGGGTGGACATCATATGAAGGCCTCCCAGAACGACCGCTCTTGCGTGCCCCCGGGGACGCACAATGCAGTGATCGCGGCTGTGCCGTGTTGCTAGGATATGTCGCAATCCCGTTCTGTGTAACGAGCCACGGATGCGGCTCTTTAACCATGTGATCGGCTGTGTCCAATCACAGCTGGTCACATGTAAACACAGAGATGCCGGTAATTAGCGCTCCTTGCCTCACACTGAGAGAGTGTGAGGAGAGGAGAGCCTATCAGCAGCATCTCCTCACAGGGGACAGCTAGGTATGTAATCAGGGCACTGATTATCAGTGCCCTGATTACAAGTAGTGCACACCAGTGCTATCAATGATTGCCCACCACTGCCAGCAATCAGTGCCAACCAGTGCCCACAATTGCCACCAATCTGTGCCCACAAGTGCCAGCAATCAGTGCCTACAAGTGCCAGAAATCAGTGGCCATTAATGATGCCAGTCAGTGCTGGCTATCAGTGCTGCCCATCAATACCCATCACTGTTGCCCATCAATGCTCATCACTGCTTCCCATCAATGCCACCCATCAATGTCCATCAGTGCCCATCAGTGCTTCCCATCAGTGCCACCTATCTGTGCCCACCAGTGCCACATATATGTGCCCACCAGTGGCTCCTATCTGTGCCCAGTGCCCACCAGTGCCACCCATCAGTGCCACCTATCAGGGCTCATCAGTGCCACATATCATTGCCACCTATCAGTGCCCATAAGTGCGGCATATTCGTGCCTTCTCATCAGTGCCAACTAATCAGTGCCCATAAGTGCCGCCTCATCAGTGCCCATCCGTGCCGCCTCATCAGCACCCATCAGTGAAGGAGAAAAATTACTTATTTACAAAATTTACTGACAGAAACTAAGAAAAACTTTTTTTTTTCAAAATGTTTTGGTCTTTTTTTTTTTTTTTTTAAATTAAAAAACTCAGGAGTGATTAAATACCACCAAAAGAAAGCTCTATTTGTGTGAAGAAAATGATAACAATTTCACTTGGTTACAGTGTAGCATGACCGCACAATTGTCAATCAAAATGTGACAGCGCTGAAAGCTGAAAAATGGCCTGGGCAGGAAGGGGGTGTAAGTGCCCTGTATTAAGGTGGTTAAACATCCATGAAGAGAGTGAGGTAAGCCTGTGTAGAATTAACAGAACGCTGTTTAATGCTATGTTGGTACATAGGGGAGCTGGAATTTATAAAAAAAGGTGAACAAAGGTGAACTTAGCTTTTAAAGACTTCCAGTGCTAAAACTGGTGCACAAAGACTCTGGTGCAGCTGTGCATAGTAACCAATCAGATTCTAACTTCAGCTTCTTCAGTTAGGCTTTAACCATAAAACCTAGCATCTGGTTGCTCACTATGCACAGCTGCACCAGATTATGTGTGCATCAGTTTTAGTAAATCTTCCCATGTGTGTGAGATGTGCTAATACACTAACCATATTGACTTTTAGCCGCTTGCCGTTATGCATCATTGCAGAATTACAAGCCAATCAGCAGGTCCCAGCCAATGATTTATGACTAGCACCCTCTGATTGGCTGAGCAAATGGCAGAAGAGAGCCATGTGTTGGTAAACAACAAATGGCTCTCTACAGACAGCAGTGACGTGCCATATTTTTTCTCCTTGTGAAGCAGAGTTAAAGGGGTTCTAAAATCAGAAGTTTTTTTTTTTATCTTTATGCATTCTATGCATTTGGATAAAAAGCCTTCTGTGTTCAGCAGCCCCCCTCAGCCACCTCAGCCCCCCTAATACTTACCTGAGCCCCATCTCTGTCCAGCCATGCCCATGAGTGCCTCAGCCTTTCTCTCCTTATTGGGTGAGACCCAGCAGCATAGCTATTGGCTTCCGCTGCTGTCAATCAAACTCAGTTAGTCAATCAGCAGAGAAGGGGAGGTGGGGCCGAATGGCAGTTCCATGTCTGAATGGAGACACGGAGCTGCAGCTTGGCTCAGATGCCCCAAGGGAGGGGCTAGGAGCTCCAGCCAGGGACCCAAGAAGAGGAGGATCTGGGCTGCTCTGTGCAAAACCACTGCACGGAGCAGATAAGTATAACATGTTTGTAATTTTAATAGAAAAAAAAATAGACTTTACAATCGCTTTAACTCTTTGATCATCCTAGATATTAACCACTTCCCAGCCAGTGTCATTAGTACAGTGATAGTAATTTCTGCCAATAATATACACTATTTTAGTGTCACTGGTAATGTCAGTGGCAGGTAGTCAGTTCCCACAAAGTGTCAGTTAGTGTCAGAGTGCTCACCACACTATCATAGTTCCACTATTAGTTGGTGATCAGCGCCATCACTAGTATATAAAAAAAATTCCAGTGTCTATACCATATTTTGTGGATGCTATAACTTTCATGCAAACCAATCAATATGCATTTATTGGGAGTTTTGTTACCAAAGACATGTAGCTGAATATATGTTGGCCTACATTTATGAAGAATTTTTTTTTTTTATTTTTTATTGTTTTTTATTGAAAATGTTCACAATATAAAACAGGATAAAGAACTGTATGTAAAATACAAAAAGGTAGGTATAAGTACAACAACAACAAATAGTTGCCATAATCTGTTGCATACATTATAATGGTACAGAGGTTGGATGATTGTAGTCCTTTGCATACAATATAATGGTTCAGAAGTTGGATCATTGTGATATTAATCACAGATTTTGCAACTATTAAAGTATGTGATGACATATTAGAACATAAAGATATATAGTAAGTTAAACTAGAATACGGGAACAGGGAAACAAAAAGGGAGAAATAATAAAAAATGGTGGATGAGCACAGCAGAAGGTAGAAAGGTGGCATAAAGCCATGTTAATGGTTGGGTGGGGGGGAGATGGACAATCTAGGATGGATATTTAGATAAGTGCAAGGAAGGGAAACTATTGAGTTACTTTTCAGTATGGACTTACATATGGGTCACCTTGAGCATTCCTTCCATATCTTCCATTGAGCGTCAAAATGCTTCCTAGAGTTACAATTGTTGGCAAGCATTGATTCATAGACATAGTGAGTCTGTAGGATATCAAATGTTTCAGAAATGGTTGGTACTGTGTTTGATTTCCAATTTTTTGTAATAAGTGATCTTGCTGCTAGGAATATATGTGTGATTACTATGCGGAAGTTAGGAGGGAATGCCTCAATGCCCAGGTTCAGTATAGCCATTCCAGGAGCTGGGAGGGTGAAGATACCAGTAATAGAAGAGATTTTCCGGAATATACTATGCCAGAAGCTACTGAGATGTTTACAAGACCAGAATAAATGCATGATGTTTCCCACTTCTCCATAACCCCTCCAGCATAGAGGGGAGCCGAACTGGGAGAATTTGCACAATCTATATGGTGTAAAGTACCGTCTCAATTTTATTTTTTGGGAGAGTTCCCAATGGTTGACACATCTAGATGCTTTATATATTGTTTTTAAGGCAGTTTGCCATTGCAGGGGTGTGAATGTGTCACCCAGGTCAGCCTCCCATTTCCGAAATGGTGAGGTCTTGGAAAAGGTGGATTTATGCTGAAGGAGATTGTAGAAGAGGGGAATACCTTTAGTAGAGCCACGTGGTTCAGTATAGAATTTCCATACTATATCATAAATATATATGTGGTGGGTCTTTAAGGACCTTAGAAAGTGTGAAACTTGATATTTGTAGGTGTCCTGGAGAGTAAGGTTGTATTCTGTTATGAGAGTATTGAAAGTCTTAAGGCAATTGTTGTGATATAGATCCGCAATATGTGTAATGCCTTTATATTGCCAGTTAGTGAGAGTGATATTGGGGATTATTTTCGACAAGGTATCAATTGTGATGGGGTGTCAATTATTTTTGAGGGTGGAGATGTGGATTTTTGGAGATCTTCCCAAGTCAGGAAGGATGCTTGAATGGTCAAGGGGAGTTGTTGCAAGGGGAGAGGTTTCCATGTGTCGAGAAAATGTAGGGAGCAAAGGTCCAAAGTGGGGCTTAAAGCTTGTTTGATGCTACGCCAAGGGGTATCTGATGAAGGTGTGAACCACGTCCTAAGTTGAGTGAGTGAAATTTTGTTTTTCTTTTTATTTATTTGTTTTATAGCAGAAAGTAGAAAATGTCAGTTGTTTTCTTTTTCAAAATGTTTGGCCGTTTATATTGCAAAAGGCAAAAAAATGGCGATCAAATATCATCAAAAGAAAGCTCTACTTGTGTTAAAAAAATGATGTACATTTTGTTTGGGCACAGCTTTGCATGACTGCACAATTACCAGTTACATTTGTGCAGTGCTGAATAGTAAAAAATGTCTTGATCATGAAAGGGGTAAAATCTTCTGAAGCTCATGTAGTTAATGAACAATTTTTTTTGAATGACTAAACCTGAGCAGTTTAGTCATCCAAAAAACTTTTATTTCAAGAAAACTGTGTGGACAGTTAAGACTGCCCTAAAAACTGAATACAGTAGGAAGAAAGCTGCAGAGGTTAGGTCAGATGTTACTGTTACCTGCTATATAAATATACAATACATAGTAGTTTTCTGTGATCAAATCATCTTTGTTAATAAAGAGTGACTAGTTACAGATAATCTTTTACAGATGGAAACAGTTTTTAACCAACATTATAAGACTGAAGTAAATAGAGAAAATCGAAAATAAGCCATTTTGAACATGTTATTCTGCTATTTCATATTAATTTACAGCTATTTTGAGTTTTCAAAAATGGGTCACACCTCTGTTCTGCTGCATATGGATGTGAATATAGGATCCTTAACATCTGTTCAGTATAAGTTTGCAGCAACTTGGCATTTTATTAGGGCTGTTACTGATTCAAATTTTTGTGTTTGATTAATTGATTTTTTTTAAATCGATTAATCAACTAATTTTGATTAATTATAACGCACATACAGATCCAACTACTTTTAGCTGATCTCCTTGCATTGCAACTCTGCATTAGTCAGTGGTAAATGTGGTATACACTATATATAATCACCCAACACTAGTTAGTTTCCACAATCCATGACTTAACTTCACAGTTCACAAATACGTAGCGTGACAATCCCTCCACCTCCGGTCTAACTAATCACTCTCACCTTATGGCATGGACCCTTGTGCAAACAGGTGGTCATGCAAGCAGGTATCAAAAGGGTTAACACGGACCATAAACTTCTCTCACGTCTCCTTAGATCTCAGCAAGGATGCCAGGTCATGGGTAGAAAGAAAATATCTAAGTGCTCAATGCTTAAGTATAAGATTTAATTTATGTGTTTAAACACAAACTACTCGCATAAAGATGATAAAAACACAGTATGTAAAGCCGACAATCGTGTTAGTTTCGTAGGGCAGCAGCAGGTGACGTCATGCATAGCTCCTCCCCCATACACGTTACATTCAGTCAGAACTTCGACGTCACCGGACTCCGGTGACGTGGATGTCTGTGACGTCACCAGATCTCCGACGGAACTCCCTGAAGACCCGCAAGCCGTTGGATAGGTGAGTACCAATCAAAAGAATTTTGATCGATCAAAAGAATTTTGATTGATCAAAAAATGTATTGATTAATCAAGGAATTAATCTTTAATTTCCCTTGCCCTACATTTTATGCATTCAGTGCCAGATCAGTTTCTTTTGAATACACAATAGTTCTGAAATTCTGAAAGTTGACATTTAGTGATAGGCAGTTCTGAAATTAATGAGAGCAAGCCACTGAGCAACTAAGATCTTGGAGTCTTTCTTGGTCTAAAGGAAATTGATCACTTCTGATATAAGTGTCAATTTACAAAACTTTTTTTCTTCATGTTGCTCTTTATTTCAATAATATGGCACACAATGTAGTTGCTGTGTAATGGTAATCATTTATCAAAGCTCAGTATCATTTCCTATTTGTAACATTGTATACTTTTTTAAAGTAGCATTATAATAGCATGTTAGGAGTTATTTTACCTATGAATTTGTTATATTACCTACTCCAATGTCATTTGAACAACTGGAATGAATAAATATGCCAACAATCAGTGATGGGTACAAGAAAGATGCTTGGATGTGCTATAGCATCCCCAACATTTAGTTAGGCTGCCCATAGCACCTTTAGACATACTACACCCCTACTTCTTTCACTAAAAGAAAATAAGTGCTACGAATGCTGTGCATTCCAGAAAACTGCCTGCAAGTGCTGTGAATGCCTTTCTCTGTTGGGCAAAGTAATGTCCTTCCCCACAGATAAGTTATAGTTCTAGCAGCAGCATGGGAGAGCAGAGGATTTGTGGGTGCTCAATTAAGTAAAACTATTGACCATCAATGATAGAGGTCAGTTATTGATGCTGGGTGTCTATTAATGATGCTGAAGGTGATTGTTACTGGTGACAGTGGGGGTTATTATTGCTGCTAGTGAATATTATTGCTGCTTGGGATCTATTATAACTGCTAGGGGTTATTATTGCTGCTGGAATTTATTATTGCTTGAGACAGTGAAGGGTTTTATTGCTGGGGGCTATTATTGTGCTGGGGCTTACTAAGCTAGTGCTTGTTATTGTGCTTGGGGTTATTGTTGGGTTGGGGGTTATTACTGTGCAGATGTTTATTTTGTGTTCGGGGTAATTACTGTGCTTGGGGTTATTTCTTGCCCTTACACTTGTTGGAGGTTATTGTGTTGGAGTATTGCTGTCCCTGTTGCTTGTTTGGGGTTATTGCTCCAATTTATTTTGCTTGCCCTGATACTTGCTGGTGCCTATTTCCGGAGGTAACCATTGCTGGTCCTGACATATGCTGGAGGTTAACATTTCTGGCCTGTACACTTGCTGGGACATATCACTGTTGGTACTGCCACCAACAACAAGGCTTATTGTATTCCCACAATCTCTTTAGTGTACCCCCAGACCCTATTTTGCCTAAACCATAACAAAGCCAATTGGAGAAAAGTGGCAAACTACAAGCCATGCACTATGAAGTTACATATATTCTATAGACCACACCTACTTTTTATCCATGCCTACAAATGTGCAGCCGGTGGCAGACAGCACACATAGCACACTGTTTATTTTCTTCTTAACACCTTCAAAGTGTTGCTCTTAATTCTTTCCAAAAGTTGGCAACTGGTATATTTTTATACCCACTGGCACCACTTATAGAAATTACATCTGTACTTGCTGACCAATAATGTATTGGACACTATTACATACTTTAGACCACTCCACTCTGTATGCCTCAATAATAGTGTGTTCTTAATACACTGTGAATAATTTATATGTAACTTTCCATCTTTCATTTTCTGACTAAGGTGGGGACTTAGCTTCCTTCTTTTACTGCCAGCACCAGCACAGTATCCCCTCAAATATGGTCTGGAGCTGCCCCTGCATTCTGTGATGCTTGTTGCACTGTGACAAATTGAAGGAAATAGAAATGGGACCTTCTTCTCATTTTCACACAAACTTAATGGTATTACGAGGTGCAGAAGTAAAAGCAAGCAATTTTTTGTCCTTGTACCAATGGAAATGTTTTTTTTTTTTTTTTTTTACAGTTAGGGGTTATCATTTTTTTTTTTCTTTTCAATAATTTTTATTATGTTTTATCAATAGAATAAACAAGTGATAAACATTGTTAGCCATACAATGATACACATCATACAAAGTCAAACTTATGAATACCAGGAGTAAAGTAACAAGTATATTTGGACACATGTGTGAGTTCCATATGCTAAGTACAAGGCATTGGGAGCCATCCAATTCCTCCAGATGACCCATTGTGGACAGACTGTCATGGAGGAGGATAGCATTACCGCCCCTATACTTATATGGTACCCGTAACTGATAAAGCAGGGTGATACATAGTAGACAGTTGGTATATCTAACTAATTGAACTTAGAGAGTGTTTAAGGTATCGGCTGCTAACCCCCGATGGGGAAAGCATCGATAAAGAGAGATGTTCTAGTGTGAAAAGAATAGGGATAGTAAAGATAATTACGCATTTGTGGATACACTCATTAATCACTTAATGAACATTGGAGTGCAGATTTGCTCAGAAAAAAAAGGTAGGTGTTCACTTCTGGCTCTGTCTGGTCTAGAGAGTGATAGGAGATGGTTCCTATGGGTGGTATAAGTCGGTGTGAATTGTTGCTCCAGTTAAGTGAGTTTTATACTAACCAAGGGGACCAGTGTCTGTGGAACTTATCACCTGGCAGGTGAGATTTGGAAAAGAGATATTCCATGTGGCAGTGCTCGTTAATGGGGGTAATGAGAGATGTGGTAGTTGGCGGAAGTAGGTTTTTCCAGGCACTGGCTAGTACTGCGCACGCTGAAATTAGAATATGCTGGATAATAGGAATGTTGGCTGTAGGCCAAGATTGAGGGTCTAGACCAAAGAGAGCCATTTGTGTAGTGTTAGTTGTGCTGGTGATTAATGCAGATAATTTCTTCCAGAATGGTACTATAATAGGACAGTCCCACCATATGTGGAAAATGTCACAGATTGCATCACAGTTCCTCCAGCATTTCAGAGGGTGGGATGGAAAAATGGATGCCAGTCTATCAGCTGTGTAATACCATTTATAGTAAATTTTGGTGAGGGTTTCCCAGTGAGATACATTTTTGGAAAAGATAGTCGGGAACCGGAGGGTATGATACCACACTTCTGAAGGAAAGGAGGTTTGTAATTTTGATTCCCAGTAAACCATACTGGTAGGTTTGCATGTGAATGTAGGTCAAGAAAAGAGGTTATAGATGTGGGAGATTCCCTTGGTTTTATGCAAAATGAAAGCAGGTATTTGGGGGTCATTTCTGTAGTGGCAGGAAGTTTCGAGAGTATGTGAGGAATCCTGAGAAAGATGTAAAAGTCTTTGCTGGATAAGCAGTATTCCGTAGAGAGCTGTTGGTAACTTTTGAGGTGCTTTTGATGAAATAGGTCTCCAATTGTTTTGATTCCAGCTGTATACCAATGTTGAATTGATAGGTCTGGAGATAGGAGTTGCAATGAAAGAATTGGGAGTAGCTTCAAGGCATCTATGTGTTTTCCTTGAAAGGTTTGACTCACAGCCTTCCACACTGCGGTGAAGGCGTTGACCGTGGGGAGGTATGAACGTGGTGAGTGAAAGTTTTTCCAGGTTGCTTCTAATACTAAGTGTGGGGTATGCGAAATAGCAGTTGACTCAATTTGGTGCCACAATGTAGTAGGGTACGGGGACCACCACTGCTTTACTTGGTCTAAGATGACTGCTTTATAGCACTGTTTAATATTGGGTGCTCCCAGCCCAGCAAATGCTGTAGGGGAGCTTAATATTGAACCTTTCAGTCAAGGTTTGCAAGATGCCCAGATGAAGGAGTTGAGTTGGATTTTGGCTAGTTCAGTTGGCAGCAATGGCAGTGGCAATGCCCCAAGAAGTAAAGAATATGTGGAAGGAGGAACATTTTGGTCAGTGGTATACGTCCGGCCCATGATGTTATAATGGATGACATAGCTGAGTTTATGGATTGTAGTTTCTGATGAAGGGAAGATAGGTTAGAGCAGAGAAGCATGGAGGAGGGAGATAAAAGTTGGATGCCAAGATATGTCATTGAGGAGCCGGAGGCCTGGGAAATTTTGGAGACAACCATTTTGGTTGAGGGTGGCAGTGAAATGCTGATCATAGATGACTTAGAATGGTTTAGTTAGTTGTACATCGAAATAATACTAAAATCATCAAGTAGCTTAAATAGGATGGGAAGTGAATGCAATGGGTCGGTAAGTGTGATAATAATGTCATCTGCATAAAGACCTATTTTGTGGGGGGGTGTCCCCAACTAGAATCCGAGGGATGAGGGGATTTGATCAGTTTGAGCTAGAAGCTCAATCACAAAGGCAAAGATTAGGGGTGAGAGCAGACATCCCTGTCGGGTGCCGTTGGTGATTGAGAATGAGTCAGAGAGGATGCTTGAGGTCCATACCTTACACTGAGGGAAGAATAAAGACCTAGGATGGCCTGTAAAAATGTGCCCTCTATACCAAACTTCCTCAAGACTTCTTCTAGATAGCCCCAATGGACTCTATCAAATGCCTTATCTGCATCAAGGGAGATCAGCAGAGAAGGTGTTTGGTGATGTTCAGCCCAGTGGATGAGGTCCACAAAGAGGCAGGTGCCATCAGAGGCCTGACGCTGGGGGATAAATCCCACCTGATCTGGGTGTATAAGGTGGGGCATGTGCTGTGAAAGGCGTGTGGCTAGTAATTTGGCATACTCTTTGAGGTCGGTATTAAGAAGTGAAATGGGGCAATAGTTGGCTGGGTCATGAGGGGACTTTCCTGGATTATGGATGGTTGTTATGATGGCTTCTAATGATTCAGTTGGAATGTCTCCAGTAGTTAGAAATCTATTAAGTGAGTTACAGAGATGGGGGACTAATTGCTTACAATACGTCTTATAGTATTCATTTCTAAAGCCATCAGGTCCTAGGGCTTTGTTTAAAGGGAGTGTCTTAATCGTGCTCTGGACTTCTTGTATCGAAAAAGGTTGAGCTAATGCTGTTACCTGTGCAGGGGTTAGGGAGGGGAGACTTAATTTAGAAAAGAAGCTTTGAATAGTTGCACAGGTGAATTGTGGCTCAGTAGGGGAGCAGTTTAGGTTGTACAGTTTATAATAGAAGTAACCAAAACAATTGGCTATATCTTTGGGGTTTATAAGCTTTTGACATTTAGAGTCTATGAGAAAAGGGATTTTGGACTGTGCTGCTTTATGTTTGTATTGCTGCCCCATAATTTTCCCTGCCTTATTTCCCTGGGAATACCAGGTGAGTCTTAATTTTTGCATATAAAAGTCATACCCACTCTGTAGGTATGAGCTCAGATCAGACCTAAGTTTGCAGAGTTCAGCTTGAGTGGCCTCTGAGGGGGCTTGCTTGTTGCGCATTTCTAGGTTCCTTATATTGTCTAGGAAAGTGTTAAGAGTTGCATTGCATTTTTTCTTCTTCTGGGCTCCCAGCTTCAGTAATGTCCCTCGTATGACAGACTTGTGGGCATTCCAAAGCGTGGTGGAATTAGAGACAGAACCTGCATTGAGGGTAAATAAGTCCCCAATCACAGATCTGACCTGTTCCCTATTGTCTTTGGTACTGATCAGGGAAGAGTTTAGTCGCCATAGATTACATGGTGTGGTGGAGGGTGTCAGGGTGAGTGTAATAGACACAGGGTCATGGTCAGACCATGATATCACTCCAATGAAGGAGGTATAAATGGATTGTAGTAGTACTTTGGAGGTCAGGAACAGGTCGATCCTGGAATAGGTTCTCTGGGAGTTGGAGTAGAAGGTGAAATCTTTCTCAGTGCCATGTTGACATCTCCAGGGGTCCTATAACTCTTCCAATAGTACCAAAGAAGAAAGGGCAGTGGATCTTCTTCTCTTTGAAGTGGAGGTATCTAGTGAATGGTCAATTACTTCATTAAAGCCGCCACGTATAACAATCTGGTCTCTGGTGTAATGTTAAATTTATTTGTATGACAGTTTTGTAGAAAGATTTTTGGTGGGTGTTTGGGGCATAGAGATTAACAACTCAGAGGTTTGTTATTGAAACAAGCTGATAGGACAAGATTCTTCCGGCAGGTTCCTAATACTATGTGCGATACAGTGTGAGATACGGAAGAGCGCACCACTATCATTACTCCTCTCACTTTTTTTATTAGTTTGGGAGTGGAAGGTATGTGGGAACAATTTGTGGGCACAGTGTGGTGGATTAATTGTAGAAAAGTCTGTCTCTTGGATACACAGTATATCAGTGTGTTGGGAAATCGCTTCCCTCCATAACATGGATTGTTTGAATGGGCTATTCAAACCCTTGACATTAAGGGAGGTGATTTTGAGTGACATGTGTAGTGATTGGGTATGTTGCTATAGAGTGTATGTCGTTAAAGAGTGTAATTTTGGAGAACGGCTCAGGGAGATTGCGCATAGATCTTGCAGCTCTCATGATTTGCTCTTTGAGTGGAAAAAATTGATTCAGGCCAGGATATCTCTAGGCAAGGATTCAGGCAAGTGCTGTGGATTATGAATCCTGTGGGCCCTGTCTATGAGAAGGTATTGCGATGTTAATGTCGGTCGAATTTTGCGGAATAATTGGTGTAGATATGGGACTATCTCTGCAGGCGTTATTGCTTCTGGTATTCCTCTAATTTTAATGTTTTTTTCCACCTAGAGCGGTCCTCTAGGTCGCCATTTTTAAACGCAATTGATATATAGCCTCTGAATGTTCATCCTGTATGTCCACTATGGTGTTATGGGCTATGGTAGCTGCTGCTAGGTGCTGCTCAATGTGGTCCGTACGGTCCTCTAGATTATCAACTCTGTCAAGTAGATGATTAATGGAGGATCTGTATTCTTTTTGCATGTCAGCTTGTAGTGAGAGCAGCATTGCTTTGAATGTATGTTCTGAGGCAGGGTTGTCTGTGGTTGCATATGCTGCTAAAGATGTGATGGGTATGTCAGCTGCCATGGGACTAAAGAGCTCAGCACCGTGCTGCCTCTTCACAGGGGGAGGCTTTGTGGGAGAGTGATCTGGTGAGTTTGCAGACCTCTTACCTCTGTCTGCAGGGAAGGAAGTTGGATGAGGTTGCTTCTCATCTGTCTCCTCCATTTTAACGAAAGGGTCTCTGTTGTGTGCAGGCACAGGCGGCGGTGTCAGCTGTGAGGGGGCTCCATCCCGGCTGGCGCCATTTTGGACTGACGACTGAGAGGTCCTCATGTAGAAGTCGAGTAGCTTCTGTGATCCTTTTGAGCTGGATCTTCTGTGGGTCATACTCTTAGGGCTGCGGGGTGTCAGCTGCCCCTCTGTGGGGGATAAGGAGCTCAGACAGGCCGCTGGATGACGCCAGGTAGCTCTGTGGAGGAGAGGAGCTCCGTGTTTTGGTGGCCATTCTCATGTGCGGCCAGGCCACGCCCCCTAACACACAAAAAAATGAAATGTCTCTGGACACCCATCAATTGCAAGCAGAATGGTCAGTGTCATAAATCAAAACAATATTTAGGTGGTCAGGAGAATTGCTTGCCCACTTTGCACTGATTATCATCAGACATAGATATAAATCAGCCTGTTATTTCAGAAAGTAATTTTTCAATTTTTTGCAATTTCATAAATTATTAGTATGCAGGTGGCATATTCCATGTTCCTGACAGACTCTATCCCTACCCCACTCTATCCAGAACCAAATAAGACTTTTTGGTTGAAGTTGATCTAACTATCAAATCTAAGGATACCATCCCCATGCTTAGATACATTTTAACAATTAACTGCTGAATAAGAATAAGAAGGCATGAATGGAAATAGACAGAGCACACCGAACACTGGTACCTATCTTCACTGACCATGATAAATCAAGAGATATAATTTTTCATATGCATTTTTACTAGGTAAAAGAGAACATCATAAGGGCTGCTCACTCCTCAGAATAATTTAAATTCAATGAAAAACTGATTCTTTTTAAAAAGCTCCTGTAAGGGACCCTCTCAGACTGATTCCTCTCCCTATGACATTAGGCAGTACAAGTTGTGCAAATACTAAAAGATATTTATCACAATACTACACATACATTATTGCTGCTAATATGTTGAGAACGCTCATTGAACACATTACAGTTTTTGAATAATGAACATATTTACCATATAGGCATAAGTGTACTGAGGAGTGCTGGTTTTAAAACATATTCTCTAAAATGAAACACACAGATACAAGTGTCAGTTTAGAAATGATAGGATGCAGTAAAAGAATAATGCAAATACACATACGTATGCATATACACTAGTGCACATGTACATTTATTGGAGTAAGCGTATAGGGAGAGAATAGTCAAAGGCAACTAATGTAACACTAGACATGTGCATTAATTTTTGTCCAAATGCATTTTCGTCCGAATTTCGGGTATTTTCGTTATCGTTTTAACAAACGATAACGAACGTGCAGAATCCGAAAAACTGAAAGATCTGACATAAACAAATGCTTTATTTTAGTTTTTGTTGCAACAGGTCGATATAGATAGGAGATTCGACACGACGCTGACAATAATGATCTGTGTCGAACCTGTGGTCCAATGTGCCTAACCTTAGCTCTATTAGTTCAAGATTATTTGACATAGAGAGAAAAGATTCGACATAGAGAGAAAAGATTCGACATTATAGAGACAATAGCAAAAAAGGTTCAATGTGCCTAACCTAACTCTATTAGTCCAAGATTATTCGAGAGAGAAAAGATTCAACATGAAGATTCGATGAAGCAGTCGCCACAAGCGGACATTTATGGTCAAATGTTCCACCCATAGGCTATAGAAGAATTCTAATGTTGGTTGACTAGTAATAATAATTAATAAATATAATTATTACTAGTGTCATACAACATTAGAATTCTACTATAGCTCGTAAGCGGAACATTCGACCGTAAATGTACGATTGCGGCGTAGTACAGCTTAGCTGCTCCGTCAAATCTTCTTAGAACATTCAACAGACACCATAAGCCTTCAATGACAGATTCGACCTTAATTATTTCGGATTTTCAGACGAATGCATTTTTTAATGAAACAAAAAAAATAAAAAAAAATTCCGGGAGTAACTAAATAAATGTATTTTTTCGGACGAAAACTAAATTCCGAAACAAAATATTTCAGTGTGCATATGTCTAAGTAACACTTCATATTTAGTCATGTGATGACTAATATATTGTGCTAACTTACCCCATAGTTTGGATAAAAGGTAACAGCTCCACTGCTGTACTTGTCCTCAGAGTCACCATTGGAAGTTAGTTTGTAATAAATAATATTCAAGGAAGAAGATGTACTGTAGATAGCAAGGAAAGCAATAAGAATATTCCAAGTTGTTCATATCATTCCAAATACAAAATTGAGCTGTTCTGAAGCTGCCTGTGGGTGTTGGTTTCTATAATGTTGTGCTAACTTAATTTATTACATTTCTTACGATATTCCAGGCTTATCTCAGTTATTCAAAATTGTAAAGTTTTAGCTTTCAGCTAGGGAAACTATACAGTCTTTCCCTTTTCAAACATAAATAAATTAATTTTCATTCTGCCGACCTAGTAATTTACCCAAGTATTTTGCTGTTCAAGGGTGTGTAGCAAATCCATCTGTTATTTAGCAAAATAATAAATAAAACAGCATCTTTTGCAGGAGATACTTTATGCAATGCAAAGTTAATATATTGCAAAATAGATATAATGTAATGAAATCATGCTTTCAAACCATAAGGAATAACAAGCATGAGGCATTGAAAAAAGGTGTGGAAATAGGGAAAATATCTGAATTAGCAAAGTCTGTTTAAATGTGTCAGTCAACATCCTCTCTCCTAGAGGATGTGTGTGTAGAGAAGAATTGTATGTCTTCATCCAAGGCAGCATTCTGATACTATTAAGAATCAGTTTCTCATCCAAAATACTTGAAAGGTAGTTTATTTATCAGCGAAAATAAGCAAAGACAAGACATCATGGTTACGGCTACAGAGTCCAGGTAGATTTCTGATGTTACATCTTAACCCCACAAAGACATCTTGGTAACATATGCATGGTTAAGGCCTCAGAAGGAGGAAGAGACATCTGATGTTACATTCTCCAAAGTGTCGAGTTCCTTCACTCTCTACACCTCCCCTTCCTCCTTCTACAATAACCCTATTCCATTCTTATAGTGTCTCATACTGTCATGTCATCAGTTCCTGTTGACACCCATAATTTGCATATATTCCTAATATGGTTTTGTCTACAAATAAGTAGCATAACTCCACCCATAGTCCTGTATCCTGAGTAGTAATGCCGAAATAGAATTAACCTTTACAGTAAAACCATATCTCTGTACCCTCTGTCCTTATATTCTGTGACCTTCAAAACCTATCACCAATATTATATATAACTTTTGTGTGTTTATCAGAAACCTTTATCAATTAAAATATAATTAAAATATACTTAACTCAAAAACTTCTAACAGGCATGGATAAATGTTGTGCAGAGTAATCTATTTACAGACATTTCTTCATATATTAAAATGAGCATGTTCTTTGAGGAACGTTTATTGCATTTATTTTGTTTTTGGATTAAGAAGTTGTATATGATGCATTAAGATGGAAAAAAAAAATCACACAAAATGCTCAGATTAAAGATTTGGTGAACCAGGGTCATGAATATTCACCAGACATGAAAATCCACAACATTTTAGGGCTTAATGTAAAGTAGTTGCTGAAATTTTCAGTTCTTAGTAGCCTTCAGTGGGTTTCCTATGCTTCTTTATGTCATTTTTTTTTCTCTGTGCCTTTCATTCCTATTCCAAGCCAAGAAAATTGATTTGTGACATCATGCACATGTCCATGTACAGTAAATGTATTTGAGGATCAAGACAGTTGGTATTTTCTGAGTATTCTGGTACTGGACAGTTCCTCTTATTGTTTCTCAGTGCCATCATTAGTCATGGTGTGCTGCAGGCTGGTTTGCTCTCAAACAGAACCATTACATCTTCATCTATTGCACTGCCAGGAATGCTTCACAACAGTGTTTGAACAGTTGGAGAAACATTTTTTTTCAAGGAAGATTTAACCCATGTGAATAAAATGTAACAATTGAAAATACCCTGGCAGTGTTTAGGGCCTGTTTACACAGACAAAACTTCTTTTCTCCCTGTACAATTCAATAAAAATGAATTGCATTTCAAAGCTTAATGCAGCTTAGAAACAAGTCAAATGCAGTATCACAGAAGTGTATAAAACTGACCTCAACTGACCAAATATTCACATGGCACACTGTACTGAACACTTGTTGTGGGTGCTATGACAACCAACTTTTAACAGTCAATAGAACTCCTTTAAGATTTGTCATCCACACAATAGAATGAGGTAAAAGAATACTTGCTTTTACTTCATTAAAATCAAACAATAAAGCATACAATATTTCAAGGCCACAGAGAACCCCTTGGTTAAGTCTTGTGTCACACTAGCCTTCATGAAGGTGCCATATGTGGTCTTGAAAAGTTGCATACTTTATTTCTCTTTTAAATGGTATGTTATTGAGACTACTTCACCAATCCAAAAGACCTTACAGTCTAATCTATATGTTTTTATTTGAGTTTTGGTGGTAACATACAAACATACGTTATAAAACATAACATACAGTACAAGTCTGAGGGATCAAAGAAAAAGTCAGATACAGACTTCAAAGGTGTACAAGTTTCTCAGAAGTACTTAGTTAAGGATAAAGTCACTGGATTCCACTAGTCAAGCAGGAAATAACAAAATGACTATTTGTCCAGATGTTCCACGATTTGGAGAAGTCAGCATATTTCAAAGCATTCAATGCTAGAAGGCGTTCACAGGTATAATTGAAGTTAACCATTTTCACTACCTCTGAGAGATTGGGTGTTTGGCATTTGATTTCTAGTTCCTAAGGATAAATAAACATGCTGCTAGTAGAATGTGGGGGACTACCGGTTGGTAGGGGGATGGGTATTGGTCTATCCCGATATTCAGTAGGGCCAGAGCAGGCTGTGGTTCAACCAGTATCCCTGTGCAAGTGGACATTAATTGGAATGTTTGTCTCCAAAAGCTGTTGAGGTTAGGACAGCCCCAAAGAATTTGCACTAGGTTCCCTATTTGAACATAATTGTGCCAGTATAAGGAGGAGCAGAGGGGGGAAATTTGACCTGTCTAAACAGAGTATAGTACCATCTATTAGTGATTTTTATCATCATTTCTAGGTGATTAGTACAGTGGGAAGCTTTGGCAATCGATCTAAAGGTGACTTGCCAATGGAATGGGGAAAATAAGTTGTGGATGTCAGTTTCCCATTTTAACATGGGAATAGATTTGCAAAATCTATGTTTATCTTGGAGGATGTTGTAGAAAAGAGATTTCTGAGTAAGAAATCACCATGCCTTTGGGGGCAGGGAGATTTCAGGGATGGGGTGTTTAGTAATAAAGTGAAGGAAGCACGAGCAGGTAAATTCATGTTGTGTAGGTAGTTGGTATATCTCTACTAGCTCCTCTAAGGAGTAGGGAACATCACCCTTGATGAGATTTGAGGCATTGGTGATGCCATGCTGATTTGACCTATAATGCAGAGATCATGGCTTTGAAAACTTGTATTGGGAATGGAGTTGGGAATGGATAGGTGCTTTTGGACTTGATGTGGCAGAGTTAAGATGTCTCCAAGCTATCATTGTTGCCGGTGTAGGCATAGGTAGGGGTTTGAGATCCCAAGGCTTCCATTTATCGCTCAATAGGAGTAATTGGAGGTCTTGGGTGGTGGAGAGGGCAAACTCGATAGCTAACTACAGTGGAGAGACCTTACAGTATTGAGGTGGTGAAGAACATGATGATAGGTCAAAGTGATACCAAATAAGTCAGAAAGTTATTGTAAATATGGTCATAGGAGTCAAAAAGGTAGTATGGGAAAGCAGGACTGCAACCAGAAAATGAATCTGGGTTACCCCAGGAACTATGAAATCAGAAAAAGCTTGTAATTTATTGTAGAAAAATTAAACTAATCAAAAATCAGGCTAGGTTGGCTTATAAAAAATGTACAAAATAAACAATAAATTACATGCAGGAGCATTGTAAACCTATAAAAACCTCTTACCCACAGGCTTAAAGTGGTATCCCCCCCCCCCCCCCCCCCCAAAAAAAAAGATGACATCATGCACATGTCCATGTACAGTAAATGTATTTGAGGATCAAGACAGTTGGTATTTTCTGAGTATTCTGGTACTGGACAGTTCCTCTTATTGTTTCTCAGTGCCATCATTAGTCATGGTGTGCTGCAGGCTGGTTTGCTCTCAAACAGAACCATTACATCTTCATCTATTGCACTGCCAGGAATGCTTCACAACAGTGTTTGAACAGTTGGAGAAACATTTTTTTTTCAAGGAAGATTTAACCCATGTGAATAAAATGTAACAATTGAAAATACCCTGGCAGTGTTTAGGGCCTGTTTACACAGACAAAACTGCTTTTCTCCCTGTACAATTCAATAAAAATGAATTGCATTTCAAAGCTTAACCGCTTCCCGACCGCCTAACGCAGATATACTGTGGCAGAATGGCACGGGCAGGCAAAATCACGTACCTGTACGTGGCCCTTTAATTGCCTGCCCGTGGGTCGCGTGCGCACCGCCAGCGGCGCGCACGCGACCCGGTCGGGAGCTCCGTGACCCCGGCCACGGGACCAGTGGACCCGATCGCCGCTGGTGTCCCGCGTTCGGGTCACAGAGCTGAAGAACGGGGAGAGGTTTGTGTAAACAAACCTCTCCCCGCGCTTCCTACTCTGCCTGTCATCGATCGGCTGTTCCCGGTCATCGGGAAAGCCAATCAATGACTACAGACGTCAGCCCCGCCCCCTAATGTAAAAAATCAAACACACGTCACAGCCCATAACCCCTCCCCTCCCCCTAGTGGTTAACTCTTTCACTACAACTGTCATTTATACAGGATTGAATGCATTTAAATAGCATTGATTGCTGTATAAATGACAATGGTCCCAAAAATGTGTCAAAAATGTCCGATGTGTCGGCCATAATGTCGCAGTCACAATAAAATTGCTGATCGCCGCCATTACTAGTAAAAAAAAAAAATATTAATAAAAATGCTATAAAACTATCCCCTATTTTGTAAACGCTATAACTTTTGCGCAAACCAATCAATAATCGCTAATTGTGATTTTTTTTTTTTACCAAAAATATGTAGAAGAATACGTATCAGCCTAAACTGAGGAAAAAAAAAGTTTTTTTATATATTTTTTGTGGATATTTATTATAGCAAAAAGCAAAAAATATTGCATTGTTTTTAAAATTGTCGCTCTATTTTTGTTTATAGCGCAAAAAATAAAAACCGCAGGGGTGATCTAATACCACCAAAAGAAAGCTCTATTTGTGGGAAAAAAAGGACACCAATTTTGTTTGGGAGCCACACCGCACGACCGCGCAATTGTCAGTTAAAGCGATGCAGTGCCGAATCGCAAAAAGGGGCCTGGTCCTTTGGCTGCCAATTGGTCCGGGGCTGAAGTGGTTAAAGCAGCTTGGAAACAAGTCAAATGCAGTATCACAGAAGTGTATAAAACTGACCTCAACTGACCAAATATTCACATGGCACACTGTACTGAACACTTGTTGTGGGTGCTATGACAACCAACTTTTAACAGTCAATAGAACTCCTTTAAGATATATCATCCACACAATAGAATGAGGTAAAAGAATTATATATAGAATATAATTGAAGTTAATCATTTTCACTACTGAGAGATTGGGTGTTTGGCATTTGATTTCCAGTTCCTAAGGATAAATAAACATGCTGCTAGTAGAATGTGGGTGACTACCGGTTGGTAGGGGGATGGGTATTGGTCTATCCCGATATTTTCATATATAACTATGAAATCTGAAAAAGCTTGTAATTTATTGTAGAAAAATTAAACTGATCAAAAATCAGGCTAGGTTGGCTTATAAAAAATGTACAAAATAAACAATAAATTACATGCAGGAGCATTGTAAACCTATAAAAACCTCTTACCCACAGGCTTAAAGTGGTGTTTCCCCCCCCCCCAAAAAAAGATGATTGAAATTCCAAAAAAAAAAAACATTTGGAAAAAATAAGAAATTTAACTCACCTCGTAGTCTGCCTCCTTCAGTGCCCGGGCTAAGTGACATCACTTCTCCTCGGCGCAGGAAGGGTTCAGCTCTGCCCCCTCCCTCCTGTCAGTCATCTGGGACACGTGACAGGTCCCAGATGACTGCGCGGCCAATCACGGCGCGCGGCGCAGCTTGCGCATGCACAGTGGGTGCCCGGCTGTGAAGCCACAGCCGAGTGCCCACAGTTGCAATGCCGGCGCCCCAGAGCAGATCGGGGGACGAGCGGAGTATCGACCCCCTGCACCGGTGAACCCTGGAACAGGTAAGTGTCTGATTATTAAAAGTCAGCAGCTGCAGTATTTGTAGCTGCTGACTTTTATTTTATTTTTTTCTAATGGATACTCCTCTTTAAGTCACTGATCTGTTAGCTGTAGCTGATACCAATGTTTGCATTGGTATCAGCTACACTTGCCCTTTTTTAATAGCAGCTGGAAAAATGGCAATAAAAAGGCTAAAAAAACAAAACAAGGTTCAGAATATGTTCTGGGTTAATGGATTTTAGGCTGAGACCATGAAGTTTGTTCTTCATTAGCAGGGATCACCTGATGCTTTGGGAGCAGATGATCTAATTAGGATTCCTCATTATGCATACCTACTGTATAGGAAAGAAGGCAGGGTAGGGAACTTAAGAAAATGACATACAACACAGGAATGTGGGTGGAATTGTACATTACTTTGACTTACTAAGCCTTCAAAGAAAAAAAAGTGTTGTATATATGTACATATAAAGCTGCTATTGTATTCCTGTCTTGGTGCATTAACAGCTGATTCCTTATAATATATAAATATAAATACATAATGTGTGTGGCAAACAGCAGGAATCTAATGTAGATGCTTTCAACTAAGTTTCACTGAACTTTTAGAAAAAAAAGAAAAAGGGGAAAAAGGCACAAACATGTTTTTCTCCCATGTTTTTGGAAGTTGTCCCTGACATCCTTTGCATGTTGTAAATTCCATATTTATTCCTACCAGCCAGTTATGTAAGCTAGCATGGAATACATACACATACGATGGGATGGTAAGGTGATACTGCAAATGCCTTGTGCCTTAAAAAAAAAACTATAAGAAGATATAGGAGGAATTATACATGGCAGAATTCTGGGTAATCTGACTACTGTCAGGATAGCAAAGGGTAAGGGTTTGTTATTGTTTGTTAGTTTGATATCTTACTGCATTTCCCTTAAGTATATCAAAGAAGATAAGATGTTTTAAAGGTGAATACTTCTGCATGCATCAAATATATCTAGTGGAACAATGGTAGCAGTTCAGTCAGTTCAAATCTAGCATGGGCAACACCCAGTAAGCAGATGTCAAATCAATAAATGCACAGTATTAATAAGTACAAAATGATTTTCCTCCCAGAAAGCAAGAAGACATATCCAATCTGCAATTATAAATATTTTTTAACTCCTCCTTTGTGAAAACACCAATGCATATAAAGATTTTTAATGTGCCATCATGCTTCTGAACATTTCATTTATTATTGATTTGGTAAAAAACAAATCTTCCATAACTGCAAAGAAAGCAAAAATACAAGAAATTCCCATCTTTGTTCATGACTAGATGGATCATCAATCAGGAAGAACAACTATCCGTGTGACATCTGACTAATAGTTTCATTAATGTACATGATTACCTTTGTTTTATTATGGGAATTACATTACATTTGGGATTTCTATGTGCACCTGAACAAAGTTTCAGTTAATTGCACTGGTGGATCCCTTCACAGTCAGTAAAACTAATGGCTTCTACAATAATGTTTCACTGCTGTACTGTTAACATAAAAATATATATATATTTTAGCTATAATATGAAATAAAAAAAATACATTATTTGGATGTGTAGTAAGAAAAAATTATTAACAGTAAAAATAGCCAAAAGGCAGTTTGCAATATGCCAATTAGCCCATCAATTCTTTTAAATTTGCTATACTAGTGCATACAAATATTTACATTTTCTTTCAATTTTTACATTTCCTCTCTGCTAATTGATCATACATTTAGTAAAACCATGTCAGCATTTAAATTAGAGCTAAATATCACAGATCAGAAAAATATGTAAATCAGTAGATGGAATTCTATACACATAATACAGTCTCTTAATTTCCATTACATATATACTAAACATTAAAGCAGAGCTCCCGATAAGGCAACATTGCAGTATAAATTGTAAGGCCACTCATTTGTCTGTGCATTTTGTTTTTGTTGCTCTATTTTGAATAACAAATGATTTTCTATGAACAGTACATCCGGTAGCAGGAAATTAAGTCTGTCTAGAGGAAGTAATTCCATCTGGATTTGCAACGGTTCTTGATCAAGTAATTCTGCACATATAGCCATATATTATGTAACTTTAAGTGAGTTTCTTTGAATAAAAAAATGGACATTTTAAAAAGCCTACAGAATGTTGCAATTAAATCTTCGGTGGGTAGTCTTCCAAAGAGAAATACAGTACCTAAACTACTCTGGGTCTTAACTTCTCTGGGAAAAATGTAAACCAGAGTTCTGCAAAATCTCCTCATGTACCATCCCCACAAGTGGATCACGCAATATAACAAACCCATAATTAAATACAACATAAATACATGGATTGGGGAAAATATTTCTTATCCACAAATTACTGTAATACCTTCTGGCAGAGCCAATATCTCACCAGGGGCTTCATTTTAAATCAGCTAAATACACTACAGATATACACTGCAGAGTGGGACAATTGCTGTTTGTGGGGATCTCTTTGTCGAGGTCTGACATATCCTCTCCTGTATCAGAGCCAGTGCTCTTCAATCAGCAGGAAGCATAAGCTGTGTCGACACGCATAGGGGCGGAGGTGTGAGTCGGATCATTGTGTGTCAGCGGTGTGTTCAAAACATGGATTTAAATGCTTGTCAGAGCCTGGTGCGCTGGAAGCACCTGAGCAATGTAAGTAACCTGGACTTATTTAATAGATTGAAGTTTTCAAGGCCCAGGGAGAATAAAAGGCTTGTATTGATCTCACTTAATTGTAGAGATCTCACTCCCTCAAGTAAGATTATTCCTGGAAGAGGGAGCACTTGGAGGGGATCTGTTGAGTGATCTTTGTGCACTAATAAGAAATGGAGAACTCGCTTGAATTGTCTGAGCACTAGTTGGGAGTAAGAAGCACTCTGTGGGATATTAGCACTGAGTAAATAGATACTGAACATGTCAAGATTTAAAATTGTGCATGCCTGTGAAATGGTAACAAACTATGGAACCTAAAATTATCCATAGGCAATGCTTTTAAAGCCTTTACAGGTTGCTACTTCATATTTAAACATGAATTCTGGTGCTAGAATCATTTCTCTCACTGACATTCATGGCAGTGCCTCACATGTGTGGTGAATTCATAATTTAAATATGCGTGTACCTACGTGCGCATTTGCTTTTCTTTTGATGGTATTTTATCACTCTGTGGTTATTTATTTTGTGCTATAAACAAAAAAAGAGTGACAATTTAAAAAAAAACACAACATTTTGTACTTTTTGCTATAATAAATATCCCCAATTTATAAAAAAAAGCTAATTTCTTTCTCAGTTTAGGCTGATATGTATTCTTCTACATATTTTTGGTAATAAAAATCGCAATAAGCGTATATCGATTGGTTTGCACAAAAATCATAGCATCTATAAAATAGGGGAAAGATTTATGGCATTTTTATTATTTGGTGGTATTTGATCACCCCTGCAGTTTTTATTTTTTGCGCTATAAACAAAAAAACAATATTTTTTACTTTTTGCTATAATAAATATCCCCAAAAAATATGTTTTTAAAAAACAAATTTCTTCATTAGTTTAGGCCAATATATATTCTTCTACATGTTCTTGGTAAAAAAAAATGACAAGTGTATATTGATTTATTTGTGCAAAAGTTATAATGTATGCAAACAATGGGGAAGATTTATGGCATTTTTATGGCATTTTTATTATTATTATTTTTTTTTACTAGTAATGGCGGCAATCTGAAATTTTTAACCGGATTGTGACATTACTGCGGACAGATCGGACACTTTTGACACATTTTTGGGATCATTGACATTTATACAGCGATCAGTGCTATAAAAATGCACTAATTACTGTCATTGGAAGGGAAGGGGTTAACACTAGGGGGCAATCAAGGGGTTAAATGTGTGTTCCTAAGTGTGTTCTAACTGTATGGGGATAGGACTGAGTAAGAGAGGAGACATATTGTTGTTCTTATTTACTAGGAACAAATGACATATCTCCTCTCCCCTGACAGCACAGGGATTTGTGTGTTTACTCACACAAATTCCCGTGCTGGCGCTCGTGCATGTGATCCTACGTCGGGTCCCCATCAGCTGAAGAGAGCTGAAATCAACTGAAAAAAACATGATAATTAGGTAATAATTAGTTGGTTATAAGGCAATTTTTAAGGTAATTTAGATATATAATAAAGAAAATATAATGTAGAAAGGTAGTATGATTTCTTTATAAAATTTCACTAAGCCGTATAGTTATAAATGTGTTATAGGTAGAATGTATCACATTGTTAAAAAAGAGCCAGGTAAATGAACCACATACTGGAATTTATATTAATAGTATACAGGCTGACAGATAATAAAATATCAAAGCAATTTAACCTATTTGCAAAAAGGTGATAGTTCCAGTGTATATTACCCCAGTGGGATTTGGTTAAAGTAGGTGTAGATTGGCATATTTACCTTTAAACAAGTTCTTAAAATAGACACATCAGTCCAGATATCCAGCAGCCAAATGTGATGGATACGGGACGTGCTTTAAGTTGTGTCTTCCCCCTTCAGTCAGCTGGCACCGGTAATTGTGACAGTTGATGTCCCTGAAGAGAGAGGGGAGGAGGAAACAGGTCTCTCCCTGCTGGCCCCCTGAGCCGCGCTGCCCCGTCCCCGGCGTGTATGTGTGAAGCGCCGTCACGTCGGAACGACACCGCGCATGCACCACCCGACACAATCAGCTTCACCGGCGGACTATGTATGTCCACCAGAGTAGAAAGATGGAGGTCAGACAAGGATGTACATAGGTCTGTAGCCTCAGAGAACCCACTGCGGGTTGCATGGCCCGGGCAGCTTAGTGTGTCGGGCGGCCTGATGGCCTTTCTGTGGGACAGAGAAGTGGGAATAGGACTGCAGAGGGAAACACAATTGCAAATTAAATATTCAGCATTAAATACAAAAATAACATATATATATATATATATATATATATATATATATATATATATATATATATTTATATTATATAGAATAATTCAGTATTAAAGAGATTTGGGCAGAAAGCAGAGGCACATATATTTAGACTGCACTGGAACATTTACAGAAGAGAGATCTTATTATAGGGTATCAAATAAAGAGAGGAAGGAAGACAGAAAAGCTGTAGGCTGTATCTGGACACAAATTATCCCAAGAATTAGTGATCTTTCTTATGAGCTTAAAATCCAGGTCACCAATGTAGACTTTATTTATTGTTATTGTTCAGATAGGCAGTGTCCACTAGTACATAGAATTCCATTGTATTTCTCCACAATGTCCAATGGAATACGGCGGTACCAATCTTATGGAATACACCATTTTTTTTTTAATTTTGGCGCAGGGTTCACCTTAATATCCATACCAGACATGAAGAGCCTGGTAATGAACTGGGGGGGCATGTCATTTTTTTCAATGAGTTTTATCTATATTGCCGAGACCTGACAATTCATTACAGTTGAAATCGTTTTAAATTACTTTTTTCCTTTAGGAAAATGTAATTTTGGGTTTGGGGTTCCCCTTAATATTTATACCAGATCCTGGTAATGGACTGGAGGGCCACATGGGCATGTTGTTTTTTTCAATGAGTTTTAGCTATATTGCCAAGATAATTGTTCTAAAAATGGGAAAATGGCACCACTTTCCAGGCACTATATTTAAAGGAATATTTCATTTCTATTGTTTCACTTTAAGCATTATTAACCACTTCAGCCCCGGACCAATTGGCAGCCAAAGGACCAGGCCCCTTTTTGCGATTCGGCACTGCGTCGCTTTAACTGACAATTGCGCGGTCGTGCGACGTGGCTCCCAAACAAAATTGGCGTCCTTTTTTTCCCACAACTAGAGCTTTCTTTTCGTGGTATTTGATCGCCCCTGCGGTTTTTATTTTTTGCGCTATAAACAAAAATAGAGCGACAATTTTGAAAAAAATGCAATATTTTTTGCTTTTTGCTATAATAAATATCTCCAAAAAATATATAAAAAAACATTTTTTTTCCTCAGTTTAGGCCGATACGTATTCTTCTACATATTTTTGGTAAAAAAAAAATCGCAATTAGCGATTATTGATTAGTTTGCGCAAAAGTTATAGCGTTTACAAAATAGGGGATAGTTTTATAGCATTTTTATTAATATTTTTTTTTTTACTAGTAATGGCGGCGATCAGCGATTTTTATTGTGACTGCGACATTATGGCAGACACATCGGACATTTTTGACACATTTTTGGGACATTTGTCATTTATACAGAAATCAGTGCTATTTAAATAGCACTGATTCCTATGTAAATGACAGTTGTAGTGAAGGGGTTAACCACTAGGGGGCGGGGAGGAGTCAGTGTGACGTGTTGTGTTTTTTACAGTAGGGGGGGCGTGGCTGTACGTCTGACGTCATTGATCGGCTTTCCCGATGACAGGGAACAGCCGATCAATGACAGGCAGTGTAGGAAGCGCGGGGAGAGGTTTGGTTACACAAACCTCTCCCCATTCTTCAGCTCCGTAACCCGATCGCGGGATACCAGCGGCGATCGGGTCCGCTGATCCCGCGGCCGTGGTCATGGAGCTCCCGACCGGGTCGCGAGCGCGCTGCTGGCGGCGCGCGCGCGTCCCACAGGCAGGCACATGCACGATCACGTACAGGTACGTGATTTTGCCTGCCCGTGCCATTTTGCCGACGTATATCGGCGTTAGGCGGTCGGGAAGCGGTTAAAATCACTGCTCCCAAAAAAAAAAAACGTTAAAACTTTTTTTTTGCATTGATACATGTCCCCTGGGGCAGGACCCGGGTCCACAAACACTTTTTATGGTAATAAATTGCATATAAGCCTTTATAATGAGAAATTTTGTTTTTTCATGTTAACTGCTTCAGCTCCAGAAGATTTTACCCCCTTCCTGACCAGAGCACTTTTTGCGAATCGACACTGTGTCGCTTTAACTGACAATTGCACTGTTGTGCGACGTTGCACCCAAACAAAATTGACATCCTTTTTTTTTCTTTTTTGGTTGTATTTGATCACTTCTGTGGTTTTTATTTTTTGCGCTGTCAACAAAAAAAGAGCGATAATTTTGAAAACAATGCATTATTTTTTACTTTTTGCTATAATAAATATCCCCCAAAAATATATAAAAAAATTTTTTATTTCCTCTGTTTAGGCCAATATGTATTCATCTACATATTTTTGGTAAAAAAATTGCAATAAGCGTATATTGATTGGTTTGCACACAAGTTATAGCGTCTACAAAATAGTTTTATAGCATTTTTATTTTTTTTTTTTATTAGTGTTGGCGGAGATCTGAGATTTTTATCGGTATTGTGACATTATGGCGGACACATCGGACAATTGTGACACTATTTTGGGACCATTGTCATTTATACAGCAATCAGTGCTATAAAAATGCACTGATTACTGTGTAAATGACACTGACAGTGAAGGGGTTAACCATTAGGGGGCGATCAAGGGGTTAAGTGTGTCCTAGGGAGTGATTATAACTGTGGGTGGAATGGGCTTCAAGTCACTTGACAGTGATCACTGCTCCCGATGACAGATGATCTCTGTCATGACACAAAAATGGGGAAATGCCTTGTTTACATAGGCACTTCCCCGTTCTGAGGCTCCATGACATGATTGCCGGCACGGTCACGCTGTACGCAGCAGGCATGCAAGCGCGCCTCCGGTGGCGCGAGCATGCAATCTATCCCTGGCTCTTAAAGGGGACGTACAGGTATGCCCATTTCCCCACCACTGCCATAATGCCAACGTATATCGGCGTGCAGCGGTCAGCAAGTGGTTAATGTCCCAAAGACTTTAACGGTGTTCCATGGCGAACACCGCATAATGTTTGCTGTTCGGTGAACAGGCGAACACCCGATTTTCGAGTCGAGCTTACATTCGGCTCGAACTTAGGGCTCATCCCTACTAATAAGACTGAGTAATGTTATTAGCAGAAAATGAACAGTTTTATTATGCAGCAGTCAAGCTGATTTTAGAGCATGTAGAGTGCCTGTAACAGGGAGCTGCTAGTGAAATACTAAACTAAAACAAGTAAATGCATTGCATGTAGATTCATTTGGTTTATAGTAGGTATAGAGATGAGAGATCCTCTAGTTGTATTTGCTAATGTTGTGGGAGAAAAAAATAATAAAGCACAGAGAATCAGCTGAAAAACATTAAAGAAAGCTATCCAGCTATCCAAACAGTTTCAGAAAGATTGAGAGTGGGAAAGAGGTGTGGTGGATTGGCAGATAATCAGGCACATAACTGTGTAGAGAAGAGTGTGAAAGGGAGTAAGAATTGATTGGATGCATGGTGGGATGCAGACTGTAAATGAAGGAGTAAAAAAGTTATAAAGTGTGAGTGGAAAATTGTAATAAATATATGATGTGATGAGAATCATAAAAAAGGAATGTATTATGGAAGTTTAGATGTTGAAATCTAAGTTCTGAGACTGAATATGCACATCAATTGTTAGTTACTAGAGTTATAGTGATACTGCAAGAGTTATTTAAAAAAAAAAATCTGAGTAAACTATGAATAAATAAGTCCTTGTTTTTTTGTTAACCACCATCTAAAAATGCAAAATGCTACTTAAAATGGACCTTCACCCATCATTAATTTCTTCATTACCTTCCCCACCCCACCTTAGCCTGTTACACAATCATTTATTTATTTTTTTTTTGTACCAAGTACGGTACCTTTTTCAGTGATATTCTCTCCTACTTTCTCAGTCCTAGTTTTGACAAAGATAATGTACCTTGGCCTAGCTGTCCATTGAATGCAGGATGGCGGCACAGGAGATAAAGTCCCCAAGAACAATTAGGGACATTGAAGACAGCATTGGATTTCAGTACTTGTCGCTGATGACTTTTCGTTGTCCCTGGATGACGTTGCTCTAAGGCCCCTTTCACACTGGGGCGGTTTTCAGGCGGTACGGCGCTAAAAATAGCGCCTGTATACCGCCTGAAAAAACCGGCCCCATTCACTCCAGTGTGAAAGTCCGGCGGGCTTTCACACTGGAGCGGTGCGCTAGCAGGACCGCAACAAAAATCCTGCTAGCAGCATCTTTGGAGCGGTGAAGGAGCGGTGTGTTCACCGCTCCTATACCGCTCCTTCCCATTGAAATCAATGGGAAACCGCGGGGATACCGCCCGCAAACCGCCGCTGCAGCGGCGCTTTGCGGAGGTTTTTAACCCTTTTGCGGCCGCTAGCGGGGGTTAAAAAAACCCCGCTAGCGGCCGCATACCGCGGGTAAAACGATGGTAAAGCAGCGCTAAATATAGCGCTGCTTTACCGTCGCCGCCCCGCACCGCCCCAGTGTGAAGCCAGCCTAAGAGATGCTTTTCTGAATGGTTTTCGTGGAAATAAAAAGTAAAAGCTTCTGTAAATGTTTTACAGTGAGAAATTAAAGAAGACTGCTCTGTGGTTTTAGTTGTTTTCTCGTTCTACAACAAGAGCATATTCACATGCATTGACAGTTGACAGAGACTATAATAAACATGGCAATTTACACTGAGAATATGACGGGTTTGCATCTGTGGGTCCCACATGGTCCTGCTTGTAACTCCTAAGAAGGAGTTCAAAATACAGTCTGAATGCTTAAGGTATATGTGAACATTTGACTGATAAAAAAAAAAAAAAAGATTACATTTAAAATAGAAATAGAAAATAGAAACAAAAAAAATATATATAAATATATATTGACCTCTGTTCTTAGCTTAGTATTAGGGGCTTAGAGAGGTGGGGTGTGGGCTACAGGGGAGAATGTCAGCAGGAGTCAGAGAAACAGCATAACACTAATCTTCCCAATATAATACTAGTATATAATATATATATATAATACTAATATTCCCATATCAGCACAAGTCTGACTATTGAATTACATGCAGGCTAGGCTCCCAAGTATAATGCCAAGAAGCAAACTGATCATGTTGCAATGGATGTGCTTTCTGACCTAGAATGATCAGTTTTAACCAGGAAAACAGGGGGCTGGCAATATCACCAGGCATTTCACACAAAGAAAGCAAAACAAGGAGAACAGGGTGCTTTTTAATAAGTGCATGGTACAACAGGCACATATCAAAAAGATGAAATGTTGAGGTAACATACAATTTAAAGTATATATGAAACTGTCTTCAGTTTACTAAAGCCATAAAATCGAATTTTCATCTATTTTTTTTATCTTTTGCTGCATCCTAGTGCCTTTGATCTGGTTTCAAACTCGTTGGCACCCCTTCCTGTCTATCTATACATGAAATTCAGCAACTGCAGCATGTCATTTCTCAGGGCAGGTTTTATGATGGTTACAACAGCAGAACATGGCCAAGTAATGTGTGTTGCAGGGATGAGGTTTGAGTTTTACACTATTGTTGGTTCATGGTGAATCCTTCAGGTACAATATTTGTGCTCCTGGATTATTTATATGCAGATTAAACCTAAGCCAACTATACGCAGATGAAACAAGTCATCCTATCACTTAACGGCACGTTCACTTAAACAAATAGACGCAATATAACTATGGCTAAATCTGACAGATCATGATCTAGAAGGGATTTAGATACCAGTGTGAGTTGGCACAATGCCTTCACGTTGTCTATTACAAGAATAGTTTTAGCCATAGTAAAATATTGATGTAAAAGTATAATTTGCTAAAGCCAACAAAAGCATTTGCTTATTTGTTCTTAATTGTTTGTTTATAGCACCAAATATAGTTTTATCACAGTATAAGGCAATGCCCTTCAAATATGTTCACACATATTTCTGTAGTTATGTAATTATTATGTTGTCCTGACCTCAACACTATTTAAAAATAAAACCGTATTGACAGTGTTAAATTACCGCAGGCTTTAACTGCTAAAATACTGCATGGCTGCATAACTTCATCAAATAACTTGTGCGGTATTGTAGTAGTGTTTTTTATTAACCACTTGCCAACCGGCGCACGACGATGTACGTCGACAGAATGGCATGGACAGGCATAAGGGCGTACAGGTACGTCCCCTTTAAGATGCCGCCGTGCCAACGGGCGCGCCGTGAGCGCCGCGTGCTCGCGCCGGTCGCGGGTCCCGCGGACTCGATCGCCGGGGGGATACCCGCGATCATCTCACGGGAAGGCTGAACGGGGAGATGCGGAAATAAACAGCATCTCCCTGTTCTGCCTAGCAACTAGTGACGCCGATCTCTGCTCCCTGTGATTGGAGCAAAGATCAGCATTCACTAGCTGACAGCCACGCCCCCCCACAGTAGGAAACACACCTCTAGGCACATGTAACCCCTACACTGCCAGTGTAATTTACACAGGAATCAGTGCATTTAAATAGCATTAATTGCTGTATAAATGACAATGGTCTCAAAAATGTGTCAAAAATGTCCGATGTGTCCGCCATAATGTCGCAGTCACAATAAAAATTGATGATCGCCGCCATTACTAATAAAAAAAAATGATTAATAAAAATGCTATAAAACTATCCCCTATCTTGTAAACGCTATAACTTCTGCGCAAACCAATCAATAATCGCTTATTGCGATTTTTTTTACCAAAAATATGTAGAAGAATACGTATCGGCCTAAACTGGGGAAAAAATATGTTTTTTTATATATTTTTGGGGGATATTTATTATAGCAAAAAATAAAAAAAGAATGCGTTTTTTTCAAAATTGTCGCTATTTTTTGTTTATAGCGCAAAAAATAAAAACCGCAGGGGCGATAAAATGCCACCAAAAGAAAGCTCTATTTGTGGGAAAAAAAGGACGTCAATTTTGTTTGGGAGCCACGTCGCACGACCGCGCAATTGTCAGTTAAAGCGACGCAGTGCCGAATCGCAAAAAAGGGGCCTGGTCCTTTGGCTGCAAATTGGTCCGGTCTGAAAGTGGTTAATACTAAAAATCTTTTTGAAAAACACTATGTGGTATCTTACCGCATACACGGATGCAGTAAGATACCACTTTGGGAAAGTATTCTAAATGAGGTCTCACTAAAGATCTATATAGGGGAATCAGGATCTCCTGCTTGTGACTCCTCTAGTGCTGCATCTCAGAATTCTGTTTGCTTTTCCCACTGCCTGGCCACACTGTTTGCTCTTCTTGCAATCATCTGAAATAAGTACCCTCAAATCTTGTACTATGACAAGAAAAATTTAACTGAACTTTCCACTGCTTTGACCAATCTACCAGCAATGCCAAGTCATGCTCCATGTTACAGACACCTCCAGGGATATCAACCCTATTGCACACCAATGCATCATCAGCAAAAAGGCACACCTTACCCAGCAAGAGATTGGTTCCCAATGCTGGCTCTCCCTCTCCCAATATGACTGCTGCTGGGCATAGAATTACTAGAAAAAATATAAAAAAACCTATAGTAGCACTAGAAAAAATATGTTGTTTTTTTTTTTATCAATTAATATATGTGGAAATCGGTCTTTAATCTACTATGGTTTTAGCATGGATAGATTGTTTGCTTTCCTTAAAGCAGGTCTGTAGTAAAAAAAATATTTTAACCGCTTCCTGACCGCCTCACGCAGATATACTGCGGCAGAATGGCACGGGCAGGCAAAAGCACGTACCCGTACGTCCCCTTTAAATGCCTGCCCGTGGGTCGGGCGCGCGCCGCCAGCGGCGTGCTCGCGACCCGGTCGGGAGCTCCGTGACCCCGGCCGCGGGACCAGCGGACCCGATCGCCGCTGGTGTCCCACGATTGGGTCACGGAGCTGAAGAACGGGGAGAGGTATGTGTAAACAATCCTCTCCCCGCGCTTCCTACTCTGCCTGTCATTGATTGGCTGTTCCCGGTCATTGGGAAAGCCGATCAATGATGTCAGACATCAGCCCCGCCCCCTAATGTAAAAAAACACACACACGTCACAGCCCATAACCCCTCCCCTCCCCCTAGTGGTTAACTCTTTCACTACAACTGTCATTTATACAGGAATCAATGCATTTAAATAGCATTGATTGCTGTATAAATGACAATGGTCCCAAAAATGTGTTAAAAATGTCTGATGTGTCCGCCATAATGTCGCAGTCACAATAAAAATCGCTGATCGCCGCCATTACTAGTGAAAAAAAAATATTAATAAAAATGCTATAAAACTATCCCCTATTTTGTAAACGCTATAACTTTTGCGCAAACCAAACAATAATTGCTAATTGCGATTTTTTTTTACCAAAAAATATGTAGAAGAATACGTATCGGCCTAAACTGAGAAAAAAAATGTTTTTTTATATATTTTTTGGGAATATTTCTTATAGCAAAAAGCAAAAAATGTTGCATTTTTTTCAAAATTTTCGCTATATTTTTGTTTATAGCGCAAAAAATAAAAACCGCAGGGGCGATAAAATACCACCAAAAGAAAGCTCTATTTGTGAGAAAAAAAGGACGCCAATTTTGTTTAGGAGCCACGTCGCACGACCGTGCAATTGTCAGTTAAATCGACGCAGTGCCGAATCGCAAAAAGGGGCCTGGTCCTTTGGCTGCCAATTGGTCCGGGGCTGAAGTGGTTAAGGCTGCCTTAGCAAATTTATTAAGCTGAAAAAAAAACAGAATAACAAAACTTAAGCTAAACTTCTGGCAATTTTTCTTCCTATGGGGCAGTGGCCACACTGCATGGGTTAACTGCTCATTTTGTCAAGCGGTGGACTGAAAGCTGTATACTCACCTGATCCTCTGCTCCAGCAATAAATGGCACTCCCCACAATCCAGTGGTGGACCGTCTATGAGCGTGATGATGTCAGGAACAGTCCACTGCTCAAGACTGCTAAACTGTGGGGGGGGGGGGGGGGCAGGAGCCTCAGTGACCGGTCTTGTGCTGGAAGGATCAGAGGATTAGAGAGAGTATATATCTGCTCTCCAATCCCCTAGAGAAAAATAAACAGATGACCTGTGCAGTGTGGGCAAAGCCCCACTGCATGGGAAAAAAGTTGTTCACCTTTAATCAGTTTTCCTAGTGAAAATACAGCTGCACATTTACCTCCAAACCCAAACCTAAGTCCTAGGCATTCAGTCATGAAATGCCTGTTGAAGGGGAGGTTTGTTAATGCGCTAATTCAGCTTAGGTTATGTTAACAAAATACTGTAATTGTGGTCATGTGCCAACCTGGTGGAAAATGGAGCAGTAGTGCCTCCAGGAGAGTTTTTTTTGGCATCTGTATTTCAGTTTACTTATCTACTTTTGCAAGACTGCTCACATAGCTATAACTTATTATTTGAGTATAGGTCCACTTTAATGTTTTGAATGTCTATTTTTGATGTTTGTGGATACTCTTTTCAGTGGGAAAGGTTTTAAGCTGAATATGCTTTGTAGGTATGAGCAGGTGGTTAACCTTTTCTCTGCTGAGTAAATAATTCTGTCTGTCTCTTAAACATTGGCAGTAATGCATGCTCTTCCCTGTACTCTGCTCTTCTTTCAAGCAGACAAATTAGTTCATTATCCACTGAAAAAATTGCCCATATGGCAGTGTTGTGGCGCTGCTTACCTGCTGTTCCTGTGTTTTGTATTTCAGTGATACAGACACAGCAAATACAAAATGCAGAAAGCTGTCTAACGCGTCCCATATCTGACTACATAAACAAAGTTTTCCTTCGGTCTACTTGATTAGAGCTTATGTAAAAAGTAGGAAATGGAGAGCTCTGCCTAAGAATGACAGAAATAAATTACTAAATATATCACTTATATAAATACAGCACTTCTCTTGTGATTTCTTCCCTAGCTTAGACCAGTCAAGTAATGTCCACATAACCTGAATCTCAGCTATGCATTTATATGACCTGAAAGTTCATAGTTTTTTGTGTAAGACTCTTCAAAAGCTGGATGATGGATATTTTGAAGCCATGTAAGAAAAAAAAAAAATGTTGTGACTTGGTATACCTCATACCCACAGAAGACCTTTGCAAGTATTTAGCAAGCATCATTTTGCCTCTCTAGGTACCCATTATAAGAGGAGAATAAGAAATAGCTTTCAGACTCTTTAACCTATGCATAGTACAAGGCAGTGTGCACCTTAATGTGTAATTTTGTTATTATCTGTTAACCACTTCAGCCCCGGAAGAATTTAGCCCCTTCCTGACCAGAGCACTTTTTGCGATTCGGCACTGCGTCGCTTTAACTGACAATTGCGCGGTTGTGCGACGTGGCTCCCAAATACAATTGACGTCCTTTTTTTCCCACAAATAGAGCTTTCTTTTGGTGGTATTTGATCACCCCTGTGGTTTTTATTTTTTGCGCTATAAACAAAAAAAGAGTGACAATTTTGAAAAAAACACATTATTTTTTACTTTTTGCTATAATAAATATCCCCCAAAAATATATAAAAAATTTTTTTTTTTTTCTCAGTTTAGGCCGATACGTATTCTTCTACATATTTTTGGTAAAAAAAATTGCAATAAGCGATTATTAATTGGTTTGCGCAAAAGTTATAGCGTTTGCAAAATGGGGGATGGTTTTATGGCATATTTATAAATATATATTTTTTTTAAATGGCGGCGATCAGGGATTTTTATCATGACTGCAACATTATGGCGGACACAACGGACATTTTTGACACATTTTTGGAACTATTGTCATTTATACAGCAATCAGTGCTATACAAATGGACTGATTTCTGTGTAAATGACACTGGCAGTGAAGGGGTTAACATGGAGGTGGCAGTATAGGGGTTAAGTGTGTCCTAGGGGCATGTTGCTAACTGTGGGGGGCGTGGTTGTGTTGTGCCCAACACTGATCTCTGCTCCAATCACAGGGAGCAGAGATCAGTGTCACTTGTTGCTAGGCAGAACGGGAAGATGCTTTTTTACAAGCATCTCCCCATTCTTCCTCTCTGCGAGGCGATCGCGGGTATCCCCACAGCGATTGAGTCCGCGGGACCCACGACCCAATTCACGGAGCATCCCAAAAGGTGGCCAGCTAGAGTTAGGATTTAATTTGTTTGTCTATTACTTAAAAATTCCTAAGACTATCCTGTCCCCAAGGTGACAACATTGATGTGCAGTTTCAGTGCAGAACAAACAGCATTATCACCCAGTTTTAGAAAGTGGAAACAATAATGGATCCCTGGCAGAACCAACATGTAGTAAAATTATGTTAGTGAGGGAAAAAACACAAACTGTTTAATGCTATTGACAGACTGCATTATAATATATGTATATGTACATTTTTTTTTTTGCCCATAGATATTCTTTGAAGTGGTTGTAAACCTCAGACATGAAATATGTGCAAAGTATTTACCTATATAGTGTGTACCTGTTTCAATTAAGGGCAGAAAGTGTTATTTATGTCTGCTGCTTCATTCCCCTGCTATCAGCATGCATCTAATCTGTCAAATTTTCCTGACACCAAGAAAAACAAAAGTGACAGGGAAGGGATCTTTGGATGATTGTCAGTCTCAGCTCTGTTCCTCTGTGTTGTGTGAAGGTGGGTGTTTCCCTTCCCTCCAATCTGCCCTCAAAGCTCTCCTCACTAAGTTCTGCAAAGTTTAATGTCAGCTCTTAGCCCCTTTTTTTCTGAACTCTCATGCAAGCTTTATAAATTCACTCATTTGAATGGGTTGCAGAGAAAACAACACGTCTCACGCTCATTGGTGGGTGAAATGCATCAGTGTGACATCATCATTGTGGTCCGAGATCTGCACATGCATACACCCATGCTAAACTAATAGCCACTAAGCTGGAAAAAAAACAAGTTGCCATTCAGACTGGGACGCCTGCACTGACAGGACTGACAAACGGAGCAGAGATGGAGGAGGCACTCGCAGACAGTGAGTACTATCCTTACATACCACGCTGTGGTAATGATGATTTCATCTATAGCATACCCTGTCTACATCGACACCTGACCTGCCCACATATTCCCCACTGAAGGAGACAGCTGACTGCTATGTTTATCCGGTCTCCTCAAGGAGGATTGTACAGATAGCAGCTACTGCTTCCCAGCTCAGTCCCAGTCCATTACGGCATATGGATAGTGTTGACCCAGCAGCAGGGATCCATCCAGACTTTGTCCTCCAGTGACACCAGCTTACATTTATGGACACTCCCGGTCTGAGGGAGACATCTATAGGAAAGGATTTTTCAGAGGCAATCTGCACTACTGTTTGATAGTGACTGAGTCCTTACATCTTGACCTTTGCAGCCCATGCCCACAGCTTTATCCAGATTGGACGTTTACATATTCCCTCCCTCTTCCTGTGTCCCAGCGGTGTACATGAGAGATGTGTATGATTGTAATGTGCTGCAAGTAGCTTCTCTCACCTGATTTGACAATGTTGTCTTTTTAATTCCTTGCATAGGTGGTAGTGTGTCATTTTAGCTTTTACATTTTTTTTTGTTCCATGAAGCTTTTGCATTTTTTGCAAAATTTTTTCAATGAAGCCATTTATTTACCTAGTCCCTGACAAGGTAGCCTTGGGGATCTGCAATCCTTAATTTGTGTATGTTGTTTTTTCCTTAAATAGACTATACCTGGCCCGATCAGGGTAGGTTTGGGGGTTACTGTATATTGGCTGGGGATAATTCCAATTGGTTACCCCATATTACTTTATCTGGGTACTGCAGTGGTTATTTTTATCTTCTTTGATTACATTGAGAAATGAAAACAGCAGATAAACAGCTACATAATATGTAGGAGGATTTGTTTTATCAACCTGTATCACCTGAGGCCAGTCACTTCACTGGGTATATGTAAGACTGGGTTCACACTATTGCCACATAGCAGGGGTCCAGTGTGTCTCCGTTCACTGTTTCAGGTCTGATTTTGGTCTGAATTTTTGGGCTGAATTCGGACATGAAACGGACCAAAAGACGCACAGGACCCCTGTACAGATTCTCACTGGTGCCGCAGCGGGCATATGTGAACCGACTCCACATCCAATTTGGATAGGTGTGAACCCAGCCTAAGGGTTAACAACCACTTTAAGTAAAAATTGTCAGAAGAAAAGTGTAGAGGCTGTCATTACTGACCTATTTCTATCAATGCTAATTGTTTGGTTTTCATGCTAACCCTTCTGCTTCTGTGATTTTTATCACTGAAATTGATGAAGTATGCAAATAAGGGCTTCAAGTTTTCCTATGACGTCCCTAATCTAGATGCCGATCTTGAAAGAATACAGATTAACCTTCACATTATATATTCATGGGATAAACATATGTATTATATACTAACCATTGAAGTAATATTACTTATGTATAGTATCAAGGTGTAATCAGTCAAATTTATATTTCCTTTTCTGGTACAGTTTTCTGTCTTTGACCTTTTACCTTGTGATTTGTTATTAAGTATAAACTGTGTAGATTGTTTATACCTTGGTGTGTTGTAAAAAAGGGATGGACCGAACGGACCCCTGTTCGGTTTGCACCAGAACTTTCGAACACTGCGAAAGTTCGGACCCGAATAACGAACCCCATTAAAGTCAATGGGACCCTAACGTCAACAATCAAAAGTGCCCATTTTGAAAGCTTAAATGCAAGTAATTTGGCACACAATGTTTATAGGGGTCCGGGTCCTGCCCTGGGGGACATGTATCAATGAAAAAAGAGTTTGTGAAAAACTTCATTTTTAAATGAGCAGTGACAAGTAAAAGCATAAAAATGAAAAAAAAAAATCCAATATAGTGCCGGGGTGTAAAGCTGCAGAACTGTACAATGTCGAGAGTCTGCTGCAGAAATAATTGCATTTATAAAGCCAAAAACAATGACATTTTCCCTGCAAGCTCCCTTTATTTTGCTCAACAACAGCTGGGGAGCCAGTGTGTATCATGAAGCCACAATGTAGTGCACTGGGAACGAGATTAGAGATTTTTTGGATACATTCCGGTGTCACTTTGACTTTGGATAGAAGAGACGGTGCGTAAAATTGGTCTTTGGGTGATGGTGGCGCCTTCCCACCGTAACCCTATAGAGGTAATCTCGATAAAAGCAAGAATTGGCCTTGCTGTAAAAAATTGCAATGATATGCACCTGTCAAACAGGTGCATAAAAAATGGTCTTTGTATGTCGGTGGCGCCTTCCCACCATAACCCTATTGAAGTACTCTTGATGAAAGCAAAATTTGGCCTTGCTGTAAAAAATTTTAATAATATGCACCTGTCAAACAGGTGCAGAAAAATGGATCTTTGGGTGTTAAATGTGCCCATGAAACCTATATCAAAAACATTCTTCCAGATGAAATGATTGAACACCCTCAAAGCTAGGCAGCCTTGAAGTCCTGCAGAGATCCCACATCCCAAAAAGACTTAATCAGTGACATCGGCATCAGGGGCTTCATAGCTGGCAATCTAGGACTGATTCATATTTATAAAAGTCAAACGGTCCACAGAGTCTGTGGACAGACGCATTCTATGATCAGTAACAAAACCTCCTGCAGCACTGAATGCTTGTTCTGAAAGCACGATGGATGCAGGGCAGCCCAACAACTCAGTAGCATACTGGGCAAGTTATGGCCAGTGGTCTATTCTCATGATTCAGTAAGTTAATGGATTGTCAGCTGGAAAGCTCTCCATCTGTGTTTTGGCCCAGAGGTAATCGTCCACCATGCGATGCAGATGCTGCCAATGGGATGTGGAAGCTGACAGATCTGGGCAGCGAGGACTAAAAAAATTCCGAAATGCCTCACTTAGGCAGGCGCCTTCTCCAACGCTCCTCTCTTGACCAAGACTTAAACTGATGTTTTCCATGACACTAACCTACTAGAGTCAGGAAAAACATTAAATAAATATATTCCTCTTTAACGTGTCCTCAAGAGATTTTATCTTCTGCACTCTCTGTGGGGATGGGATGAGTTCTGATACCTTCCCCTTATAACGGTGGTCAAGGAGGGTTGCCAACCAGTAATCAGCCTTCTCCTTTATGCCACGTATTCTTGGGTCCTTTCACAGGCTTTGAAGCATGAGGTTGCCTATGCGCCTCAAATTTGAGGCTTGAGAAGCAGACTCCTCAGGGTCACTCAGGATGACAGCATTTGGAACTTCCTCCTCCTAGCCACGTACTACTCCCAAGGGTCCTGGGGTTGGAAAGCCATCACTTACAGATTGATGCATGTCTTCCTCTTCTTCGAAGCCTATGAAAGTACCAGAATCCTTCTCAACCTCCTCCCCTCTCTCCTCCTGTGTATTCTGTGACATAATGGAATAATGGTGTCTGGATAAAAGGGGCCTTGAGAGGAAAGGAGGTCCCCCTCTTCATCCTGTTGCTCTGCCTCCAGTGCCCTGTCCATAATGCCACGCAGAGTCTACTCCAGAAGGAACACAACAGGGATTTTGTCACTGATGCATACACTGTCACAGCTCACCATCCTTGTGGCCTCCTCAAATGGTGACAATACAGTGCATGCATCCTTAATGATCAGCCATTGGCTTGGGGAAAGAAATCTAAGGTGGCCTGAGCCTGTAGTCGTGCTGTACTGGCACAGGTACTCATTGACAGCCCTCTGCTGCATGTATAGCTGCTGCAGCATTCCCAAAGTTGAGATCCCGCTGAATTTCAGCAACCAAGCACTGGCTGTGTATGACTGCCTGAAATGGCTACATATTCTTTTGGCCTGCTTTAGCACATCTTGCAACCCTGGGTACGTACTTAGGAAACGCTGCATCGTCAAGGCATGGCACATGTGTCAACTTTCCCTGTCTAAGGGCGGACAGGAGGTTTAAGCCATTATCAGACACCACCATTCCTGGCTCAAGCTGGCATGGTGTGAACAACCTCTGGGCCCGTTCCTGCAGAGCTGCAAGAATCTCTGCTCCTGTGTGGTTCATGTCCCCTAAACACACCAGCTGAAGCACTGCATGGCACCTTTTAGCCTGACTCATGGAATAACCCTTTGAACAATTAGGGGGTACCTGATGTTCATAGGACAATTCTGTAGAGGAGGGCATGGAGGTGGCGGAGGAGGAGGGGGTAGAGCTCATGGGTCTGGCATCTTTACCACCAGCTGTATGGAGACATGGGGGCACAACAAGCTGCAGCACCGAGCCCTGTCCTGCATCCTTTCGAGTTGCAAGCAATGTTACCCAGTGTGCTGTGAACAATATATAGATGCTGGGCATGTGGGTGGCAGGGACTGTATTTTTTTTCCACTGCAGCAGATGGGGCAGAGAAATTTGCCGGCTACAGTTTACAGCTGGTGGTGTGCTGCTGACAGATGTGCTGCTAGGACCTGGGACACGCTGTGCTATACCATCATCCCTGTCAGTGGAGGCTGCTGAGAGGTAATGACTCGTTATCGCAGGGGCAGACTGAAGTGGGTAAGGAGGAGGGACAGATTTTTGTCCCTTTAGGTGCTCTTGCCAATGGGCTGGGTGGTTGGGCGGTAAATGCCGTATTAAGCATGTGGTACCCAAATGGTTGGTGTTTTTACCACGTTTGATATGCCTAAGACACAGTTAGCAGATAGCAACAGTGCGATCTGCCGCAGATGTGCGGAAAAAGGCCCAGACACCTAAGCTTTGGGCAGTGGGCGGGGAGATAACAGCTGCAGAATGTGATGGAATAAGGTGGCTACTCTCTAATCTTTCTTGATGTCAGCCTCCTTGGGATTTTGCCATCTCACCTTCAGTTTCCTCCTCTGCTCTAGCTGGCACCCAAGTCGCATCAGTGTCCGCATCATCATCGTCATCATCTCCATCTCCTCCATCTTCATCATTACCATTGGAGACAACGTGGCAATACGTTGTCGCGTGGGGAACATAAATGCCAATTTGTCTACCAGTGTTCCTCCCTCTCTCTCTAGGCTCATGTTCCTGATCAACCTCAGAACCAACATATGAATCCAGTATTGGCTGGGCATCATCAAGGGGCAAGATGCTGTGGTCAAAAATTCAGCTGACTCCTCAATGGCTGATGGGGCTATGGCAGGAATAGATGTGGACAAGGAGGCAGGTTTATCCACTCTGGCAACTGCAGGGGACTGCACACTTGTCTCTGCTTGTGTGACAGAGGATGAGGAGGATGAGGAGGATGAGGAAGGTTTAGTAAGCCAGTCCACCACCTCTTCTGCATGCTGTGGCTGGATAGCATGGGCAAACTCACTAAACAGAGGAAATGATAACCTGCCTGAGGACTGACCAGCACATCCACCTTTGCCTGTGGACACATTTGTGACCCCCTTACTGTGCCAAGGGAACGTATGCCTCTCCTTGTTGTCCTCCCAGACTTTATTGGGAGGGAGGGGGCGGTGCTTATAAGCAACTGTAAAGAAGAATTTTAAATGTGTACGTAGATGCACTTTAATCAATGTAAAGAGGTGTTTGGTGCACTTTAATTTGAGTACTCACACTACACAGACACACTCCACGGATACACTATAATATATTGCAATATAATGCGCCAATTGTACAGTGACGCACAGAACTATATGGCGTTAAAATGGCAGTAACGCACACAAAAGTAAAAATCACACTAAAAATGGCTGCCATTGAAATAATACTTTTATACTGTGGGGCGAGAATGAGCCATGATTGGATAAAGTCATGATGACAGTGTCCAATCATGACTCTGACAGTGCTCTGTGCCCTGATTGGCTGAAGCTTTTGCTGCTTCAGCCAATCAGGGCTTGCATTGTACTGTTCGGTGCCGCAATGCATTGTGGTCGGTCTGGGGGTCCGAACAAACGGTCAAACGAACCGTTTGTTTCGCTGTTTGACAAACGTCCGAACAGCGAAAGTTTGGCCCAAACTTATGCTCAGGCTGAACCGTTTACCCATCCCTAGTTGTGACCCGCCGAAGCTCTTTTAGCACTTTTTTCATCTATCAGAAAGTACTATTGCTAGTGGGTCACCATGGCAGCTAGTCAATTAGCTAATTTAGAAGGAGATTAGTAATATAAGCTCCTGCATTTTTTCTCCTGACAGGATTACTTTGGGTTACGGTCCCAATGATTATGGACACAGTCATAGGTATGACAATGTTCAGCAGCATGCTTGCACAGCAGGAACTGGATATAGGCAGGACATGACAAGGAAAAGGCAAGAACATTTATTTTGCTGTTATTTTATCACAGTGTATGATCACGATCACACATTATCTGATTTAAAAAAAATCAGCATAAAATAATACATCTTTTTTTTGTAATTTATTAATGTTGCAGGTAATTTAGAAAATGGGAAAAAAGGCTGACTATATAATAAATTACAACGTTGCACATATATATTGTCTTGTATATTTTTTGAGGTGTTATTTGGATTCCATTTTAATATGTTCCACTGATATAACTCTGGCTAAGTGTTATTAATGTAACATCTCTATCGATGCCCTGTAATGCACACACAGGTATATTGAATAGATTTGAAATGTTGAAATGAGGACATAATGATGATGCTACCCAGGGGAGGGCTGGCAGCCTTAGCCATGGGGGGCAAGTCCAGTCAAGTGGTCCAGTTAAGATGCGGGTGTCAGGGTCTCTCAACTCAGCAATGGCAGCTGCCCATGTCAACTCAGCAGGTCCTTGCATGGCCTCCTCCAGTGGTGTTGTGCTCCTGTCCTGGGGTCAAGTAAACTAGCAGCCTGAGCCAGTTATGTGGGTCTGACTCCCTGGCGTGCACTACTGCCTTTGCCTGCCTCCAAGATCTGGGAGTTGTAGCTTACTTTCTGTGTTCCGCTGCTCTCAGTTTTCCACCCACCGGGCTTAAGCGTGCGTGGGCTACAACCAGGGGCATATCATGAAATCAATGGGCCGTGTGCGAGATCCAAAGTGAGCCCCCCTATGCAGTGTGAAAAGTGAAGTGCACTGTTGGAAAAAGTGGGCATGGTTTAAGTTGCACTACATTTTGGGCGTGGCTTAAAGAGGTGTGGTTAAATAGAGTCTGAGATGAATTAGATAGTTCAGAATGTGGTAATGTTAAATAGGGAGTACCTGGGTCCCGACCCTGCTGAGTGACTCCAATCATCAGGACCAGGACCCAGATACTCCCACTGCCACTATGTACACCTGGGCTGGGGGGTCTCCCTTACTGAAGAAACATGTGCGCCACTTCACTTAGCAAGGCCAAGACCCAGGTACTCCCACTGCCACTCTATATACCTAAACTAGCTGAGGGGGTTTCTCTTACCAAAGAAGCACGTGTGTGTGTGTGTGTCACTCCACTCAGCAGGGCCACCAGGTACTCATGAGTCTGCCGCTCCCGGCCACCACAGTCGCCACCGCGTCAGTACATTCTGGAGCAGCTTCCAATCCAGTTATCACGTCGGCGCCCAGCTTTCTCTCTTCATAGCTCTGCCCTTGCAATTTGTAGAGTGTGCAAATGCCGGGACAAGATCATCCAGTGTCCAGGGCAAACTCCTCACCCCATGTACCCCCTTCTAGCACAAATCCCCCTCTCAGCACAAATCCTCACTCCCCACATCCCCCTTACAACATAAATCCCCCTAAAACCCCTTCATTCACAAATTCTCTTACTCCCAATCCCCCTTTCCTCTCAGCATAGACCCCTGCCCCCTCCATCTCCCCTAGCAGCAAAAATCCCCCCTTTCAGCACAAATCCTCACCCTCATATAACCCCCCCCAGTACAAATACCCCTTCTCAGTACAAACCCCTGCCTCCGCCTCCTTTTCCAGTGCAAATCCCCCTCTTAGCAGAAATCCTCCCCATCTCTCCCTCTCAGCATAAATACCCCTCTCAGCACAAATCCTTCCCCATTTCCCCCTCCCAGCATAAATAATCTCCCATCTCCCTTCCCAGCATACATTCCCCTTACAATGGTGTCCTCGGCTCCTGGCCGCCCCTTCCGGAGTCTGGGTGGCATGTTGTGCTGCATGGTGGGGCGGTGGGTGAGGTTTCCCCTTGTCTGAACACACATCCTGGCTCCCAGACCCTATGTGCAGCACACAAGGCTGCAGATCACTCCGCCACTGGTCAGGCACCTCACTGGCTGCGGGCAGCGGTGGCGACGGCAGCCGTATCTACAGACTGGGCATCGGCGGATGTGGCCGCCGACTTCATCAGAGAAGAAAAAATCATCAGTGAGCAGCGGGCGTCTGCTGGCTATTTTGCATATTAGTTGGAACGGCCTGGGCGGAAATTGCCCCCCGGCCCAGCCCGCCCCTGATGCTACCTAAAATAATTGGGGTTTGCTAATAAAGAAACTCATTTATTTTGGAGAAACCAGCAAGGAGTGAGAAGCCTTTGCTTCTTGCACAGGGAGTACAACAAAAGTGGAAATATCACATGATATGTAAACATATGAAATTAAATGCCAGTGTTGGCAAAATTTCACTAAATGCAATACCACTAATTTCATGCCAAAATCAAGTTGGAAAAAATGTTGCGCTTATCCTAAAAAAAAATAACATTTAAAAGATATCTGGAAAGAGATTTTTTTTTTTAACAAAGCTGGAATTTCACTTTCAAATGTAAAGCAAATAGGTACATGTACCTACGGTGTACAAATGACAATGTAGGGTTACAAATACTATAATTTAAAATAATGCTGCATAAAACACTCAAACTGCTGGCATACGTATAAAAGCACATAACTTGTCTGTTCAAAGTATCATTACTCTTGCAGCGAAAACAATTCTGTATGAACTTTTAACATAAACATACACAGTGGGCACAAAATGTTACTGCCTTGGAGGAAGCAGTCAGTTTGATTATTTCTCACCAAAACACTGTTCTAAAATCCCCAACTGTTTAGCCTGAAGATAACAATGCAAATATACTCATAGCAAGCTACTGTATTGTTTAATGGTTTTGTTGTCAGTATTCATAAGTTCTCTAGGCGGATACAAATACTCTGCCATCTTTTAACAATTTCTTGAATATTCTGGCCAAATTCAATATTCAATTTGTCTTCAGGTGCTGGCAGGTTTCATCCATAGAATAGGAATTCGGTGTCAGTTCCTCCAGGTACTGTATCAGCAGGTTAAACATTAAACTGCACCTTTCAGTAACATAACAAGTCTCCATGAATACATTTTGACATATTACAATAAATAGCAAAATATTTTTTATCACTAAAAAGTAGTCCAGTTCAGTGACTTTGTCTAGACTGATATTATGTCATCAGACTGCTGCAAGCAGGGGGAAGCATTCCCTCAGTCTTCTCTTGCTCAGAGTTGAATGCTGTAACTTTGTAGAAATTCTAAAGTGAGAGACTGCAGCAGTGGCTGTTCTGTCTTATCACCCATTCAGACATTGGGGTTGATTTACTAAAACTGGAGAGTGGGAAAATCTGTAGCAGCTGCGCAGAGAAAACAATCAGCTTCCAGGTTTTATTGTCAAAGATTAAAGTGATATTAAATTCTTGTTTTTCTTTTTTTGTTTAAAAATAACACACATGTTATATTTAGCTGCTCAGCACTGTAGTTTTGCACAGAGCAGCCCATAGCCTCCTATTCTCGGATCCCTCGTCGGCTCTCCTGGCCACTCCCTCTTTCAGAGTGCCCCCACAGCAAGCGGCTTGCTATGGGAACAGCTGAGCCGAGCTGCTGCTGAGTCATGGCTTGGCCCCACCTCCTCTGTCTCCTTAGGGACTCACTGACTTTGATTGACAGCAGCGGGAGCCAATGGTGCCCACTGATGTTTCAGCCAATGAGGAGGGAGAGTCTCCAGACTTTGTGGCTCTCATACAACATCACTGGATTGAGATAGGACTCAGATAGTGTATAAGTATTAGGGGGGCTGTTACACACAGAAGTTTTTTTTATCTTAATGCATAAAATGCATTGACCACTTACGGACCGCCCACCGCAGTTTTACGTCAACTGATTGAAGGAGGATATCGTTGTTATGGCAGCAGCTAGCTGCCATAACCCTGGTATCTTCTTCTTCAGCGGGCGTTCTGCTACAAGATAAAAGTGGTCTCTGTGGCAAATTCACCGTAAGATCACTTTTATCGATAAAAGTGATCTTACGGTGAATTTGCCGCAGAGATCACTTTTATCTTGTAGCAGAACGCCCACTGAAGAAGAGGATACCAGGGTTATGGCAGCTAGCTGCTGCCATAACAACGATATCCTCCTTCAATCAGCTGACGTAAAACTGCGGTGGGCGGTCCGTAAGTGGTCAATGCATTTTATGCATTAAGATAATCGATAAAAGTGATCTTAAGGTGAATTTGCCGCAGAGACCACTTTTATCTTGTAGCAGACCCCCCTTCCGACGCAATCCGGTGCCCTCCGCTGCTTACCGGAGCCGATCGCATCCTGTCTCCTGTTAGGTATGGAGATGAGTGAGGGGAAGATAGCCCCCAGCCGTCTCCATACAATTGCTGGGCGGAAGCAACATCAAACTGTCACTTCCGGCCCACAGCTCTTAAAGGGACATTTTTTTTAATGATTTTTTTAAATGACAATTTTTTTTTTCATTTTAGTGTAAATATGAGATCTGAGTTCTTTTTGACCCCAAATCTCATATTTAAGATGTCCTGTCATGCTTTTTCTATTACAAGGGATGTTTACATTCCTTGTAATAGGAATAAAAGTGACAGAATAATTTTTTTTAAACAGTGTAAAAATAAAATTAAAATAAGAAAAGTAAATGTTTAAACGTGCCCCGTCCTGATGAGCTCGCGCGCAGAAGCTAACGCCTACGTGAGTAGCACCGGCTTATGAAAACGGTGTTTAAACCACACATGTGTAATATCGCCACAATCGTTAGCGTGAGAGCAATAATTAAAGCCCTATACCTCCTCTTTAACTCAAAACATGCAACCTGTAGAATTTTTTAAATGTCGCCTATGGAGATTTTTAAGGGTAAAAGTTTGTCGTCATTCCACGAGCGGGTGCAATTTTGAAGCGTGACATATTGGGTATCAATTTTTACTCAGCGTAACATTATCTTTCACAATATAAAAAAAAATGGGCTAACTCTACTGTTGTCTTATTTTTTTATTCAAAAAGGTGTATTTTTTCCAAAAAAGTGCAGTTGTAAGACCGCTGTGCAAATACGGTGTGACAGAAAGTATTGCAATGACCGCCATTTTATTCTCTAGGGTGTTAGAAAAACATGTATAATGTTTGGGGGTTCTAAGTAATTTTCTAGCAAAAAAAAACGTTTTTTAACATGTAAACAACAATTCTCAGAAAGAGGCTCGGTCTTAAAGTGGTTAAGATAAAAAAAAAAAAAAAAAAAACTTCTGCCTTTAGAAACTCTTTGACTGAACAAGCTGAAGTTAAAAGCTGATTGGCTACCATGCGCAGCTGCCCAGATTTTGCTATCTCCAGTTTTAGTAAATCAACCCCAGTATCTTAGTCCATAAGTAGATGCTAATCCTAAATGGTGCCTAAACAAAATTGAATTCAGCTTTCTGGAGAGAAAGTCAGATGAAGGCATTGCCTTGGGGAGTACTGTGATATCTGTTACAAGTTATAAATACCTGCAAGAGTTACACTCACACAATACTTAGCTTGCATGCTTATGACAAATATATCTAATTCCAGGTCCACTATTAAGCTGGAGACAGCTGTGAAAGTACTGTAAATGTAAGCTCTATGGTGCATATATTTCATAACATAGTTGCTCATTAGTCTCCTGAATAGAGTACCAATCTGATATACTGTAAATTTGCTGAAACAGACAGCAATAAGGAGTAGACAGAAGGCCTTGTTTGGGACGTCAATCTTACATTTTTGTTAAATCACATAAGTAAAGAGACTGTGGTTTATGAATTGAAGCTAGCAAAAACAGTTATATTGACTAGAAAGATATAAGTAGGGATCATAAATGGCAACATGATATTCATACTGGTTTGTCTTGAGTCTTATACCGTTTCAGTGCTGTATACACAAAAATCATCCTTGAAAGACCCGACCCGGCATGACCAGAATTGTCCATGATCACCTGTCAAGACTTCATCTGTTGCCTTCTCTATGCTGCGATAGTGTATATCAGATTATATTGTTTATTTTTGTGCTTTATTTTTATTTTTACCTTGTAATCTTGTTGAATTCAATATGACAAAAATTTTGTGCACGTTATATAATATGGTTTGAGCAATTCCATGTAGGCTAGGTCCAACTGACCCTCCTGGCATTGTGACTATGCCCCCCCTTTCCCCTTTTTTCCCCTTTCCCTGAATGTCTCTGTGGCCGCGGATGCGCAATCCCCCATTCTTTCGTGGCGATTGGTAGGGCCCCTGGGACGGCATGGAGACCCCGCCTACACAATAGGGCGGGTGTTCTCCATGCCTTGTCCTTGCACATGCCTAGGCCTAGGATCCCCTGGGCCTTTGGGCATGAGCGTGGTGCGCGAGCCCGCTTCCGCGCGCACTTGCCTTATTTCCCCCTATCATCGGGTTTCGTCTGGTCCTGCATATCTGCGCATGCGCAGACGCGGACCACCGAAATGCGCATGCGCGGCCGGACGCTCGCGCATTGCGGGACCCTTGACCTCTTGACGCCGTCACCACGTCGGTGACGACGCAGAGGTTGGAGGGCTTTATATGGGCGGCCATCGCCGCCTAGTCCAGCAGGTTCTACCACCTCCCGGGACGTGAGGCAACGATCGGCATTGCGGTAAGTTACCATACCTCCTACAACACCTGACGGACGATGGCCATCGTCTGCCCCCTGCGTGTTTAACTCTTTTTGATCTCAATTTATCCCCATATCTTGCTCCCCAGGCTTTAACGGCTAACGGCTTCCCTTGGGGAACTAATATCCCCTTACCACAACACCACACTTTGCCGCCCTTCAGTTGCATCCCGGTAGCTACTGTTCATCTATACCATCTCAATGAACAGCAGCAGTCCCTGGCTATATCCGTAGACAAACATCCATTGGCCCCCAGGTAAATATCAGTATGCTATCCCCTTCACCCCTCACCTTTGCATGAGACCGTCACTCCCATCACTGTCAGACCAGATATATTATCTTTGCACTCACCACTCTCTCACAGTCTCTCACACCCCAACCCTGTCCCATTCCCTCACCGATATCGTCACAGTTTAGACATATTTTTTCATAGATCCTCTCCTCACACTCATTCACAAATTATTTTGATTTTGTCCTATCACTTTTCTTCACTCATCCTTGAAATTATTTTTCGTAGGACCTATATTATACCCACCTTTGCAAATAACACCGCACTGACCTGCCCCCTATTTTCTCACCTCAACATGTGATCACACTCCTTTTTCCTTCCTTCCTTCACTCCCCCTTCTTTCCCCCCCACCCTCCCCCCCCCTGTTTTCCCCTCCCCCCCCCCTTTTTTCTCCCCCCTTCCCCCCCCTTTCCCCCCCCCCCACACATTTCTTTTTCCTTCCCCCCTCCATTCCTACCCACTCCAGACCACACACCCCACCCCATTTTTTCCACCTTCCCCGCCCCCCCACCCCCAACACTTCCCCCACCTTTCCTTCACCTTTCTTCCCTGTTTCATTTCCTTTCCATCCCTTCCCCCTTTTCCTATCCCCCTTCCATTTCCATTCCCCTTACCCCCACCCCCCTCCCAATCACTGTACTGATCCTCTTTTCCACACCCCTGTCCCAACACGCTATTTCATTTTTCCCTCCCCCCCCCTTCTTTCCCCCCCCTTTCCCCATTTCTTATTCACTCCCTCTTCACAACTGCTAATCGGGCACTACATCTACGGTACCTTAACCCGGGCACCGGGCCACATCCAGGTGATATATCTATTATTTTTATCCTTTATGACCTATCTTGGTAGTCATAAATTATTGTATTACCCCTAGATATTTTCAATCAACCTGCTGGATTTATATACCCTCCCCAGTCGCCGCGTAAGGCATTCTGGGGGGTGCGCCTTCGTCTCCACAGAGGCTTTCCAATGGGGTAAGAATTAGCCCAATTTATACAATTATAAATACCTTCTCCAGCTCATGTGAAACCAAATATTGAATGGTCTTCCTTTACAAATGCCTTTTTTGTTCTTTGTTTTTTCTACAGATGTAAATTACATATTTCCTGATGAAGCTTTTTTAGCGAAACTAGTTGAAATTTTGTACATTTGTTTGATTTTATGAAAGCTGTTTAACCTTTCTAATGTGTGAAGAACCATTATAATAAATTGTTATATTTTATCCATGTATTTCTCTTGGTGTAACAAATAATATTACCAATACTCTATGTACCGCAATAGTCCGACAGCTCCCCCCCTTTGGAGAATCTTGGTTGGAGACCAGATTCATTCCAATACTTTTTCTCATAAGTAGGGATTACTTACATTTTATAGAATTATCTCAACTGTTATCCCCAACTGTTTGCTTTGGAAAAAAATGTGTACTTACAAAAAAAATGTAATCACAGTTTAATTATAATAAGTATGCATTTTAAGCAATAGCACTTAAAAACTACAAATAAACAGCACACAAGTCTTTATCATTTAATGTATTACATTTATACATTAACAATAAAATATAATTACAAATATATAATATAATAACTTCACAACAAAAAACTATTCACCCAAATCAATTGAAAAAAGCAAATCAGCAAGATGATTATGCCTGCCAGGTACTGAGAAAGATTTGAATGCATCCTTGAAAAGTTTATGGTGTTACTTCAGTGACCACTTGAAGTAATGCATAATTTATTTTCTATTCTAATAATAAAATATGCAGAAAGATGTGAAAAAAAAGATCTAAAATCAAGCTTTACTTGTATGCTTGTCATTTTGATTACTTATAACAGCAAATAGATTTTTTTTTTATCTCAATTCATTGTATAGTATAGTATCTGTATTGTTGTTCTAGTAACATTTACATTAACACTAAAGAAACATACTACATGAACTAGAATCTTAACAAACTCTGCACCTTGTAATGTTCAACAATATACAACATATGTATTGTTTTTTTTATTTGCCAACGATCAAAACCCTTACATTTGTGAATTGTTTTGATGTGAGTGTGTGTGTGTGTGTGTGTGTGTGTGTGTGTGTGTGTGTGTTTTATCTGAAAACAAAGAATACCTTTGAAAAATGTTGATACAAATCTGTGATTAGAGTGCTGATTCTCAAGATATGAAAATGAAAGTTGTCAAAGAAAAGGAATACAATTCCTGCATAAGCAATTATAATGAAATGCTATACTTGAGGGAAACCTAAAGAAAACAGGCATGTGATTCTTTTATAGAAAAGCTGCCCACAATCTTTAAAAATCCCAAAGGAAATATATGAATAATTGCTGCTACACACATTCCTTGCAAGGTAATACTTGAAAGTAATTTACTAAAAGTCATACATTCTATAAAAGTCATGCCAATAGGCAAATCCAAGGTTAAGAGGAAACAACAATGATATTTTCAGGAAAATAACCTGTTAATGTCTAGCAGTGGTTTGACACACACAATCTCATAACTGCAAAGTATTTTTGATCATATACTTCTTATTCTTACAAGAAGACATATGTGAATGTATATCTGGGTGTGTATGTGTGCATAGCATACATAAATTGACTATAGTCTCTGCATTTCTTTGGAATTGGAAGACAACAGCAGAGATATTTTATTATGAGGCTGCACAGAAGCATTACAGAAATGTGAATGATGAAAAGAAAATCTCTAACATTTCTGGGTGATATCATAACTTGCCTGCCCCCCACCTCAAATTTTTTTGGGGATCATCAGTATGATAGGCTACATCATTGGCCAAAAGGAATGAGTTTGAGACGGGAGAACCTTAGCAAGCTTGGTTACTATAAGGAAGCAAAGTTTTGTCCATTCAGAATAGCTCAGTATTTGGGTATAGTAGTAACAGCGAGTTTCTTGTGCAGTTATGTGCAAAGATGTGTAAGCGTCTGTTGATTATACCTATTTGCAGTTTTTTTTTATGTGGCACAGTCACTTTATGCTTCATGCAGTGGATAGCACCTAGTAATAACTGAAAAAAAGTTGTGCTTTTTAACTTCCTTGCATAAATAAAGGCCTACCCTGTGCTACCAAAAGTAAAAATACGGTATACAAATGGTAGCGATGACCCTTTAGAGAAAAAAAAAAAACCTTCAAAAGCTGCAACAGTTTAGGCATCCTTGCTATATATTGTGTAATAATTGAAGGGCCAGGTCACTAACCATCCTTCTTTGTAAAACGAGTCTTTATTTCTCCAAAAGGTGCAAACAAAACAGCTTATCATCAGCATAAAACAAACAAAACAGTCCATACACTTTGGTACAAAGCAAAACTTTGTCTCACTGCCAGCATACCCTTGTTCCACAAAAGTGTTTCAAAGCCCTTGCTTACTCCAGGGGGTCCAGGGGGTCCAGCAAAGGGTCACAAGTAGACCAGCAGCATCTTAGCAAACAAACAGCCCATATCTCACTCACCACTGTGTCCTGTTCCACATAACACCTCATCAACACCTACTGGCTAATTTATGCCCTTCTCTTTCCCACAGGTGGGTTAACCCTTTCAGGACCAAGGTCTCTGTAATCAGGCCCAAACAATGGTGACACATATTTACCTTTCAGGATCCATCCCTGATGTCCTGCTAATATTACCCAGTGCATTAGTTATTTCACCAGACTCAATCTACCAGATTTTCCTTTTTTTAAATTGTATACAGATTTAAAACAATATGTGAGACCATCATTTCTAACCCCTTGCAGCAGTATTATGGGCTGGTATCCACCTGTCTGGGCTGGGCTCAGCCCTTCCTTCTCTGAGCTGGCCGCTCAGCTGTCGGCTAATTGCCAGCTCCTATCTCTCCACAGTTACTCAGCTGTTGATGATATCCTGCTCATCAGCCCTGCCCACTTAAGCTGTCCAGTCCAGAGGAGCTCCGGGGGCGAGCAGCAGGTGCGTGCGCCAATATGAAGCAATGTAACATGATGGCGATTCACGCAGCCGAGCCATGTTCCCACAGTAAAACTGCAGCGGCTGGTCGGCAATCAGTTAAATCTTCAGTTCAGAAAAAACAAAGGCAGTATCTATGTTTATTATTTTTCTTCTACGCTATGCACACTACTAATAGGAAAACACTAAACCACCCTTAAAGGAGAAGTCCAGCCTCAGCTTTTTAGGCTAGGCTTCTCCTATGGGTCACAGGAGTGCAATCCGTTTTGCACTCCTGTGACCCGTTTTCAGCAGAGAGCGGACTGAAGTCTGCTCTCCACTGATGTTACTGCCATCAGTCAAGGCAGCGCGTCATTCCGACTTCCACTTCCACAGTCTGGATCTGCCAACTGCCTTGATAGATGGCAGTCTCAGCATCTCAGCGAGCCACTGAGATTCTGAGATGGCCTCCCCCGCCCCTCCACAGCTCAGCGCTCCAGTGAGTTAGGAGGAGCAGAGAGGAGTCAGTAGCTTTCCTCTTGCGGATCTGTGAGAACTGAGCCATCGGTGATGTTCGGTGGCTCGTTCTCAGTGCAGAGTCGGCGGTGGACAGCTGCAGCATAGGCCTGATGTTCCATCCGCCGAGATAAGTATGAATAAAAAAACATACTTCTCTAAGTCTATTTAAAAAAAAAAAAACATTATTTATGTTTGGAAAGAATAGGGTAAAGTCTGATTTGGGAAAAATCCTCAAAGACTGTTAACCATGTTCAATGCACTTGCAGTTATTTTGTGGCCACACTAAAGCCCCATACACACGGTCGGATTTTCCGATGGATTCTGTCCTATCAGACAATGTTGTCGGAAATTCCGACCGTGTGTAGGCACCATCGGACAGTTTCCATCGGATTGTCTGACGGACAAAGTCCTATCTCCTGCTGGATAGATTTTTTGACAACAAAGTCCGATCACACCAAATCCGATCGTGTGTAGCGAATTCCGACGGACAAAGTGCTACGCATGCTCAGATCACATTACAAGACCAAAGCTATTGGCTACTAGCCTCTACGTAGTCCCGTCGTAGGCAACAAACGTCACCACGTTTAGAATGATCGGATTTTCCGACAACTTTGTCCGACCGTGTGTACGCAAAACCAACATCGGACAAAGTACGACGGACATGATCCGACGGACCTGGTCCTCGGATAATCTGCGCGTGTGTATGGGGCTTAAGATTTACTTACCTTATATTGTCCTGGTAATCATTGTCACAAAAACTGACAGTGAGGGAGAAGTCAAAAAATGTAGTTATCAGCAGAACAGTAATACAGGGGTAATCTTCCAATGGGGACACTTGTTTTGGAGAAAACTATTTAAAGACCATTTGGAGAGATTCCTATCACTTCCTGTTGTTTCCACAGGATACAAAAAAATATGGAAATCTCCTCAAATGGGACACAGGTGGCAAAATTGTTTCTCTTTATCATTAAACTCCAGGCACAACATTTTTATTCAAATATGCATTCCTCAATAGTCAAAAACGATATAAAGCCACTTTGTGCGCACTAAATGCCTGTGAATTCAAATGTTAAAAAAGTAAAAGTAGCGGTGACATCATCACTGTGCTGTACATAGTCTGCACAGGGAGCAGAGCTGTAGAAGGGCCCACAAAAAAAACCCCACTTAACAGGCTGTCTGCAGAAAACTGCAGGAGGGGCGGAGACAAGACCAGTCATCCTGCACAAGGAGAGAAAACAGCATTGACTGGTCTGTATTACAGGAAGCTCCTGCACAGAGGCAAAGTTTCATACTGGATCACTGCCCAGATCTGGGAGAAATATGCAAACACACCAAGATTCAAGGATACATGACTCTTGTATTTAGATAATAGTTACTGATCCCAGAGTACAGCTTTAACCTCTCCCTACTCTAGCCAAAATGAAAATAAACTTTTGGCTTTAGATATATTTTAATGTGTATTGTATTAAAAATTATTGGAAATGTTTTTATTACTACTCACGTAAGTATCTGAAATCCACGCTCCGATAATAGCAGGAAAACCAATGAAGTAATATTTTGTTGTTCTTCAATCAACAAGCTAAGGTGGGGAAGTGATTAAACTGCACTGCTTACCTGTAATAGAGAAAAGTAACATCACCCTTCTGGCTATAATTTTGAAACATTAAATATTCATATTGTGTCTGGTAAAACGGTGCACATATACAGTATTGTAAAGTTCACTTTGCCAAAAGTTATTTATTTATTTATTTATTTTTTTAAGCTCTTGTTACTGCACAAGAATTAATTCATTTTTACATTACCTTTAATAGGAGATTCATTATCTTTTCTCTTGTTTTTATTGATGTATTTATCATACAGTATCATTGATTCACTTTGTGTTTGATAACTGATCAGAGAAATTGTATCAATTATGTATACAGATTTTGAAGTAATATTAAAAAAAAATATGTTTACTTGCTTAAATATTAATGACCATTTGACAGTAAATGTTTTTACTTCTACATAAGCTTATTGCAGCCACTAAAAGTCAATAATATGACTCTTAGCAGCAATATGGAAAGAATTTATATCTGCCTAAAAATAAAAACAATTAAGAAAATTAAAACAATGATCCTATTTAAATGCTGAATAAAGACTCTTTGTAGGTTTTGTTAGTTCTGGACATTATGGGGGAGATTTACTAAAATTGGTGCACACAGAATCTGGCGTTGCTGTGCATAGTAACCAATCAGCTTCTGACTTCAGCTTGACTTCAGTTTGTTCAATTAAAGTGGTTGTGAAGCCTAAACATTTTTTACCTCAATGAATTCCTTGCATTGAGGTAAAAAATGTTTAGGTGTCAGCATCCCTCTCCCTTTTACTTACCAAAGCCCTCATTAAATCCAGCACCGTGCATGTCTGCAGATCTTTTCTCCCCTCACTTCTGGGTCTCGCTGGCTTTGCTGGGGCACCGGGAGCCATTGGCTTCTAGTGCTGTCATTCAAAGCCAGTGACCACGGAGTGGGGGTTGGGGCCGAGTCCCATTGTCTGTGTCAATGGACGCAGCAGCAGGGCTCGGGTGCGAGCATGCACAAGTGCGCCTATGGGAAACGGCTTCCGATGGGGGCACTGGACTGAGGGGAGGGACCAGGAGTGCCTACGCGGGGACTCAAGAAAGAGGAGGCTTGTGGCTGCTCTGTGCAGTTGATTGCAGGTAAGCAGGTAAGTATAGACATGTTTGTTATTTAAAAAAAAAAATAATAATAATTCCCTTTACAATCACTTTTAGCTTTGACAATAAAACCTAGAAGCTAAGTGCTACTATGCACAACTACACCAGATTCTGTGTGCGCCAGTTTTAGTAAATCTTCTTCTATGGGAACATTGCATATATATATATATATATATATATATATATATATATATATATATATATATATACATACATACATATATATATATACAGTGCCGATCCTGACCTCCCTGGGGCCCTAAGCAAAATTCTGCTAAGGGGCCCTCTACTTGACCCATGATGCCGTGAGCTATGTAAACCATTTGCCATTGCCACACAGTCACACCTGACACTTCAGTGCTCCCAAAACAATCCTCCCTCCTTTAAACAAAACAGTCAAAGAATAAGTACAACAATGTAGAACAGAATGAGGTCCCCAGAGAGCCCCCTTACATCAGGGTCCTCAGAGAGCCCTCCTTACACCAAGGTCCCCAGAGATCCCCCTTACACAAGGGTCCCCAGACAGCCCCCCTTAAATCAGTGTCCTCAGAGAGTCTCCCCCTACATCAGGGTCCCCAGAGAGCCTTCCCCTACATTAGGGTCCCCAGAGAGCCCCCCTTACATACGGATCCCCAGAGAGCCTCCCCTTACATCAGGATCCCCAGAGAGCCTCCCCTTACATCAGGGTCCCCAGAGAGCCCCCCTTAAATCAGTGCCCTCAGAGAGTCTCCCCCTACATCAGGGTCCCCAGAGATCCTCCCCCTACATTAGGTTTCCCAGAGAGCCTCCCCTTACATCAGGGTCCCCAGATAGCCCCCCTTACATCAGTATCCTCAGAGAGCCCCTCCTTATATCAGGGTCCCCAGTGAGCCTCCCTACTTACATCAGGGTCCCCAGAGGGTATCCCCCTACATCAGGGTCCCCAGAGAGCCTCCACTTACACCAGGGTCCCCAGAGAGCCTCCCCTTACACCAGGCTCCCCAGAGAGCCCCTCCTTACATCAGGGTCCTCAGAGAGCCTCCACTTACACCAGGGTCCCCAGAGAGCCTCCCCTTACACCAGGCTCCCCAGAGAGCCCCTCCTTACATCAGGGTCCTCAGAGAGCCTCCACTTACACCAGGGTCCCCAGAGAGCCTCCCCTTACACCAGGCTCCCCAGAGAGCCCCCCCTTACATCAGGGTCCTCAGAGAGCCTCCACTTACACCAGGGTCCCCAGAGAGCCTCCCCTTACACCAGGCTCCCCAGAGAGCCCCTCCTTACATCAGGGTCCTCAGAGAGCCCCTTCTAACATCAGGGTCCCCAGAGAGCCCCCCTTACACCAGGGTCCCCAGAGAGCCCCCCCCCCCTTACACCATAGTCCCAAAAGAGCCCCCCCTTACATTAGTGTCCCAAGAGAGCCTTCCCTCTTACATTAGTGTCCCCAGAGAGCCCCTCCTTACACAGTGTCCCCAGAGAGCCCCCTCTCTGACATTAGTGTCCCCAGGGGGCCCCCTCTTACATCAGTGTCCCCAGAGGGCCCGTCTTTACATCAGTGTCCCCAGAGGGCCCTGTCCTTACATCAGTGTCCCCAGAGGGCCTCGTCCTTACATTAGTGTCCCCAGAGAGCCCCCCTCTTACATTAGTGTCCCCAGAGGCCCCCTTCCTTACATTAGTATCCCCAGAAACCCCCCCTCTTACATTTGGGCCCCCAAACAGCTGACTCCCCCCTTGCAGAGGTTCCCCTGTACCTGGCTGGTGGAGGTGGGAGGCGGCGATCGGCAGCTATATGGTGTTCACAGGCAGGGGATCTCCCTGGGGCTAGTAGTTCTATCTCCGAATGTATACAGCGGAGAGGGGAGGGGCCTCTGACCCGGGCATCAGCAACAGTGTTCAAGCAGAGTGAAAGTGAAACTGATACCTGCCTGGGTCAGAGGCCCCTCCCTTCTCTTCTCCACTGTATACACTGAGAGCACTACAAGCCCCAGGGAGATCCCGCCGCCCACTCAGGCACCATAGAGCTGCCGATCGCCGCCTTCCACCTCCTCCCACCTCTCCTCACTGCACTCTAAATGGCCAGCCAGAGGTGCAGGGGGGGATGCTGGGTCTTGGGGGCCCCCCCACAGAGGCGGGGCCCTAAGCAGCTTGCATAGTGTGCCTATAGGGCCAATCGGCTCTGTATATATATATATATATATATATATATATATATATATATATATAATTGTAGTTTTTTACACTTTCCAACATAACTATGATAAATATATTTTTTCCCTCACTCCACTTTCCTCCACAAATAAAAATAATAAGGTCATTCTTCATTCTTTTAGAATTTTTTTTTTCTTTTTTTGCATGATTCTCTGGTGTTTATCCTCCCTATTATTCTTAACTATGGTTAGCAGACACTGCATTAGGCGCAAGGATGGTGGTACTTCAGGAAACATTTTCCTGAGCTTAGATTTAGACTGTGGAAAAAGCAGTAAATCTTTGGAATTCCAGGTGTCAGTAACTATAATGAATTTCCTTGAGAAGCCACAAAGTAAGATCTAGTGGGGGGGGGGGGGGGCAGGGAAGATGAAAAACTGATTCCATTTATTTATTTGTCATTAATAATATATATTTTTAAATATAGCATATTGTTTTATCCATGCAAATGTATTAAATCTTGTTTTCTATTTTTCATTTTTACATTTTCACTGTTGTGACCGAACCATTTTATCTGCTCACCATGGCAAGGGGTTACTGTTTACCAGCTTCCAATGAGGCAGACATGCTGCACATAACCCCCATTCCTGGACCTCCTACTGTGCATCTGATATGGAAAGAAATTACAATCAGCCATGGTCTGAAGTTCTAAATTTAAAACTGGACAAAAAGAGGAAAAAGATTCTCAGATTGGTGTAGCTATAATTTGTTATATATGCTGGCTGAAAATCAGCCTGAACTGTGTCAGGTTACAAAAATAGAAATTGGTTCTGTCATGCCTATAGCCTTTACTAACGTTACTACTGTAACATACAAAGAGGATGTTCACTCTGAAATATAAGTCAGCTGCTACAAATCCTGTCGTTGCTGACCTTTAACAAAAGAACACTTACCTGTTTAGCGATCCAGCGCCATCACCTGCGCTTGTTCTTCACTAGCCTTCAGGTTCCCGGCACTGGCATCCTAAAGCCCCATACACACGCTCGGACAATCCGCGGACAAGGTCGGTCGGACTTTGTCCGACGTACTTTGTCCGATGTTGTCGTTGCGTACACACGGTCGGACTACGTTGTCGGAATATCCGGTCCGGAAGAACGTCGTGACGTAAGTCGTCGTCCACGAGATTACAAAAGGGAAGTTCAGCACCACGTCAGGCACCCGTTGGGCTCCTTCTGCTGATCCCGTGTTTATCGAGAGTTAGTGGAAGTTTGGTGACTTAAGATTCGCGCTTCTCAGTTTTCTGACTCAGATCGTTACTGCTCTTCAGTTTGTGCTTGTCGTGCGTATCTGTTTATTAGTGCGTGTAGTCAGTTCGCATTTGTTGGTCATTGCGGCCTATATCTTGATATAGGACGCTTTGATTTGCACTGCTTATTGTCTGCTCGTTGCTGGTATTCACTTCGTTCTTTCAGGCCTTGCTGTTTATCGGTGCTTTCTGTTTGTCCGTTCTGACCAGCCGACCTTTTGTGACCTTCTGAGCGATGTTTCCCGTGCGTACTCGTCGCCGAGTTCGTGCTGTACGCGGAATTGGTGTCGGGCTTTTAGCTTTGACCCAAGACCCGTCCATGAACAGAGTGATGAGGAGTATGTGGACCAAGAATTGGTTGCTTCAGCGTGACCAGTTCTCGCACATGCCTTTGCTTCGTGAGATCCGGGAGAATAATCCTGATGATTTCAGGAACTTTCTCAGGATGACGGACCCCGATTTTCACCGTCTTTTGGCTTTGCTGACCCCCTTTATCAGCCGGCAGGATACCTGCATGAGACAAGCCATTACTCCGGAGCAGAGGCTTGTTGCCACGTTGAGGTACTTGGCGACAGGGAGAAGTCTTCAGGATTTGAAGTTCTCTTCAGGTATCTCTCCCCAGGCCCTGGGAATCATTATTCCAGAGACCTGTTCTGCCATCATTCAGGTCCTGCAGGAGGACTATATTAAGGTAACATTTCTACTTTACTATTCCCTTCTATGTATGCTCTGTTTGCTAATGTCTTGTATTTTTGACCTCCTTCCCTAATTACCATGATTGCAATATGTTCTAATATGCTGTGCCCCTTTTCTCCTTCATGCATTTTTCCCTTCACTTACCTCACCAGCATGCTCTTCTGCCCCAATAGACACCTATGGCCTACTCACTTAAGCAATGTCTTTTGTCTGCTGCATAGTATTGTTTGCCCCAAAACACCCCCTAAAATATGCACAAATGTTTGCTGTGTGGTTTACTTCATGTAGAGCCCCCTTTTTTTGTTCGTTTGGTGGGGGGGGGGGGGGCAAACTCATTAGGAACCCCCTCCCCCAACTGCTCTGTCAGATGGTACCAATCCTTTATCTGCTGGCTTTCCCAAGGTCAATACACACTATATACCTACCTCTTTATAGTGCGCATCTTTAGGGATGAATTCAGCAAAGCATGTAGTGCAAGGGGCTGCCTCCATACATTCCATTTCCTAATTTTTTTGTCTTCTTTCCCTCCTATTAGCTTGCTTGGTAATTTAATAATGTCACACTGTGCCTGCCTTTTTTTGGGGGGGGGGGGGGGGGTTGAAATGTTATTTGATCTTTCCTGTGGCCTGCCAATAGTGTTAAGTACAGAGGGTCTGGCCAAACTAGCCCACATTATTGAGCCATTTGCCAATCAATGAAGTGCAGAGGGTTACCTGTCCACCACCCCCCCCCCCCCCCCAAAACCCTAGTTATTGCCAATGTCCCATCAGAAGTGGGGGGATTGATGGGGGGGTGAGTAATCTGTGAAGGGGAGCCTCTACTTTTCTGTGTAAATACTTTCCAGCCTCCAATTTTATACAATGCTCTTGTTCCAAGATGTTGATTGTCTAATCTGCTTGCAATGTTTAGGTGCAAAGTGACTCATTTTTTTTTCTTGTTTCACTCCACAGTTCCCTTCCACGCCACAGGAATGGCAGACTGTGGCCTCCCACTTTGCCAGCCGTTGGGACTTTCCTAACTGCGGAGGGGCAATTGATGGGAAACACGTCCGCATCGTCCCACCGCCCAACTCGGGGTCCTACTATTATAATTATAAAGGGTTTAATAGTGTAGTGATGTTGGCGGTGGTGTCGGCAACATACGAGTTTATGTATGTGGACGTGGGGATGAACGGCCGGATATCGGATGGTGGGGCCATTACGCACACGGAGTTCTACTGGCGTCTCCAAAGTGGCAGTCTGTGCTTGCCACCTCCAGAGGAGAATGCCGAAGGACTCCCCTTCGTCTTTGTCGCAGATGAAGCGTTTGCGCTGACTCCCCATGTGATGAGGCCGTTCCCGATGAGGACCCTCACCCCGGACCAGAGGGTCTTCAACTACAGGCTGTCCAGAGCCAGAAGAGTGGTGGAGAACGCTTTTGGCATCCTGGCCAGCCGCTTCCGCCTGTTCCTGACGGCATTTAACTTGGCGGAATACAAACTGAACCACATAGTTCTTGCCTGTTGCATATTGCACAACTTCCTCAAAAGACATAACAGGAACTATGTGGTGCCCGTTGGCCCAGATGTGGAGGTCCCTCCAAATGCGGACCTCACAGCCCTTCGAGTGGCACGTCCAGGCTTGCCCCCTCTCAATGCCCGCGTGGTCCGGGAACAATATATGGAATACTTTGTGGGTAGGGGGGCCATTGCTCTGCCTGACGATGTGTGAGAGGCATTTTTTAATAAATCTGATATTTTAAACAACCTCTGATTTCTTGTCATTTCAGTCTTCTTTTTAGCTTATTTTACTTTGTCATTTTTTCCCTTTGCCTTCGACAGTGGTAATGCACTTTCTGGGCAAAAGGAGGTAACAGTCTCTTCTTCCCAAAAAGATTATTCTCATGTGTGTTTGCTACCTAATCTTTGGTCTAGAGAAGGTTTGTCCTGCATAACTGACACCCAAAATACTCCTTTTCAGCACCAGGTCTGACATGTGTGTATTCTCCAAAATGCTGTGCTCCGTGTTTTCGTACAAAGCACTGTGGGTGTCATTTACATAAGTCAAATCCGCTATGCTCTACAAGTGCATTGAAAAAGTTCCCTGGGAAAGGAAATTGCAGTGCAAAGTGGATTTGCCTTTAGTAAATAACACCCATTGCCCCCCATATCCTTTACATTTTACATACATAATGCATTGTTTTAGTTAAATAAGGAAGCCACACATTTTGAAAAGTAAAAAAGTTTACTTGGAAAACATTCACAAGTGCGTTTACAATCTTCACGCCAAAACTGACAACATCTTGGTTATTTACAACATTATTTACAAAGATTCCACAATTGGTAAAACCAGGCATGGAGCTAAGCAGAACCTATGAAGTAGGAAAGTTCAACTTTGTAAAGTGAAGACAAGATCAGACATGACTATATGTTCAAAGTGTGTTTGATCTTGCCTTCATCACATGGGGGGGTCACCCCCGAAAAGTGGAAATTTGGAACATGCACACAATTTGGTTCTGAAAATGGTCATTAGATGGTAAAACACATGCCTAGAAGCTTCAAAAGTGCCATTTTCCATCATGGTGATGAATGGACGTTTTTTGGGGGTGCAACCCCTTCACCACAACCACTTTCGTAGTTCGTAAAGTGTTTGCACCCCCAAAAAAACGTTGCCATTCATCCACCATGATGGGAGCTAGCACATGTGGACACAATGTGTGCATGTTCCAAATTTCACACAGTTTTTAAGTTGCAAATGTGTTCAGAAGCTGGCACAAATGTGTGTAAATTACTTGGTGCTTTTTCATATTTTTCCTAAAACATCAATGATGTTCTTCAATTTTTGTTGAACATCATTGATGTTTTGCTTTATGTAATCTAGATCTCGATTGCAGACCATTATCTCTCCGATGAGTACGTGGGCACTCTCTGTGGTAAAGTGCGATTTTTCTTCCACAACATCCACGTCACCTAAAAACCACAAACAAAAAAAATGGGGTGTTGGAAATGAGGCAGCCATACATGGATTAGCTTACCAGTAGCTGTGTTCTCCCACACTCACCTGTTGTGGTGACAATTTCTCCAAGTTCGATGATCTCTCCTTCCTCCTCCTCCTCCTCTGCTTCTGCTCTTTCCACTTTTTTGGGAGGTGTTGGTTTGGGGGTTTCCTCAGACGGCCCAAGTTTTCGCTCCCCTATGAGAATGTCCAAAAGGAAGATTTAGCAACACAAGCTATTGAGGGCAGAAATAGGAAATGACAAACATTGCTTGAAAGTGACGGACACTATTTTAGTTTGGCCAGTTACAAATGTCAACTACATGAATGAAGTCACTTTGTAAAGGTGCTAAACTGACTAGCTTTTTGGTAGAAGTTTGTGTGATGGAGACCCCCCTCTAGTATCCACTGGAGCACATGTGTGGAAAAGCATAATAAAAAGGGGGTTTGGGTGTCCCAGCACTAGTGCTCTAGAGTCCAGATGGGTAAACAGCTACTGAGTGACCTCTCCTTTACATTGAATAAATTGGCTTTACATTCTTGATGACATTTCTAGTGAGAACAAACTTCCTTTCCCCCAAAAAAACACCAAACATCGTATTATAAGTGGCCGAACGATCGAGGTTGCGTACGATCGAATGCACACACACACGACCATGACAGTGGCAGAAAGATCGAGGCTGAGTACGATCGAATGCACAGACGAACCTGAAAGTGGCCATTTTGGAATGTACAACTTGGTAAAAATCAAAACACAATGGAGCAGTATGCAAGCAAGAAATCAAACACAAAACACAACTACTTACTTTTTTGAAGAATTCTCTTGATCTTTCTGTACTGATCGGCCTCCCTCAGTTTCAGGTCTGACCAGCGTTTCCTCAGTTGCTCCTTGGATCGTTGTACCCCAAAATGATTGTACAGCCTCCTCACAACTTTAGACATGATCTTGGCCTTGCGGACATTGGGGTTGAGGTAAGGCCCATACTTCCCATCATAGTCGCTCCTCTTTAATATGTCCACCATCTCCAACATTTCTCCAAATGACATATTGGAGGCCTTGAATTTCAGGCTCCGGGATCGGGACGTTTCTGCCTCCGGCCTTTCCTCGTCCTCCTCCTCGTTGGGGGATATTTGGGGCGCACCTGCTGTGTCCCCGCCATGTGCTCTCCCCACTGCGCCGTAAAGAGAAGGGGTGGGGAATAGACGAGAAAGATCGTCAGGGGCGGGCGGAGTTTGACGCATGCGCACTGTATATAAAACGTCACACGCCTGTGTCGTAGCCACGATCTGGGAGACGAGGGGAGAGAAAGCTCACGCACGAGACGATCGCTACAAACGAAGGTACAATTTGACGTTGGTACATAACTAGCCTAGACTGATTAGAACTTGAGGCTTCTTTATGGAGAAGATTAGGAGTGTTTAGGCTGACATTATTTATATTGTTTTGTGTGGCGTTGTGTCTTGCAGAGGTGATGGAGGCGTTCTACAACGTGAGCTTTCTCCCACACTTCATTGATAAATACCGGCAATTCCCCCTCTTATGGCAGCCAAAACACAGGGATTATAGCAACAGACCAAAGAGGTACGCAGCCCTGCTGAAACTGGTGGCATTTGTAAAGCCTACCCTGCCCATGGCAACCGTCGCAAACTTAAAAGTGAAGATAAACAACATGAAGACTACCTATTTCCGGGAGCGCAATAAGGTCCTGAAGTCACAAGCATCTGGAGCTGCAGCAGCTGATGTCCATGTCCCCACGCTCTGGTACTATGACAGGCTCCACTTTCTCAAAGACCAGGCTACTGTCAGGAAGTCACTCTCGACTCTTCCTTGCACGCGTCCTTCCACGCACGCCACCCCGCGTGAGGCTTCCGAGGACCAACCTGGGCCTTCCAGTCAGGAATATGTGCAGGTGCCCAGCTTGTTCCAGGTATAGTAGTTTTGGAACCAGTTTGTTGAATAATGAATGATGTTCAGTTAATTCTGGATCCCCAATTGCTTATTTCCTAACGTGATTGACATATCAACAGACAGTGGTGTGGGAGACATTTTTGGGAAGAATCTAAACTGCAGGGCTGAGAATTGTATGGTTTTGTATTTGAAAACATTTTGCAACAGTCACTAGATGAGAATTGTGTGTGTTTGATGAACAAATAACTGAAACTATGTCCCTTTTTCAGACACAGGAAGACCTCAGCCAGGAGGTGGCTGTGGAAGGTGGCAGTCAGGAGGAGGCAGGGGGTAGTGGCAGCCAAGAGGGGGGTAGGCGTAGGAGCCTGACTGTCTCCCAAGTCTCTCCCCTCCGCCTTCCCTACAGAAGGGCGAAAAACATGGGGGAGGTGGGAGAGTCAGCGCTCCAGCTGATAAAAGATGCCTCAGCCTCCCTCTATGCCACACCCACCTACGAGGAGGCCTTTGCCTCCTTGGTTACAAGTAAATTTACGGGTATGGAGGCGGGGCAACGCAGCATGTGTGAGGAGGTCATCCTCAAAATCCTAAATGAGGGGATGGCTGGGGAGATGACTCCCCTCACACATGTTTGCGAGAGTGACCTTGCTCCGCCTCCTCCTCCTCCTTCTGCCACCCCACCAGCACCAGCACCACGGCGTGGAAGGAAGCGTACAAGGAAGACAAGAGAGTGACAACCTGGACTCAGTCTGGTCTGAGAGAAGATGGAGCCTCTCGTAGTACCAGAGCCTGGGGACGTAGATGGCATCTGCTGCAGTTCCGGATGTTTTGGACTTCAGGACCAGATTGCGCTCCCTTATTATTTAGATAGGTAGTCTTCATGCCCCCAATTGTTTAAGTCTGTAAAATGATGGTTGCCATGGGTGTCCAAGGCTTTGCAAATTCCCCAAGTTTCACCATGGCTGCGTTCCTCTTTGGTCTGTTGCTGAGACCTAAATAAAGGTTTTTTTTTTTTTTTTTTTGCTTTGAAATAATCATTGACTATTGTGTTTTACTTTTCTACAATGACAGTTTTTCTTTGAGTAGGCAGGTACATTTCACTAATCCTAGAATTAACAAGGGGCACCAACAACCAACAAACTCCTAGTAAATGTAAGCAAGAAATACAAATGTTAATAATGTGGTTTTGCTAAGTTGAGACATACAAACCCCCTCCAAAAAAAAAAAAACCTCCTTCAAATATGTATTCCCCCCAAAAAAATAAATCTGGGTAAAAAAATAAGAAAGATTGTATTACGATCTGAGTAAAAATAAACATGTAGTGTATAAATGCTGCAAAGTAATAAAGAAGTAAGTTTGTGAGAAGTGCGGGTGAATAGGAGCAGCTAAAAGATGTCATTCTTGTTGCATTTTAAAGAAAAAGAGAATGCGCTGCATTAAAGACATTTTAACATTGCAGCGTGACGAATGTGCTGTGTCGATTAGGAAAGGTAGTTTTACCTGACCGAGCGCTTCCGTCACAGAATTTCTTCTGAGCATGCGTAGCACTTTGTCCGTCGGACAAGCGTACACACGCTCGGATTTGGTGTGATCGGACCGGGTTGACGGCAAATCTTTCCAGCAGGAGATAAGACTTTGTCCGACGGACAAACCGACGAACACTGTCCGATGGTGCATACACACGGTCTGATTTTTCAACAACCTTGTCCGATCGGACCAAATTGATGAAAAAGTCCGACCGTGTGTATGGGGCTTAACTGTGGTTATCCAACTATGCGACTTCACAGCCAGCTGCCCACTGCGCATGCACAAGCCACACTGCATTTTGTGAATGGTCTCACAGTCTTCTGGGACCTGTGACATTTCCCAGAAGAATGTGGGAAAGGGTGGGGCGAGGAGAGCTTCTGCGCAGATCGACAAGGCAATCTGAACAGAAGTAGGAGCAGTTCCTTTCAAAACTGGCAACCCACTCCCCCACAAAAAAATTACAATGCAAACATGGCAGGGGAGCAGGGGAAGAGCAATTAAAGCAAAATTTCCCCTTTTGATTTAACCCCCATGTTACTTCACAGGGCGCCTGAGTTTTGATGGTATTCATTACCAAATTTACTGAAATGGAAGTGTGAACTGTTTATTTCATGTATCAATTTATCATTTGATATATGATTGGATTAGTGTCAGTCTGCAAATTGCATAAGGGGATTGTGCTTGAAGCAACTAATTTACTTACCATAAAATAGTACATATTGAAATAAATTAATTGAGAAAGCACTTTAACAGGCACCCTGATTATGTGAGTAATATCACAGAACTGTGAACTGTGAACAGAACTACAAAGTATTTGTTATGTGAAGGTTTTATATTGGTTTTAAAAAGCTCATGCACTCATTACTAACCAATATTCAGACCTTAGGAAATAAAAAAGTATGTTTAGCTACTATCTACCCAGAAGATATGTTTGGAAAAGATGCTTTGATATTGCAAAATGTATTGTTCTATTAGTAACATGTATTAAACCCAGAAAAACACAATTCTTGCCATTTTTGTTTCATTATAATAGTTTGTACAGTTCTACCTGTGACCCCTCAAGGGAGATTTTTCCATACCTCCCTGCAATGCCTATGCAAGAAATGGGAGGTGCAGTTGTCACGAGAACAAAATAAAATGTTTTAAAGTTTTAGCTTTAAAAAAATAATATCCCACATGAGATAATCCCTCATATTTTAATGGTGATGAAGCAAAATATAGCGTGGTCTTGGAAGACATCAGTTCTTAGCTTTAAAGAGGTTAAGAACCTGGCTCATGGTACACTCATCAATGAAAGATTAACGCTGATCCTTGAAGATAAGCATGACAAATTCCAATGGATTTGGCAGCCATGGATTGACCACTTCCCACCCTCTCAAATGACCTCCCGATTTTAAGATATGTAAAGGGTCCCTGGGGTACCCTTCTTCTTTTTTACTTCTCCCCTCTTGTTCTCTTTCTTTCTTTTTCTGTCTCCTCTGTACCTTGCCCTTATGTGCTTCCCTCTCCCACTGCTGAGCTCATGTAGGGTCCAGATGAACAGGGTAGGCCATGGCTGCCTACATTATTCTTATTTTTTTCTCTCCTTATTCTATTGGCCAGGCCCTCCGCCCATTTCTTCTATTTGCGCTATGGAATTGTGGAGACATTTGTGGTTTTGACTGCACAATATTGCCTCAATAGCCTGCATGCCGTTTCTTCTCTGGTATCTTTTTGTGCACATACGACCCTTAAGTTTTAGATATTCATCCCATTTTTACAAATTAATGCTCTGAAAGTTTTTTATTACCTATTTTCTATTACAGTATTAGACTGTTGTTGCTCTCATTTTACATTTGGAGGGTATGTACAATGTAAAATGTAGGAAGATATGTTTGGAAAAGATGCTTTGATATTGCAAAATGTATTGTTCTATTAGTAACATGTATTTAACACAGAAAAACCCAATTCTTGCCATTTTTGTTTCATTATAATAGTTTGTACAGTTCTACCTGTGACCCCTCAAGGGAGATTTTTCCATACCTCCCTGCAATGAGGTATGGAATATTTCAAGGGTCCCTGGGGTACCCTTCTTCTTTTTTACTTCTTCCCTCTTGTTCTCTTTCTTTCTTTTTCTGTCTCCTCTGTACCTTGCCCTTATGTGCTTCCCTCTCCCACTGCTGAGCTCATGTAGGGTCCAGATGAACAGGGTAGGCCATGGCTGCCTACATTATTATTATTTTTTTCTCTCCTTATTCTATTGGCCAGGCCCTCCGCCCATTTCTTCTATTTGCGCTATGGAATTGTGGAGACATTTGTGGTTTTGACTGCACAATATTGCCTCAATAGCCTGGATGCCGTTTCTTCTCTGGTATCTTTTTGTGCACATACGACCCTTAAGTTTTAGATATTCATCCCATTTTTACAAATTAATGCTCTGAAAGTTTTTTATTACCTATTTTCTATTACAGTATTAGACTGTTGTTGCTCTTATTTTACATTTGGAGGGTATGTACAATGTAAAATGACATTTTAGGTGCATACTTGCACTACTTTGTAAGACTTTACTTCTCTTGTTATATTGGAAAACTTTAATAACATCTCAGTAAAAGAAAAAAATAACAAATCTCTGGGAAGAAAAATACAAATTGTAATTGAAGAAAGGCAAATTAGGATAAAAAAACATTAATAGGGGGTTGTTTACTAAAACTGGAGCATCTGATGCAACTCTGCATAGAAACCAATCAATTGAACGAGATGAAGTTAAGAGCTGGTTGGCTACCATGCACAGCTGCACCAGATTGTGAGTGTTCTAGTTTTAGTAAGTCGCCCCTTTAATATACATTTTTTGACATAATAATTTTTAGAAAACAGAACATCAGTTAAAAAACACTTCCAGACCACCCACAGTATATATACATCATTTGTTTGACGTTAACCTCCTTAGCGGTAATCCTGAGTGTTGCTAGGGGTGAATTTTCAGTACCAAAAGCGGTAACGCCGAGCCACATTCGTGAATTGCATTGCAGGATCCAGGCAAAGTTACTTACCTTGTCCCCAGGATCCTGCGATGTCCTCCGCCGGATCTATCACAGTGCCGAGATCCATTGCCTGCGAGCATTGCAACGCACGGGAATGGAGCACAGCGCCAAATTCAAAAAGTTAAAAACACACAATACATACAGTACACTGTAATCTAACAGATTATATTACTGTATCAAATTATTTCACATCCCTTTTTTCCCTAGTGGTTTGTCCAGTGCCCTGCATGCAGTTTTATATTATAAATACTGTTCTTTCTGCCTGGAAACTGGAGATTGTCCATAGCAACCAAAAAGTGTCCCTTTACATCAAAAGCGGTTCTAGACCAGCTAGAAAATAGCGATAATAAATTAGAATCACTTGCAGAATTGAGCCATAGTGATTTGTGGGGAAATCCTTCATCAAACACTGAGAGTAATGACAGCGACAATTCTGCAACTGAGCAAATTTCGGTGTTTTTGATCTGATTACATTATTGAATAGTTTTTATTATTATTATAGTATTGTTTGTTATAATTATTTATAGTTATTTATTATATTATAATTTATGGTTTCGTGTTTCAAACTTTATCATACCCGGGATGTCTACTAGACTCTTGTTTGGACAGATTTAGGTGTTTTATTCCTAAGAATTACAGGCCTACAATATAAAACACCAGATTTCCATGGAAAACATTGTACCGCTTTGAGCATCAAAAATCTGACATAATCATACCAACAGGGAGGTTAAATACCGGGGTTATGGCAGCAGCTAGCAGGGGATTCGGTGTCCAATAAAAGTGGTCCCATCGGCAGATTTGCCACGTGATCACATTTATAGGCAGCGGGAGAGGTGACTCCGATTACCAGAGCCATTGGTAAAGGGGAAACAATCCGATCCCCTGTAGTGATGGGCAGGAAGTCGAGTGAGGGCAAAATGGCCCCCACTTGACTCTATGCCCTTGGAGGACCGGAGCAACGTCAAATGTCACTTCTGCCCTCTGGCCTTAAAGGGCCCATTTTTTTTGTGCTACAGTAAAATTATATATATATATATATATATATATATATATATATATATATATATATATATATATATAATATATATATATATATATATATATATATATATATATAATATATATATATATATATATATATATATATATATATATATATATATATATATATATATATATATATATATATATATATATATATATTTTTGCTTTTAAGTGTAAATGAGAGATGTGAAGTCTTTTTGACCCTAGATCTCACTTTAAAGAGGAAGTCCTGGAAGTATGCACATGAGGGTGGGGCCACCCACACCTGCATACATCCGGGACTGCACTATGTGCACAAAGAGCTGGCACACACAAAGATAGCCTAACCCATAACCTTCAGCTTATGGACTGACATCTAGTTTCTCTATAATCGGTGTGTGATGTGAACAGTGCATGCTCCCTGACAGGAAGTGACACAAAGACCAATACAGCAGTGATCATCTGTAATAAGATGGTGGAGCATCTATTGTGAGAGGCAGAGCCGATCTGCCCTATATGCTCACTACGCCAGCTGCGTAGGGCCCCGCCGCTGTGGAGGTCCCCCAAGGGCGGATTGGCTCTGCTCCCGGAGCTCCTCGGTCCACCACATTTCCAGCGGCTAGGGACAGACTGGCAAGAAGCTGGAAACGGCTTCGTTCCAGTCTCCAGATTGTAAACATGGAAGTGACTTCACAACGTCACTTCCTGTTTACTCGGCTGTCAATGGCGCCGGTTTTAAAAAAAAATATACAGTATTCAGAATCGCCCAAAATGAAGATCTGAATATTTTGAAGTGCAAAGGAGGGATCGGGGGTCTTTTAGACCCCCGATCCCTCCATAAAGAGTACCTGTCACCATCTATTACTGTCACAAGGAATGTTTAAATTCCTTGTGACAGCAATAAAAGTGATCACATTTTTTTTTTTTTTTTGTAAACACAATTTAATTATATAAAAATAAATAAGAATTTTTTTTTTTTAAAGCGCCCCCGTCCTTGCGAGCTTGTGCAGCAAAGAAAGCACATACACGAGTCGTGCCTGCATATGTAAACGGTGTTCAAATCCCACATGTGAGGTATCGCCACAATCGTCAGAGCGAGAGCAATCATTCTAGCAATAGACCTCCTCTGTAACTCTAACCTGGTAACCGTAAAAAAAAATGAAAGCATCGCCTGTAGAGATTTTTAGGTACCGTAGTTTGTCGCCATTCCACGAGTGCGTGCAATTATAAAGCGTGACATCTTTCACATTATACAAAAAAATTGGGCTAATTTTACTGTTTCCTTTTTTTTAATTCATGAAAGTGTACCTTTTCCCAAAAAGTTGCGTTTAAAACACTGCTGCACAAATACCGTGTGACATAAAATATTGCAACAATCGCCATTTTATTCTCTAGATTCTCTGCTAAAAAAATATATATATATGTTTGGGGTTTCTAAGTCATTTTCTAGCAAAAAATACGGATTTTAACTTGTAAACACCAAATGTCAGAAATAGGCTTAGTCATGAAAGGGTTAAAGGAGGGAGGATTGTATTGGGAGCACTGAAGTGTCAGGTGTGACCGTGTGGCAATGAAAAATGGTTTACACAGTCATGGCATCACGGTCAGGTAGAGAGCCCCTTAGCAGAATTTTGCTTAGGGCCCCAGGGAGGTCAGGATCGGCACTGGTGAGAGGATATAGAAGAGAGGCTTTGCTGTCCCAGGCACAGAAAGGAGGATTAGTGTCGTTGCTTGTTGGATTCTGTTGTGGGGCCAGAAGTGGAGGCGAGCAGGTTTTTTTTACCTATTGGTGGTGGTCACTATATGTGTCACAAAACAGAAGACTTTCAAGTACACTGTTTTCACAGTGATGTATTATTGGGACTGCTTGAATTGAATCTGCACAAGAACTTTATTACACATTTATGACATGTAAATGTATGTGTTATTTGTCATGGACACATGTATATTTTGAGTTGCGCTACACTTAATATTTGTTATATTAGATTTTGCTTTTAGGTGTTGTGAAATCACTTATATTGTGTTATAGATGCAACCACACTGTTTTACATAGTTGCATAGTGTGTCAATTTTAGACACAATAATACAGGTTCATGTTTGTTGATTTAGATTAGTGCCTATTATCACTATATATATTTTTTTGCATAACACCCGGACAACATGTATTATCAGTAGGAGGTGAACAACTGGTGCCTCCATATTTCTCTCATGAGATATTATATCCTACCCAAAGTAAACCCCAGCCAATAAAATATGATGTTCACCCTCTTCCCCCCTTTCCCAGAATATTCTGAATATAATACTTGTTTTGTCTTGGGGTAATATAATAGAAAAAAAATACTAATGATGATGAAACGTATGAGGTGGAACCCTCTGTTTATCACTTCTTACTTTGCTTGTGAAGCGAACATTTTGTACTCTTTTGTATTCTTTCTTTTGTACATGTATGATTGAAACTTTTGATACTGGAGCCACTGAATCACTGACTCACGAGGAGAGGATATCAGGCAACTGTCATGAGACACCACCTGGTCCCTGGGTGACCAAAATTGAGGCTGACCTCCCTTGTTATATAACAAGGGGGTTAACACCATCCGGTGAATGCGGATCTTCAAAGGAGCACATGGTGACATAGCACATGGTGACATAGCATTACCAGAGGTCACTATTCCGATGTTAAAGCACAAGCACTTATTTCACTATTCTATGGATGGACTTTTACTATGGAATTGATGATTATTAATATTTTGAAATGAGCACTTACAATTATGTGAGACTGAGCACATTTTTATTTTTATTGTTATTATTTGATTTCACACACATTTATTGTAGTAGTGATTCATTTTGCAAGCTCTGTCTAGTAAATATATTATTATTATGTTGTTTGTGATTAAGCATTATATCTTGAATATGCTGGGGGGGGGCAGTTTTTTTTTTTGGCCAGCCTGTTGGGCTTTATTAATACATGTATGCAGTGTGTAACAATTTCTGGTGATTATGAGAACAGAAGACATTAAGAGAAAATGAATGTTGCATAACAGCAAATTGTATTTTTGAAGATATAAGGAGCTCCCCCTAATGTATTTCCAGAAGAAAAAGCTATCATCTATTATGCTGGAGTATTGCATTCCTCCAACTCCAGTGAAAATGTACATACTCCATAGGCAGCACATAGCACTTCCATGAATACCAAATATATCAACATCTTTTGGTGATAGTGTACAGCTACAGTATATATAAATATTTGAATTTTAATAGCTGTTTTAAGCAATTTGATTAATAATTTATATTTTATATTGTTATTTATTATTTCATTATGTTCAATTTCCTACCATGCAGTTTCCCACAGTGGTAATTTACAAATGAAGGTTTTACATGTGTTGTGAGATTTCTAAGTATTGATAGACTTTGATTAGCAGAATTGGACAGAATCGCTTTTTTTTCTGTTCTACCTGACACCCAGGAGGAGCTTTGGAAAGACTTTGGGGAAATGTAATGTCACTTCAGAATTACCAGACACCTGTTGTATGCATATTTGCTTCTCATTGGTACATTTAAGACTGATCATAATGCATTCTGTGCAGCTGAACAATGTTCCTCAGACATTATTGCTGTTTTACACGAGCGCTTGGCATGAATATGAATTAAAAGAAAAAATATTTTTTGTCACAGCATTGCATAATATCTGCTATTGTTATTCACTGGGATATAGTTTTGGAATGCCTTATTTATGAATAAGGAAGATAAACACCAAAATATCAGCTCATAAGACAACCTTAACAGCTCTTGAATTATTCAGATAGACTGTTGTGAATATTCAGAGAGACTCTTGGTGAGTGAAGGATGCTTCATGAGTTCAGAATATTCTGATGTGGTCTACAAGGATATTGGAGATGCAGACTATTCCTAATGCATGTACTTAATGCATGTAAACTTGACCTATGGTGATCTGAAAACAAATCAGCATAGCTTACAAGAAAATAAAACAGGATGATAAAATATGAATGAAGCTCCTTACAGTTAGTCCTGAATTATAAAAAAGAACAACCCAGTTAGCATCACCGCTATAAATTTCATTGGATAATTATTCATAAAGATGTTAGGCTCCACTATTGAATGTCTAGCAAAATTACAGTTGCAGACATCATATGAAGTCCACTTAATGACTCTGTCTGTGGAGATATGATTTTAAGAAATGTTAGTACTTTTTATCTTTGGTATATAGCAGCAGGCTATATGTAATGTATTAAAATGCTAATCGACAAATGTGATACTGAAAACCTTATGCTGTAAATCTAGATAAGTAGAAACATTTCTAAAAGGAGTTTATGTTCAAAAGCTAAAAGCAGGCACTTACTTAATGGGGAGGTCCGGTTAAAAAAATAAAATAAAAGACAGCAGCTACAAACACTGTAGCTGCTGACTTTTAATAAGGACACTTACCTGTCCAGGGAGCCAGTGATGTCGGCCGCCTTAGGCCAATCCTTCCACCGGATTGGGTGCCGGGCCCGCCATCTTAACGAAGGGAAACAGGCAGTGGAGCCTTGCGGCTTCACTGCCCATTTCCTACTGTGCATGCGCGAGTTGTGTGGCGTTTTGTGAATGGGGCCCGCTGTGTTCTGGGACACACACAGTTTCCAGAACACAGCGCGCCCCATTCCCCAGAAGCCAATGCGAGGAGGAGAAGACTGAAGATCAATGCAGTGTAGGAAGTGGCAGATTAGGACGACCTGCCTAGCAACAGCCATTTCTGGTAAGTTAATTTTATTTTTTTCAAATTTTTTTTGGAGCATTTTTATGCTATTTTTTTTTTTTAGGGTGAACCTCCCCTTTAAAACTCCATCTTTTAAGAGAGTTTTATTGAGTATCCCCAAACCATTTTTTTAGTAAACCTGATGCTTTGATGCTAGGTGGAAACTGTAATCAAGTAATTTTCCTGACTTCAATAGATGGTACGTGAGATTCTTTGTATTTAAAAGAAAATAAAAGTCTAAAGCTATTTAAAATAAACCTAAAGCCATTAACTACATTTTCATACACATTTTAACATGTCAAAGTAGTGGTAGTGGTGAATTAGGGTAATTCGCCCTCTCCATTATTTGGTTTGTCCCCAGAACAGTATTAGAAGGCAAATCTTTCAATGGAGACACTACTTCTGGTAAACCCTGGTGATAATCAGAGATACCCTCACTTTGTAGGGATTTCTGCTCACTTCTTCTTTTGGCTATGGAACAGGAAGTGAAGGTAATTCTCTCCAATGCGACACAGATGGTAAAGAAAAAACAGGTTATAACCCTCCTTTACTCTATCAAAAATGAAAAGCATTTTGCCTTTAGTTCTACTTTAATGTCATCTCAAAAGTTGTTTTCAATCATTTTAAATAAAACCTGATGAATGATCATGTCTGTGTTTGTGTTTAGGCACTGGATGTTATGAGGTGACAACTGTGCCCCAATTGTGCTAGATATCTGCTAGATATGACTAGTTGTCACTGTCAGAAAGCCAATGTATGGCAACAATGTACAGACAATGCTGGAGCAAATGCATGGGGACAGAAAGGGACTGAAAGAGGCTAAAGGAGATCAGCAATAATGAATAAAAAGGCCAAAGCAGTGTTTCATATACAGTAAAAAAAAAGTATTTTATGATATGGAGTGCTTTATCAAACTTGATTGTCATCTAGTTAGAGTTTAGAGCCACTTTAAGAGCAGCAGGATGGAGATCTCACTGCTAATTACAAGAAGAGTAAGAAGGATATGTCAAAAGCATGTGTTTACTAATAGATCAAAGAGGAATCTTCTTGCAATATACATTAATAAACACAAATTGAGTGCTGTTTACTTATGTCGCTTTGTTTGCCTTACAGCTGCATTCAAATTCGGACAAAGGTGATGGATCAGTGAAGTATATATTAACTGGAGAAGGAGCGGGGACTATATTTGTCATTGATGACACAACAGGGGATATTCATGCAACAAAAAGTCTAGACCGGGAACAAAAATCACATTATGTTCTACATGCCCAAGCAATTGACAGAAGAACCAACAAGCCCCTTGAGCCAGAATCAGAGTTTATTATTAAAGTACAGGATATCAATGACAATGCACCAGAATTTCCCGATGGACCCTATATCGTCACAGTTCCAGAGATGTCTGACATTGGTAGGTATTGTGTTATTATAATTTCTTTCTTTCTTAAAACTGAACAGAACTAGTTGTAGATTATCAGTACCTAGAAAAAAAAATATAGCTCTAAACAGCCTATCTGGTGGCTAGGAGTCATTGTCTGGCTACCTCAACTGTAAAGCAAAGAAATATTTTAAATTAATATAGTAAAGTTTATTGCAGTCTTTGTAGCAATACTCTAAAGATGTCTTCTTTATATCATTACTATAGTTTGATCGCCTACTTTATAGTTTTCTAAAGTGCTTTTATTATTATTACTGTATATTCTCTTAGCAAAAATACAGCAAAATACTTTTTCTCTCTTCCTACAATTTTTGTATTAGAAACTTTGTAACTCATTTTGATCTGCTGGTAAAAGAGACAGATTTTTCTGCCAAACATCATAAAATCTAGCCTACATTTTTTTTCTTTAATAACACATGCCATCAAACATAGTAATAGTCACATTATTATTTCAGGATTGTAATTCATCTTCTATGCAATCTAAATAGATTAAGTTTTATTCAGTACCATTTGTAGACTACATTGTTTGAAATGCATAGTATGCTGCCATCACCAATAATGATTGCAATGGCCACCCAGACAGTATAAATTCAACACTTTGATGAATATAATTTGCATATTTATTTGACAGCAGAAATTCCATGAACAGCAGGTTATAATCCTTCATGTTATCTTGAGTTTAGATTTGTACTGCTGGATATATATATATGTGTTAGGAATTCAGGTTGCTATTTGTTTAGTGTGGTTGGTTTGCTTAACCTCCCTGGCGGTATGATTCTGTCTGGAATTTTGTGCTGAAAGTGGTACAATTTTTTTGCATGGAAATTTGGCGTTTTTATATTGTAGGCCTGCAATTCTTATGAATAACTCACTTAAATCTGTCCGAACCAGAGTCTAGTAGACATCCCGGGTATGATACAGTTTGAAACACAAAATCATAAATTATAATATATTTGCTAGAGTTTGATGCAATACAACCATAGAACCAACTTAGGATAGAACTCAGTTGGTGGCGCAGGCCAATTATTTTCCGACATGTTTTGCCATGATGATGGCTTCTTCAGGGTAGGCCTGCAGTACAATTTAATGAATCTAGAATAGATAGATAAATAACAGTAATTACAAAATTATTGTTAATCAGAGTTTCCAATGGCTGAACATAAAGGGAAAGGAACGAAGTCTGGCCAAGCCAAACCAACATGGCATCCCCCCCACACCGAAGACACTCACGTAAAATACACCAACTTGGTGTGTGGCTGAAAACGTGCAGAGTCTAGGCGGAGCTGCTAGATGGGCGCTGACCAATGGGAAAGCAGGAGACACACTAGACCTAGCAACGAATCAGTGCATTCAGTGATACTACCTTTATTTCTTAAATATATGTAATGAGCAATGTTATCCAATTACGGGGGTAAAAGTTCCGTAATTATATGGTATAGAATTGTAATTAGGACTACTAGTCTCAATAATCACTTTTAATTTATGTAAGATAATATATAGTAGACACGGACACAAAAGTAGTAAAGATGGTGGGAGACGCCTGAAAGAATTGAATAGAAGGATTGAAATGGCTTGGTGTATTAAATAAATAGTGTCAAAACAGAAATGACAAGTTGAGAGTAGTTATTAGGGAATCTAATGGTGAGAATACCTGAATTGATGAAAGACAGGTGCTATAAGCACTGTTCAAGTGAAGAATTTTCATTCAAAGAAAATAAACTGAAAAACTGGTAAGTGTGAAGAAGTTGCACAGTTTAACAACCAAGTTGGAGCAAGTTTTCAGGAATGAAGGAGCTTCCTAGAATAAAATTAAAAGAGAATATCTTAGAATATTTTTCAGGCTCAAAAAGGAGCCAGAATTTGTCAAGAGGTTTGCTCAGGTAACGATAACTTACTTTTGGAGAGAAGAAGATATATGTCAGGCGCCTCCGGTGTCCGGTACTCAAATGAGCATGGTCACGCCCTCCACTCAGGAAGACACTACTTAAGCCGGCATCCGGCACTCATGCCATATAAAAAAAAAACACAATATTTTGTACTTTTTGCTATAATAAATATCCCCAATTAAAAAAAAAAAAAGCTAATTTCTTTCTCAGTTTAGGCCGATATGTATTCTTCTACATATTTTTGGTACTAAAAATCGCAATAAGCGTATATTGATTGGTTTGCGCCAAAATTATAGCATTTACAAAATAGGGGAAAGATTTATGTCATTTTTATTATATATATATTTTTTTACTAGTAATGGCAGTGATCAGCAATTTTTATCGGCACTGCAACATTATGGCGGACAGATTGGACACTTTTGGCACATTTTTGGGAACATTGGCATTTATACAGCGATCAGTGCTATAAAAATGCACTGATTATGGTGTAAATGTCACTGGCAGGGAAGGGGTTAACACTATTCAGGGGTTTATTGTGTGTCCTAGGGAGTGATTGTAACTGTGGGGGGGTGGGACTTCCTGAGTGAGGAGACCAATTGTTGTTCATACTTCACCCCTGACAGCACGGAGATCTGTCTGTTTACATTGACATATCTCCATTCTGTCTCTGTGTGGAGTGATCGCGGGTGCTCAGTGGTCATCGTGACCACCAGGCACACGCATCGGCTCTGGCGTCGCAACCCCCTAGTGGTCAAAAGACGAATCGACATAAGGTAACGTTGTTTTGCCCAGAGGAGCCAACCTGCCACAGTACAACTGCGACAGATGATCTGGAAGGGGTTAATATCCCACCCTGGTGTTATATATATATACTATATACAGTTTGTTATATGTATATACACAATTCAGAAGCAGTCTTTGTACACAAGACTGGGAGAATACAGTCCTGGTGCACAGCTGGACAATATTTAAATCCAAAGAAAAGAGGCATGCATAGTGTATATACATCTTTATTTTGCAGTGTTATAATGTAATACCATTATTGCAAAACATACATAAACCAAGAAGATCAAAGTATAGATATAGAGAATATATTGTGCATATCCTTTACTAAAAGTATTTTTAGCTGGGAAATAATTAATGTTTGAAAAGTCTATACATTTATTGTGTATCTGGCCATTCATAATCCTGGGGTTGTATCAGGGTTAGGAAGGACTTTTGTAATAGACTTTAAAGCAGTTGTATACCCGTTTTGTTTTTGTTTTTTTGTACACTACCTGCAAGACAAAGTCATAATGAGCTAGTATGACTAGCATACTAGCTCATTATGCATCACTTACCTTAGATCGGGGCCCCAACGCCGTCCTCTTCTCCCCCTCCGGCCACATCCATCTCTCCACAGATACCCTTCCGGGTATCGCCGCTCTGGCCAATCACAGCGCCGCTGCGGCACTGTGATTGGCCAGAGCGGCGAGGACGTCGATCCGCGCATGCGCACGGGACACTTCAATTGCGGTGAGCCGCAGTTGTGAATGGGGATTAACGCTGTAAATGCACCGTTGTTTATGGCGCGCATGCGCCGCAGACAACGTTGTAAAACGTTCTTTTCAAATATCTCCTAAACCGTGCAGGTTTAGGAGATATTTCTTGTACCTACAGGTAAACCTTAATCTAGGCTTACCTGTAGGTGCAAGTTGAATTTAAGGGTATACAACCGCTTTAACAACCTTTACAAGTTATCTAAAGAAAAAAATATTTCTTGGTTCCCAGTTCATCCTTAAGCTGTATTAAAAAAAAATAAAAATAAAAAATGTCAATGGTCCAGAACTCCTTATACATTCAAAATCCCAATGTAAATAGTTATAAAAATGAATAAAGATGTGTAAGTATCATACATTTAATCTATACATTGTATAGAAGAACGGCTATTCAAGCATAGCCTAATGCCCCATACACACGATCAGACTTTCCGACAACAAAACCGTGGATTTTTGTTTGAAGGATGTTGGCTCCAACTTGTCTTGCATACACACGGTCACACAAATGTTGGCCAACAATTATGAACGTAGTGACGTACAAGACGTACATGATATCTCCATTACAACCAAGACTGATCGCTTCTGGCTCGTACTAGATTCCGAGCATACTTGGACTTTTGTCTGACGGACTTGTATACACACGGTCGGAAAGTCCTACAACAAACATTTGTTGGCGGAAAATTTGAGAACCTGCTAGCCAACATTTGTTGGCGGAAAGTCCGACAACAAATGTTCGATAGAGTATACATGATCAGACTTTCCGCCAACAAGCTCACATTCAACATTTGCTGGCAGAAAATCTGATCGTGTAGAATTCAGCTGTATATTATCCATGTATGATTACCATTTATGTATAGTAAAAGTGATAGTCTTGTCTATTGTCAGAGAGTTTTTATCAATAAACTTTGTACTTTTTATTATACTTCTCTACACATCTTTCTGGTTTCCAACCTATGCCTAAAAAGTCCCAGGGGGCATCTCCTTTGTTTTTCTCACTGCAGTAGATAAGGGCCCATTAAACTTGTGTTGTCATATATAGACAACCCACTCAAAATGAATGGGCTTATCTCAATGTACATTCATGCTTAATATAATACATGTTAATGTGTGTGTATGGTAATGCAACACAAAAGTGTGAATCATGTTTGAAGAAAAATAAACCAAGAGGGCAGATTGTATACATGGGCAGATTATATTCACTCTCTTCTATATTGGGCTTTTTTATAGTATTTGTTGATATATGGTGTTTTTTGAATGGTCCCTAAAATATTTGTTTTTGTCAGACTTTTAAGCTTTGCCCTGTTTTAAGTGTCATATTTTATGCATTGTATGCTACATAGGTTTTTGTGGTTTGTACAATGAAATGAGTGTTTGCTGTTTTTCTATATTGTCTATATTCTGAATATTTTACCTAAAGCCTAGATACAGAAACTAGTGGCCTGGCCCCTCTTCCTTGTCCCCAGTCATTATATTAGGGATCATAGATATTACACAGTATCTACAGATCTGCCTTATGTCCTATATTGTTTAAGCCACTCAACAAACTGACACACATTTCTAGGGCATAGATATAAACATGTGCAATGATGTGTAGATGAACGTGTGATCTACCATCAGGGATTTTTTTTTTTTGTTTTTTTTTGAATATTGCTTCTTACAAGATAAAAGGTATGTTGCCTGAAAATAGGGGGATACCTCTAGTTCAAACCCTGCAGACCAAAAATCTGGTATTGAGAGGTTAAATAAATAATAAATAACAAAAATGCAGCTCTGTCATGTGTAACAAAATGCCCCCATTTCAAATACTTGAATTTATAATCAGGTGTTCCAAATTAGGTGCCAATGATTAGAACCTGCTCAGGGAGTATGCAGGTAAAATATGTCTTATTTAAACATTAGTTATTCAGGGTCTGGTATGCTTTTTACTGTTGATATGTGTGGTGCCATCATGCCAAGATCAAAAAAGCTTTCTTGGGCCATAAAAAAAAGGCTGTGGATGCCTATGAGTCAGGCAGGGGATTTAAAAATTATTTGAAAACACTGATTCCACTTTAGGAAAAACAATCTAAAAAGGGGTGGAGCTATGACATACAGCCATGGCCAAAAGTTTTGAAAATCACAGATTTTTTATTTCAAAGGATGGTTAGACACAAAACATATATGAAAAAATGATTAAAATATGAGCTCTGGTATATACAGGCAACAAATTAGGCTAGTAAAGGTTATACATCAAGGGTGATACATTGTTACACTTGGAATTGCACATCCAATGTATGGAAATGCCCCAATGCTTTTCGACCTCAAAGGTTATGGTCTTCTTTAGGGGGTCCTTACATTTCTATAAATACATCAAAAGGACAGATTTCAATATTGTAATTGTCATGTAATTTAATATCCAATACAGTCTCATTTATTACGTATACATTGTTTTGTATTTGATTTATGTAATCACAGTGTATTTACCCTTTCCGCCAGGAAGGCTCACTTAACCAGAGACTTCTTTAAAACCAGGTAATCCTCTCAAGTGTGATCCCGGACCCACTGAGAGCCTGTCCATGCCCTCAACCCAAGGGGGCAACCCCGATCTGTGAGGCTTACAAGTGGTCACATGTTTAACGCCCCCCCCCCCCCCAACAGGGAATCAAATGGGCAGGAGCACCTGAAAATTTTAATTATACATAATTAGCATACCAAAGAGGTAAGGGTAGTTTTTTAGGACATTGTAAGAGATTGAGAAACTTTATGAAAGTAGTCCCCCTCCGTGCGCTGCCGGGGTTGTTTCAATGTTAAGTATATAATCTAGGTTTTTTCTCCATAGAGGGGTTGGGAATTTTATATCCAATCTCTATATAAGAGAAACCATGTCACCAAGTCACGCCGTACATGGTATATCATTTTCTATTTAGTTGCGATGGTGAATTGTGCATTGTTCTCACAATCATCTTAGTATTTGGCATACAACAGATGATCTGGGTATATTATATATAAATCGGGACAGCGATTGAAATAAAAAATTGAATAAAAATGGATATATAGACTTCAGGCCACAATGTACCCCGACCCAAATTAGTCCATTTCCCATGTACCCTTTTTAAAGGGCTTCACTTCAGAGAAGACGGGCTGGGATGGCTGGATCACGAGAGCATAGATACAAAGGGAGAAGGTGGGTAATAGCACCTCCTTTGATATTCAATTCATTCTTTGTCCTTAGGGAGACAAGACCCTCTGGCATGCACATAAGCATAACAAAAACATATTTGAGGCAAAGCCCCCTTTTTCCAGGTATGAAAGTACTTCTTCTCTGGGAAACCAAGTTATTTAGATAAATACATGTAATAAATGAGGACCTGTTGGTTCTCCCTTTTGCTTCCTAGGCTAGGTTTCCATGATTGCGACCCCAAAGTCACGCAATTTACAGTTTGACTTTGCAATGCGATTTTTGATGCAATGTCTCTGGTTAAGCGAGCCTTCCTGGCGGAAAGGGTAAATACACTGTGATTACATAAATCAAACACGAAACAATGTATACATAATAAATGAGACTGTATTGGATATTAAATTACATGATAATTAGAATATTGAAATCTGTCCTCTTGATGTATTTATAGAAATGTAAGGACCCCCTGAAGAAGACCATAACCTTTGAGGTTGAAATGCATTGGGGCATTTCCATACATACATCCGGATAGTTTTTAGGAATTCCAAGTGTAACAATGTATCACCCTTGATGTATAACCTTTCCTAGCCTAATTTGTCTCGCCTGTATATACCAGAGCTCATATTTTAATTTTTTTTTTATATATGTTTTGTGTCTAACCATCCTTTGAAATAAAAAATCTGTGATTTTTACAAAACTATGATAAAGTTTTGAAAATGACACAAATAATAATTTTAACAAAGTCAGTGTTTTTTTATCTTTTCATCAGATGTTACTATGGTATACTGAAGTACAATTACAAGCATTTCATAAGTGTCAAAGGCTTTTATTGACAATTACAGTAAGTTTATGCAAAGAGTCAATATTTGCAGTACTGACCTCTCTTTTTCAAGACCTCTGCAATTCGCCCTGGCATGCTGTCAATCAACTTCTGGGCCACATCCTGACTGATGGCAGCCCATTCTTGCATAATCAATGCATTGGAGTTTGTCAGAATTTGTGGGTTTTTTGTTCACCTGTCTCTTGAGGATTGACCACAAGTTCTCAATGGGATTAAGGTCTGGGGAGTTTCCTGGCCATGGGCCTGAATTTCTATGTTTTGCTCTCCAAAGCCACTTAGTTATTACTTTTGCCTTATGGCAAGGTGCTTCATCATGCTGGAAAAGACATTTGTTTTCCACCAAACTGTTCTTGGATGGTTGGGTGAAGTTGCTTTTGGGGGATGTTTTTGTACCATTCTTTATTACTTGGCTGTGTTCTTAGGCAAAATTGTGAGCAAGTCCACTCCTTTGGCTGAGAAGTAATCCCACACATAAATTCTCAGGATGCTTTACTGGTGGCATGACAGAGGACTGATGGTAGCGCTCACCTTTTCTTCTCCAGACAAGGTTTTTTCTGGATGCCCCAAATAATCTGAAAAATAATTCCTCAGAGAAAATTACTTTACCCCAGTCCTCAGCAGTCCAATCACTGTACTTTTTGCAGAATATCAGTCTGTCTGTGATGTTTTTTCTGGAGAGAAGTGGTCTTCTTTGCTACCTAGCTTGTAACCAGGCCATCCTCCAAAAGCCTTTGCCTCCCTGTGCATGTAGATGCACTCACACCTGCCTGCTGCCATTCCTGAGCAAGTTCTGCACTGGTGGTGCCCCGATTCTGTAGCTGAATCAACTGTAGGAGGTTGTCCTGGCGCTTGCTGGACTTTCTTGGGCACCCTGAAGCCTCCTTCGCAAATGCAGTGGAAATTTTTTTTTATGGAATTAAGTTCATTTTCATTGCAAAGAGGGACTTTACAATTAATTGCAATTCATCTGATGAACAAAAGAACACCGCTCTAGGCAGACATCTCATGATGCATCCAACCTGCTAATGGAAATAGATGCTGGTTCTGGTACAAAGACTTCATCAATGAAAAGCTGACATGTTTCACACCACTACGTGGTGCTTAGTTATAGCTATGACTAAGCACCCCATTTTGGTGTGAAATATGTCAGCTTTTCATTGATCCTGTGCCTCTGATGTCTTTGTACAAAAATCATTTTTAAACTATCTTCAATAAAGGTGCCACCAGAGTGGAGCTGTCCAGTCTTTTCTTCGATGCAATTCATCTGATCACTCTTCAAAACATTTTTAAGTATATGCAAATTGCCATCATAAAAACTTAGGCAGCAGACTTTGTAAAAAATGTATATTTGTGTCATTCTCAAAACTATTGGCCACGGCTGTACGTAGGCATGCACGCATGTGCATTGGCCGGCCGCTATCTTGGTTTTGGATATTAATACATACGGCACTGGCATTGTTTGCTGTGAATGTAAGTGAAAAATATTTTTAATAAAGTGTTTTTTTTAATGATCTTATATGATTAAGAGTATTTGTGTGCCCTTTCTCTGCATACATTTGGGGGACAGATACCGGGAGGATATTTGGAAGAACATCTGGTTTTGCCATGTACTTTTCTGAGGTTTGGGGAGCTGAACTTCTCCAGCTAATAGTTCATCTTTCTCTATGTCTGAACTCCTCCTGATGTTTCCAGTTTTTTTGGCAGTTCAGCACTTTCAGTTTTCATTTGTATATCGATTTGCACAATTGTGAAGAGATTATTTGCACACTAGCACTTTTTTAATAGTAACTTACTTATAAAATCACAATGATCATTGATTGATTGAATTTGTGTTCATATCTGTTCCACACTCTATTTAATTCATTTTTTACCTTGTATCTGGGTATAGTTGTTGGCAGTTGGTTCGTTTTTCACTTAGAACTGAAGTGCAACATTTCTCTACATTTTGTCAATGATTAGAAGCTGCTCAGGGAGTATGCAGGTAAAATATATATTTTTTGAACCTTAGTTATTCACAGTCTAGTATGCTCTTTACTGTTAATGTGATGGCACCATCATGCCAAGATAAAAAGAGCTCTCTTAGGCTGTAAAAAATAAAACAAAAAAAAAAACATATGGATGCTTATGACTTAAGCCCCATACACACGGTCGGATTTTCCGATGGATTCTGTCCTATCAGACAATGTTGTCGGAAATTCCGACCGTGTGTAGGCACCATCGGACAGTTTCCATCGGATTGTCTGACGGACAAAGTCCTATCTCCTGCTGGATAGATTTTTTGACAACAAAGTCCGATCACACCAAATCCGATCGTGTGTAGCGAATTCCGACGGACAAAGTGCTACGCATGCTCAGATCACATTACAAGACCAAAGCTATTGGCTACTAGCCTCTACGTAGTCCCGTCGTAGGCAACAAACGTCACCACGTTCAGAATGATCGGATTTTCCGACAACTTTGTCCGACCGTGTGTACGCAAAACCAACATCGGACAAAGTATGACGGACATGATCCGACGGACCTGGTCCTCGGATAATCCGCGCATGTGTATGGGGCTTTAGAATGGGGATTTTAAAAGATCTCTTAATTATTTGAAAACACTCATTCCACTATAGAAAAATCTACAAGTGGGTGGAACTATGACATACTTACACATGCATGCTCATTGGCTGGCCACTATCTTGGTTTTAGATATTAATACATACAGCGACGGTATTGTTTGCTGTGAATGTAAGTGCAATATATTTTTAATTTTAGTTTTTTAATGATCTTACACGATTGAGAGTATTATTATGCCCTTTCTCTGCATACATTTTGGGGACTGATGCTAGGAGGAGATTTGGGAGAACATCCCGTTTTGCGATGTACTTTCCTGAGGTTTGGGAAGCTGAATTTCTCCAGCTAATAGTCCATCTTTCTCTCTGTCTGAACTCCTCCTGGTGTTGCCTTATAATATCCTGTGGGAGTCTCGGATGATATGCCCATAATTTCCACTCTGGATAAGGGGTTCATTTTTTTCTGGTAAGAGACTCGATGTTCACAGCAGTGTGGTATGAGGATTCTTGCACATGAGTTCTGGAGGGGATTTACATTGTGTTGAGGCACTTTATGGAGTTGTTTGATCTTTTAATATATATTATTTAAGGACTGGTTTTTGGCACTTCAGCACTTTCAGCTTTCATCTGTATATCGATTTGCACAATTGTGGAGTGATTGCACATTAACTCTTTTTGTAATATTAAATTACTTATAAAATCACAATGATTCTTTATTGATTGTTTTATTGAATGTGCCTAATATATGTTCTGCACTTTATTTGAAGTGAATGTAAAGTCAGAAGGTTTTATCCTAATGCAAAAATGGAAGGCTAAAGACAAGTTACTACATTTCAGATATCTTGGTTTGTTATTATTTTACTTCTGTGAATGACACTGGACCATAATTTTAATTCAGAAAAGGCATACAATTTGTTCTGTCCTGGGAAAACATTTACCAGCATGACCTGCCAGTTAAGTTGTATGTATTTGCTAATGATGATAATACATTTCAGAGCCTGAACACATTGAGCCAAGAATGTCCTTTACTGTGTACAGCTTGTTGGATATTGAATTGAACTACATTTTGAATCTGAAACTTTAGAATGTCATATTACAGTCATAGAACATTATTTGTATACATGCAAATGTGAATAATCATTCATTTCAATGTTTACTCCCTAAAGCATTATGTGTATCAAAGTGTTTGTGGTACCTAACATATATCTACTGTAGTGACTAGCCTCTAATGATACACAGAGATGGAAAAAATCACCCTACACAAATTTTACCTGTTTGTGCTGAGAAACATATATCTACTGTAGTGACTGGCCTCTGATGATACACAGAGAGGGAACAAATCATCCTACACAAGTTGTAGCTGTTTGTTTGCAGCCCTTTCTTCTACAGCCTTCTAAACATAAAGAGCAAATACTTTTTATCAGCTCAAAATGCAGGGGCAAGGATTTGATGTCACACACTGCACTGTCACATACTGCACTGCATGAAAGGAGATCTCAGTGTAATCTGAGACCTGAGAGGGAAACATGCACGGCTGTGGCTGTCAACCATCTGCTGTTTTCTGAACTGGAGGGAAGTCAATCTCCTGGGACAGCTTGGTATTGAGTTAGACTGTCAGAAGCAACTTATGCAGATACCAGAGGGAGGGGAGATTAGATAGGAACCACACTAAGGGCTTTAGATTAAAGCTAGTATACACTATAGAGGGTAATGCTCTGTTCATTTTTCATTTAACAAGTTTACAACCTCTTGAGTGCTATTAAGTGTACAATTTTTACTTTTTTTAAATAGCAACATGTTATACTTACCTACCTACTTTGCACAGAGAAGCCCCGATCCATCTTTTTGTGGGCCCCCCACTGGCGCTCTTGGCTTCTCGCCACTGCCAAGTTCCCCCATAGAAAGCCACTTGCTAAAGGGGGAACTGGAGTGTGCTCGTTCCTGGGCTGCCTATGTGTTTCTATAGCTCAGTTCCACCCCCCACTCTCTCATCCATGGCTGTGATTGATTGTGTCTCAGCTTATGCAGAAGCAGAGACCCAGGAGAGCAGCAGGTCTCATGCACATTATTGGATAGTGATTAGGCTTGGGTAAGTATGGGGGGGGGGGGGGTCTGGGAGAAAGTTGCATGCAGAAGGTTTTTTTACCTTCATGCATAGAATGCCTAAAGGTAAAAAAAAAAAAAAAAAACCTTCTGCCTTTAGAACCACTAATGCTTTAAATGTATTGCTTTTCAGTTAATATAAGAAAAATACTTTTCCCCATAACCTTACTGTTTTTTCTTGCTTTTTGAGTCCTAAGCCTTACTCTATAGAAGCCATGGTTTCACTACACTGAACCGGAGAAGGCCAAAATGCCTGAAACAACTGTATGCAGTTTGGAATAAATTGTTCTATATTGTTAGTATTATTAGACTTTATTTGTGGTATACACAAGTGGTCCTGGATGTGCATTTGGCCATTGGGTTAAAAAATAAATGATTTTAATAAATATACCAACTGTCCTAAACTGAGAAATAAACTTAATTTGTTGGTATATGTGATGGAATGAGAGATGAATACCTTCTGTTCAAAGAAGGCTCTAATGTTCTACATATGAAAATGTGGCTGATTTTCTGTTACAGAGCTTGGTTCAGTTAGCCAACAAACAATGCTTTCATGACAGGTCAGTGGTTAGTACTATTGTCTGTTTTATCACTTGAGTATTTTCTGTATTTATTTTGTATGTTCACCCTACATGGTTTTCCTTTGGGAATTCCAATTCCCCCCACAAAAAAAAACATGCTAATTGATGAATTTGCACACTTTTAAATTTGCTTTTTTTTTTGCAAATAATCTTTCTTGGGGAACATTCTTTTAGTCCGGACCCAAACTGCGAACCTTATTAACCACTTTGCGACCGCCGGCCGTCAAATGATGGCCAGGCGGCGCATCTCTCGTTCCGGGAGGGCGTCATATGACGTCCTCCCCTTCTGTGCACTGCAGGGAGCGCGCGCGCGCCACCGGGAGCGCGCGCGCGCTCTCGCCGTGTCACTGGGCACCCATGCGCGTGCCCAGCGGCCGCGATGTCCGCTGGGCACCCGCGATTGCCCGGTAACACAGCGGGACCGTTGATCTGTGTGTGTAAACACACAGATCAACGGTCCTGTCAGAGGAGAGGAGCCGATGGTGTGTTCTCTGTACAGAGACACACCGATCGGTCTCCTCCCCTTGTGAGGCCCCTCCCCCCACAGTAAGAAACACTCTTAGGGAACATAATTAACCCCTCCCCGCCCCTAGTGGTTAACCCCTTCACTGCCAGTGTCATTTATACATGAATCAATGCATTTAAATAGCATTGATTGCTGTATAAATGACAATGGTGCCAAAAATGTGTCAAAAATGTCCGATGTGTCCGCCATAATGTCGCAGTCACAATAAAAAAAAATCGCTGATCACCGCCATTACTAGTAAAAAAAAAAATATATAATAAAAATGCTATAAAACTATCCCCTATTTTGTAAACGCTATAACTTTTGCGCAAACTAATCAATGATCGCTAATTGCGATTTTTTTTTACCAAAAATATGTAGAAGAATACGTATCGGCCGAAACTGAGGAAAAAAAATGTTTTTTTATATATTTTTTGGGGATATTTAGTATAGCAAAAAGTAAAAAATATTGTTTTTTTTTTTAATTTGTCGCTCTTCTTTTGTTTATTGCGCAAAAAATAAAAAACGCAGAGGTGATCAAATACCACCAAAAGAAAGCTCTATTTGTGGAGAAAAAATGATAACAATTTCATTTGGGTACAGTGTTGTATGACCGCGCAATTGTCATTCAAAGTGCGTCAGCGCTGAAAGCTGAAAAATGGCTTGGTCAGGAAGGGGGTGAAAATGCACTGTAGTGAGGTGGTTAAAGTCTATGGGACCCAAACATAAAAAATCAAAGTCCCCATTTTTGAAGGCTTATATGCAATTTATTATTATTATTAAAAACATGTATGAATACAATTATTTTTTTTAAAGATTCTTTTTAAAGAAGCAGTGATTTTAATGATGCTTAACCGGTTCCTGCCTGGCATATAGCATAATGACACCAGCGGGAACCTCTCATAGATCCGTCCGGACGTCATAGGAAGTCCTCCTGAATCCCGCCCCACGCAAGGCTGTGGAGCCACGCTGTGGCGCGATCTGTCACCGACTGCATCCAGCTGATGACTAATCACTGTACCTGGCTGCTGCTGATACCCTGTGACCGCTGTAACCAATCACAGCAGGTCACATGACAGCTGTATACAATGGATGGCTTCCTTTCAAGCCATCCATTGTGCAAATTGTTTTGCTAGCTGTGATTGGTCAGTGTGATCACAGCCCACAATCACAGACCAATCATAGCCCATCTGTACCATGTGATTAACTCTGACCAATCACAGCTAATGGCAAGAAAATAAACTGAATGAATTCATTTCATTAAGTAAAATTTCAAAAATAAAATAATGATCACTTCCCCAGAGTAGTACAATGTTACTATGGTAACATTTTATTGCTCTGGGCAAAGTGTGTTAAAAGAAATCTAAAAAAAATAAAAATTTAAAAAGTGAACTAAACAATATATTTATTTTTCCTACTGTCACCAGTCAGTGTCCCTGAACACCGCCACACCCGTTATATGATGATACTGTAATGCACTGGTGACAGTATGTAAAATAAAAAAACTCGCCATGCCTCTTGCTAAATACCTTGGACTGTCTACTTTCCAAAAAGGGGTAATTTTGGGGATATCTGTAGTTTCCTAACATTATTGGGTCTCAATAAATCAGAGCCGTCAGTACATGAGGATTGATACATTTTTAGATATATACCATAGTTTGTGGCCTATAACTTTCCTGCAGACTAAATAATATACACTGATTTGGGTTATTTTCACCAAAGAAATGTGGCAGAATACATTCTGGCCTAAAACTATGAAGAACAAAATTTTTTGCTCTTTCTTTGTTTATTTAGCTTAGTTTATTTAAATACCACCAAAAGAAAGCTCAATTTGTGTGAACAAATGACACTGACAGAGAGCGCTGATCGGAGTGTTCTGGTGGGGGTGCCACCCCCCTGTCAGAACACAACAGCTCAGCGGGGGAGGTCACTTGACTAACCTCACATGTAGTACAGTATCTCCGACCGGAGCTGACAGTTTTTTTTGTCCGTGCAACCCGCTGGATTGCATGAAAAAAAACTGTAGTGTGTACCCAGCTTTAGTACATTTTCTGCAAGTATAAAAAAAATCAGTTAATTCTGCTAGAAAGACTTTTTAACTTCATGTGCACTTAAATGAAATATCAAACAATGCTATCAGATTTTCTCAGCATTTCACTTCTGTAAACTACAAAACGCCTCCACATTATGTAAAGGGGATGAGGATAAGGGATAGTGCAGTACAGGGTCGCAAGGAATGCAAGGACTTGTACAGGGGAGACAAGACAACCTCTTCACAAATGTAATTCTCAGCACAGGATGGCAAAAATCTTCAGCTCAAGACTCAAGTCTTCTTACACCTTAAAGCGCACCTTCAGTAATTTTTTCAACTTTCCATCTATTAAATCTTCTGCCCTTGTTGTTTTATTTTTGGATAGTAAAACATTTTTTTTTCTGCCAGTAAATACCTTATACAGCCCACTTCCTGTTTCTTGTCTAGTAAAAAGCCTAGGCTTATGACATCATGCACAGCTCTCTCTCTCTAACTCTTAAGCCCCATACACACGGTCGGACAATCCGCGGACCAGGTCCGTCGGATCATGTCCGTCGTACTTTGTCCGATGTTGGTTTTGCGTACACACGGTCGGACAAAGTTGTCGGAAAATCCGATCATTCTGAACGTGGTGACGTTTGTTGCCTACGACGGGACAACGTAGAGGCTAGTAGCCAATAGCTTTGGTCTTGTAATGTGATCTGAGCATGCGTAGCACTTTGTCCGGTCGGACAACCGTACACACGATCGGGTTTGGTGTGATCAGACCGGGTTGACGGCAAATCTTTCCAGCAGGAGATAAGACTTTGTCCGTCGGACAAACCGACGAACACTGTCCGATGGTGCATACACACGGTCTGATTTTTCAACAACATTGTCCGATCGGACAGAATCCATGAAAAAGTCTGACCGTGTGTATGGGGCTTTAGATGAGCAATAAGAGAGCCAATGAGAGCTGCAGAGCTATAGGTGTGCCTCTGTAAATCCAGGAAGTTAACAGGCAGCAGCTTCATCGGCCCACAGTTAAAATGGTTGCAGCCAGACTCAGTGAAAGGGAGATTTCTGCAGCATATTTGGCAAGTACAGAATCATAGTATATATAAAATAATATGTGGGGAGTGAAAAAATACTGTGCAAATTGTAAAATATCTAAGAAAAATTATAATAATAAGAAAAATTATCATATGATGGAAGCAAAGCTGCTACACAGGAATGTGACAAAAATTCAAATAAGAAGGTGAGTGAAATGTGAAATGTAGCGCTAATAATAATGACACAGTGAAGTGAATAAACAAACAATGAATAATCTAGTAAACATCTAATATGGGGATAAAGTCCATCATGATAAGATATGGGATGTGAAAATAAGTCCCATAAAATAAATCCAGTCCTAAAAAGGAAAATAGAATGGGAGTCCACAGCTATAAAGTGATAATCTTCAAACAAGTAGAATGTGATGGCTGTAACAAGAAACATCCAGGATGGTGAGTCCCCTTTAAGTATATGAGATTAAACACTCTTACCGGAACCGGTGAACCCGGATGTCAGCGACACTGAATCATAAAGGCATGGATATCCAAAGGGATGGCTCTCCAAAGCGATCAAAATGACCCAGGATCTCCAGTGATGTGTTTCGACCAAACTGGGAGGACCAGTGCAAAGTGGGAACACCACAGCAACTTACATCCAATCAAAGTATGCATGAAGAAAAGAAGGGGGGGGGGCTCCAATAGTGCAGGTCAACAAGTTGGTTTATTATAAAAACTGACATACATAGAGTAAAAGTGATCACAAATAAAATAAAAGCCATGTGGGGAGCGATGAACCTTGCTGACGCGTTTCGTCCAACTAGAACATCTACAGGGGCATTTAACTGCTCACAACAACAAAGCCTGGGGAATGCCCAGGAAAAAACCAAGCCTACTTACCACCAGCTGGCAGACAACCAAATTAACCTGTCTAACAGTATGCGTTAAAAACAGGGGTTTAGTCCGCACGCATTTGCAAATGCATGCGTAAGCCACAGAGCCTCGTCAAGGCACCCTTATATCTGTGGTCCTAACACTAAACTAAGAGTGTCCCCACAGTGGAGGCACATACATTCTAATGGGTAGATGAGGGCAGGTGGACTCAAGGGGAGCCACCCCTTCTTAAAGGTACAGGAGCACACCAAACCCCCAGCAGATAGCACAATGGCTGCAAAGGTGTTGGTGCGTTGCTGGACCAATACAAACACTATGTGATAACAAAAACTCGCCACCGCCCACATCTACAGTTGGCTATAGCAGTAAGAGGCATTGGAAGGCTAAAGCAGATAACAACAAAGCCTGGGGAATGCCCAGGAAAAAACCAAGCCTACTTACCACCAGCTTGCAGACAACCAAATTAACCTGTCTAACAATATGCGTTAAAAACAGGGGTTTAGTCCGCATGCATTTGCAAATGCATGCGTAAGCCACAGAGCCTCGTCAAGGCACCCTGATATCTGTGGTCCTAACACTAAACTAAGAGTGTCCCCACAGTGGAGGCACATACATTCTAATGGCTAGATGAGGGCAGGTGGACTCAAGGGGAGCCACCCCTTCTTAAAGGTACAGGAGCACACCAAACCCCCAGCAGATAGCACAATGGCTGCAAAGGTGTTGGTGCGTTGCTGGACCAATACAAACACTATGTGTTAACAAAAACTCGCCACCGCCCACATCTACAGCTGGCTATAGCAGTAAGAGGCACTGGAAGGCTAAAGCAGATAACAACAAACTGCTCCCCCACATTGCACATATATATATATATATATATATATATATATATATATATATATCGATAGATATCTTAGAAACATAACATCCAATCAGCATCAAACAATTAGACATGGAGGTAAAAAGGTCCGCGATTGGAGGTGGATAAATCAACTGTTCGCTTGACTTCCAAACTTTAATCTGGACAGCGAATAAAATAATTCAGAAAACTCTTAGAAAAATTCCAACCAACAAAAAGGCTCCTAATAGAATGAACACAGAAATGGTTTGGCTTCCACGTTTTAAAAACTCTGTCAAAAAGCCAGCGAAATAGACCATACGTTCACATGATAACTAACAGCCAATCACACAACTTTTTTTTTTTTTACATTAAACCTCATTTGTCATGTAGTTGCCCACCCCGTTAATTTGTTCAGACCTTCTTGCAAGGCTCCCACCTCCTGCGGAAAAGTTATTGCCCTGCTTAGCTTAGTAGCGTCCGCAAATACAGAGATTGAGCTGTTTATCCCATCCTCCAGGTCGTTTATGAATATATTTAATAGGATTGGTCCCAGGACAGAGCCTTGGACCATTCCGAGTACTCCCCATTTATCACTACCCTCTGAACTCGCCCCTGTAGCCTGTTTTCAATCCATGTACTCACCCTATGGTCCATGCCAAATTACCTTACTTTGTAACAGTAAACATTTATAGGGAACTGTATAAAATGCTTTTGCAAAATCCAGATACGTGTTTATCTAGATGGCAGCTCACCTTGTCATAGAAGGTTAATAGATTGGTTTGGCAAGAACAATTCTTCATGAATCCATGCTGATTACTACTAATGATACTGTTATCATTACTAAAATCTTGTATATAGTCCCTTATCATCCCCTCCGAGAGCTAGCATACAGTTGATGTTAGGCTAACTGGTCTGTAATTCCCAGGGATGTATCTTGGCCCTTTTTTAAATATTGGTGCTACATTGGCTTTTCTTCAATCAGCTGGTACCATTCTAGTCAGTAGACTGTTTGTAAAAATTAGGAACAGTGGTCTGGCAATTACTTGACTGAGATCCTTAACTGCTTGCCGACCGCCAGCTGTCATATGACGGGCAGGCGGCACAGCTCTTGTTGCGGGAGGGCAACATATGAGTCATATAAGTGTCCGCTATATCTGCCACAATATTGCAGTCATGATAAATATCGCAGATCGACGCCATTACTAGTAAAAAAATAATAATAAAAAATGCTATAAATCTATCCCCTATTTTGTAGATGCTATAACTTTTGCGCAAACAAATCAATATACGCTTATTGCATTTTTTTTTTACCAAAAATATGTAGAAGAAAACATATCAGCCTAAACTGATGAAAAAATTTGTTTAAAAAAAAACTGGATATTTATTATAGCAACAAGTAAAAAATATTGTGTTTTTTTCAAACGTGTCACTCTGCAGTTTTTATTTTTTGCGCTATAACCAAAAGAAGAGGTGATCAAATACCACCAAAAGAAAGCTCTATTTGTGGGGAAAATGTTTTAATTTGGGTACAGTGTTGCATGACTGCGCAATTGTCCCTCTAAATGTGACAGCGCTGAAAAATGGCTTGGGCAGGAAGGGGGTGAAAGTGCACTGTATTGACGTCAAGCCATCTGGTCCCGGTGACTTATTAATGTTGAGTTTTTCAAGTCTATTTCTAATTCTGTCCTCTGTTAGCCATGAGGGTGCTTCCTGTGACATGTCATGAGGATAAACATTACAGTTTTGGTTACTGAAGCCACCGGATTCCCTCATGAAGACAAAGGAGAAAAAGACATTCAATACAGCCATCTCTCCATCCTTAGTAACTAGATTCCCTTCGTCATTCTTTATGGGATCAATATAATCTGACCTCCTTTTCTTACTATTTATGTACTTAAAGAGTTTCTTGGGATTTTTTTCTACTTTCCTCTGCTATGTGCCTTTCATGTCCTATCTTAGCCACCCTGGTTGTACCCTTAAATTTCTTGTTGCATTCTTTGTAAAGTTGGAATGCTGATGATGATCACTCAGCCTTGTATTTTTTCTTTTATATGCATTTTTATGCTGGAGTTAAGCCACCCAGGACTTTTATTAGCTCTTTTAAATGTATTTCCCATTGGGATGCACTGGCTAATGCCCTTATTTAATATGCTTTAAAGCATACCCATTTTCCTCCGTGTTCTTTTTTCCTAAGATTTTATCCCAATTATTATCTTCTAGCAAGGATCATAATTTAGGGAAGTTGTCTCTTTTGAAATTCAGGGTCTTTGTATTCTCCTTATGTTTCCTATTTGTGTGATTTATACTAAAACTAATTGACCTGTGATCGCTGTTTCCTAAATTTCCCCGTATTTCCACATCCGTGATCAGGTCTGTATTGTTGGTAATCAGTAGGTCTAGTAACACTTTGTTTCTAGTTGGTGCATTTACCATCTGACCCATGAAATTGTCCTGCAAGACATTTACAAACTGGCGAGCCTTAGATGAATGGGCGGTTTCTTCCACCCAGTCTATGTCTGGATAATTAAAATCCCCCATTATATTGACACTTCCCATTCTTGCTGCTAATCAAAATTGTGATAGGAGGTCCGCCTCCGCCTCCTCCCTTTGGTTGGGGGGCCTATAGCATACTCCCAGTATTACTTTCCCCTTAGTCTCCTCCCTTTGTAGCTCTACCCATAAGGATTCCACCTCATCCCTTGCTCCCTTAGTGATGTCATCTCTTACATTCACTTTTACATCATTTTTGATATACAGACATACCCCTCCCCCGTTTTTACCCTCTCTATCCCTGCGATATAGGGAATACCCTTGAATGGTTGCCAGCTAATCATGAGAGCTGTCGAACCAAGTCTCTGTAATTCCTACAAAATACTCATACAACAGTAGCTCTAGTTCTCCATCTTGTCCGCCAGACTCCTGGCATTAGTGAACATGCCACGTACTTTAGACCGGTCGCATACTATGTCTTTATTGGGTACTCTGGGGTTGCAAATAGGACTTTAAAAGTCCCTCTAACTTTTCGGTTATCGTCACTCCCAGCATATCTGCACCTTCCCCATTTAGGTTCAGTCTGTCCCTTCTATAGAGCTGGTAACCGACTGAGAAGTTGCCCCAGTTCTCCAGGAACCCAAACCCCTCCTTTCTACACCAGCTCCTCAGCCACTTGTTTACTTCCCTAATCTCCCTCAGTAATCTGTCCACAGATCCGTGATGGGCTGAACCCGAGCGCCCGGTAGACAACATACAGATCAGCAGATTGTGACAGATTGTCCTCTCTGTCCTTCTAAGATTTGAGTCCCCTACCACCAGAATCTGTCTTTCCTTTCCCTTGGCTTTACTCCCACCATCACTGGAGGAGTCATTCCCCTGGCAGCTAGGGGAGTCACTCTGCTCCAACAGTGCTGGTTCCTGACTGGTTTCACCAATATCACTCAACGGGGCAAACTTATTGTGATGTTCAAGCCTAGGACTGGCCTCCCTGACTCTTTCCCTCCTATACTTCCTGACTGTCACCCATCTACTCTGCTTTGGTGCTTGCCCCTATTTATCCCTACCCGCCTCTGTGCTGGCCCCTGCCAGCACCTGCCTGATACGATCCCAACTCTCATCTAGTATGGATGGACTTTTCAGTGTTGACATTGCTTCCCTAGATTCAGAACCTGGGCTTCCAGGGAAACAATGTGCTTACATTTTGCACAGCAGTATTCGCCCTAGTTTGGATGATCAAGGAACACATACATGCCGCAAGATGTACACCGAGTCGCATCACCACACCTGCCGGGCATCGTACCCACTAACTTAATTGGGATTGGGATTATAATCTCTCCATATTAACTAACAACTAGCTTCCTGACACTAATACTCAACAAAACACAGTTCTCAACAAGACAATAGACAGGTACTCACAGTCCATGTGCACTCGCAGTGCACGAGCACTCGCAGTCCATGTGCACTCACAGCCCACATGCACTCACAGTCCACGTGCCCTCACAGCACTCATGCACTCACAGTCCACGTGCCCTCACAGCACTCATGCACTCACAGTCCATGTGCACTCATAGCACTCGTGTACTCACAGTCCATGTGCACTCACAGCACTTGTGTACTCACAGTCCATGTGCACTCTCAGTCCATGTGCACTCACAGTCCACGTGCACTCACAGCTCTCGTGTACTCACAGTCCATGTGCGCTCACAGTCCACATGCACTCACAGTCCACATGCACTCACAGCACTTGTGTACTCACAGTCCATGTGCACTCACAGTCCACATGCACTCACAATACTCTAAATACACAGGTACTCAGGCACTCACAATACCCAGGTACTCACAACACACACAACACTCAGGTACTAACAATACACACACACTACTCAGTTACTTACAATACACAGGTAATAACAATACACACACAATACCCAGGTACTCACAATGCACACACAATTCTCAGGTACTTACGATACACACACTATTCAGGTACTCACAATACACAGGTACTCACAATACGCACAATACTCAGGTACTCACAATACACACACACACACATACAATACTCAGGTACTCACAATACACACAATACTCAGGTACCCACAACACACACACACATACAATACTCAGGTACTCACAATACACACACACAATACTCACAGCACTCTACACAGGTGCTCACACTACACAGGTACTCACACTACACAGGTACTCACAATACACAGACACAGCTAGTGTAAATGCTGTCAGATATGGTATCCACTTATGAAGTGTCTGAAATGATTCTCCCCAACTCGCCTCCCCTCAGTGATTTCACACAATCCAGGGCAGTAATATGCAAGAAATAAGAAAAATGACATAGTGTGATGACAGTTTAAAACACTTTATTTAAACTTAGGTAGCATACTCACACAATGATGAAAGACTGTAGGCAAAACACAAGAAGTGTTTTATGCAGCTAAAACAGCACCCTGGATGAGCTGCAGACTGCTGTAGACCACCAGCTGCCCTGCAAAAGGGGGACAAAGGGACTTATGAAATTCCATATAGGAGAAAGCAAAAATTGATTGTATAACTGATTTGTCATTCTTATCTCATGTCTTTCATCTACTTGCATATTTCAATTTGCAGCTGGTTTTCTTTACTGCCTTATGATTTTCACTGAGTGCTCTATAAGTGGTTGTTGTTTTTCACATGTTCTGTAGTTCATGATGAGTTCTAGGTGAAGTAGCAGCTGGGAGCAGCTGCAAGCTACTATAGATCAGGAGACAACAATGAATATGTGAAGAACCATAGCTCAAGAAGCTTGACTGATTACTAAAGGTTAAATATACAGTTCAATGCTCTTTTTTCTAAACTTTTGACACACCAAAATATGCTGATACACTAGACCAGGGATATGCAATTAGCGGACCTCCAGCTGTTGCAAAACTACAAGTCCCATAATGCCTCTGCCTCTGGGTGTCATGCTTGTGGCTGTCAGAGTATTGCTATGCCTCATGGGACTTGTAGTTCTGCAACAGCTGGAGGTCTGCTAATTGAATATCCCTGCACTAGACATTGTACATCATTACTAAGTTGCCTCTCAGCTGCAAAAGCTGGGAGTGAAAATGTGTTTCACTATTTGATTATTTATGTGTTTCATTATTTATATGGAAAACAACTATAAATGCAGACTTCTAGCAATGGAGCTTAAATAGTGACTTGCTTTTTAAATGGACCCTTTAAAATAGAAAATATTCCCAGAGTGTGAGGGAGAATCAGAAGGTTACACGTATGGAGCTTCTTTCTCATGTAGAAATTACTTAATATATAATAGATTCCAAAAAATCTTACTGCAGTGATTGTACCATTATCTTTCAGATTATGCCAATGTGATTACAATTTTTTTAGCATGACTGCGTTGATCATACATACAGTATATTTAATATGTAGTCAATATCCTGCTGAATGTTAGATTGGAGTAATATAACAAAAACAAAAATGATAACAAAAATTCTAAATTATATTACTTAGATTTCCAGGAACATTTGTTTTACAGAGTGATTAAACCTACAATAAAACATATGATGCTAATGCAATACAATGTTTTATGCTATCTAAAGCTGCATGGGACTGATTAATTTAAAGCAGATCCCCACCCACCTCTCAAAAAACAAACAAAAAAAACATGCCTCCTAAACTGTAATTTTTGTTAATAAAAATTAACTTAATGTTTATCCTGTATTGTGTAGAAGGGTCCTTTGTGCAGTATCCATGTTGTTTCCTGGATTATGTGGACCTTTCTATTTGGCTGACCAAGGTGTCCATCACAGGGGTCCACAAAGGTCCTTGAGGGTCCACTGTATGCTTAAAGAGCTGGTGTTATAAAGTCATGATGCAAGGGACAGCAACAAGACTGCTTGTGGGGTTAGGACTGCAGCATTGGATCTCTGGTCCACTACTGGAAAAGGGGCTGTAGAGATTAATGTGACAATAGTCTTGAGTAACTAAAAAAGTGATTTAACCATGGAAGAAAGTAGGAGTGTTTGGGAAGTTTTGCGTTTACATATTATTTAACCTGCTAATTCTCAGGCTGAAGAAAGTTGATTTATCCATTTACAATAAAATAAAATAAAAAATGATAAAATGAATTGCATAAATGATTATTAGGTAAGTAAATCATTATGCTGATGTATGATGTAAAGACTCTGAAATTGAGAAAAAGGAAACAATAAACCCAGATAATATAATTTAGATGTAGACAGGTTACTGGAGATGTAGAAGAAGCAACTGAAACTGTAAGTTGGGCACAGCAGGTACACTTTTTGGCATGACTGGGACAATGTTTCTAAATAAAGGATGATGCCTCTGGTTTCTGCACTAGACAGGCCTTCAGCTGAGAGAGTGCACATTGTTGTAGGTGAGAACAAAGCTTTGTAAACACTCATATAAAAATACAAAAGTGATGAAAATGTAAATTAGTTATGTGTTATTGCTCAAATGCACCTCCGCGGATAAGCAGTAATTAGTAGCGAGCACACAAATTCACACATTGGACACATTAGAGACTTAACAAATTACATGTTTTATTCACCTTAAAATATGCATGCAAATTTGTCTGATCTATGGAAATCATACAATTTATAAATCATTATTACTTTTATTTGTGAGAAGTGGATAGATTGCTTTGGGTAGAACTAGTAGGCAAAATGTTATCTTCTTCTTTGATCATGGTTCAGTGGCAGTTTTATTTTCCCCCATAGCTAAACAAGCTCAGAAGTGAGCAAATTTGTAGAAAGACAACATAGCTTCAAATATACACACAAAAGTGATAACCACATTCAGATTTTTTAATTTAGATATAGCTATATAAACCAATTCTATAATATAGTGTTTAATGAAAAATGTATTTCTATTATTGGTAATTTGTAACTCGATGTAAAGCATGATGTGCATACAAGGCAAACTAAGAACATTACAGAACTAGAGACATCCTACAAGAGTGGGAGAAATCCATAAGCAATATTCTAAATACCATTAAAATGTTACTAAACCCACAACAGTAAAATCAGTCTGTATATGCAGCATAGCATATACTCACTGTGGAACTTAAGGGGTTAATCCTCTGCATTGTGTAAAACGGCCATTTTATCCTGTATGCACAGATCCTCCCCACCCTGCACTGTCTATCTGGAGAAGGCCAGCTAACACAGGCAGAGTAGCCGACCTGCACATGCTCAGTTGTCTCTTAATGCTGGAGAGAACAGTTTCTTGTTCTCAGAGCTAGCCAGGTCACATGCTATTGACATCACACATGTGGGCGTGTATACAGGCTGTAGTGAAAATCTCCTCCTTCCTGAACTCTCAGCACTGGAGAAACTGTGCAGTTTATCATGTAGCTGTGGTATACAGATCATCCAAAAAGGTATATAGTGGCATCATTTTTATGTAAAAAAAACATTTATAAGCTGTGGGTACTATGGGGCATGCAGGCAATAAATAAAAGCATTCTGTGTGCTGCTGTAACAGTAACACAGCAAAGTCATAGGAATAAAACAAATCTTGCACGGAAATACAAGTTTCACTTTTTTTATCTGCCTTCCCTCCATTTTAAATCATTGCTGTAAAAAACAAATCAGTGGATGAGAAAAAAAAATAGAAAATATATTTACCTAACAGTCAAACAGTCATCTTAGGCATTGGTGAATTCTCCCAGAAACTTTAAAATGATATGTTTCTGCACTGTGCTGGGAGATTTTAGTGAAAGGTATGCTTCAATTTAAAATGTTGACTGGAACTTTAATTCCGACTAACAGTGCACCTTGAATTTTATACACACCACATGTTGGCCTTAAGTCATTAAGCTTCAACAATGTTTATTACATGCTAAAATTTGCCTCGAAAGGCTGGGAGTTTTTCAGTGACAAGTTTAAGGCGCTACTTCGGAATCATTGAACACCAATTACTATAACAATTGTGCTCAGAGGACTTCCACAGATTTCTTATAGATTATTGTCTAATCATTAATATAGCCTTTCAAAGATAACAATAGAACCAATTGCAGACTGCAATTATGTAAATTTAGTTTATTAAACGCTAGAAACATCAACCGTAGGCATAAAATCACAAAGGCTGTATTGATTAGTGGTAATTCAAGTGAACAAAGTATGCAGGCTTACATGAGTGGAGAATTCCAACTGGTGAGCTGGTGAAGGAGATCACAATCGTCAAGCACACCGCTCACCACACCTGAAAATTAAAAAAATAAAAACGCTCCTGCCGCCATGAAAGCTGGCCGCCTACTGCAGTCTAAGCCTTTTGACAGTTCTTATATAGGTAAGGGGCGGGCCACCTGGCTACATCACCTGGTGGCACCGCCCGTTCTGATTTCACTGATTCAGCATGCACCGGTCCATGATGTCAGAGCCCCCCTGCCCCACAGCACCCACTCCCCCATGTTGAGGGCATGTGGCCTGATATGGTTCAGAAGGGGGGGCCCTCGCTTGCCACCCCCCTTCCTGACCTGCCAGGCTGCCTGCTCATATAAGAGTCTGGTATGAATTTTGAGGGGGGAACCCCACGCCATTTTTTTTACTCTTTTTTATCTGCATTAGCTGTCAGCGGGGAAGCCCATTGACAGCTCATGACTCATCGGTTGTTAAGGACACCGCAGACAGCTTCCCAGCCCTGCTCCTTAAAGAGGATGTCCACCCGATTTTTTTTTTAAAAGTCAGCAGCTACAAATACTGCAGCTGCTGACTTTTAATAAATGGACACTTACCTGTTCCAGGTTCCAGCGGTGTCGGCAGAATGTGACGAGCAAACGCTCGTCTCTCGCTGCCCCGCCGCCATCCTCGGTCAGGGAATCAGAAAGTGAAGACGCAACGTCTTCACTGCCCGGTTCCCTACTGCGCATGCGCGAGTCACGCTTCACTTCTCTATTGGTCCCCGCTGTATCCTGGGAGCTGTGTTTCCCAAGACACAACGGGGCATCCTCGGATAGGGGCGGGCATCCTCGGATATGGGCGGGGATGCTCGTCCCGGAAGTGGGTGCAGATACCTGTATTATACAGGTATCTGCACCCCCCTCCCCCCTGAAAGGTGCCAATTGTGGCACTGGAGAGGGGAGGAATCCGATAAGCGGAAGTTCCACTTTAGGGTGGAACTCCGCTTTAACAACCAGATTTTACTGTGCCCTGATTGGGCAGAGCTTTACCCAATCAGGGTGCAAAAGGCTCTGTGCAGCGCGCAGTGCATTGCAGGGCGTTCTGCAGAGCGAACACCCGCAGAACACCCTGCAAGTTTGGATGTTCCCAAAATGGTACAAACTGATGCTCAGGCCAAACCGTTCACCCAACTCTATATAGTAATTGCATTAACTGCTTGCCGACCGCTGCACACAGATGTATGTCGGCAGAATGGCACAGGCAGGCAAATGGGCGTACAGATACATCCCTTTTAAATTTTCCGCCTTTCGGGTGCACACGCGCCAGCCACGGGAGCGTCCCCGCGGGTCCCGAGAACTTAAAGTTCTCCAGCGGCCTGCAATGCGTTGTTGAGAGGTAGAACGGGGAGATGCCTATGTAATCAAGGTATTTAACCGTTCTGCCTTTTGCCATGACAGAGATCCACTGCTCCCTGTGATCGGGAACAGTGATCGCTGTCATGTCCTAGGTAGCCCCCCCACAGTTAGAATCACTCCATAGGACACACTTGACCCCTTCATCGCCCCCTAGTGGTTAACCCCTTCCCTGCCAGTGTCATTTACACAGTAATCAGTGCATTTTTATAGCACTGATCGCTGTATAAATGACAGTGGTCCCAAAATACTGTCAAAAGCGTCTGATGTGTCCGCCATAATGTCGCAGTCATGATAAAAATTGCAGATCGCCACCATTACTAACAAAAAAAACCTTCAGGCTTGCATAGCGATACAGGATATACCTTAGGAGGTGAACCTCCGGTGGAGAAGGTTGTTATCCATAACAATGTAAGATAAGAATATAAATCGTAGACTTATCAAAAGGGACATATTCTATAACGATTCTGAGAAGGAGCTCTGCTTCGGACATTAGGGGTATTATATGGTCTTTTCCCCAGTGTTATTCACAGGTAATGTCACATAAGAATGCTTGTGTGTTGACCCTAAAACCATTCTGTCCTGGGAGTCCCTAAAAAGGGAAAGTGAGAAAAAGAAGAGGGAGAGTTATGGCCCCTGTCTTCTCAGGCTAAACAGGCCAGAGGACCAGTCAGACCTCGGAGGAAGTGAGAAGTGAGAGACAGGAGTGAGCAAGGTGGTTTAAAGAGGAGAATAAAAAAGAGAAGAATAAGATGTGGAGGGTGAGGGAATTTCACGGGGGGAGAGGACAACAGCCAGTCTAACCAGTAGTGACATGTTGTTTAGGATGGAGGGAGTGTGGTTCCATTTTTAAGGTAGTAAAAGAGAATTATCAAGGCCTGGGGGTAGGTAATGAGTGATCCACGGTCTTCAGAGTTTTTTGAATCTAAACACTTTATCAAGTATAACTGCTTCAGTTTTGGCGTGGATCATCACTCAGGTTACCCTCTGTTTCACTGTTAGGGTACATAGCGAGGGGGATTTGCAAGCTTTTGCAATGGTTTGTTTAGCTGCTGTGGTGATAAAGAGTAATGCCTCGTACAGATGAGCGGTTTTGCCTTTGGATTAAACAATGAAGGTTTCTCCGACGGAATTCTGACGGAATTCCGCTCAAGCGGTCTTTCCTATACAAGTCCGACCGTCTAGAACGCGGTGACGTACAACACGTACAACGGGACTGGAAAAAGGAAGTGCGATAGCCAGTAGCCAATAGCTTCCGTCTCGTACTTGCTTCAGAGCATGTGTAATTTTTGGTACATCGGAAACAGCATACAGACGAGCGGTTTTCCCGATAGGAATTGGTTCCGTCAGAAAAATTTAGAACATGTTCTCTTTCTAGGTCCGTAAATGTACATAAAAAGTCCAATGGGGCATACACACGATCGGAATATACAATGAAAAGCTCCCATCTTACTTTTTCTGTCGGAAATTCCACTCGTGTGTACAGGGCATAAGAGTTTAAAATGACGTGTTAGAGCCAGTGGTTTGTTATTTAGGAGCACTACTGCTGGGTCTGGTGGCAAGGAAGTATCAAACAGGGTTGAAAGGATCCCAACCACAGCAGACCAAAAGGTTCGGACTGGTAACGGTGCCCTTGGAAGGTCAGGGATTGCTTGTTGCGAGATGTTGCCATTAACTGCTCTTTGGTGAAGAAGTAATGCAATTTTATGACTATGTCCCTTGGGGGACCATCTTCTGGACGTGGAGCCAGGGATCTGTGGATCCTGTCCATCTCCAGATGCTCTATTGGAATTGAGGGGACAGGTTCCTGGAAGAGAGCTGTTATGGTAGTATGGAGGTCCACTACAATCTCAGGGATCCCTTGGACACAGAGGTTTGATCTCCTGGCCCTATTTTCAACATTTTCAAGACAAGTTTGAAGAGTTTTCTTCATTAAGGGCTTCCATCTCTTCCTCTTGGTTACTAGTGGTGACATCTAGCTTATCCACCCATTGTTCTAGTACAGAGGTATTTCGACCCACCTCACAGATCTAACGTGTGAGCTTATCTGTAATGACATCTGAGGTATTTTCAAGGCCTTGTTGCTCATCCGCTTAAACTTGTGCAGGTCAGACTTGGGTGTGTCACCCTGCAGGGCTATGGGGGGTCATCCCGAATTCGGAATCTGACTCCAGGATGGCTGCTGGGAGCCAGTGCAGCTTCGGTGTGTGAGGCGTGCGCAGCGTTTCAGGTCGGGAAGAGGGCAGCGCTGCCATCTTGGACGAGGCCCTCACCAGCACTTCCCTGATCAATTTGCTCTTCAGTTTAGACTTTGTGCAGCCATACACCATCGTGGGTTGCTCCTGTGTAGAGGATGAGCTAGGTCAGCAGGTTGAGACTCGCTGTAGAAGACTGTCGGGTACTGGTAGGCGTGGAGCTCTAAGCAAGCATGTCTTGCATGGATGGCTTTGTGCATGTGCCCTCCTTTTCTTTAACTCAGGAAACCAATAAGAAATATAATATGAGCCATGTAGCCAAAACTTTGGAATACAAATGTAAGGCTGTACATTCAGCTCAATCCCCCTTATTCTGCTCCTGCTCTCAAACCCTGGGTTTACAGGTTGACTACTAAGAGTGAGTGAATATATTTGCTTTGCCTATTAGAGGGTTTAATCCAAGAAGGGCTCTCAAATCTATATGGACTAGATTTCTTTCAACTTTTATCCATATTTTATCTGTCTTCTATGTGAACAAGTCTATTAAATGAAATATTAGCCCAAGCTAGAAGTAGCTTGTCATATTCAACTTGACTTGTTATATAATGTAGAAAATGTTTTTATCATTCATCCAAGTAGTTTCACAGCTCTTCTGAGCTAATGTGAACCCATGTAAAAAGTGATCAGCAGTTTGGCCTTGTATACTTCATCACTGGCTGTCAAAGGAGTATTCACAAGTGGACCCCTGAACTCTCTAGTAGTCTGTGTTAATTGTAAACCCCCAGAGCCTATTCTATATTTACAGTATATCTTTATCAGGACATTTACTAAAGTGCATTTACTAATATGTAAACAATATTAACATAAAAACTTGTAATGTTTGGGGTGAGGTTTTTCTGTTGATTCAGGCAGCTTACAAATTAAGGGAATACTCTTGAGTGGAGGCTCTTCTTTGTTGAGACCTATATAGCAGTGTGTAAGAGTGCCTCTGCCTCCAAAACTGGGATAAATATAAATTCACTTTGAATTCCTAAGATGGCCTTTGTTTATGACATACTGTACATAACCCTTTGAGTTCATTGTCTTTTTTTTTCTCAAGGGCTTTCAGACAGTCTCTAATTCTAACCACCAACAGATGACAAATAAGAGTTTGGTAATACTACATTGCCAGTGTGAGTCAGGTGAGGGAATCTATGATGGAGAACATGGACCACCTGATTATCCTAGTGCTTGATTTGTTAGGTGTATGATGTTGTCCAATACATTTCTCTTCTACATTTACTTTCACAATGGCTCAAGCTTTCATTCTTTCGTGGCTGTACTTAATTGAGTTTTTGTCATACCTGCTTGTTTGATATCCATAGGATTGATGGATATGTTAAAGAAGTTGTAAAGGCAGAAGGTTATTTATCTTAATGCATTTTGTGTGGAGCAGCCTCCCCAGCACCCCCTAATTACTTACCTGAGCCCCATCTCTGTCCAGCGTTGTCCACGAGGGTCTTAGCCGTCTGGGACTCTCCTCCTGTGAGACACCGCCGCAGCACCATTGGCTCTCATGGCTGTCAATCAAAGTCAGTTAGCCAATCAGGGGAGAGAGGGGGCCAGGTCAGGGCTTCGTGTCTGAATGGACACACAGAGCTGTGACTCGGCTTTGGTGCCCCCTTTGCAAGCCGCGTGCTGTAGGGGAACTCGACAGGAGGAAGAGGTCAGAAGCACCAAAGAGGGACCCCGAGAAGAGGAGGATATGAGCTGCTCTGTGCAAAACCACTGCACAGAGGAGGTAAGTATAACATGTTTGTTAAAAAAAAATGAGACCTTAGTATCACTTTAACTTTGCAAAGTGATTCCCCACTTTGCAAGGGAATGTTCACTTAGGTTAGTGAAAATCCCCTTGCAAAATGAGCATGCTCTACTCCTTTAGCAAATAACCCTCCTTGCCTAATTGTAAAAATGTCCAAAACAATTTACATTATAAATTCATTTTCAACATTACATGGAGCTGGATCTGCTCACCAAAGTGTGTTCAGATGCCTTTTAAATGTAAGTTAAAGTCTGGCTGCCCACTATGATAAATTTTTGAAGCAGAGAAGGCAGTCTAAAGGCAGTCTTTTTTTGGCATTGATAATTACATTCAAACAGGAAACTCTCAGAGAGCTGAAGAAAGGATTGATACCTAATATATGTATATGTGGAACTATACAAACTAGAACTGTAAACTCTGCCTCCCCCCCATTTCATGCTTTCAAATGGGGCCCCCTTCCCTGTCACAGGGAATGAACGTGCTTAGTGCTGACCAACAACCAATGTCTCAAGGGGCCATTACCTTTGTGTCAACAGAAGAACACTTTCAAGGTTTCAAGTTAAACTTTTTTACAGTTTCCATACCAAATGGAGGAGTCTGGTTCATTGTCAGGTAGGTCATAGCCTACCTGCTTCCAGGGATTTGTTGGCTCTATAGTAATTCTGAATGCTTACTTTCCATTTCATCAATCGTACTCACTTTTTGCAGTGGTCAATCAGAATTACCAATTTGTTGCCCTTCCCTTTGACCTTTCCACTACCCCTGGTTTTCACTAATTTGCTTGCCCCAGTTATGGTTCTACTCCGTGATCAGGGGACTTATGTTGTAGGGTACCTGGACAATCTTCTGTAGAAGAAGCAGCCCACCCTGCCCCTCTTATGCCCCGTACACACGGTCAGATTTTCCGACGGAAAATGTCCTATCGGACCATGTTGTCAGAAATTCCGACCGTGTGTGGGCTCCATCGGACTATTTCCGTCGGAATTTCCGACTGAAAAAGTTTGAGATCCTGCTCTCAAATTTTCCGACAACAAAGTCCTATCTGACTTTTTCCGATCGTGTGTAGCGAATTCCGATGGACAAAGTGCCACGCATGCTCAGATTACATTACAAGACCAAAGCTATTGGCTACTAGCCTCTACGTAGTCCCGTCGTACGCAACGAACGTCACCACGTTCAGAATGATCGGTTTTTCCGACAACTTTGTCCGACCGTGTGTATGCAACACCAGTGTCGGACAAAATCTGTTGGAAAAAAATTTGACGGATTTTGTGGTCGGAATTTCCGACCGTGTGTACGGGGCATAAGACATTATCCAACAGACAGCACAATCTCTGCAACACTTTGGTTAGATCCTTAATCTGAGGAAATCATTGCTGGACCCATCCCACAGATTTGTGTACCCAGGACTGATGTTAAACATGGCCTTACCCAGAGTCTTCCTGTCATTGGAAACATTTCAGTCCCTCCATTTTCATGTGCAAAGCCCTTAATTTATGCCTGTTTGTCCTGTTTGTATAATGGTTGCCCTTGAGATGGTGCCATATGCCCAGTTTCACTCCAGACAGTTGCCATTCAACATTCATTCTGCCAGATTAGAACTAAAAATGTGGTCCTTGGATTATCCCATGTATCTGTCCCCCAAGGCCAGTATCTCCCTAGTGTGGTGGATTTCCAACTCAGCACTTGAGTCAGGAAAAACCTTTCCTCTAAGTAAATGGAAGATCCTCACAATGGATGCCAGCCTGTGAGCATGGGGATCAGTGCTGGAGGCCCTCTTAGTGAAAAGGATTTGGTTGTCAGAAAAAAACATATCTTCCCATCAAATTTCTAGAGCTCAGACTGATTCAAATTTTGAACAATGGACTTCTTTCTTGCACGAACACCTGATAAGAATTGGACAATGCATAGTTATGAAAATGGAATATGGCTGGAAAGTCCGCAAAATGCAAGGCACCTCATCCCAAATATTAGTTATAAAAAAAGGGGTATGGGAATTGAAATTATACTCTGCAGAGCTTAGTGAAGAGAGCTCTGAGAGCTGATTGGAGGGAAGGAACACACCCACCTCCACACAGCACACAAGAACAGAGCTGAAGCTGTCAATCAGCTGAAGTCCCTGTTACCTTTTTTCTGTTGGTGACAGGATAACTTGTCAGAAGTCATTCATGCTGACAGCAAAGGAAAGAGGCAGCAGTCAGACACTTAGTACTCTTAATTGAGACAAGTACACATTATAGAAGTATATGCTTTGTTCGTATTTCATATCTGAGATTTTCAACTACTTTAAAGGGTTTGGGGTTGATTTATAAAAGCAAATAGACTGTTCATGTTGGAAGGGAATTTGCAATTTGCAAGGAAAACGCTGTTTGTTTTCACTTGCAAAGTTAAAATGCAGTTTTTCCTTTAGTAAATCAACCCCACTGTGTTCTGTGATGAACAACTAGAAAAATAGGGTTTTTACTTCAGAGCAGGAACGAAAGACATTGTCCTAGTTAAGGTGAGACAAAGATAACGTTTTCAAGGGTAAAGAAGATATAGGCCTCAACAATACCTTGTCCTTTTGTAACACTAAATAAAGCTCCTTACAGAATAATTCAGACACTCTCCAGGCAGAGATGATGGCAACTAGAAAAGTCACCTTGCAAATAAGGTCAAATAAAGAAATATCCTCAATAGGTTTAAAAGGTGGTTTCCTGAAGAACCAAGAGGGCCATATTATGGTCCCAATGGAACACATGAGAACATGCAGGGAGAGAAATGTGTGCCATGCCCTAAACAAAGAACTTAAAGTGGTTCTGAAGGCTGAAGTTTTTTTACCTTAAGGTGTTCTCTGCATTAAGGTAAAAACCTTCTGAGTGGATATTTCTGTGGAGTCCCCCCCACCCCTTCTACTTACCTGAGCCTGGTCTTGATCCAGTGATGTGTGCACCAAGCAAAATAGGTCTTCCAGGTGCAATAGTACACTTTGAGAGAAGTCTACCTCCTAGCCTTTAAATCGGTTGTAACCCGCGTTTGGATCCTGAAAGGTAATGTCATAATGTACTAGTATGCATCGCAGCATACTAGCACATTATGTTAAACTAACCTTAAAATTAAGCATTTCTGCACCGAGATGTCAGAGCTGAAGGTGCACCCATCTTCACCTGTCTTGCTTCCGGGTTTGCGGACCCCAGCTCTGTGACTGGCTAGACCTGCAATGAAGTCACTTCCGCACATGCTTGCAGGAGCTGCCGTTTATGGCACAGGGCATTGAAGGATCGGCAAGGGTGGCTGTTCCTTTAGAGCACATGCACCAGTGATGTCACTGGCTGCATGTACAGTAAATATCTCCTAAACGGTGCACATTTAGGAGACATTTACAATACCTGTAGGTAAGTCTTATTATAGGCTTACCTATAGGTAAAAGCCAGAGATCAATGTTTTCTTCCACTTTAAGATCATAGGACCAAGTTTGAAAGGCCCATAATGTTGCTGGCTGCCAGAGAATCTATTGATGCTGGCTGTGGTGCGATCTGTTGTTGCTGCTGGGAGTCTATTGTTGCTGGGGTTTTTTTTTGTGGTGGGGTGTTCTATAGTTGCTGGCAGGGGCTCTGTTGTTGCTGGCTGCAGGGGATCTATTTTACTGCTTTTCTTGTTATAATTACCAAATTTCTTATGGATTACTTAGCACTACAAATGGATAATTGGAGGGCAGTACTGGGAGGTGGGTAGGGGATGGAATCAAGGAACGGTGCACGGAGGTGGGTAGGGGTGGAGAAAAGGGTTGGCTCAGAAAGGGGAAGTTCCTGCACAAATTCTCTGAGAAAAAAAGCCCTGGTTAAAGGTAGCGACACCTCATGTGCTCTCCCTCTCACCAATGATACATAAAGACACTAACCAGAGCAAATAGACTCTGTACAGAAAAGAGTCAAATGCGTTTGTATGTAAAGTTGGTCTCCTACTCAGGATTTAGAATACCCAACTGAATCCCACTGCAACCTCATGTGTATGACATCCATGAGCAAACACAGTGGAAACACATATGGAACAAAAAGGGCAGGAAAGCCACATAGTGTGACATTGCATTACAATACTTTTATCAAAATAAACAACTAGGTACCCCGACTTATGAACGCCCGACCTACAAACATCCCCTACCTACGAACCGGGCGCTGCGGGGACCCTCCGCCATTTTCCGCCGTCCTTCGGCCGTTCTGCGCATGCGTGGCCAGACGGAGCCTCGGAAATGTCCGTAATTTGCCGCGCATTCGCAGAGGGGCATTCGATGGAACATCAGAAATGTCCGTAATTGTCCGTAATTGTCGGTCTGCGCATGCACGGCCGACTTACGAACATTTCCGAGTTAAGAACAAGCGGGCAGTCCCTAACGAGTTTGTAACTCAGGGACCCCCTGTACTCACAAAAGGATACAGTACAAGAACACTCATAAATAATTGTAATAATTGTATTATGTGAAATACCTGGTGTTCCTGTCAGTCCCTCTGCTTTCCTGTTAAAAGCTGACCACACTAGGCAAAATAATACAGTGCGGTCTGTTTTCTAGCTGTGCTGGGAACTCGGCCTGTACTCCTTTAATGATCAGGTACCAGCCTTGCTAATATGTATGCAGATCTGTGTGTTTTGCTCACTTGTGGTCCACTTAGCATGCACATGCAAATACTTGGCTTGGTCAACAATATCATTGTATTGCTACAACCAGCTGAACTAAAACAACCACTTGACAATCATGCACTGTAGCTTTACTGCTACAATTTGGGCCAGCTGTGAAGAATCACCTATATACAGTATACTTGATTCTTCTCTGCCAGGTAGGGGGCACTCTGCCAGCATGCAGCTTGTGCTGTGATTAGTCACAAGCCAATCAACAGGTGCTGGCCAATGAATGACCGTGGAACCCATCGATCATCAGCCAGAGCCACAGAAGGGAGCTCTGCATATGTAAACAAGGCAGATCTGCACTCTGACAGGTGAGAACGGATTCATTTTGTGTCCCTCCAAAGCAGGGGATAAAAGCCATCACTTATTTGAGTAAAAGCAGCACACACAGTACAGTAAACACTGTCTAGGCACACATTTAACCCTTTGATCGCCCCTGATGTTTAACTCCTTCCCAGCCAGTGTCATTAGTACAGTGACTGTGCATATTTTTACCACTAATTACTGTATTAGTGTCACTGGTTCCCACAAAGTGTCAAAAGTGTCAGTTAGTGTCAGATTTTCTGCTGCAATTTTACAGTCCTGCTATACGTCGCTGATTACCACTATTACTAGTATAAAAATAAAAAAATGAATAAAAATTACAGTATATACAGTATATACCATCGTTTGTAGATGCTATAACATTTGTGCAAATCAATCAATATACCCTTATTGGTATTTTTTACCAAAAATATGTAGCAGAATACATATTGGCCTGAATTTATGAAGAAATTTGATTTTTTTAAATGTTTTTATTGGATATGTTTTATAGCAGAAAGTAAAAAATATTTCTTTTTTTCACAAATAAAAACAAACAGTAGTGATCAAATACCAAAAGAAAGCTCTGTTTGCAGAAAAAAAAAAAAAAACATAAATGTAATTTATGTTCATTATTGCATGACCATACAATTGTCAGTGAAAGTAAGCCCCCGTACACATGGTCGGACATTCCGATCACCAAATCCGTTGGATATTTTCGGAAGGATTTTGTCCAAAACTGGTGTTGCCCACACACGGTCGGACAAAGTTGTTGGAAATGTGAGGTATCACCGTGATCTTTAGAGCGAGAGCAATAATTATATCCTTAGACCTACTTTGTATCTCAAAACATGCAACCTGTAGAATTTTTTAAACGTTGCATATGGAAATTTTAAGGGAAAAGGTTTGTTGCCATTCCACGAGCGGGCGCAATTTTGAACAAACTTTCATTGCTTGTCTAAAATAAATATAAACCATTGCACTGCTTTACATAGGATGGCTGTGGGCATGCTGCGCAGTGTTTGGCACAAGAAAAGTTAGTCCTATATGTGTTACAGATCACTAATTGAATAGCATTGCTGTGCAAGCCTCAAAAACATCAGCCAAAGTATACTATTCAAAAGGATGCATGAGCATGGTCACCATTCCATCTTGCTTTTTATCAAGCCTCTTGGATTCAGGCCTGTTATTTATGTTTTTCGAATTGATTGGTTGGAAATTTCTTTCCCAATGTTCATATTTTTCTGCAGAATTCCCTTCTGTCTTATAGCTTTGGGGTGTTATTGGGTGTCAAAGACTCATTCAAGACTATAAAAATCAAAAATTTGATTGAGCATTACTTATGTGATTGCTCTCTTTAGCAGTTTTCATCTATCCAAGAACTAAAAGAACCCTTTTCAGATTATGTTAAAGAATATTTCCACATATGAAGCCAAATTGGGATAACACCTACTTTATTTTTGTTATATGTTCCTGTTAAAATAGCTAACAAAAATGCTAGTTACTTCTTTTAATGCTGTTAACTTGCTTAAAAATGAAATTCTACCAAGCTCTGCAATATTTAGGAGGGACTGTGGAGTAATATCTAACATAATAATCCCTGTCTGTACTGTTAGACTGTCCAAAAATGCTTGCAATCTGCCATGGGGGCTGTCTAAGAAACATCTAAATGGTGGGAAATACTTTTAAAACATTTTTATGTATGCTGTGTGAATGAAAACACATCACAAACATATAGGGGTGGTTCTCAAATTGGACTGCAAAAGTGGAAACACACTTTAACCACTTGCCAACCGCCATATAGCAATATGACGTTGTCAAAGTGGTTGAGATATCCTGGCATATGACGTCGCCAGGATATCAATCCACTGCGCGTCCCTGGGGGTGCACATCGCGGCTATCGTTGTTGAGGTGTGTCAATCTGGCACACCGCAACTCCAATCTAGGTAAAGAGTCTCTGACAGACCCCCAAGATTGCCCACACTGGACCACCAGTGATGCCACCAGGACCACCAGGGATGCCCACCACTAGTCACCACCAGGTATGCCACCCTAGACCACCAGGGCTGCCAATCAGTGCCCACAATGGATGCCAATCAGTGCCCACAATGGGCATCACTGATTGGCAGGCATTATTGTTTGGCACTGATTGGCATCCATCAGTACAATCCATTAGTGTACATCAGTGCCCATCCATGCCCATCCGTGCCACCTATCAGTGCCCATCCGTGCCACCTATCAGTGCCCATCCATGCTGCCTATCAGTTCCCATCAGTGCCGCCTTTCAGTGCCCATCAGTGCCACATATGTGTACCCATCAATGCTGCATATCAGTGCCGCCTATCAGTGCCCCATCAGTGCTGCATATTAGTGCCCATCATCAGTGCCACCTCATCAGTGCCACCTCATTGGTGCCCATCAGTGCCACCTTATCAGTGCCCATCAGTACAGCCCCATCAGTGCCCATCAGTGAAGGAAAAAACTTACTTATTTACAAAGTTTTGTAACAGAAACAAAAAAAAACATTTTTTTTCAAAATTTTCGGTCTTTTTTTAAATTTGTTTAGCAGAAAATAAAAATCACAGAGGTGATCAAATATCACCAAAAGAAAGCTCTATTTGTGGAAACAAAATAATAAAAATGTAGTTTGGGTACAGTGTAGCATGACCGTGCGATTGTCATTAAAGGTGCGACAGCGCTGAAAGCTCAAAATTGGTCTGGGCAGGAAGGTGTATAAGTGCCTGGTATTGAAGTGGTTAAGAAGCAAAATATAATGCCAGTTGCATCATTAAGAAAAGTTGCTTTTTTCATAGATTATTGACCAACCCCTTTTTTCCATTCTGCAGGTTTTATTTTTGATTATGTAATTCATTTTATTTATTAGAAATAGAATATTGGAGGTGGTACTGCATTAACTTTAAGGAGATTAGGTTGCATTTTACATGGACCAGCACCTTTTCTTGATTTTGAATCAAGAAAAGGGTGGCTATTCCTTTAGAGCACATGCACCAGTGATGTCACTGGCTGCATGTACAGTAAATATCTCCTAAACGGTGCACATTTAGGAGACATTTACAATACCTGTAGGTAAGCCTTATTATAGGCTTACCTATAGGTGAAAGCCAGAGATCGAAGTTTACTTCCACTTTAAGATCATAGGACCAAGTTTGAAAAGCCCATATTGTTGCTGGCTGCCAGAGAATCTATTGATGCTGGCTGTGGGGCGATCTGTTGTTGCTGCTGGGAGTCTATTGTTGCTGTTTTTTTTTTTTTTGTGGTGGGGTGTTCTATAGTTGCTGGTGGGGGCTCTGTTGTTGCTGGCGGGGGCTCTATTATTACTGGCTGCAGGGGATCTATTTTACTGCTTTTCTTGTTATAATTACCAAATTTCTTATGGATTACTTAGCACTACAAATGGATAATTGGGTCTGTATTGTCTAAAAGGGCAGTACTGGGAAGTGGGTAGGGGATGGAACCAAGGAACGGTGCTCGGAGGTGGGTAGGGGTGGAGAAAAGGGTTGGCTCAGAAAGGGGAAGTTCCTGCACAAATTCTCTGAGAAAAAAAAAGCCCTGGTTAAAGGTATCGACACCTCATGTGCTCTCCCTCTCACCAATGATACATAAAGACACTTACCAGAGCAAATGGACTCTGTACAGAAAAGAGTCAAATGCGTTTGTATGTAAAGTTGGTCTCCTACTCAGGATTTAGAATACCCAACTGGATCCCACTGCAACCTCATGTGTATGACATCCATGAGCAAACACAGTGGAAACACATATGGAAGAAAAAGGGCAGGAAAGCCACATAGTGTGACATTGCGTTACAATACTTTCATTAAAATAAACAACTAGGTACTCACAAAAGGATACGATACAAGAACACTCATAAATAATTGTAATAATTGTATTGTATTATGTGAAATACCTGGTGTTCCTGTCAGTCCCTCTGCTTCCCTATTAAAAGCTGACCACACTAGGCACAATAATACAGTGCGGTCTGTTTTCTAGCTGTGCTGGGAACTCGACCTGTTCTCCTCCAATGATCAGGTGCCAGCCTTGCTAATATGTATGCAGATTTGTGTGTTTCGCTCACTTGTGGTCCACTTAGCATGCACATGCAAATACTTGGCTTGGTCAACAATATCATTGTATTGCTACATCAAGCTGAACTAAAACAACCACTTGACAACCACGCACTGTAGCTTTACTGCTACAATTTGGGCCGGCTGTGAAGAATCACCTATATACAGTTTACTTGATTCTTCTCTGCCAGGTAGGGGGCACTCTGCCAGCACGCAGCTTGTGCTGTGATTAGCCACAAGCCAATCAACAGGTGCTGGCCAATGGATGACCGCGGAACCCATCGATCATCAGCCAGAGCCACAGTGCCACCTCATCAGTGCCACCTCATTGGTGCCCATCAGTGCCACCTTATCAGTGCCCATCAGTACAGCCCCATCAGTGCCCATCAGTGAAGGAAAAACTTACTTATTTACAAAGTTTTGTAACAGAAACCAAAAAAAAACATATTTTTTCAAGATTTTCTGTCTTTTTTTAAATTTGTTTAGCAGAAAATAAAAATCACAGAGGTGATCAAATATCACCAAAAGAAAGCTCTATTTGTGGGAACAAAATAATAAAAATGTAGTTTGGGTACAGTGTAGCATGACCGTGCGATTGTCATTAAAGGTGCGACAGCGCTGAAAGCTCAAAATTGGTCTGGGCAGGAAGGTGTATAAGTGCCTGGTATTGAAGTGGTTAAGAAGCAAAATATAATGCCAGTTGCATCATTAAGAAAAGTTGCTTTTTTCATAGATTATTGACCAACCCTTTTTTTCCATTCTGCAGGTTTTATTTTTGATTATGTAATTCATTTTATTTATTAGAAATAGAATATTGGAGGTGGTACTGCATTAACTTTAAGGAGATTAGGTAGCATTTTACATGGACCAGCACCTTTTCTTGAATTTGAATCATTGTCCCTTTAGGCATGGTTTGTTCTTTGGTATTCTTAAAGTAGTTTCAGGTTGTAAAGCAAGCTACTATTGATCTTCTTCAGGAATTGATGAAATGAGAGTTTGACTTGGACGCTGCAGCCATCTTTTTGTGCTGTGCTGTTCTGGTTGACCTTGTTTGTCTTTAAGGATGGAATTACTTCAACACATTTAGAGATTCTGTATAATTGTTTTTAACAGCTTTGGCTTCTTTTTCTGCTTGGCCAGGATCTTTGCCCACTGAAGTTTTTTTGGTCTACATTTGAATTTACATTTAGCAGCCTTACTTTGTATTTGAACACAAAAGTGGAACAAAGTTCATTAACATAGTATAGCAAATCCTGTTTTCCTGACAGCTCCAGGTCAGACCATCTCTGGGTATGCCCCGCCCACTCCCCATGCTATCAGGACCTATCTCATAAATTTGACCCTACTGCCCAGGATGACATTAATTGCCTTTCCTCTGTGCTGTCAGGATCTGGTGCAGTCTCCTACCTCATTGGATTAAATATCCAGCTGTCTATCTGGTGTTGGGTCCTCCTAGACCCACCGGTGCCTGCTAAATGCTTTAGCTGAGAGGGGTTGCCACTGCTGGTTTTCAGGGTGGTGCAAGTGGACCAAATGTCTGCATGCTGAGGTGGCATTGTCTCTCCTTTCTCTCTCCCCTGTCAGTGGCTCCGGGGCAGCAGAAGTTAGGCTGGCCATACGCAGTTCAAATCTCAGCTGGTTCAGCAGAAACCAGTAGAGATTTTAATGGGCAGGCTGAATGTACCAATTTGATCGATATATCAATTTGGGTACAACCAGCTTGCTGGATCCTGTTGCAGTTATCGCTAGCAGCTGCTATAGCCTCTAACAATAATCACTGACTTCTCCTGGCAGGGACGGGTTCCCCTGCCTCCTGTCGGGAGAAGACATTTGCTGATTCCTCTGTCAACATGAGCTGTTGATGATTGCAGGAAAGAAATTTGTGTATGGCCTGCCTAACTCTATCTCCTGCAATCTCCCTGCACCTTCTGGTGGCTGCCAAGCTCTGCAATTCAGGAGATTGAGGTGAGGCTGACTGCTTGCTGTGAGCCACTATGGTCTGTATGCATCATGGAGGTAATTGACTCTATTATGCTTCCTTCCCATCCTGTGCCTGTTTCCCCGCTCCTAATACAATGCCAACCCCTAAAGACCAGCAAATGCCAAGAAGGTAGGAAGCTTACCCACCGCTCTGCTGGATTGCAATGTATGCTGTTGCTGATGCTTTTTAACCCTTCCCTTGCCAGTTCATCACATTCAAGATGACACTTGTCCCCTTGTTTAGAAAGAGGATGTTCAAGAGATGATCAGCACTTTAGACTCAGAGACAGCTGTTACTGTAAGAGATCTAGGGATCAACACTCTTGCTCTAGATCCAGGTCCAGAAACCATAACTCCCCTCCAAGAACCCAATGTTTCTCCCATCATTCTCAGCCTAAGCCACAGATGTGTTGGGAATGCCCTAATGTAGCACTCCCAGGAAACACAGCCTGCAAAGCCTGCTTCAAGGAGGCTACCAGGGACAGGGATACCGAAAATAGGAAAATGTTTTCCCCCATGAATCAAGCTTTCCAGGATACGCTAAATTAATTTTCTGAACAACTGCAACCTCCACGTCAACAAGCTTCTTCTACGTTACATGTGCCTACACCTCAGTTAAACTCTGGGAGAAAGGAGCCTCAGGCAATAGCCAAGTCTACATCTGATGATTCTTCCAAGGAGGAAGAAGATGGAGGCTTCAGAGGGTTCAATTTCAACCTGATACAGCCCTTCTTGAAGGAGGTTAGAGAGACTTTGAAGTGGGAGGACCCAGTGGAGGAACTGCAGAAGAAGCAGAAGTGCTACTTGAAGAACATGAGGAAAATAAAGATATTATTAAAGATGAGTGGAAGCAGGCGAACAAAAAATTCTCTCTCAGGAACTGATTTGCCAAATTGTACCCCTTTAGGAAGGAGAACATCAAGCATCTGGATAACTTACCTGTGGATGATGAAGCACTGATGAGCTTGGCCGGGCATGTAACATTGCCATTGGATGCAGTTTCACTTAAAGATGTCCTTGACAGGAGGGTGGATTTAGACCTTAAAAAGGTCTATATGGCTGCAGGAGGGGCATGTAAGCCATAAGTAGCCTTATCAGAGATTACCAAGGCCACAGAGATCTGGATTGATAAATCAGAGGCAGCTATTTCTAGTGATCTTGGTAAAGCCAGGATTGTTTGCTCATTTAACAACCGGAAGCTGATGGCTGGGTTAATGGCGGAGTCAACATAGTTAAATCTCTTGCACAGGTGATGCTAAACACAGTCACAGTCACAGGCAAGGCCTAGAGTTCAAACCTTGGGTGATGGGTGAATCATCGTACAAATAAGGTTGGTACAAGATCCCCTTTAAAAGCCAATCTCTATTTGGAGACAAGCCTTTTGCAACAACTGGTGACCTGGTAGGCTGTCTAGAGCTAGAGGGAAGGAATCAAGAGTCTACAGACCAGGGAAAGAGTTTTGCAGGCCTTGGAAAGCTTCCTCATGGAAAAAGTAAAACATGGTCAGCCTCTTCTGCAAGTCAAGAATCCCAGAAGCCATTTTGTCCCCATCCATACTTGCCCAGTGGGAGCCAAGCTGTGTGGTTTTGGACAAGTGTGGGCGGAAAGCATTCAAGATCACTGGGTGCTAAACACCATAAGGATTGTTCACCTCTGGGAATTTCTTAAAAATTCAAGATCAGAATTTGTTACAAACTGCTCTTCCCTACAACTGAAAGAGGGAAGTTCTGTTTCAATATATAGACACCTTGTTGTAACAGAATGCGATAGAGGAAATCTCACAGGGGGAGTACTTCTTAGGAGTCTATTCACCACTATTCTTAGTGCTGTAAAAGTCTGGAGGCTGGACACCAGTACTAGAGCTCGAGGGGCTAAATAGAAGACAGCTTGCAACAGGTTAGAGCTAAAGGTAGTGTATCAAGCCCTACTGGTCTTTGCCCCTATGATCCGTGGTGGTTCAGTTCTTCTCAGAATGGACAATGTTACATATGTACAGTAGCCTATGTCAAGAAGCAGGGGGGACACGCAAAGCAAAAGTTATGGGAGGTCCCGTCAATAATGGACTGGGTACAGTAGAATCTGCTTCTTCTTTCAGCAGTATATTTACCTGGACATATTAACATCCTGGCAGACTATCTGTCCAGAGCCTCAGTTGAGGTGGTCTCTTCTTGAGGTGGTCTCTTCTTCTCTTCCTGGCCTTTCTAAACAGATAGTTGTGGGAGAAGGTCACAGTGCCAGCAGTAGTTCTGGATTGGCCCAAACGTCCTTGATACCAATTTCTCCTGCACTTGAATTTGAGGGCACCCCATCCATTGCCTATGAGGACAGACTTCCTATCTCAGGGCCCAGTTCTCCATCCAGCACCAGAATAGCTCAGATTGATGGCCTGGATATTTAAAGGTGGAGATTCGCAAGTCTAGGATGTCACTCTAAGGTTGTGTAAATCCTTACAAAGCAATGTAAAAGCATATGTCTATAGCTCTAGCTAAAGTTCCAAGGAAGGATTTTGCTCGGAAGAGCCAAGAGTTTATGTCCTTTGATTCCTTAAAAAAGGTCTTGATATGTACTTTGTTTATTTCCCTTGTGTTTGTATTCTATTGCGAGTCTAGCTTTTTCTCTTTAAAGTGTGGTGCCCCTTAAAAATGTTTTTTTTAAAAGTCAGCAGGTACAAATACTGCAGCTGCTGACTTTTAATAATTGGACACTTACCTGTCCCAGGGTCCAGCGATGCGGGGGAACAAAGCCCCCCCTCATTCCCTGCTCAGCTCGCGGCGCCAGAATTCTTACTGTGGGCACCCGGCTGTGGCTTCACAGCTGGGCACCCACTGCGCATGCGCAAGTGGCGCTGCGCGCCATGATACGACACTTAGTCATCTGGGACACGTGACAGGTCCCAGATAACTGTGCGGCACAGAGGGGAAGTGATGTCAGTGCCCGGGCACGGAAAGCGGCAGACTACGAGGGACCCCCTAGCAACAGGCATTTAGAGGTGAGTAAAAAAAATTATTTTTTCCAATTATTATTTTTTTTTTTTAAAGCAATTTTATTTTTTTGGTGGAAACACCACTTTAAAGGAGAAGTCCAGCCTGAGCTCGTTCGGCTGGGCTTCTCCTATGGGTCACGGAAGTGCAATTTGTTTTGCACTCCTGTGACCCATTGTCAGCAGAGAGCAGTCTGAAGTCCGCTCTCTGCTGAAGTCACACAGATCAGTCCAGGCACCGCGTCTCCCCGACTCTGGGAGTCTGGATCCACTAGGTGCCTGGACAGATGGCTCTCTCAGCAAGCCACTGAGACGGCCGCTCTCCAACCCCTCCACAGCTCAGCGCTCCAGTGAGCATGCAGGAGCAGAGCAGGGGAGCTGCTGATTGACAGGCAGCAGCTCTCTGGTCAGGGAGCCGAGAGAACCGAGCCATCAGCGGTGTTCGATGGCTCGATTCTCAGTGCAGAGACACCAGGGGACAGATGCAGCATCGGACCAATGCTGCATCCACCTAGGTAAGTATAAAGGGGGGGAAAAAAAAACATACTTCTCCTTTAATAGTTGCCCATGTTCTCTTTTTTAGTTTATTCCAAGTTTATACCATGCCTTTTCAAATATTGACGGTTTCTCTTGTATTTTTTTTCCAGTCCAATCTTTAGATACCTCTAAACAGGTTTCTGCAAAAATGTGACATTTTAGCATGTTGCTCATGTTGCATACTGTGAAATTAGCCACTGTGCTTTTAAAAATTGTACTCTGTAATCTGATATTTTAATTACTATAAGTGCAAATTACTATAAGGCACATAATTCCCAATTTTCAAATTTGAGACAATTATTTCCAATCTAGCTCAAAAGAATTTCAAGCTTTTCTGAAGAATTTGGAGTTCTGCCACATGACATCTAGCTCCTATTATATTCAGTCCAATGGGTTGGCAGAGAAATGGTTACAGACAATTTATTTAATATTCAGAAAAAAAGCAAGGTATAGACCCCTATTTTTTTACTGCTGGACTGGCAAAATGCTCTGGATATTGCTCTGAAGTTTATGGAGCATCCATTTGTACAAGAACTGTATCTAAGAACAAAACTGAAAATACTTCTGTATTTTTTTTTCCAAGATGGCTATGATGTCTGTACAACAGAGAATAGATAAACACAAAAACAAAAACATTTATTTTGTCACAGTAATATGGCTGTACGTATTTAGCAAAAATGTGAGATTTCAGTGTGACAGTAAATAAAATCCAGGCATGGTATTACAATGGGCAAACATCTGATCAATATTTGTGGAACAGAAGGGACATGATTGAAAAATAAAGGTAGATCATTTGTTCATTATATCAAAGCTGAAATATACAGATAAACAATTCAGGGGAATGAAAAGGACAACTTCTTTATAGAAAGCAAAGACTCTGTCAATGTAATGCCTGAGATAAAAACAGCAGTCCAGGTATGTGCATGAGTGGTGGGATTTTAAGTACAAAATTAATTACATACAGTAGTTACATAGTTACATAGTAGGTAAGGTTGAATAAAGACAACCGTCCATCCAGTTTAACCTGTGTAGGTGTATGTGTGTCAGTGTCGATAATCATTTCCCATATCCCTGTATGATGTGTTTTTTAAGAGAGTCTTTTAAAAATATCAATATTCCCCACTGACAACACCAAATGTGGAAGAAAGTTCTACATCCTTATCACCCTGACAGTGAAAAACCCCCTATGCAGCTTAACCACTTCCCACCCGGCCTATAGCAAAATGGCGGCTGGGCTGTGGTTCAGTTATCCTGACTGGGCGTCATATGATGTCCAACAGGATAAGCAGCGATTGCGCACCCTAAGGGGGACAAATTGCGGCGATCAGTGGTGCGGTGTGTCAGTCTGACACACCGCAACACTGATATTGGTAAAGAGCTGATGGAGGCTCTTTATCACGTGATCAGCCATGTCCAATCATGGTTGATCACGATGTAAACAGGAAGAGCCATTTATCGGCTTTTGCTCACTTGCGTCTGACAGACACGAGTAGAGGAGAGCTGATCGGTGACTCTCCTGACAGGGGGGGTCTGCGCTGATTGTTTATCAGTGCTGCCCCCTGCGGATGCCTGTCCAGGACCACCAGGTATGCCACCCTAGACCACCAGAAATATTCCAATCAGTGCCCAGGCAGCTGACAATCAGTGACAAATAAAAATTCCTGCCAGTGCCACCAGTGATGCATATCAGTGCAATCTATCAGTGCCAGCCATCAGTGCCCATCAGCGCTCATCAGTGCCACCTATCAGTGCCCAGAGGTGCCGCCTATCAGTGCCCAGCAGTGCCGCCTATGAGTGCCACCCATAAGTACCCATCAGTGCAGCCTTTCAGTGCCCATCAGTGTCGCCTATCAGTGTCCATCAATGTACACCAGTGCCACCTATGAGTGCCCATCAGTGCCGCCTATCAATGCCCAGAAGTGCTGCATATCAGTGCCACCCATCAGTGCTGCCTATCGGTGCCCATCAGTACCGCCTATCAATGCCCATCGTCAGTGCCACCTCATAGGTGTCATCTCATTAGTGCTGCCTTATCAGTGCCTGTCAGTGCAACTTATCAGTGCCCATCAGTGAAGGAGAAAACTTACTTTTTTACAAAAAATTATAACAGAAACAAAGAAAAACATTTTCTTTTCAAAATTTTCGGAAATTTTTTTAGTTTGTTTAGCAAAAATAAAAACCACAGAGGTGATCAAATACCACAAAAAGAAAGCTCTATTTGTGGGAACAACATGATAAAAATTTTGTTTGGGTACAGTGTAGCCTGACCGAGCAATTGTCATTTAAAAAGTGACAGCGCTGAAAGCTGAAAATTGGCTTGGGCAGGAAGGGGGGGGGGGGGGGAGTGTCTGGTATTGAAGTGGTTAAGGTATAACCGCTTCTCCTCCAATCTCATTGAGTGGCCCTGTGTCCTCTTACACTCCCTGAGACTGAATATTCTTTTTAACTACACTGGGATCACCATTGAGGTATTTGTGAATCGCTATCATGTCCTCCTTAAGGGTCTTTTCTCCAACGAAAATAAATGTAGTGCTTGTAGCCATTCCTCGTAGTTGAGGTCCTCCAGTCTCCTTATTAAGTCTCAGGGTTTTATGCCTTAATGCATTCTATGCATTACGGTGAAAAACCTTTTGTGGTGCAGCTGCCCCCCAGAGCCCCCTTTCTACTTACCTAAACCCGATCTTTCCAGTGACGAGAACGAGCACAGCAGCTCCAGCCACTGTCTTGGGTCCTCATTGGATAGATTGATAGCAGAGGGAGCCATTGGCTCCTGCTGTTGTCAATCAAATCCAGTGACATGGGAGCCAGGGGGTAAGGCCGAGTCCTGCTGTCTGTGTCAATAGATGCAACACCAGGACAGAAGCGCCTCAGGGAGACCCCAGAAGAGGAGGATCTGTGTCGCTCTATGCAAAACCCTTGCACAGAGCAGGTAAGCATAACATGTTTGTTAAAGACCCCAAACCTTTACTATCACTTTGATTTTGTTGCATTTCTCTGGACTCTCTCAAGCTCTAGCATATCCTTTCTGAGGACTGGTGACCAGAACTGGACAGAATACTCCAGATGCGGCCTAACCAGAGTTTTATAAAGTGGCAAGATTATAGTTTTATCTCCTTTTTTATGCATGCTAATATTCTAATATTCTGCCAGTTTTTTTTAACTGCAGCTTGACATTGCATGCTATTGCTCACTCTGTCTTCTACTAGGACCCCCAGATCTTCCTCCTCCTTGATTCTCTCAAAGGTTCTCCCCCAAGTGCGTAGTTTGCATTTATGTTTTTAACCACATTAAACCTCATTTACCATATAGTTGCCCACCCCATTATTTTATTCAGGTCTTTCTTTAAAAGTTCTATATCCTAATGTGAAGTTATTGCCCTGCTTATTTTGGTGTTGTCCGCAAAAACTGAGATTGAGCTATTTATCCCATCCTCTATATTTCTTATGAATAAATTAAACAGAATTGGTCCCGAAACAGAGCCTTAGGGTACCCACTTACCACTCTAGACCAGTCTGAGTACATGTTTTTTATCCCCACCCTGTAACCAGTTTTCTATCCAAAAACAATTTTGATGCCATTTCTAACTGTGATTGGAGGTCCAGCTCCTCCATCAGGTTGGGGGGCCTAAAACATACCCCCGCTATTAATTTCCCACTTACTTCTTCTCTTTGAAGTTCCACCCACACGGATTCCACCTTCCTCCTTGTCCCATTTACAATGTCACTCTCTACCACCCTTAAATCACTTTTGATCTATACACACACCCCTCCCCCTCTTCTACCTTCCCTGTCCTTTCAATAAAAGGAATACCCTTGGATATTTGCCAGCCAGTCATGTGAGCTGTCAAACCAAGTCTCTGTTATTCCCACAAAGTCTAATGCCCAGTACACACGGTCGGAAATTCCGACCACAAAATCCGTCAGATTTTTTCCGATAGATTTTGTCCGACACTGGTGTTGCATACACACAGTCGGACAAAGTTGTCGGAAAATACGATCATTCTGAACGTGGTGACGTTCGATGCGTACGACGGAACTACGTAATGGCTATTAGCCAATAGCTTTGGTCTCATATTTGATCTGAGCATGCGTGGCACTTTGTCCCGCGGAATTCTCGACACACGATCGGAAAAAGTCAGATCGGACTTTGTTGTCGGAAAATTTGAGAGCAGGATCTCAACATTTTTCCATCTGAAATTCCGACAGAAAAAGTCAGATGGAGCCCACACACTGGCGGATTTTTCCAACAACATGGTCCGATCGGACATTTTCCGTTGGAATTTCCGACCGTGTGTACGGGGCATAAGTCCTCCTCATGTAATAGTAGCTCCAGTTCCTCCATTTTGTTGCTAGGCTCCTGGCTTTTGTGGATACGCCTCTCAGTATTCTATGGGTACATATTTTTTTATCCTTATGTTTTCTCAGGCTTCAGTTTTGATTTGTCAACTCATTCACCCCGGGATTAGATGTTATGGCTATATTATCACCACTGACTCCACTATTACCCTGTCCAGTGCTGACTGCTGGCTATCCCTTCCTCTGAACCCTCCCCAAAAAAACCTAGTTTAAAAGCCCCTCCAACTTTGTGGCCTACTCTCTTCCCAATAGAGCTGAACCCTCCTCATTAAGGTGCAGCCCGTCCCTACTAAAGAGCCAGTAACTGAATGAGAAGTCAATCCAGTTCTCCAGGAACCCAAACCCCTTCTTCCTACACCAGTTCCTCAGCCACTTGTTCAGTTCCCTAAGCTCCTTCTGCCTCTCTGGTGTGGCTCGAGGCACAGGTAGTATTTCTGAGAATACCTACTAGGAAGTCCTTCTCTTCAATCTATTCTCAGGGTCCCTGAAATAATTTTTCAGGACTCTTCGCCTTCCTCTCAATTTGTAATTGGTGCCAATGTGCACCATGACAGCTCGATCCTCCCCAGCCCCACCCAATATAATGTCCATCCAATCCACAATATTCCGAATCCAAGCGCCCAGTAAACAACACTGTTCAGCGACCGCAGTCTTTGTGGCAGATTGCTCTCTCTGTTCCTCTAATAATTGAGTCCCCTACTACCAGTAACCAGTAACTACCAATACTACCCCTCCTTTTAACTGTTGTTTATTTATTTTCCTTGTACATGATTTGGTATTCTTTGCAAAGTGAAACAGCACCGGTTTCATTAAGCTCTGGGGCAATTTCTCTTGCAAAGTGAAACTTCCCTTGCTATTTGTTTTTAGTATATCAACCTCATGGTATTTAATAGATAAGGTTAGATGTTAATGTAACATTCACTTCATGTTTTCATTAATCAGCATTTCAAAAAGACTGGAGACTTTCCAAATATTGTGCATATATCATCTGACTTCAACACTCTGCAGCCATAGCTTTTATGACTGCAGCCATAGCTTATATGACTGAAAAGAAATATCAACCTCTAACTTTTTGCATTTGATTAGGTGTTATCCTCTCTTTTTTATACATTATTATTTAATTTTATATGTAATGAGAAGTTTTTATTCAATAGTTAATAATGGTTATATTCAGTTTTGAGCCTTTATAGGCTAAGGACCCTGAGGGGCGGGAATGAGAACATTTTAATGACTTCATCCACCAACAGAATTTCTTGAGAAATGTTAGTATTAATCAATCGAAACATGTCAGAATTAGGCTGAGGGTGATGTTACTGAAACAGGAAAAACACTCTGTTTCCTTTTTCCTCTGGGGGTATAAGCTGTCTATTACTGTGGCTTACCAGAGTGTCCACAGCCAGGACCCTGTTGATTAATGTAGCACTCTTGTTCCCTTTTCTCAGCATTTTAACTATATACCATTAATGGCACAGATATGAGCCATTCCATATATGATGTGTACTCTGTGGGACTTCAGAGCACAGATTTGAAAGACTCTGAAGCCAGCACTCTGTGTGAGTTCTTGTTTTTACTTATCTATAGCAGTGCACAGTAGCTGTGAACCAATAATGAAAAGTGTGTGCCGCTTAGGCTACAAGGGAAAGCAGTTCTGTGTCCACCACTGAGTGTAGGCCAGTAGTGCCCTAGTTGCTTGGATATTGTAACATTTCACTGCCTGCACTTTAATCAATTTGGACTAAATTCTTACCATGTAGGTGGGAAAACCTTTGGGGATGATTTACATAAACTGGAGAGTGCAAAATATGGCGCAACTCTCCATAGAAACCAATCAGCTTCTATTTTTTTTATTGTCAAAACTTAACTGAACAAGCTGAAGTTAGAAGCTGATTGGCTACCATGCACAGCTGCACCAGATTTTCCACTCTCCAGTTTTAGTAAATCCACCCCATTGAGTGAAGGATATTTTTTTTTACCACAATGCAAATGCTGGTGAATTAATATTTATTTATTTATTATTAGGGTAGTTCCCTCCTGTATCTCAGCACACATATTGTATGTTTAGAATTTATCACAGACTGAATATAGTCTGTTTCTTCTTTTAGCAGGTGGTGCTACATCTTCTTCACAGCTGAGTTAGTGGTTAGTGGGCCTTTGACTTAAAGCTGAACTCCAGGCAATACCCAAATATACGGACAAAATACAGATACTCCTCGTTTAACGACTTACCTGTTTAATGACCACTCAGATTTACGACCAGCTCTCCCCACTCGAACAACATGCTATACATCATTGTATTGTACAATACAGTACAGCATTTTTGTTTGTGTTCTGTACTTATGCAAATTTAAACAACGTTATTGAGCTGGGGTTGTATGTTTTAGACCCTTTTTCACAATACAGTACAGTACAGTAGTTTGGAATGCTTAAAATATTGATTACTTATGACTCCTCGTTTAACCACTTGCTTACTGGGCACTTAAACCCCCCCCTATCCAGACCAATTTTCAGCTTTCAGTGCTGTCGCACTTTGAATGACAATTGCGCGATCATACAGCATTGTACGCAAATTACATTTTTATCATTTTTTCCCCCAAATAGAGCTTTCTTTTGGTGGTATTTGATCACCTCTGTGATTTTTATTAAATTTTTTTTAAAAGGCTGAATTAAAAATTTTTTTTTTTTATTTTGTTATAAAAATTTAAAATGGGTAATTTTTGTCTGTCATTGATGTACGCTGATGAGGTGGCAGTGACGGGCACCGATAGGTGGCAGTGATGCCACTGATGGGTGGCAGTGATGGGCACTGATGTGTTACACTGATAGGCAGCACTTTTAGGTGGCACTGATTGGCAGCACTGGTGGGCATTGATAGGTGGCACTTGTGGGCATTGCTAGGTGGCACTTGTGGGCATTCATAGGTGGCACTTGTGGGCATTAACAGGTGGCACTTATGGGCATTGACAGGTGGCACTTGTGGGCATTCACAGGTGACATACATGAAGCATAATTGCCTCTGACTTTTAGGGAGCGATGATCCTTTAAGATGAGCCGGTGATCGGCTTTTTTTTTCCTCCTCCACTGTCAGCGTGAGGAGAAAAAAAAAGGATCACCAAGCTTTTGTTTTGATCATGTGATCAGCTGTCATTGGCTGACAGCTGATCACATGGTAAGGAGACGGGACCCGCCCCTTACTCGGATCGATGATCACCCGAGTCTCAGTGACTCTGTGATCACAGCGTGCTCCGCACGCGCCCTATAGGGCGCGCGCAGGGAGCGTGCACGGGGGAGGATGTCATATGACAGCCTCCTGGGAATTGAGATCCGCACTGTGGCCGTCATTCGGCCATAGCGCCGATGTCAATTGGTTAACAACCAATTCATTTAACTACCTGGTCATTGGAACGGAACCTGGCTGTTAAGTGAGGAGTGCCTGTACATAAAATTGGAGCTGTTCTACCTCCCAGCAGATTTTCAATCCTGTCCATTCAGTTCTGAGAGTTAGACATCACACAACCCTGTCTGGCAGGGCAGAGAACCTTTTTTTTCTGCAGTTAAATATCACTTGGAGGTCTCCTCTAAACCTCAACCATGTAACTCAGTGGTTCTCCGCGCTTGTCCTCAGGACCCACTAACAGGCAAGGTTTGCAAGACAACTGAAATACATCACAGGTGATATAATTTGCTGCTCAGTGATTGCAGTATTCTAGTCAGCATCTTCCCAAGGTAATTCTTAAAATCTGGCCTGTTAATGGGTCCTGAGGACAGGAGTTGAGAACCACTGCTGTAACTTGACAGAGAAACTAGGAGCAGCACACTGATGAGCTCATTGTTCTGTCACTTTGCTTTGTGCTACTACCAGCATGCAGCACAACTGATTGGCTCCTTGTATTGCTTTTTCCACGCTTATGGTGGCTATACACAGTTTGTGTTTCTTATCTAATTGATGTGTGATTCAATAAAAACAATCAAGTTGGCAAACATTTAAAAAGCCATAACTTCCTTTCTGATTGATTTAGGTAAGATTTAGTCAAACGTATTACGATGGTCAGGGTGTAGAAATGTTGATTGTTTTGCATTGATCAGCATCACTGAGATACTTTGGTAATGAATATGATCATATTTTCAATTGATCAGATTATGATTTTACATGGTGGATCATAAGTTACTATCACATCTTAATAATTGATCTAAATTCACTTCCTTGTGTTTGGCATACTGATGGAATGTGTTATTGTCTATTGTCCTGAACTGCGTTACTTGAAGGCAGAGATAGTTTTTTTGCAAAAAACACACTTTGTGGCAGGATCGGCCCCTCGTATGCCTTTTTTTCCATATAATCAATGGTTTCATGCACATTCACCCATTCCTAGGGCTAGAGGAGTTACAATAGCTATACACAAACAATGTTCCCTAGTACCCACAGAAATACGAGTAGGTCCTGAGGGGCGGTTTCTTTTTGTTAAAGGAAAGATCCAGGGCCAGTGTTATATACTGTATATGCCCCCAATAGCCATCACGTTAAATTTATATCTAAAACTTTGGATATCTTGGGGAAGTTTCAAGAAGGTCAATTGGTTATGGGAGGGGATTTTAACATTACCTTGGACCCTAGTCTAGACACCTCTTCTGGGAAAACCTTTGTGTCGCATAAGGCTTAAGAAATGTTAAACAGCGCCTACGCTCTCTGCATTTGGTGGACAGTTGGAGGGTGCTGCATGAGCGGGACAGGTATTTCAGTTATTATTACAAAATACACAATGTATATTCAAGGATCGATATGTTGTTGATCGATCAATATTATCTGAATTATGTAAATTCATCAACTATTGAGTCTATCACCATGTCAGATCATGCTACAATAAGTTTAACGATATGTCCGGCATCAATTGGAAGCCTGGAAAGAACATGGCAATTGAATGAATCTATTTTGGATGATAAACAGAATGTGGAATTCCTGTCCCCCACATTAGCCCTATACTTTGAGACCAATATATCAGAGAAGGTGTCTTAGTTCATTTAAATGGGTTTGCATATTAAAAAAGAGAGGCAGAGGGAAATGGTCGTGCTCTTAGAGGAAATACATAAACTTTAAATTAAACATAAGGCCTATTTAAAACCTGGAGACATGGGGGGGCGGAGCTATCGGGAGACAGTGATGGACGCCTGATAGTGGAGCTCCGGCACCAGTGGCATATCCGCGGCCTTAGTGACCCATCTGAGCCACAAACACCCTCCAAAACATGGCGTTCCAGCCCTACAGTACCAGAGAAACACAGTGCCACCATGCCCAGATGTAGGAGAGAGGCGAACCGTCCCCAGAAACTGACGGAATTCTTCACCCTTGGGCCTAGACTAAATGGCGCCGCCTTCCACTATGGCATCTGGCTCTCAAAAACAGCCAGCTCAAAAGGGGAAAACACAAAAAAGAAGTAGCCCTCCTAAATTCCCTCAATCTTCGCCAGCCACACTATCTGGGAGCCCAGAGAAGGTGAGATTCCGGATGGCTGCAGCGGATGCAGTAAACGAGGTGAGCTCTTTCTATGACTCAGGGGATGACTCCAGGGAGCTGCCAGACTCCATATACTTGTTCCCCACTAACAACCAGCCAGTTTTAGACACTGTCCTAAAGGAAATGTTAGTCTCCCTGAGGCGCTCCCTACACTCAGACATGATTTCTTGTGTGCACACGTTCAGCATGGACTTAAGATCTATATCTGACAATGTGTAGAAAACAAAATGGGGGAATATGCAGCCACAATCAATGATCTGGTTGATGCAAATGAAGGTAAAGAAGATGCACTAAAGCTAAAATGGCAGACATGGAGGACAGATCTAGAAGGAATAATGTGAAGATAAGGGGAATTCCAGAATCTGTCCAACAGCAGGCCCTGCGTAATTATGTCTCCCAGCTCTTTAACACAATTTTGCCTGATATGTCTGCCTTAGACTTCACAGTAGACAGGATACACCGTCTCCCTAAGCCTGCTTATCTCTCTGAGAATATCCCAAAAGATGTCATAATGAGACTGCATTTCTATCATACAAAGGAGGGGCTTGTGGCAACATCCAGACAGAGAGATCAAATTGCTTTGCCATACACCACTTTGCAATTTTATGTCGACTTATCGCAGTTCACTCTCCAAAAGCGTAGAAAGTTGAACACAATAACGAAAGTCCTCAGGAATCATAAATTAGGCTACAAATGGGGATTTCTGACAAAGCTGAGACGGGGTGGATCATGTGATAGAGTCGTGGCGAAAGGAATGGCCCTACTTAATTCCTGGGGGATAATTCCAGAACCACAACCTCAACCTCGCCAGCCTGGCTACCACACCAATCCCGAACAGGAGTGGTGCACAGTTAACCAAAAGAATGCCCGCACTCACAACTGATTAGAATATGGGTAAAGCTCTAACACATTTCCCTCCGGTCTGAACTGCTTTTATTAGCTCAGGCTTTATTTACCCCACTATTTTCTGAGTGGCCATGAGCCACATCCAACAATTTTTTCTCACTGTTTGGCTATTAGCCATTATTACGTTATGTTACTGTTCAAGTAAAAATAACCCTTTTATCTCATCAGTCAGAAGTTAACGCATCTCCCTAACGATCACTAGGAACTTCCTTGAAAGGACTTCATGGACTTCACAGCACTACCGGCCTCCACTCCTCCTCCAGATAAGGACCACAACACCACGAACTGTAATTGAACCTTATGCACCACATGTCACCCAGCACCACCTCATGCTCCGGTGGTGATAAACTTTTTGACTATCAGTTCTAAGGGTCTTAACGACCCGGCCAAATGACGATCCTTATGGAAGGAAGCTCTCCACCAAAAGTGAAACTATTGTGTGTCCAAGAAACACACTTTCACAACCAATCTCACCCTAAATGCTCACATCTTAAGTTTCTAGTCCTCTACAACGCCAATGTGGAAATGAAAAAGAAAGGGGTGATGATAGCAACAAAGGACACAGTAGCCTTCAAACTCCACAAGGTCAACATAGACCCACAAGGCTGCTTCATAATCTTGGTGTGCGATATTAACTCCACCACGTACACAGCGGCAAACATCTATGCCCCAAACACAGGCCACATCAGGTTTTTGCACAGAATTATGAAAAAAATCCGGATGATACAGAAAGGCATGGTGGTGATATGTGGTAACTTTATGTTTCAATGTTTTTATTTGGTATTATTAAACAAAAAAATAAAGCAATGGAAAGTGGTATCTGTCATTTCAATACATAGTAAAAGTACAAAGTCGTATGGATACAGATGACAGAGTAACAAGCTTATTTGGACATCAGAAGAAAGTTAAACAGCTTAATGGGAGGTGAAGGGCATTATCCCCCCACCCCCCCCCCCAGACACCACATCTGGGAGCACACTGTGTTCTGAGGGTGAGACAACACATCCAACCCTTATGTTACATCTTTCTTCACTGAAACTTTACATATATGAGGTGGTAATGGGATAAGAAAAGGGAAGGCATGGGCCTTATTGGCCCAGTGGGAGGAAGTGGAAAGATGAAAAATAATACAGCACTAGCAAAACAGAAAGAAAACACACCTAGTCAGGTACATGCATTGTGCATTGTATTGACTAATTTTAAAGATCTGATTCCAGTATGATCTGATAGATTTGCAGTACCATAGTATATGTATGAGGAAACCTGTGGAGTCACAATTTCCCCAGCATTTACTGGAGTTGTTGGGTGATATTTTTGATAGTGTAGTGTAGTGATTGTGTAGTGTAGCATAGTGTAGATTTATATGTTCAGCGTAAATCTGATTTCTATGAGTGTTCAGAGTATTGGTGGCCTAATTCTTGTTCCCACCTTAACATTGTAGATGTTTTGGTAAAATTGTGTGAATTCACATTCTCTTATAAAAGAAGGCAATGCCTTTAAGCGTATAGTTGTTTGGGTCATAGAATTTATATATCTCTTCCTCTACTTTAAATGTTATAGGGATCTTGCCTTTCTTAAATAGTTGCGATATTTGAATAGAGCGATAATACTCAGAGTTTGTCAAGAATTTACTTTTTTCGATAGGAAAAAAGAAAGAAAAATTGACTTTATAGGCACTTGTTAGAGAATTTTTATACAATATTTATTGAAAAAATACCACAAAAACAATTATTACAGAATAGAGAAAAACACAAATATTGACATAGACAATACTTGAGAATATTTAAAAGGAAAAAGACCCGGGAACATCCCCCTATGGGTTCTCAGTACCACTACGTGATTCGCTGGAAGTGGGGTTGATGTGTATAGAACTTGCACCATATAGCATTCCCACTGAGGTGTGGACTGGCCCGAAAGAGGTGGTCGTCGGTCCTGCCGATTAAAAGAAGGAACTCGTGCTCAACATGTTTCGCGACTGATATGTCGCTTCCTCAGGAGATTTCGTTCTAGTTGAAAAGACATTTTGTTACTTAGTGCGGCATTAATACATATGTAATTTCTGTACAATTTTTACAATCATTTATATAGGGACTTACTAATGCAGTGCCCAACAGAGAAACCCTCCACTCTCTCTCACGCAGACGGATTCCATCCAGGCTCCATATGCATACACCAGATGGATAAAGGGGTGAATATGATACCACTGAGCCACCAAATAGTAGTGTCACAACCTCTAATGGGTAGCCTCACCAAAGGTGAGACCCTAGGGGCAGGACACTGATGTGCAGGATAGGTTACGGGGACATAACCGATAACTGAGGATAAATATAAAAAGTAAATGTATTAGTAAATGTAATAATGTATTTGCACCCAAGCAGGGATTTGGTTAAGAACTCATGTTGTCACTATAGGTGAATCACTGAGGTAGATGATAACATGTGTAATAAACACAGTAGGCCCCTCGTAGGGTATGGACAGCTGACCGTATAGCTCAAAAATGATCCGTACTCTAAAGAATATATATATATATATATAGAGGCGTGTGAAAACGTAGAATATTTATAATGACATATAACTATAAGGTCTGCATATTAGTATCACATACTCATTAGGTGTGTATGTGCTGTATACCTACATAGGGTTAAATAGGAGGGACAAAGAAAAGAGGGGAAAATACGGTCGTGTTGGAAAAGTTTGGATTTGAGTGTATTAAACACTCCTGATAGGTTAGACAATACATTGGTATATAATAACTGAAGCGTTTATAGATGTACAAAAAACGTCAGTGATGAACGTATATTAAACAATGTGTAGACTACAGGCGCCAAAGATATGTCCCAAAGACCTGATCTAAATGATAAAGACTCCCCAGTAGTTAGATTCCCTGGAGTATTCCCATGAAGTTACTGAGCAAAGGAAACGCTGAATCAAATACCTTGAGGTAGTGGTCAATTCCTATGGAGCTGGTTTAGAGTGGAGATAGCGCGGCTTCCAAACCAGTGCTCGGTCGTTGCTCCCCTGGAGCATCTGTGGGGAGGAACGGCCGTTTGGCCGCTTTTATGTCCCGTTCGGGTGATGTCAGAGCACGTCCGACGTCCGCCCGAACCAGCCTGATAGTCATCTGTACGGCGCCGGAGATGCGCGCGCATCAGGATGGACCATGATGCGCAGCGCTGGTCTCTCCAGCGCAGACGACGTGACGGAGGGCGTTGCCTAGCATGCCGTCCTAGCCGCATACATTGAGTGCCGATCACCCCGCAAAACCCCCGAGATATGTCAGGGGGAGGGAGAGGCGTATGGCAAAGACGTATGCGGCTTGGGAGGCTGCATAACCCAATGCACTAGTAGCATCAGTGTGTCCACCCAGGATGTACACATGGAGCCAGGAGGATATACCGAATACATGGAGAGAAATACATGGCCACATGGAACATAGTTACATATAGGACATATAAAGAGAGCAAAATGAAGGACAATGCAATGGATAAATACAGCATCTCAAAAACGAACACGAGACATTACATTAGTTAGTTATTATAAATTGATACTTAACGTGTTTAGAGTATATATACAACACCATGGGGGGGCCTATAATTATATCCTCCCTTTGTATTCATTGTACTCTATTGCACATTTATATTTGGATTGAGAACTTGTGCAGAATATATTATTGTCCTATGGAGCTTGTCATCCTGGTGTAGTTTAAAAATAGAGTCAGAAGAAAGGATGAAGGAAAAAATGGATAAAGGGGCACAGGATTGAGGGAGTATTGACTGTCCAATATGGACGGCCAAGCCATTTGAAATGAAATTGGGTCTCGTCTTATATGAATATAAGTAAGGACTTTCAGGGCAATAGTTAATTACACGAATTGAACATATATTCAAACATTGTAGACATTGAGTTTTGAGGGAATTGGAGGTGGGATGGAGACACTCAATCCAGTAAGTCTCCTTTTGCAGGATCTTCTTGTCCCAGTTACCACCTCTAGGATCTTGTTTAACCACCTCCAAAACCAAAAACTTAATCATAGAAATATCAAATTTGTGGTATAGTCCCAGGTGGCGGCTGACAGGAGTTAACATCTTGGCCCACTGGGAGTAAAAAAGGTGATCATATATCCTCTTTTTAAGGGGGCGTATGGTCTTGCCCACATAATAGGCTCCACATTTACAGCTCATGAGGTATACCACACCAGGGGTGTCACAAGTGGCATTAAAGCGAGGGTAGAATTTTTTCCCATTCGGTAAAAAGAAAGATGTACCCACCTGTATATGTGGGCAATAGGAACAATGCCCTCATATGTACATTCCCCTGGGGGGGGGGCATCAGTTTGGTCAATAGGCTGGTAGAGACTGGCCGTGAGTTTGTCACCTATAGAAGGTGCCTTCCTAAAGACCATCTCTGGTGTGGTACGAACATATTGGCGAAGCACAGGGTCCTCGCTGAGGAAATGCCAATGCTTCGTCATGCATGCACGGAGTTGTGCGTGTTTAGCCGAAAAACGTGTAATGAATTTGGTGGTCTGTTGTTCACTGGTGGACTTTAGTTTAGGTTTGGGGAAAATTAGCTGAATTTTATCCAGGCATAATGCTTTATTGTAAGCACGTCTTAATAAGCTTTTACTGTAGCCCCGTTCACTTAGGCGACTACGTAGCTCCTTGGCTTGGTTAATAAATTGCTCGTCATGCGTGCAGTTGCGCCTAAGGCGAAGATACTGTGCATAGGGAATGCTGTGCACTAGTGACTTCGGATGGCTACTTTCCGCATGCAGTAATGTGTTGTCTGCTGTGTTTTTACGAAAAGTTTTGTGACCACATTGTTGGACTCATCTCTATATAATGTTAAATCAAGAAATGAAATAGTATCTTTATGGTATTCATAAGTAAATCTAAGATTGTAGTTGTTAGTGTTCAGTTGAGCCATAAAACTTTCCAGGTCGGGAATTGTGCCTGTCCAGATCATTAGAATATCGTCGATATACCTGAGCCAGCACAACGTCTGGCTCAGGTATCGATCCATACTCTCATCAGAAAAATGTTCCCGCTCCCACCCCCCCAGGTACAAGTTAGCGTATGCCGGTGCACAGCATGTGCCCATTTCAACGCCTTGTACCTGGAGGTAGTGGGTGCCAGAAAAGGAAAAGCAATTGTGTTTGAGGATAAAAGACAAAAGCTTCAATATGAATGTGTTGAAATCCCACTGTCTGTTGTCCTCCTCCATCAAAAATCTACTTATAATTTGAATGCCCTGATCATGTGGGATGCTTGAGTATAAGGCTTCTACGTCTACTGTTACAAGAAGGGCCTCCACAGGAATGGTTAGGCCCTCGAGACATCTTAGAAGATCAGGTGTGTCTTTCACATAGGATGGCAATTGGACTACGTGGGGCATGAGAAAAAAGTCGACAAATCTGCTGGCATGTTCAGTAATCGACCCTATGCCTGACACTATGGGTCTTCCTGGGGGTTTATTTCTATTTTTGTGGATCTTGGGTATGGTGTAAAACATAGCCTCCCTAGGGAATGGAACATTTAAAAAATCATACGTCTGTTTGTCGATGAGTGCCTCTGTGTAGGCTGTATAAATTAGGAACTTAAATTCTAACCCAAATTTGGATATCGTGTCTGTTGTAATAGGTCTATACCATTCTGTATTTTCCAAAACATCCAGACACATCCTCTCGTATTGCTGGTTCGTTTGGAGTACGATGTTCCCCCCTTTGTCTGAGGGTTTTATAACTGTATAATTTCTAATATGTAGCTGTTTTAGAGCTTCCTGTTGACTTGCTGTCATATTGGGAGTACTGTATGATGTTGGCATAGATTTAATTTCTTTCACCATAGCAATAAGAAATGCCGAAATCTGGGGGTTAGTTGTTAAATCAGGGAATTGGTTGGATTTGTTTTTAAATGAATGTTTCCTGGGGATTTGTTTTGTAGTCCCTGGACACGGATTTATGGTCACGGTATTCTCTGGGGGACTGCTGGCATAGTCTGGATTTTGGCAGATGGTATTTTGTTTGGAGATCTGCAAAGGATAGAAGCTTCCCTTCCTCCACTAATTGCGTATTTCGAATGCCACATCCTACCCAAATAGAGAGCTGAAGGCCGGGGATTTGGAGTTTAAGATATTCTATAGGGACAGGGATTTTTTGTTGTGGAGAGATAAAATGATTGTGTTTAGATAATATGTTCAATGCTTGGATAGTTGTCTGGATAGAAGGGTAAGGTGATTTGTGTGTTTGAGTGTGTAGGAGACAAGCTGTTATATGAGTTCTTGAGTGTCTAGATGACAAGAGAGCATTTTCCAAAAGAGACCAGATCTTTTGTGGGTCTGGTGTCCACCAGTATAGTGATTGGTCTAAGATAGAGGCTAGGTAATAGTGGTAGGTATCCGGGAGTGATAGCCCACCGGAGGTTCTCTGTTTAATGAGTATAGAGGTGGCACATCTTGGTTTTTTACCTTTCCGTGTATAGTTAAGTATCAGGGAACATGTTTTAGAAAAGAAGAAGTGTGGTAGGGAGATGGGGATAGTGTGAAAGAGGTATAATAATTTAGGTAGTACAGTCATTTTAAATACATTTATTTTACCAGTTACAGATAATTCCAATTTTGATAAAGTGGTCAGTTCTCCAAGGAGTTTCTCAAGAAATGTTTGGAAATTGCACTTATAGGTATTAGTTGATTTGGTGGGGTTATTGATTCCTAGATATTTAATGGATGTATTGACCCAGGTAAATGGGAATTGTTCTGAAATAGAGTTTTTAAGTGGGGTTGATATGTTGATACCCAAAATTTGACATGTGGGAGAGTCCATTGGTCAGTCAAGAAGAGATCTATGCGTGTATAAGTGTGGTGGACCAAAGAGAAAAAGGTATAATCTCTTTCAGCATCATGGTGACGCCTCCAGATGTCATACAGATTGCTTTTGTGGAGAAATGTATTGAGAGTGCATGGTTTACGCTTGGCTTTAGTGGATGAATCAATTGAAGGGTCGCCCACTGAGTTGAAGTCTCCACAAAGTATTACAAAACCTTGTTGGCAAGATGAAATCTTCATCAGAACGCAATCTGTCTGACATTTGGGGCATAAATATTTACCAGGGTATAAAGTACATCATTGATTTTACATACTAGAATAAGGAAACGTCCGTTGTCGTCTTCCTGTGAAGAGATGAGTTGAAAGTTCAGAGAAGCAGCAATGGCAATAAGAACTCCAGCTTTTTTTTCTTTTCAGTGTTCATGGTAAAGATGTGCATAACGTTTTTTAAATAAAGCTGAGGCACTTTGTTTTTTGCTAAATGAGTCTCCATGGAGAGATCTTACATCATTGTTCAAGGCTTTCTATTTAAATGGGCTATTAAGGCCATGCACATTAAATTAGATAAACTTAAGAGCCATGTGAGAATAGTAGCCAGCTAATTGTGTCATCGCTCTTTAAATGAGGCATTAGTGATATGTTGGTATCGTCGTAGTCACATCCTTTGATGTACAGTAAGTTTCAAACGAAAAGTCTCTTTGACCCCGTACCTGTAGAGTCCGCTTCTGTGATAAAGGCGTTAGTTTTTTGTGTGCTGCATCAGAGCAGAGGTTAAGGTCACAAGGAACCAACAAGGGAACAAACAAACAACAAGATTCACACCATGTTCACACTATAAAGAAAAAAAACACAAAAAAATCCCAGCGCTAAAGATACAGTCTCATATTAGTCAGATGTCTGGACAAAATCTGGAATGGACTAAATTCAGAACCCAGGCAGCTGTTTGACTTTGAGTAAAGTTCAAGCAAAATATAAACAAAAAAACAGCGCTCAATGGGGTCATGAAAAAACAACATTTATTTTGGATGTGTAAAAAGAACAGGAAACAGTTCACTCAGATGCTGTTCAATTATTCAAAGGGATATGGTAAAACATCAATTGTTAAAATAAAGCACCATACCGCCTCAGGTCCTAAAGACTAGGGATGTGACAGGATGTTAATAAAGCTTCACCTCCAGCTTGTGTATGAGCCAACTCCAGGCTCCATAAGGAATGGGGCAGATGTTGTTTGTTGGGAGGGGAGGGGGTCACTTTCCTCAATAAACTCCACAGGTGCCGTCGGACAGGGGGGAGGGAGTGAGATGTATAACTGTACTGAGTTGTGCCTTGTCCACCGTCAGCACCAGCGGCGTTCAACACGATTGCTGTGGGGGAAGGAGGAAGCTCGATTCACAAGGACCAGGAAGGGGAAGGACGCATCAGCTGGTCCGGAACACAGGAGGAAGGAGCGCAGGCTTGTCTAGTTGTTATGGCGACCGTGGCTTACATGTTTTGCGCGCATGCGCTTTGTCAAAGCACTATAAAGACAGGCGATGAGCAGGTAGGGGACTCCCAAGCAATAACAGCGGAAATTTTATCGCTTTTATGCGTCTTTATATAACATAGACTCAGTTCCTGTGGGGACGGAGGAGGGTGGACGTTTTGATACAATCCGGGAATATCTTGAGACCTCAGGGTTACAGGCCATTCCATCTGCGGCCTTGAAGGAAATGGAAAAGCAATCTCCATTGTAGAGCTGGGCAGAGCGATTGCGGCTTTGCCGTTAGGTAAAATCCCGGGACCTGATGGTTTCACAAATATGTATTATAAAAAGTTTTCCTCAATTCTGTTGGTTCCTTTTTGCAGATACCTTAACTCTATCTCGGTCTCTAACCCATTGCCTCCAGAGGCACTGTTGGCTTGTGTGACGGTTCTCCCGAAGGTAGAGAAAGACCCTCAGTGCTGTGCCAGCTACAGACCCATCTCACTCCTTAACTCTGACACTAAGCTCCTGGCTAAAATTCTGGCCCTAAGGTTACAGGAACATATAGTTAAATTGATTCACCCAGATCAAACAGGATTTATGAAGGGCCGAGAGGCTAGAGATAATACTATTCGGGCCATGCGTGTATTGCATTGGATGCATAATGGACCGAACCAGACCCTGAGTGTAGTAATTTCAATGGATGCTGAAAAAGCATTCGATAGGGTGGGTGGGATTTTATGGTCGGAGTTTTGAGGGAGATGAGTCTGAGAGAGCGGATGATAGGATGGGTGAGGGCACTGTATGCAGATCCTAGAGCAAGGGTTAAAGTTAATGGTAGACTATCAGATTATTTTGAGATACGGAATGGGACTAGGCAGGGATGCCCACTTTCCTCATTGTTATTTTCTATGATGCTGGAGCCCTTTCTGCGCACGATTAGGGGAAATAGGAAGATCAAAGAGATTTGTATTGGATTGATAGAACATAAGATCTCAGCTTACGCATATGATCTACTGTTGTACCTCTCCTCTCCTCAAGAGTCTTTGACCAAACTGATGTTAGAAAAAGACAGGTTTGGCCTTATATCTAATTTTAAAATAAATATTGAGAAATCAGTGTTGATGCTGAGCCATGTGCCTTTGAGGACGAGGACCACCTTGTAACAATCTTTTCCTTATGTTTGGCGCCTTGATTCTATATTCTATTTAGGGATCTATATCTCTTCAGATATAAAGCATCTATATGATCTAAACTATGGACCCTTGATGGTATCCAGAATAAAAGATTTGCAAAAGTGGAAAGGTCATACTCTGACATGGTTTGGCAGGGTAAACGCACTTAAAATTAGTGTAATTCCAGGCTTATTTACGTTTTACATACCGTACCCATAACACTGACCTTTGTGTGGGGAGATACACATCCCAGGTTGGCACACAAGATTTTGAGGAGACCAAAATGGGAGGGTGGGGTGGGACTCCCGGATATAGTGTTTTATTACAGAGCCATGGCCCTGGTTCGTATAATGAACTGGTGCCATGAGTCTGCTGATAAAATTTTGGTGCCCATGGAAAAAACATTAGCAGGTAGGAACTTGGCTGGAGCCCCTGGATTCTGGTTTATTATAGGGGATTGTCAGAATATGCATCATCATTGACGAAGACAACACTATCCATTTGGGATAGAATGAACAGTACGGGAAAGTCCCCCCCCAATATCCCCTATAACACCATTGGAAGGATTTCCCTGGTTTTCCCCAGGGGAAGAGAAAGGAAATTTAGATCGCTGGGGAATGGATGGGAAGAATAATTGCGCTGGTGTGGCCCTACAGGGTAAATTGCTTCCATTGATGGATTTGGTTTGAATACTGGGGGAAGTACAAATGGCTGTATGGAAATACCATCAACTAACAGACTTGTTCAATAAGTGGAAGTACCAGATCAGGCCAGCGAACCCGCTTACTACTTTTGAGGAATGGTGTGTTAACTTATCAGAGCAGGGTCATATGTTATCTCGAATGTATAGGCTGGTTCTGAGTGCTCAAAATATGACAACTCCCTATTTCCTTTTGAGAATTGGAGAGAGAGCTGGGCTATAATTTTACATCAGAGCAAATTAAAAGGCTGATGGGAGCGACACACTATACTTCAATAAGTTTCCATATACAGGAGATGTCTTACAAGTTCCTGACAAGATGGTATCGTACACCGGCTCAATTGGCTCAGATAAACCCATTGGCGGATGCTAACTGCTGGAGGGGATGTAACCAAAGGGGTTCATTTCTGCATTCATGGTGGCATTGCCCAAAGATTAAAGTTTTCTGGGAGGAGATAGCCCTTTGGATTAAGAAAATGACCGTTAGGCCTATAGAATTCTCTCCATTACATTCTCTATTTAATGGGATGTCATCATCTGCTAGGTTTGATAAGAGAAGTGTTACTCCACATTTTCTAAATGCAGCCAAAACATGTATGCTTTGATGAAGGCTTCTTAGCTGAAACGCGTCAGAGTAGCCTGTACCCGTGTACCCATGTAACTAAATAAAGGACTTTTTTTAAAGAGCATCCAAGTCGCCAGCCCTTTTTTGATTCAAAATATGGATACATCGCTTCCCTAACACAGACCCGCCTCTCAGCCAATCAGGTTGCCGGTCTGTGTTACCGGTCCCCTGATTGGCTGAAGTCACAGGCGCTGTGATTGGACGCCTAGGCGTCCAATCACTGCAGAAGACAGGAGGAGCGCGGGAGAAGATGTCGATGAGGAGACACCGCTCGCTGTCTGACAAGGTAAGTGCCGACACAGTGACAGCGTTACATGGGCACAGTGACAGCGTTACATGGGCACAGTGGCAGCGTTACATGGGCACAGCGGCAGCTTTACATGGGCACAGTGGCAGCTTTACATGGGCACAGTGACAGCGTTACATGCGCACAGTGACAGCGTTACACGGGCACAGTGGCAGCGTTACACGGGCACAGTGGCAGCTTTACACGGGCACAGTGGCAGCTTTACATGGGCACAGTGGCAGCGTTTGATGGGCACAGTGGCAGCGTTTGATGGGCACAGTGGCAGCATTACATGGGCACAGTGGCAGCGTTACATGGGCACAGTTGCAGCTTTACATGGGCACAGTGGCAGGGTTTGATGGGCACAGTGGCAGCGTTTGATGGGCACAGTGGCAGCGTTTGATGGCACAGTGAGGCTGTTTGTTTTGCGCCCCCCCAAAAAATTTGAGCACCAGCCGCCACTGGAAACAAATACAGTTCACCTTGGCTTATCCTACACCTCATCTTGGCAACCTAACGAGGAACAACTTACCTTCCAAGATCCCTCTGAGGCAATTTAACACAATCATGCACAATTTAAAGAACAAATCTCATCCTCAGAAAGCACCCATACCAACCAACAACCTAGCCAACATGATGGACTTCCTTAACCTGGTGGACATCTGGGGACTCATGCATCCAGCAGATAGGGAATTCATCTCCCCTCCAATAAAATTTACCAGGTTGGATTACTTTTTCTGTACTAACTCAGTTTTAATGATCATGAGGGAGGCCACTATTTACAAAATAGTTATTTCAGACCGTAGCTCAATTACAGTGACTCTCACAGATCCAGGAAGTCCGGGTAAGTTTTGCCTTTGGCAATTTTCTTTCTTTCTCCCTAAAAATGATGATTCCCATTAGGCCTTGTCTGAATATGAATCAACTAACGCCTCTTATAAAGACAACCCCAGACTCTACTAGGAAGCTGGCAAAGCTTTCCTCAGAGGACGTACCGTGTTTTACACAGCAGAACAGTTGGAGCTGGTCAAATGATGCAATGCAGACCTATTATTACAAAAATTCAGCAAGCAGGAAAATTGTTATTGATATTGAGTAATGGCCCCCGCCAACCCACTTATATTGCCTCTCTCTGAGAACATAAGGGGACCATACAATCCTCTCCCAAAGAAATCAGAAAAATCAAGGAATTTTTTTATTGCTCGCTTTATGCCCATGATCCAATTGATCGATCCTGTGCCCATGCCTTCTTGGAAAGGCTCCAGCTATCTAACATCACCTTCCCAACTCAACTCATTGTCATCCTCAGGGGAAATACTAAAAGTGATTCAACATCTAGCAAATACCGAGGCCCCTGGCCCCAATGGATTCTCTGGGGAGTTCTTATTCAAGAAAGACCACCACCATTGTCAAATGGGAAGAAGCCTTGGGAAAAACCCTTCCAGACACCTGTTGGATGAAAGCTTTCTCCACCATCTATACCTCATCCAAGTGTGTAAACCATTGGGAACACTGCCAAAAGGTTTTATATGGGTTACGTATGTTCTGTGCAACTGTATACCAATCTCCTCTGTAGCTTTTTACTCTTTTTTTCTACTTTAGAGGCGTATTGACACCCAGACCATTGTACTCTGTGTGTCTTGCCTATACAAACTCTTGTTATGCCTAGATTGTTTCTAACTTTACATAGCAGAGCCTCCATTAAAAAAAAAAACACACACAGGGGAGAGGAGGTTCCCAGTCTTGTCTAATTCCAAATGCAGGATGGGAATACTATTGGCCTTAGTCCTCACAGAGAGATTTCAGTATAAGGCTTCTGTCAAACAATGTATCTTTTCACCAAACCCTAATCTGTCCAGGACCTAATCCTTGTCCAATCTATTCTATTAAATGCCTTTTCAGCATCTGTGGACATAATTAGACAAGAGCGGTTGTTAATTTCCACCCAATGAATGTCAGGAAACACCCATCGAATTATCTTTGTCGAGTATGGTTTTATCCTCTCTGTGAGGATTTTGGCCAGGACTTTTATGCACAAATTAAAAAAGGGCCTAACATTGTGTCCCTTTGTGTTGAGTTCTCTTTCAAAATTAGGATAAGGATGAAAAGGGACAGTCAGGTCTCAGAGGTTTTCTGCCTGGAATCCTGTACACATGGGCTCTACAATTAAATATGCAGATTTCAGACAATAAGCCCTAATACGGTGGTCTTGGCCTGGATGTTTCTCCGTGACCATGGCTTTCAGAGCCAAAGTGATTTCTTCCTCCAGAATTGTCTATCATTCTGAGTCAATGCTACAGTACTTTTGTTCACTCGCCCAGTACAAGTATTGATATTAGGGGTTCTAATTTCATTATGACTTTCCTGATTTTGTGTGCTTGCTCCTGGTCTGTGATTTAAAAAGTATTGAAGCCATTGGATCAACATAAAATCAGGGAATATATATTGCTTTTGTGCTTGTTATTTCATAGACACCAGAGTTGATTTGCAGGATTGGATATTGCAAATAGTCGCAACTTTGTTATGTCTGTATGTAGTTTCATAAAATATATGCTATACTGTGACTCTATTCTATTGAAATAATTTTGATATATATTTTTTTAGTTCACAGGCTATTCATTGTGCTGTGTTAAACATTGCAGCACATAACATAGCAACCATATTAAACATGCATTTAACAGTTCAATTCTCTAAACTGTGCAGGTACCTCTGTTATTCAAGTGACAGCTACAGATGGCGATGACCCTACATATGGAAACAGTGCCAGAGTTGTTTACAGTATTCTCCAAGGACAACCCTATTTCTCTGTTGACCCCAAAACAGGTAGGCAAGCAGAGTACACAGATGCATATTTCATTGTCTGAATGTTACAAGAAAATTGTTTTTATTTTTTACAGCGAGAACAGCTGTAATGATATAATGATGATACTGTCTTGTATAGTTATAGAGCTATTTGTGAAGAGCTGTATCAAATGTATTCCATTCCAATCACTATAATTCTATTGTAACACATGGGTAAATCCACATTTATAGAAATTATGGTTTCCAAACATTTACCAGCTGGTTATCAGGTTTTTTTTTTTTTTTGAATCTATGAAAAGCCGTTAGCAAGAAGAGAAAAACAATAAAAGAAGCCATTCTAAGAGAGTTGTCTACTGCTCAATATGTGTCACAGTAACTTACTTTCCCCATTCCATATTTGGTGCCACCTCCATCTCCCATTGTCGTGGACACTGCTACAGTCCAGTCTACAACTGTCCTGTCTCTACAGTACAATCCACTACTGTCTAGTCTGCTACTGTCTCATCTGCTACAGTCCAGACTGCTACAGTATGGTTTTCTATAGTCCAGTCTGCTTCAGTCCAATCTGCTTGTCAGCTTTCCATGAGCCAATCTACCTTAGCAGCCATGAGTGTCTGTATGGTGACCTGGGGTAAACTTAAAGTGTAAGTCCACCCTAAAACCAAAATCACTGCATCTACAGACATCTACATTCTAATACTAACCTATCTAGCCCTGTAAGGAAGAAATCAGTATCCATATCTTCTCTGAAGCCGATCAACCCGGTCTCCAGCAGCAGAAGCTCTGCGGGGCACACAGCTGACAATGGCTGTGAAATCAATGGGGAGTGACATCACCCATATAGTTACCTTTTCAGCTGCAGAAAAGGTATGCATAGTGCTTTCTTCTTTACAGGGCTAGATAGGTTAGTGTTAGATCATGGATATCTGTAGATGCAGGAATTTTAGTTTGAGGATGGACCTCTATTTTAAGGCTAAATACAAACTCCCATAGGGGAAGTAGTAGTGAATGGGTAAAGGGTCAAATTTCATGTCCTGCGTCAGCTCTGGGTAGGGACTTTTCAGACAGTTTGTGACAATATGCTTGAAGCAGACATGAATCCTTCCCAGGTGCCCACCAGCAAAACCCTGTTCAGTAAGCTAGAGGCACAGCAAGCTAAAAAATGATCATCTGGTTTAATACATTCAAACTATAAACTTTAGTCTGCCTGTAAAGTGACACATCTGTAGCATGTATAGAACCTGCTGCAGCAAAAATGCTCGGGGAAAGACCCCCCTCCTCCTGAACCATACCAGGCCACATGCCCTCCACACGGGGGTGCTTTGGGGCAGGGGGGCTTTGCCCCCCAAAAGCACCTTGTGCCCATGGGGACAAGAGACTCTTCCCGACAACCCTTGTGGGTGGGGGGTTTATCGAATTCTGGAAGCCCCCTTTAACATGGGAACCCCAGATCCTGCCCCTATGTGATTACATAGTACCCCTACCCATTCACCAAAAAAGTGCTAAGTGAATAAAGGCAGTACATATACGTTAATAAATGTTAAATGTTAAAAAAAAAACGTTAAAAAACAATAATAATCAAAGTAAAATAAAAATAAAACCTATGTGGCTCATGTCCAAAGTTAAAAAAGCTATAAATAAAAAGAGAAGAGATTTTGAAAAATATAAAAAAGAATTAACACTATCATTGTTTAAAAACTACAAATATATATATATATATATATATATATATATATATATATATATATATATAATAGAATATGTAAAAAAAAATCAAGGATGCAAAAATTCAAAATGAGCCACAGATTTCAAAAGATAGTAGGACAAACCCCAAACAATTCTTCAAATGCTTTATTTGTAGAAAGGTCAGGTCTAAGTATGTAGGCCCTTTACAAAATAATCTGGAGTGGGTGACTGGGGATAAAGAGAAGGCAAATGTATTAAATGCTTTTTTCCGCTCTGCGTATACAAAGAAGCATGGGAGAGCTCAAGTCCATAATGGGGATGGTATGGAAATGATATGGATTTAGGGTCGGTGGCGCTGCCCGTCACCTGAAGAGTTATCTTCCACACTGAGTCAATATTCCCAGGTGAGTGTGCAACAGAAAGGTAATATTAACTTCCATCACCTGAAGAGCGATCCTCCAATTGCATTGCTCTTCCCAGATTGAAAGTGAGGAATCTATCCCAAGTGAATTATATATAAGTGTTCTCCGTGACTTGTTGGTGCTTCTTTGTTATGTAATATTGTTCCCCTTTGATTAATTTCTTATCTCAAAACAGATATTCAAATGTGCAAATCTATAGTGATAATCTGATCAACATATGCCATCTAATTTAATCAAATTTTTTTTATTCCTATTCGTATGTGGTAACCTTTTAATCCACGTGAGTAGGAGTTACTTATTTGTGAAAAAATATAAAAAAAATAGTCAATCATAAAAATAATAAAGAAACAAAAAAATATATATAATACACCAATGATGAAGGTCCAGTGAAAAAAACTAAAATGCTAAATATTTGAAATGAAATTGAAATGATAAAGTTCATTCATAAATGTTGCAGATGAGTGACAACTTTTCAAGTGACTTTTGTGCTTTGCCAAGATGATTTGTGCCTAGATATGGCCACAGGTGTGCAATGGATAAAGTGACATCCGTGCTCCCCTTCAGTTCCCCACTCGCCAGAACTCTGCACCCTGGCAGTTTCTGGAACGGTCATCTACTCCTTGTCTCAGTAAACACTGGGGTGTCTTGGCACCTCAGCCCTTCTGGGGGCTCTCCACCTCGAATGGGAGAGTTTATAGTAATCACATCTGTGACTCGTCCTCATGGACGAAAGAGACAAGCACTCATAGCATAAATCCAAATGGTTTGTTTATTACAACTATTTCAAATTATTTAAGAACAAAACTTGACACAGTCAAGTATAGCAGCTGGCATATCCTGGTTGCAAACCATGATCTCCGGATTGGCGTGCATTCCAAGGCTGGAACTTTGCAACCGGAAGTGACGTGAGTGTGTATCAAGGTCCACCTTACACGTTTCGCCATAGGACGTTGTCTGGGTTTTACTTCCTCTTTTGTTCCCTGCAAGGTAAAAGCATAATAGGCTAGAATGCATCGCATACTAGCCCATTATGTTCCACTTACCTGCAAACGAAGCCGCAATGTCCCCGATGTCCCCACTGGTGGCCGCATCCATCTTTACCCGTCTTCCTTCCAGGGCCGCGGACTCTGGCTCTGTGACTGACAGGAGTCGCATGACGTCCCTCACACGCATGCGCACGGGAGCTGATGGTCACGGGACGGGCCCTTTAGAAACAGCACGATTGTGTCCTTTCTTCAGTGCACATGTGCCAATGACATCGGCGCAAGCGTATATGGTAAATATCTCCTAAACTGTGCAGGTTTAGGAAATATTTACAGTACCTACAGGTAAGCCTTATTATAGGGTTGCCTGTAGGTAAAATTGGTGTGTAAGGGTTTACAACCACTTTAAGTCTACAGGTTTGGAAAGATCAGTTTGTAAATGTGTAGAAAACTGGCTAAAAGACAGAATTCAGAGAGTAGTGGTTCATGATTCTTACTCTGAATGATCTAAAGTTATCAGTGGTGTACATCAAGGTTCCGTATTTGGACCTTTACTTTTTAATGCCTTTATACATGATATAGGGTCTGCAATTAAAAGTACCATTTCGGTCTTTGCAGATGACACCAAGCCATGCAGTGAAATTACATCCGTACAGGATGTCTCCAACTTACAATCCAACCTCAATCGCACATTCATTGGGACACTATGTGGCACATGGGGTTTAATGTTGGTAAAAGTATGCACTTGGGGGCTAAGAATATGCATGTATCATACACACTCGGGGAGTACAACTGGGTGAATCCATAGTGGAGAAGGATCTGGGGGTTTTGGTAGATCATAAGCTCAATAATAGCATGCAATGCCAAGGTGCAGTTTCCAAAGCAAGCAAAGTCCTTTCTTATATTAAGAGGGTTATGAACTCCAGAGAGAGAGATATAATTTTGCTCCTGTACAAATCATTAGTAAGACCTCATTTGTAATATGAAGTTACCTGGTGGCACCGCCCCTTGTGACATCACTGACCGGTGCATGTTGGGTTTGTGATGTCACAAGGGGGCGGTGCCACCAGGTGACATTGCCAGGTGGTTTCACCCCTTACCTATATAAGAACTGTCAAACGGTGGAGCCTTCGTTGGCGGTGGAGCTTTCCTTCTTTCAGGACTTTCGGCAGCAGCGGAGTGATTAATGATGGAGCTACATTGGGGCACATTGTTTTTAGGAATTGTTAAAATCTGTGTTTTTATTGCTTTTTGCCACTTTTTTGGTGAATGGGTAGGGGTACGCCCTACTCAATCACATAGGGGGGGTGGGATCTGGGGGCTCCCTTGTTAAAGGGGGCTTCCAGAGTCCAATAAGCCCCCTGCCAGCAGACCCCCACAACCACAGCTCAGGGTTGTTGGGAAGAGGCCCCTGTCCCCATAGAGACAGATAAAATAGGGGATATATTTATGGCACTTTTATTTTCCTTTTTTTTTTACTAGTTATGACGGTGATCTGCAATTTTTAAACTGACATTTATACAGTGATCATAGCTAAAAATAGCCACTGATTACTGTATAAATTTCACTGGCAGGGAAAGAGGTAACACTAGGGGGTGATCAATGGGTTAAGTGTTCCCTAGGAAGTTGTTTCTAACTGTGGGGGAGTGGACTGACTGAGAGTAGAGAGAGGTCGCTGTTGCTTATCACTAGGAACAGCAGATCTCTCTCTACTTCCCTGACAGAACGGGGAACTTAAAATACAATGCTCTGTATAATGGTTTTGCTCAGAGCTGCCTCGGATAATCCTATGCTGGCATAGTTCTAAGGGTCCTATGCTGGCATTCCTGACTCCACCCTCCTGCCCAGTGCCCCCACAGCAAGCAGCTTGCTATGGGGGCACCCAAGCAGACGCTCTTCTGAGCCACGGCTCTGTGTGTCCATTTACACATGGAGCTGTGGCTTGGCCCCACCCCTCCTTCTCCCGATTGGCTCATTGGCTGTGATTGACAGCAGTGGGAGCCAATGGGTCCTGCTGCTGCCAAAAGCCAATCTGGAGTGAAAGTCCTCAGAGAGGCTAGGCTTTTGTAGGCATCGCTGGATCGAGAGGGGGGCTCAGGTAAGTATTGGGGTACTGCTGCATACAGAAGGTTTGTGCCTTTACAACAACATTAAGTTCAACTCCTTTTTCCCTGGCTTTGCTCCCCCTGCCACTGTAACTTACATTTGCTGGCTGACAAAATGACAGTCAGAAAATGCTTTGTTTTACACAACAGGAACAACTGTCAAAATGCAGTGTAAAATGACACCTACAGATGATCTGCAAATGTAATTAATCACTTCAAAACTGTCCACGTTAACCCGCTTCCTGCCCAGGCCATATTTCAGCTTTCAGAGCTGTCACATTTTGAATGACATTTGCACAGTCATGCAATGCTCTACCCAAATGAAATGTTATATTAGAGCTTTCTTTTGGTGGTATTTAATAACCACTGGGTTTTTTATTTGTTGCTAAAAAAACAAAAAATTTAGAAAAAGAAAAGTTTTTCTTAGTTTCTGTCAGAAAATGTTGTAAATAAGTAATTTTTCTCATTCACTGATGTGTGGATACTGGTGGATACTGATACAGCACGGATGCATACTGATAGACTGCACTGATGGGGCAGCACTGATGGGCACTGATGAGATATCACTGAAGGGCACTGATTAGGTGGCACTGATATGCAGCACTAATGAGCACTGCACTGATAGGTGGCACTAATAGGCACTGATAAGAAGATGTAGGACACATTACCGATGAGGAATGGAATACTATCCTGGACAATGTACCTAAAGTGTCGTTATCTTCCTCTCAAAAACGTACTCAACTGTTTATTATCCATTGTACATACCGCACACAGGAGAAATTACATAAATGGCACAGGAGAGGAACACCACTTTGTCCCTGCTGCTTTGCTAATACTGGTACTCTGGTACACATGCTGTGGAGATGCCCGAAGTTACAAAGATACTGGGCAGCAGTGGTAAACACTATCAACACATATGGAACCTCAAACTTCAGACAGTTCCTAAACTATGTTTACTGGGCTGGTTAGATGATGAACAATACACACCCCATACATACATCGCTATCTTACGGGTATTATTCCTAGCCAGGAAACTTATAGCCAGGAAATGGCTATCAACGACAGTGCCCACTCTACCAGAATGGATAGGGTCTGTGAATGAGTCTCTTATCAGAGAACAACTCACTTATAGCACAGAGTTAGCCCGAACAAATTTGATAACATATGGGATCCCTGGTTGGATACTCCTGATTTGGCCCCACGTTTGGTTCACAATAGAATCTTAGGCGACAGAACCACCATTACTACTACATCACCCTAGCAAGGGGTAACATATAAAATAGAATGACCAAACAACAATGTGTTTGATGACAGGGAGGACAGCTATCACACTTTTTATTAAAATAAAAAAGGAGAGGGGGGGAGAAGTAAGAAACATCTAGTCCTGCAGAGGTTGATCTGTATACATTTTGTATATATGTTGTTTCACCCAATGGTTAGGAGAAGTAAATACCACACACAGCTCCCTGATGGTTAGGGGAGAGTGATACCCTTCTCTGCTAGGAAATGCAGAAAAGGGTAGAAAAAAGAAAAAGCTACTCAGAGGACATAAAATGCAAATGATAAATATGAATGATCATAACCATAGTAATACTACACGACAATACATCTATACTTAAACACTCTGATATGTTATTACTGTAAAGTATGTCAATATAGATCACAAGGTCCTGTAATGAAGATACCTATATGTCCTCACGTTACCAGGCTTAGATATGTATCGCTACATGGAAAAACTGCTGTATTATGTCTTCTTGTTTTTTTTTTTCTTTTTTGTTTTTGTTGTTGTGTTTTTCTTTCTTTTTGTGTTTGTTTTTAAAAAAATAAAAAACTATCTGATTTAAAAAAAATAGGCACAGATAGGTGACAATGATAAGCTGCACTGATTGGTGTCACTGATGGGCACTGATTGGTGTCACTAATGTCAGTGTGAGGCAAGGTGAGCAAATAAACGGCACCTCCGCATTTACATGTGGTCGGCTGTGATTGGAAACATATGACGTTTCCAATCCAATGACACAGTTCTTTACCAAGATCGGGGTCACTAATACACGGCACTCCTGCCGCGCTGCATGTCCCACGGGCTTTGGAGAGCGGTGACACTGGGGCGACATGATATGGCGTTGCCCCAGAAAGAGAGGGGATCCCATCTGCCGTCATTACCCTATACGGTGGGTGGGAAGTTGTTAAGCAAATACCATGGATCAATGTATTTTTCATTGTGTTTGCCATTTCATTAATATGGAGAGCAAATGGTGTGACCTTTTATCTGTATATGGCCTCAGTTAAAGCGGTTCTACACCCATTTCATTTAGTAAATCTCTTTGCCTTCCAAATCAGGCAAAGAGTACTAAATGAAATGTTTTTTTTTTTTTTTTTTTTTTACTTACCTTGTAATTGAAGACTTCCGGTCTTCTCCCTCTGCGGCGGCGGGCGGGGTCTTGCGTCGATCGTCGTCACGCCGCACTGTCTCCTGGGATCTGGTGTCATTGATCCCAGGAGTCAGTGCGGGCATCTTCCGAAATCTCGCGAGATTTCGGCCACATCTTCCGAAATCTCCCGAGATTTCGGCCGCATCTGCCGAAATCTCGTGAGATCTCGGCAGATGAGCCGTTACTGCGCACGCGCGAGTAACGGCAGTGCATGGTGGGCCATCTAAAGTCCCTGTGGGTGTTTCACATGCCCACAGGCAAGATGGCCCCCAGCACTAAAGAAGAAGACGAGGAACTTCATCGGACGAAAACCGGCGGCGATCGAGATGGAAGATGGAACAGGTGAGTCCCCTAATAAAGGTAAGCACACTTTATATTACATCCTTAAAAAAAAAAATTTTTTTCAGAGTGCAGAACCGCTTTAAAGAAACTTTACAAGTTTGTTTTTACTAAAATGTATTATTATTTAAGTACTTATTAACCCTTAGACCACTTTCACACTGAGGCGCTTTTCAGGCGCTTTCACGCTAAAAACAGCGCCTAAAAAGCTCACGAAAACTTATTTCCATTAAAATCAATGAACGCTTTCACACTGGGGCAGTGTGCTGGCAGGGCTGTGAAAAACTCCCCTCCCCATTGAAATGAATGGAAAGCTCTTCAAAAGCGCCTGAAAAGCTCTTCAAAAGCGCTCAGTGTTTTTACTGGCAGTTTAGAAGCACTTCAGTGTGAAAGTGGCCTTAGTACATATAATTAAAGTTAAAACGTTTTACTTAGGATAGATTTGGAAGTGATTAAAACACATCAGGTTTTTATCACTGAGAATGAAGGTTAAATAAAATCACAAATTTTAGGTTGTCACCAGAACAGGAAAAGAGGGTAAATCTTCCAATAGGGTCACTAGTTTTGATGACCCTGGCTACAATCAGGAATTTGCTCTCAATTCCTTTTTTGGCTATGGGATAAGAAGTAAAGGGGAATTTCTGCAATGAAAAACAGATTGCAAAAAACTGACAGTGGTTAAAACCCTCCCAAAAGGCCCGCACACACGATACAAAAATCAGATGGGAAAATTTGTAGTCTGTGGATTTTCGGATCGTTAGTACGGTGCTTTCAACAATCAATTTCACTTTTTCATCAGACAAAAGCTGGATGTACAGGCTATAACATTTTTGTCTGATGTGAACTCAACATCTGATTTTCGAATGGTCAGTATGGAAATCGTCACACAAAAGTCGAAAGTACAAACATGCATGATCGGAATCAAGGAATGACTGGGAAGAGTTTGATCTTGTAAACTACTGTTTGTAATCTTGAATTAACATTTGTGACGCGGCAATTGATGACATTTCAAAAGGCAGCGCACATTCATCTTCTTTAATGGGATAATAATGAAGCTGCTTTGCTGGTGATACTGATGTAGTTATGCCAAACATATTTTAAAAGGTATTTGTTTTGTAGTGATATAAATAATTTTAATATTATGGTTGTTGTTTGATTTTTTGGGGAAGTTACCACAACACCATTATGCCTGAGATCAAAGATACAACTATGTTGGTGTCCCTTGTTAATTTTCCAAAACTGTAATTTGAAGTATTATTCTACACAATTTTTTTTATTGTGCATAAAAAACCCAACAGACATTAAATTGAAAATGCTATCTGCCATCCAAATAAAAATAACTTAACAAAAAAGTGTGCATCAACACTCACCAAAGTTCTACTAACATGAAATTAGAAGAAGGGGCCCAACGGGTGGCGCTTGAGAAATGAACTTCCTCTTTATACTAGAAGATAGGACTGATGTGACTGACTTTAACGGTACCAGTGAAGGACATCAAAACTAAATAATACTAAATAAATCTATTACAAATGATTAAAAAATTTTTTTTCAAGTAAAATCTGTTTGATTATATGGTTCTAGTCAATATGGCCTCTCGGTCAATATTAAATTATAGATCTCTGTTAGTACAATGTTAAGAGGTCAACGCGTTTCACATCTTTACATCATATGCTGCTAATACACATGTTACCAACGCTGTTTGGACAAGCTTTGATTAACTCATTGGCTGCTTATAATTATTTATCGTATAGACTCTTCAGACATTCAGCCAGAATGTAACAAATGTAATAAATAGGATGAGAGGAGAGATGCTTGTTGTATAATGATATCAACCGGATATAGAGATGCTTTTTTACAAGATAGACGGTAAGTGTGCATATTGTTGTAAACTACTTGAAGTGAAATAAATTTTTTCACTTGAACCTATATTTATATTTAGCACCATTGGTTCTTACCGTACTATCTATCCAACCCCAAAAATTACTCTTTATACTCTCATAGTATGTCACTATGTTCGTGTTTGTCGAATGACAATTTGCGGATAGTTAGTATGCTAGATAAAATCCTGCACACGCCCTGTCAGACACTCTGTCGTACAACAATCGCACCATATGTACAAGGCTTTACACTTAAAAAGTGTTGCCTTTAGTTCTTCTTTAACCCTAATTAATGATCCCTCCTTATTTACCCTTAGTTACTATCTATTGCTGATTTTTTTTTTTCATCTATTTTTTTGCCATTAATATTTTTTATGCAATATTCATTCATGTGCTTGCTTCTGTTTTCATTATCACATAACAAGAAAATGTGCAAATATGAAAAAAAAAATTCTCTTTCCACTTACAATTAAGTTTTCCATACTTTGTGCAGAAATATATTGTCGTGCCATTTTAAATATGACATGTTAAAGAATAAAATGTATACTTTTTATTTACATTAAACATTCTTATTTTTAAAATAAACACTGATTAGATTACATAGAAAATAAAATATTTTTTTGCAAAATAATAATTTTTAGAGAAAGCCTTATCCCCCCTCCACACCCTCCAAAAAAAATAAATAAAAAAACCCGGAAACAAACAAAACAAAAAACAGTATCTATAATTTGGTTAGATTTAAGTAATGGCAAAGTTATTGCTAAAAATAGGCCTATAGTACAAATGTAAACATTTCTCTGCTCTGCTCTGCTCTGCTGGGGTACACAGTTATGCAAGGTACATAAAGACATGGATAAGTGAGTTTGGGGTGGAGAAACATGACTGGCCTGACCTCAACCCAATAGAACACCTTTGGGATGAATTAGAATGGAGACTGCAAGCCAGGCCTTCTCGTCCACATCAGTGCCTGACCTCACAAATTCGCTTCTGGAAGAATGGTCAAACATTCCCATAGACACATGCCTAAACCTTGTGGACAGCCTTCCCAGAAGAGTTGAAGCTGTTTTAGCTGCAAAGGGTGGACCAACTCAATATTGAACCTTACCGACTAAAGCCCTATACACACTACTAGATTTTCTGCAGATTTTTGTCTTCAAATTTACCAAAACCATATAATATGAGGTCAAAGCATAAGAGTTTCAATTTGTATGAAATCAGGCAGACCCTTGCACTACATGATTTTGGTAAATCTGACGACAAAAATCTGCAGAAAATCTAATAGTGTGTATAGGGTCTCAAGGTTTGAAGGTTTAAAGGCAGGTGTCTCAATACTTTTGGCAATATAGTGTGTGTGTGTATATATATATATATATATATATATATATATATATATATATATATATATATAATGGGGTTTATTTACTAAAGCTGGAAAGTGCAAAATCAGGCTCCCTTCTGCATAGAAACCAATAAGCTTCTAACCTCGGCTTGTTCAATTAAGCTTTGGTAATGAAACCTGGAAGCTCATTGGTTTCTGCGCAGAAGTGAGCCTAATTTTGCACTTTCCAGCTTTAGTAAATAAACCCCATTGTGTACTTAAAAGTGGGGTATGCCTGTATATATATATATATATATATATATATATATATATATATATATATATATATATATATATATACATACACACAGTATAGTATAAATCTGTAAGAAAAAACTTAGGCCCCTTTCACACCGGGGCGGGGAGCCGCGGTGACGCTAAAGCAGCGCTATATTAAGCGCTGCTTTACCGTCGTTTTAACCGCGGTATTCGGCCGCTCGCGGTGCGGTTTTACCCCCCGCGAGCGGCCGAAAAAGGGTTAAACACCCCCCACAGAGCGCCGCCGTAGCGGCGCTTTGCGGCGGTATTGCAGCGGTTTTACCGCGGTGTCCCATTCTAATCAATGGGAAGGAGCGGTATAGGAGCGGTGAATACACCGCTCTTATACCGCTCCAAAGATGCTGCTAGCAGGACTTTTTTTTGTCATCCTGCTAGCGCACCGCTCCAGTGTGAAAGCCCGCCGGCTTTCACACTGGAGTTAAAGGGGCCGGATTTTTCATGCGGTGAACAGGCGCTATTTTTAGCGCTGCACTGCATGAAAAACGCCCCGGTGTGAAAGGGGCCTTAGTGCTCTAATCTAGTAAAAACGCTACTTCTAGCAAGATCTAGGGGTCATGGAGGCAGGGGCAAGGTAAATATACAATCTGCCTTTTTTTTTTTTTGTTACATTTTTTGTAAAATAATCAAACTTAATAAGCAGACCTTGTATTTTACTGCAAGGTCCACTGCAGGTGTCATTATACAAATGGTAATTTAACTATATATACAATATATATATATATATATATATATATATATATATATATATATATATATACAGTGGTGTGAAAAAGTGTTTGCCCCCTTCCTGCATGTTTGTCACACTTAAGTGTTTCGGAACATCAAACCAATTTAAACAATAGTCAAGGACAACACAAGTAAACACAAAATGCAATTTGTAAATGAAGGTGTTTATTATTAAAGGTGAAAAAAAATCCAAACCATCATGGCCCTGTGTGAAAAAGTGATTGCCCCCCTTGTTAAAACATACTATAACTGTGGTTGTCCACACCTGAGTTCAATTTCTCTAGCCACACCCAGGCCTGATTATTGCCACACCTGTTCACAATCAAGGCATCACTTAAATAGGAGCTGCTTGACACAGTAAGGTCCACCAGAAGATCCTTAAAAAGCTACACATCATGCCGAGACCCAAAGAAATTCAGGAACAATTGAGAAAGAAAGTAATTGAGATCTATCAGTCTGGAAAGGGTTATAAAGCCATTTCCAAAGCTTTGGGAATCCAGCAAACCACAGTGAGAGCCATTATCCACAAATGGCGAAGACATGGAACAGTGGTGAACCTTCCCAGGAGTGGCCGGCCGCCCAAAATTACCCCAAGAGCGCAGTGACGACTCATCCAAGAGGTCACAAAAGACCCCACAACAACGTCCAAGGAACTGCAGGCCTCACTTGCCTCAGTTAAGGTCAGCGTTCATGCCTCCACCATCAGGAAAAGACTGGGCAAAAAATGGCCTGCATGGCAGAGTTCCAAGGAGAAAACCACTGCTGAGCAAAAAGAACATCAAAGCTCGTCTCAATTTCTCCACAACACATCTTGATGATCCCCAAGACTTTTGGGACAACATTCTGTGGACCGATGAGACAAAAGTGGAACTCTTTGGAAGGTGTGTGTCCAAGTATATCTGGCATAGAAGGAACACTGCATTTCAGAAAAAGAACATTATACCAACAGTAAAATATGGTGGTGGTAGTGTGATGGTCTGGGGCTGTTTTGCTGCTTCAGGACCTGGAAGACTTGCCGTGATAAAAGGAACTATGAATTCTGCTGTCTACCAAGAGATCCTGAAGGAGAATGTCCGACCATCTGTTCGTGTACTCAAGCTGAAACGAACTTGGGTTCTGCAGCAGGACAATGATCCTAAACACACCAGCAAGTCCACCACCAAATGGCTGAAGAAAAACAAAATGAAGACTTTGGAGTGGCCTAGCCAAAGTCCAGACCTGAATCCTATTGAGATGTTGTGGTATGACCTTAAAAAGGCCGTTCATGCTCGAAAACCCTCAAATGTAACTGAATTAGGACAATTCTGCAAAGATGAGTGGGCCAAAATTCCTCCAGGACGCTGTAAAAGCCTCATTGCACGTTATCGCAAACGCTTGGTTGCAGTTGTTGCTGCTAAGGGTGGCCCAACCAGTTATTAGGTTTAGGGGGCAATCACTTTTTCACACAGGGCCATGATGGTTTGGATTTTTTTTCACCTTTAATAATAAACACCTTCATTTACAAATTGCATTTTGTGTTTACTTGTGTTTGTCCTTGACTATTGTTTAAATTGGTTTGATGTTCCGAAACACTTAAGTGTGACAAACATGCAAAGGAACAGGAAATGAGGAAGGGGGCAAACACTTTTTCATATATATATATACTTTTGTAATACTCCTTTTATTACCATTATGTCTTACAAAAGAAAAAAAAATATGTTATTTCCTTCCAGTAATGATTCCAGTGCTGGCACACTACTATTAGTTTTTTTTTTTTCTAATTATTAGAAAGGTCACATAGTTTATCAAGACATTATCAGGAGCATTACTATAATTTGTTTAATACTGGACTTATGTGTGAATACTGGACTACTGTATGATTATATAATATTTGTTTCTCACTTTACTGCTTGCAACCATATTTTTAATTAGTAATATATCTCTGTTTTTTTAAACTATATACGTTATGATAATCATCTATCTTTAGCATATATCTGTTTGTTTTTTTGAAATACCTATTTAGTCTGTATTCCATTTCCAAGTTCTCTTAATCCTTAATCCTTTGGGGTAGATATATTAATATTTCTACATAAGCTATGCAGGCGATTAGATGTAATCCTATCATTTTTATTAAAAGTTTATGCCACAAATGCGTTGATTTGTTTGATCATTGCAGTGCAAGTATGCCAAAGCATAATAAATGATCTTATTCTCAAGAACACTTGGATGATGTATAGACCACATTCCCCAAACAGTTAAATACCTTTTTTTTTATTTAACAAAACTTTGCAACATCTCTTCTTACATAGCTGAGACAAGGTTAATAGCCTGAGCTGTAAATGGCCATTGTCTGATTCCTAAGGGCTGCACACCACTTATGGAGCAGACATGTCACTCTCATTGAAGCTGAACAATATGTCCTGTGCCAGGGGTTATACGAAGGCTTCTTCTAATGGAGGGTATTGCCTTAGTCAGGAAGAAGGAGACATGAAAGAGTCTGTAATTTATCACTGGTTTATTGTCATAATTGTGCTTGCAGATGGAAAAACTAAATTAACTGCATGAAACACAGTAATTAGTGAACTTTTTACAGGTCCAGCTGACTGCTGTGCAAGATCTACTGAGACCTCATGCCGTTAGCTAAAGACAAGTTTACATAGCAGTAATTAAACAAGTGTTTTATTTTTTTCATACTTTAAGAGTTTGTGAGTGTGTATGTTTCCTATAAGTATTGTAAAAGAAAAACTGAAGATGTGAGAAAGGAAGTCAGCACTTCTCTCCCTCCTCTTCTTAGGCTTAAAGGTTAAATTCACCTATCAAAAAAATTAATAAAATGCAAATTTTTTGTGGGTAAAAAAATAGCATTTATAATTTTTTTACACTGAAGCATGTAAAACATTGCACCTGTGATGAGCACCTGGTACCTCCTGTTTGGGTAGAAAGTCGATGAACTGCTGGAAGAATCAATGAACTACATGAGCGCTCATCAGCACCCTTACAGTTCATTGAGAACTACAAACCGTCTGCCGTGGTGGATGATGGTACTTGTAGTTCATTCATTCACAGGAAACTATGAATAAATGACACAGTGGTGTGGGTGGAGCCCAGCACAGCCATACTGTTTTAAAATTATGAAGATACCCCATCCACTGTCACAAAGTGGGGAGTACTGATGGTGGTAGGTGGATGTATAGGAGCATGTTACACCCTAATAATGGCTGTAACATGTACCATGATACAAAAGGGGAACTTAACCTTTAAGCAGAGAGGTGGTGGGTCTTGTAAATTTTGGCTCCCTTTAACTTTCGAAAGTCATGAGTGTTCAATGCAGACATGCACTGTAGTTTTTATCACCTTTGTTGATGGACATTGATTGTATGTTATTTTCATTTGTGTACTATTCAGTCTGATTATAGCAGATTAGATTAATATAATCCAAATGGGGAGAGTCATGCTCTGCCTGGACAAGCATCATTTCATTCCGCTATACCGATCAATAGCCCCACAGGCAAACACAGATTTGCCTGTTGTAGTCAAGTGCGCTTAAGCACCTTGTACATGTGAGTACCCATCTTGGATTTTTGTTTAAATAAAGGATTTTTAAACGTTATCACACTATCTGGCTTGTTTCTTTCTCCATTATCATGAGGATACCACTTTAGGAGGATCCAGGACACCTGAGCAGTTTTTCCCATAGAACCCAGGGGTAGTTTGTCAGCATTACTGACCAAACTTAACTGTGCGGTCACATGCTTTAAGGTAAGGGTAACCACAAAGGGGCGAGCACTGGGGTGTCTGCACTTACCTTAAAATCTGGAGCACTTTTCACAAGGATCTTCTCTCTATTTATCCAATATGGAAATCTTCAACATTTTGTTTATTCTGGTCTTTCACTATAAAGAATGTTTTGCACACTGTATGTTATGTAATGTTTGAGCACAAAAGCACTTTTTGCATTGATATGGCATGCATTTTTTTATATACCCAATTCTGAATTAGCAACAGTACTTATGCATGCAGTAATTTGCATTGTATTTATGATTGATTGCTTAGTGCGACACTTTTATTGTTAGTATATTTTTGCACAATATGGGACTGTGAACAGGGTCAGAATATTTATATGCATGTGTGGATACACATGTATATATACATCTCTTATTGATATACTGGTGGAATCCAAGTGATAGCTCGCAAGACCATTATTTTATTATCGTTTCATTCCATACTGATAAAATAGAAATGAGTGGTGGAGTAGGATTTGTTGGTTTGAACAGGCAATTGTCCTGAAGTTACTCCACACAACCACTATGATGTGTAATTTTTTCCTCAACCTGTGCCCAGATCATGACTCTAAAGTGATTCATATCGATATGTACACACATAGTGTAGTGAAATCTTATCATAGTGAAATCTTGCTTTTTTTTTTTTTTTTTTTCATTAGATGTTTCTAAGCTGTTAGAACTTAACTGCAACCCAACTTTAGAGTGTGATCTTTGAGGTTCTTTCAATATTAATTACTTTCACAGTACAGGAGGCTATAGAGCTCAAGGATGACTTGTTATGTAAGTGTGTAGTGTAGTTTATGTGTGTGTGTTAAAGCTCAACAAGTCAAGTTCTGGAATAAAAATAATTATAAAGTAGCTAATTTAATATTTAAAATTGCTCAAATTACAGTAAAAAAATAAAAATTGATGTGTAATTGTTATTTACACATTGCTCTTTTCTTTAACTTACTGAATGTACTTACCTACCTACCTACAATGTAACAGCCATATAAGCCTTCAATGAGCAAGATAAGGATCCTGATGTATAATAGCCATAATAAATGACATCAATAAACTTTCTAGAAAGTGTGGCAAACTGAATAAAACATAAATTAGACCAATATTCAGCATTACTATCCCTGTGCTTTAAAACACCAACAGTTTTCTGTTCCTGTCAGGATGTGTTTGTCATATTGACAGTCAAATCCTACAGACTACAGAAATAATGCCTAAGAAGTGCTTTGCCTGCCTATGCTTTGACACAGTCGTGCTGTGTGTCTATCTATCTATGCCTCTGGCTACTAAATACCAGTTCATCTTTTTTTTTTTTTTTTTTTTTAGTTTACCTAGAGTATAGTTCACATTTGGCTAGCAATGGGCAGAGTGTGGGATAGCTCCCTTCCATTGTTTTTGTGCATTTTTCACATTCTGCATTTAGTATACTATGGGGGGTTATTTACTAAAGGCAAATCCACTTTGCACTACAAATGGAAACTACAAGTGCAAAGTGCACTTGAAATTGCACTGAAAGTGCACTTGGAGGCGCAGTTGCTGTAGATCCGAGGGGGACATGCAAGGAAAAAAAAAAACAGCATTTTAGCTGGCACATGATTGGATGATAAAATCAGCAGAGCTTCCCCTAATTTAGATCTACCCCCTCAGATTTACAGCGACTGCACTTCCAAGTGCACTTTCAATGCAATTTCAAGTGCACTTTGCACTTGTAGTTTGCACTTGTAGTGCAAAGTGGATTTTCCTTTCCTAAATAACCCCCATGTGGTTGATTTACTAAAGGAAAATACACTGTTAATTCTGCAAGTTGCACTCTGCAAGAAACTTATCCCTAAAGCTTAGTGAATGAGATGACTCCCTGCTGATTTCCATCATCCAAGAATGTACCCCGCTGTACATTAAATTGGAAATATTAGACGTGATAAGCAACGCTACTATTACTGTAAGTGCTCCAACATTTAGTGAATGAGGTAAACCTTTACTTCCATCATCCATCATGGGCAGAAATGCTATTATGTCTATTTTCCTTGTGCATGATTGGGTATTCTTGTGAATTTTCACTACATTCATTAGACTGTGGGGCAAATACCTTGCAGAGTGGAATAGATGATCATAAGCAACTACAATATTTGTATTGTATGATTTTCTAAAACTTGTAATCAGCGTTTTAAACTGTGTTCTGATAATGCTTTTAAATGATATAAGGCATTGTTACTGGAAATTGAAATATATATATTTGGTGAAAGCAAGGAACATGATTAGGCAATTGACCTGGAACAGAATACAATAACTTAAAGGTACATATTTAGGCTCAGACAATGCATTTAGGGCCTATTTTAACGTGTCCAATTTTATGCACCAAAAATCATGTATGTTTTGCCATTCCTTCTTATGTGTCTCACATTAATGCACTGCAGTGTAATGTAGAAGGGAAGCTATGTGGGCCCATTCACACATATGTGTGTGTTACCATGTAAGCTTCATGCACATAAACTGTGTGAATCCAGCCTAAATGTGTGGCTGATGGTCTGAAGAGGAGAATGTTGTGTATAACTGTAGATGGTTAATATTAGTCAAACCTATTTACTCTATACAGATAGGCATAAGTCATATTTTGGCAATAAAATGGCTATTGATAACAAATAAAATATGAATACAAAGTTGTTTGCCTGGGCAATTGTTACAACTATGTCAACTATGAACTAAATGTAATGTTTTACAGTAATAGGAGTAAGAGAAATATTAGATATTAGTAGAGAGGAAAACTGAGTAATACCTCTCATCGTCCGCCAGCTGCTGCTTCAAAGGTTAAAAAAATTATGAATTGTATTAAAAGAGAAGTTTAGCCTAGCCATTCTGTAATCCCTGTGCCAGATTAAATATAAAATATGCAGTATAGTTTTGGATCTCTAACTTAAAAAAAAAAAACAACAATTGGGTTTAAAGCTTTCTATCTTCCTCCTGTTGAGGATATGTCCCTCTACTTCCTGTACTGGAGACATACCAGTAAGAAATATCTCTAAGGTCAGAGGATTTTTGACAACGTAATGGGAAAATCTTTCCTAGGTCTTTGTCATGTAACAAATGTCCCATTGAAAGATTTCACTTTATCTATTGTTGTGGTAATAGCTTTAAAAGATTGGATTTTCTATCACTTTTTGGTTGCCAGAACAAAAAGAAAAAGTACATATCCACAATAGGGGTCACAGACAGCAAAGACAAACCAGACAGAAGTTCAAACACCTCCTTTCTCTATCCAAAACTATTACAAAAAAAAAGTTTTGGATTTTACCTACATACCTAAACTTCTCATCTCTTTGACCCTTTATGAAGTTTTAGATGAACCATTGGGGCTGATTTACTAAGATGAATGCGCTGCGCCGGTTCATACCATAATTGGTGCGCCAGATAAATTATTAAGTGAACGTATGAACCGGCGCACACATAAGCGCAACACATAATATACCGGCGCACTGCGATAATAGTATGCCATTCATAATAGCGCACGCCGTTATCATTAACAGTCCATTCACACATGGGCAACACGACTTCAAGCGCGACTTGGGGCGACTTACAACACGACTTGGGGTGACTTACAGCACGACTTGGGGCGACTTTACAACACGACTTGGGGCAACTTACAACACAACTTGGGGCAACTTACAACACGACTTTAAGTCGCCCCCAGGCTAGGCAACTTTAATTTAAAAAAAAAAAAATGGCATGGGTTCCCCTACAAGAGCATACCAGGCCCTTCAGGTCTGGTATGGATTTTAAGGGGAACCCCGCGAAAAAAAAAAAAAAGACGTGGGGGTCCCCATCAAAATCCATACCAGACCCTTATCCCAGCACCCAGCCTGGCAGGCCACAGGAAAAGAGGGGGATGAGAGAGTGCCCCTCCTCCTGAACTGTACCAGGCCACATGCCCTCAACATTGGGAGGATGCTTTGGGGTCCCCCCAAAGCACCTTGTCCCCATGTTGATGAGGACAAGGGCCTCATCCCCACAACCCTGGCCGGTGGTTGTGGGGGTCTGTGGGCAGGGGGCTTATCAGAATCTGGAAGCCCCCTTTAACAAGGGGACCCCCAGATCCCGGCCTCCCCCCTGTGTGAAATGGTAAGGGGGTACAAAAGTACCCCTACCATTTCACCAAAAAAGTGACAAAAGTGTTAAAAATGACAGGAGACGGTCTTTGACAAGTCTTTTATTAAAGTCTTCTTTCATCTTCTTTCATCTTCTTTCATCTTCTTTGTTCTGGTCTTCTTCCTTCTTCCTTTCTTCATCCTTCGGTTTCTTCATCTTCTTCCTCCATCTTCTTCTTCCTCCATCTTCTTCTTCCTCTGATCCGCTTCTTCTTGCTCCGGTGTTCTCGTCCGGCATCTTCCTCCACGGCGTCTCTTCATCGTTATCGGGCTGCTCTGTGCAATGGGAGGCTCCCGCTGTGTGACGCTTCTCTTATATAACGGAGGCCGGGGCCACCCGGTGACCCCCGCCCCCCTCTGATGCACAGTTCCATGCATCAGAGGTGGGTGGGGTCACCGAGGGGCCCCGGCATCCTTTATATAAGACCTGTCAGAAGAAGAGAAGCGTCACACAGCGGGAGCCTCCCATTGCGCGGAGCGACCCGATAACGAAGAAGAGACGCCATGGAGGAAGATGCCTGACGAGAACACCGGAGCAAGAAGAAGCGGATCGGAGGAAGAAGAAGATGGAGGAAGAAGAAGAAGAAACTGAAGGATGAAGAAAGGAAGAAGGAAGAAGACCAGAAGAAAGAAGATGAAAGAAGACATTAATAAAGGACCTGTCAAAGACCGTCTCCTGTAATTTTTAATACTTTTGTCACTTTTTTGGTGAAATGGTAGGGTACCCCCTTACCATTTCACACGGGGGGAGGCTGGAATCTGGGGGTCCTCTTGTTAAAGGGGGCTTCCAGATTCTGATAAGCCCCCTGCCCGCAGACCCCCACAACCACTGGCCAGGGTTGTGGGGATGAGGCCCTTGTCCTCATCAACATGGGGACAAGGTGCTTTGGGGGGGACCCCAAAGCATCCTCCCAATGTTGAGGTCATGTGGTATGGTACGGTTCAGGAGGGGGGGGGCGCTCTTTTGTCCATCCTCTTTTTCTGCGGCCTGCCAGGTTGCGTGCTCGGATAAGGGTCTGGTATGGATTTTGAGGGGGACCCCCACGCATTTTTTTATTTTCTTAATGCTAACATGACCTGTGTTCAAATAGCCGTAAAAAAAAAAAACATAGAAGTGAACCAGCGCAAAAACAAAAAAAGTCAAGTTGAGAGGTGCGCCTGTTCAACTTATGCATGACATTTACTGGCTTGACATTTACTAAGATTTTGCCGGCGCAGTGAACCAGAGCACATGAACGGGCGAAAATGCTGCTTGCGCATGCGCAGTACATAAATTGACCTAGCGCAGTTCCAAGTGTACTTGCAGGCGCAGCAAGCTTGCTCAGAGAAAGTTAATTTTCCGTTCTATTTTGGGCATATTTGTTACTTGGACAGTCATATCTATACTTCCTCACATCACCCACATCACCCCCATAATATTGCCACTTCCAGCTTCTTTTAATTCTGAGTTGAAGAATGCTTGCGCCAGGTCTATAGCGGCGCACAAATCGCGGCTGCCAATGTGCCGGCAAGATAATAGTAAATGGGGAATTGCGCTGTGTTACAGGCGAAAATGCTTTGTGAATACGAAAACGTCTATTGTGCGTCGGCGTGCGCCGCAACTCTTACTTACTGGCGCAAATGCTTTGTAAATCAGCCCCATTATCTCCAAACATTATTAAATGTTGATGGGGACAAGGGCCTCCTCCCTACAATCCTAGGCTGTGGGCATCTGTGGGCAGGAGGCTTATTGGAATCTGGAAGCCCCCTTTAAGGGGGCTCCCAGATCCCACCCCCCATGTGAATGAGTAGGGCTACATTGTACTCCTACTCATTCATCAAAAAAATGTGTCAATAGGAAAGGAAAACACAAACACAGTTTTTGACAATTCCTTTAATAAAAATAAAAAAAACAATGTCCCCATGTAGATCCATCGTCAATCATGCCACCCGAAGCACAGCCAGACCCGAAAAATAAAAACCTCAGCACTCATCGAAGGCTAACCACCGACTGCATGCTTCTCCATCTGACAGGTCTTAAATAGGTGAGGGAGCGGGGCCAGGGGATGGTGGGAATATGTGAGTCATAGTGGAGTGAGAGAGCCCGGGGGTGCCAGAAGATCCCATATTGAAAGTCCAGTGAGTAGGCCCATTCAGTTTGATGCTGTATCAAAAATCTAGGAGAGCCAAGAGAGTAGGAAGAGCTGGGTCTGTGGTATCTCGAACAAGATCAAGTGGAGCTGCTGAAGAGGCAGATGAATTGGTATTTTTATTACCTGTTTTGATAGCGAAAATCTGTGGCATGCACAACTATCTTTTTGGATTTCACTTTCTTTTTTTAAAATAAAAGTGGGCTATCAAGCCCTTAAAGTGCAATCTATGCAGTTGACAAACTTTCTGTGCTACAGCTCCCCCCCAGACCCCCCTTTTTTTTGTTATCTGAGCCAGATCCAATGATGTGCATAAGTGCAGTGGCTCCAGCCACTGTAGCTCTCCTCATTGGACAGATTAATATCAGCAGGGGCCATTGGCTCCCACTGTTGTCAATCAAATCCTGTGACACAGGATTGGGAGGTGGGGCTGAGTTCTGCTGTCTGTGTCAATGTGTCATGGTGCCCCCATGAAAAGCAGCTTTCTGTGGGGGCACCCAATGACAAGGAGGGGCCTGGAGTGCCAGCCATGGACCCCAGAGGAAGAGGATTGGGGATGCTCTGTGCAAAACCATTGCACAGAGCAGGTAAGCATAGACATGTTTGGTCATTTTATACAAAAAAAATCCAAGGTTTACAAACACTTTAACTACAGTTTGGACTGGTATGTACTCACTGAAACACACCTAACACTGAGCTAAACAACTCCCACATCACAATATATGTGTTTAAATGATTGTCTTATAGCATTGCACTTTGTGGTTGAGTTTAGTATTTTATTGCCCAACCAAATTTTTAATGTCTACCTGACTTGTTGTTACAGAATTTGCACACTACTATTGTTTTCAACTCAATATTATTTTCTTAATTGTATTACATTACAGCAGAGTTCCACCCAAAAGTGGAATTTCTGCTTATCAGCCCCCCCCCCCCCCTCAGATTCCACATTTAGCACCTTTCGAGGGGGATATGAGCGGGTACTTGTTTTTGACAGGTACCCATCACCCACTTCTGGGAGACTGTGCTACGACAACCTCGGTCCCCCTCTTACTTCCTCTGCCGCCGGGCCGGGCCAGTTAGGAATCGTTTTGCGTATGTGCAGTAGGGAACCGGCTGTGAAGCCGAAAGGCTTCACTTCCGGTTTCCCTTACCACGAATGTCAGCTATCTCTGTAAGCTGCGCTCATGTGCCCCCCAAATGCTCCCTTTTTTTGATTATAATAGAAAATAATAAAAAATTCCAGATAAAGCATAGTTTAAAACAGCACATCCAAAAGCTATTCCTTGTGAATAGTTTCCATAATAAAAACGACATGTGCCAATCATTATGTATTTCATTGAACAAGACATAATCCTGAGAAAATCACATAATGTTAAATAAATGGATTTACATGCATTACAGATATGTATACAGAAGAAAATATATTTTATTACCAACTGTGTATCTTTTGGAAACTTAAAATAATTCATTTTACAGCTATAATTGCAAGTGATTTTACACTTAATTAATGTTTATTTTTCCCCACAGAAACAACTTTGTTAAAAAAAAAATCATTACAATTTTATCTAGTAATTCCAAGAAACTCTGCAAAATAGTACAGTCTAGATATAAGAATTTAGCTTAAATGTGTATTCAATTATAGCATTTGAAAATGTAGTTTGGCTTCTTTCCTATTCTCCAGAATAATTGCAACATATTTTGTTTGGAGAAAACAGAGAGTGGATTAAAAAAAAAGAATTACATTTCTACTATTGCTATAGTCATACTACGCATGTTAATTATGAGGCTTCGCTTTTCACTTGCTTTTGTTTGCTTTCTTGTACACATGTGCATGTTCTTTCTTAAAGAAATGTCCTTCTTTTTAAGAGTGGAATCTGATTTCTCAATAAAATTTCATGTCATTTAAACTGAATATCCACTTTTAATAGAAAGAAAAAAACATTCTCCAGATCACTTATATACAAAGTATTGAGGGAAATTACTGAGAGGGTCCTTTGCACTAACTTGATTAGCTTCAAATGTGACTATTTACAGGGAAGGTCTGCCTGCTATATTCACCCATAATCAAATATGAGACCTAGAACTGTAATTGGAAAACACTTCATACTGACAACCTTTTTAGCCTTATGTCACCAAAATGAAAGACTCTCTGCAGTGAACCTAGTGGCAGTGCTGTTTATACCTAAATTTCAGCCAAGGCTGTTTCCAGACTTTTTGGAAAGGACTAAGCCAATCATATACATGTCAGACTATGTGATGTAATTGTAATCGTTCAATAATAAAATGCTATTTAACCTACTCTCTCTCTCTCTCCCCCCTCTATCTCTCCCCTTCTCTCTCTCTCTCTCCTTCCCCCCTTCTGAATGAATGAATGATTTGTATAGCGCTGCAACTGCGAACTGAATCGCCTCGAGGCGCTTGATCCGACCTATGTTGATTCCTTATTAGAAGAGGTGGGTCTTGAGTTTCTTCCTGAAGGCTCGATGGTCTTTTTCCAAGGAGATGTTTGTAGGTAGAGCGTTCCATAGCCGTGGTCCTTGGACTGCAAATCTTCTTTTTCCCTTGATTTGTACCGGGACTTGGGGACGAGGAGGAGGTTTTGGTTGTTAGATCGGAGGTTGCGATTGGGGGTGTAGTGTTGTATTTTTTCGCATAAGTATTGAGGAGCATCTCCTTGTGTGCATTTGTGGGTCAGGCAGAGGGTCTTGAATGTGATCCGGTCCTTCACGGTTAGCCAATGGAGGGTCCTCAGAGAAGGGGAGATGGATTCCCATGTTTTTTTTCCTGTGACTAGTCTTGCTGCCGTGTTTTGAACGACTTGTAGTCGTGCAATCTGGAATTTAGGTAGTCCTATGTAGAGGGAGTTTGCATAGTCGAGTCGAGAGTTGATGATTGTTCCTACCACTATGGCTTTGTCCTTTTCTGGAATGAAGGGGATGAGTCTACGTAGCAGGCGTAGAAGGTGGTAGGATCTGCTGACTACTGATCCTATTTGTGCATCCATTGACATTTCTGAATCGAAGTCTCTGTGACTCCGAGACTTTTGGCTTTTAAGCTTAAGGGGATGGTCTGTCCAAGGATGGTGGGCGGAGTCCATGGTGTTGTAGATTTAGTTTTCCGGTTTGCATTTAGGAGAAGGAGTTCTGTTTTGGTTCCATTAAGTTTGAGTGAGCTTGTGGACATCCAGTCGTCTATTGATGTGAGGCATTTTTCTCTCTCTCCTCCATCTCCTTCTCTCTCTTTCTCTCTCTCTCTCACTCCCTCTCTTCCCCCTCTCTTTTGCTCATGCATTTGGCAGGTGGTTGGCACAATGGCAACCCAATTATGTAATGTTTACACAGCTACATGTACCTTTTTTTTATTGCCTGTAAGAAAAAGCTAAATCCATTGAGGTACTATCTGCTATAATAACATTATTTCTGTAGTTCACAATTAAATAATCACAGTTGTTCTTATTTAATCTTTTTCTTAATGTGCTGTAAGCCCCCACACAACATTGTTCTGAAATGAAAAGGCTTCCAATGAGTACCATCACTTTCAGTACACACTCTGTGACAGGAGGGGGAAAACAGAACAGTAATGATATGCAAAGGTTTGTGAACTTTCCCCAGCAGCAGAATAGAATGCTTGCAATGTGAATCAACACCAATTGTCACTCTTCAGTAAATGGAAATTTGTTGATAGATATTGTGCATCACTAAGCGTGCATTGCTTCTCAACAAGTGACACTTAACGATAATCGGCACTCAGTAAGAAGTGATCTCAATTGATCTCAAAGATCCCTGTTAAAAACCCTCAAATCTCATTTCATTTTCTTTGGAAGCATTTTATGTACCAGAATTGTCACATTTTCCATAAACTAGCAAAGTGATTTGATTATGTCAGGATAGAGGAAAGCTTATATTTTCTATCCATGTGACTTTGACATGCACATAATTATAGTGCCTTTACCAAAATGATGGCAGTGGTTCCCTCGCATGATTACAGCAGCTGTATAACTTTTTCACTGAAGGCATAATTAGCATCCGCATCCCTCAAGGTTAATTGCCAGTCATATGAAAATTTACAAAACATCATACAGAAAAAAAGGCTATATGCTTAAAACAGTGCACTAGCTTATGCTTCAGCTACATTTTTCAATTTATTACAAGTGCCACTAAAACTGCGCACATTTTTTTCCCAATCATTTTAACACTGTGTTGCTCAAATACGATATACAGTACTGGCCTGATGCTACCTATTTATCAGTAATTCTTATAGAGATGTGCACAAATTTCAGGGGGTACTTAATGGTTTACTTCGCTATGTAAACGTTAACTTTCAGGCTCAAAGTATTACCAAACTATTAATATTGTTTTAAACAATCTAATTAAAGTATAGCTTTCAGGCCAGGTTCACACTGAGCTTCGGGAATGATGCACAATTTCACTCCTGCATGTCAGTCCCGATTTCGGCAGCAATTTCTTAGACATCTGTGTGGGTTTCTGCACAGATGTCAATGGAACTCACACGCCGAAATTGGAAAAGTAGTACAGAAGCTACTTTTTGAAATCGATGCAGCGCAGCAAATGCAGTGTCGCACCGATTAGGATTAGCAATTGCCTCCGATTTCACATGCGATTTGACATGTCAAATTGCATGTCGAATAGCACCAATGTGAACCAGGGCTCCTGGGAAAATTCAGGGACTGCCATTAAGGACCTCCTTCTTAAAATGCTAGATTCCCTGTTATATATAAGTTTAACATTTCTGAATCACAGACAAAGAATAAGTGTGCAGAAAACAGATTTCTTATGTGAATATTTGCTCTATACCAGTGACTATGAATGTATTGAAGCAAAAAAATCAGCACAACAGCTAGGTAATTATCATTTTCAGTAGGTGAATTGTAACAACAACCTCCCTATATCATTTAAGATATGTTTCCTTTGAAATTACTTTAGCTCATTAACCTCTTCATGACAAGGGTAAAACAAATTCTCACACCTGAACAATTTTGTAACTTTGATATGTGTAGTCGCAACTAGGGATGGGCCGAACGGACCCCTGTAAGGTTCGCACCAGAACTTCCGAACATCGCAAAAGTTCGGGCCCGAAAAACAAACCCAATTAAAGTCAGTGGGACCCGAACATCAAAAATCAAAAGTGCCCATTTTGAAAGCTTATATGCAAGTAATTGGGCATACAATGGTTATAGGAGTTTGGGTCCTGCCCTGGGGGACATGTATCAATAAAAAAAAGTTTGTGAAAAACATCATTTTTAAATGTAAAGAGGTGTTTGGTGCACTTTAATTTGAGTACTCACACTACACAGACATACTCCACGGATACACTATAATATACTGCAATATATTGCGCCAAACGTACAGTGACATGCAGAACTATATGGCGTTAAACTGGCAGTAACACATACAAAAGTAAAAGGCATTAAACTGGCAGTAATGCACAAAACTATATGGCGTTAAACTGGCAGTAACGCACAAAAAACGATATGGCGTTAAACTGGCCGTAACGCACACAGAAGTATATGGCATTAAACTAGCAGTAACGCACACAAAACTATATGGAGTTCAACTGGCAGTAACGCACACAGAAGTATATGGCATTAAACTGGCAGTAACGCACACAAAATTATATGGCCTTAAACTGGCAGAAACACACACAGAACTATATGGCGTTAAACTGGAAGTAACGCACACAAAACTATATGGCGTTAAACTGGCAGTAACGCAATCAAATAGATGGTTTTCAACCGTCACTAGACTGATGCTATCTGAACTGTCCCTAATCCAGCTATACACTATTGTAAAGATTACTGACACGGTCTCACTACACTACACTGAAACTATCTGAGCTGTCCCTACTCTAGCTACACACTATGCAAAGCTGAATGATGGTCCTCCTCACTACACTCACACTATCCCTAGACTGACACTAAACTAATATTCTACACCGACAATTGAAGCAAAATAGCACAGTATAGCACACTAACTAATAGCACTGAACAGAGCCCTGTTTTATCTCTCTCCAACCAAAATCACACTGAAAATTGCTGCCATTGAAAGAATACTTTTATACTGTGGGGCAGGAATGAGCCATGATTGGATAAAGTCCTGATGACAGTGTCCAATCATGACTCTGGCAGTGCTCTGTGCCCTGATTGGCTTGAAGCTTTCACTGCTTCAGCCAATCAGGGCTTGCAATGCACTGTTCAGCGCCGCAATGCATTGTGGTCAGTTCTAGGGGGGGTAAACAAAAGGTTGAACGTCCCGTTTGTTTGGCTGTTCGTCGAACGTCCTAACACCGAACTTATGCTTGGAACGAACTGTTCACCCATCCCTAGTCGCAACTACTGTATGGATTATAACTTGTTTTTTGTGGGTTTTTTTCACACAAATTGGGCTTTCATTTGGTGGTAAATAGTAGTGGATATTTTGTGATTTTTTTTAACACCAAAGGAAAACTTGCCCAAAATAGTAAAAAAAAAAATTTTTTTCTAAATTAGCTGTATACTTCTTGCTATTACCATAACCTACCACCCAAAAAAAAAAATCCTGCTTCTGAAAATCATAGCAATACCACATATGAACTATGCATTCTTTGTTGTTTGTACCCCTAGTAAGGCCAAGAAACAATGGTGCAGTATCTTACCTAAAACTGACACTGACACAAACTGAAACTAATACTAATTTAAAATTGAGTTTTTTAATCCTACCTAAAATACAATGGCCTTGACCTCTGACTCTGACGTTGACCTTTGACCCCAACATTGATCCTAACCCTGACACTGACCTAGATCAAACCCTGATCTAACTATTTTATATTTATTTGTGGTAAATTTTTACACGCTTTTGTTTGTATCTTTCTCCTCTGGCAGGAAGAACAAGAAAAATGTAAACACGGATTGGTTGTGTAGTGACTGATCGCTGTGATAACCAATCAGAATCTATAACAGTGATCCGTTTATTGGGAACCGCACCTCCCAGTTCCCTATCACTGGTACGAAAGTAAGGGATTTTGGTGAGAGCATGGTCACTGTGCTGAAAACACACTATGCAATGTGTTACCAGCACAAACACATGTATATATGGATAGAAACATAGAAAAGTGACAGCAGAAAAAGACAGAGTAGTCCATCGAGTCGGCCCTTTTGTTTTTTTTTTGTTAACTTTATTGTCTTACTATAGATCTATGTTTATCCCAAGCAATTTTGAAGCCATTTACTGTTGATGGAATAAACTACCAGCAGAGGTAGTGAGACAGTCAACAGCTCTTATATTAAAATAATACTTTCTAAGATCAGTTTTGAACTTTCCTCCCATTAGTTTAAGGTCATGCCCTCATATTGAAAAAGGTAAAGAAAATACCAGCGCACAAACTATATATTACATGCAGGTGTGCTGCAGTAACAAAAAAAACGTAATCAGGGCTGGAATACAAGATGAAAAATGGACTGCGCTAACTGCCAAAAGACATTTAAATAATCATATAGATGTGTTTCCTTTTTCACTTTGCTCTATCACTCTATGCACATATATAATAATAATCCCACCAGTGCTTGACCATTAATCAAAAGATACAAATAAATAAAAAATAATATAAAAAAAGTGTTACTTTGTATATTATTAGGTTACCACTAGGAACCAATAACAAACCAAATGCTAATAATCATAAATGAAAATATATATATATATATATATATATATATATATATATATATATACAGTGGTGTGAAAAAGTGTTTGCCCCCTTCCTCATTTCCTGTTCCTTTGCATGTTTGTCACACTTAAGTGTTTCGGAACATCAAACCAATTTAAACAATAGTCAAGGACAACACAAGTAAACACAAAATGCAATTTGTAAATGAAGGTGTTTATTATTAAAGGTGAAAAAAAATCCAAACCATCATGGCCCTGTGTGAAAAAGTGATTGCCCCCTAAACCTAATAACTGGTTGGGCCACCCTTAGCAGCAACAACTGCAACCAAGCGTTTGCGATAACGTGCAATGAGGCTTTTACAGCGTCCTGGAAGAATTTTGGCCCACTCATCTTTGCAGAATTGTCCTAATTCAGTTACATTAGAGGGTTTTCGAGCATGAACGGCCTTTTTAAGGTCATACCACAACATCTCAATAGGATTCAGGTCAGGACTTTGGCTAGGCCACTCCAAAGTCTTCATTTTGTTTTTCTTCAGCCATTCGGTGGTGGACTTGCTGGTGTGTTTAGGATCATTGTCCTGCTGCAGAACCCAAGTTCGTTTCAGCTTGAGTACACAAACAGATGGTCGGACATTCTCCTTCAGGATCTCTTGGTAGACAGCAGAATTCATAGTTCCTTTTATCACGGCAAGTCTTCCAGGTCCTGAAGCAGCAAAACAGCCCCAGACCATCACACTACCACCACCATATTTTACTGTTGGTATAATGTTCTTTTTCTGAAATGCAGTGTTCCTTCTATGCCAGATATACTTGGACACACACCTTCCAAAGAGTTCCACTTTTGTCTCATCGGTCCACAGAATGTTGTCCCAAAAGTCTTGGGGATCATCAAGATGTGTTGTGGAGAAATTGAGACGAGCTTTGATGTTCTTTTTGCTCAGCAGTGGTTTTCTCCTTGGAACTCTGCCATGCAGGCCATTTTTGCCCAGTCTTTTCCTGATGGTGGAGGCATGAACGCTGACCTTAACTGAGGCAAGTGAGGCCTGCAGTTCCTTGGACGTTGTTGTGGGGTCTTTTGTGACCTCTTGGATGAGTCGTCGCTGCGCTCTTGGGGTAATTTTGGGCGGCCGGCCACTCCTGGGAAGGTTCACCACTGTTCCATGTCTTCGCCATTTGTGGATAATGGCTCTCACTGTGGTTCGCTGGATTACCAAAGCTTTGGAAATGGCTTTATAACCCTTTCCAGACTGATAGATCTTAATTACTTTCTTTCTCAATTGTTCCTGAATTTCTTTGGGTCTCGGCATGATGTGTAGCTTTTAAGGATCTTCTGGTGGACCTTACTGTGTCAAGCAGCTCCTATTTAAGTGATGCCTTGATTGTGAACAGGTGTGGCAATAATCAGGCCTGGGTGTGGCTAGAGAAATTGAACTCAGGTGTGGACAACCACAGTTATAGTATGTTTTAACAAGGGGGGCAATCACTTTTTCACACAGGGCCATGATGGTTTGGATTTTTTTTCACCTTTAATAATAAACACCTTCATTTACAAATTGCATTTTGTGTTTACTTGTGTTGTCCTTGACTATTGTTTAAATTGGTTTGATGTTCCGAAACACTTAAGTGTGACAAACATGCAAAGGAACAGGAAATGAGGAAGGGGCAAACACTTTTTCACACCACTGTATATATATATATATATATATATAAGTGTATATAACATATATATAATGTATAGTAATATTTTCGTTGGAAGTCCAAAATCAGAATAAAGTCCTTGAACAATCAACAACTTTTAATCGCTCTTTGTGTGTGTTTTTCCTGCTTTCACAGCAATTTTCACCCTTAGGTGCCACCAACACCTTGCGAAATGGCCACTCACCAGAGATTAAATAAATGCTCGCCTTTGGTTCATTTAAACGGATAAACACTCCTTGCCAACGATCAGTTTTCAATGGTTCAAAACCCCTGGATATTTAAACTCATAGAAGAACATAGTGTAGTATTTCTCAACTAGTTTATTAAAAAGTAATTAAAACAGATTGCACTCACATATTGCGGTGTCTATAAGCCGACACCAAGCTTATCCAGCCATGTATGCAGGTTCCACTTAGATCAGCATGTGTCCCCCCCCCTACTCCATGAAATCCAAGTTTCAGTCCCCTGCTACCGGCGTCCGTATTGCACAACAACAAAGTCCCAGCAGCCACTATGCATTTCATAATACCCGTTGCATCATCAGGAAGCTCATCATGTCCCCATATTCTTGATTTTGGTTTCATATTGAAAAAACTGCCCTCTTGAACCTAATTCACCCACTTCATGTATTTGAAGGTTTCAATTATGTCTCCCCTTTCCCTTCTTTTCTCCTGAAGTCGCTCTCAATATATTTTATCCCCCAAACCTTTTACCATTTTTGTTACCTGTCTCTGGACTCATTCTATTTTATCAATATCTTTGTGTAAGTGAGGTCTCCAGAACTGGACACAGTTGAGGTTTCACTATAGGGCAGTGATGGCAAACATTGGCACCCCAGATGTTTTGGAACTACATTTCCCATGATGCTCAACTACACTACAGAGTGCATGAGCATCATGGGAAATGTAGTTTCAAAACATCTGGAGTGCCAAGGTTTGCCATCACTGCTATAGGGGAATCAGAACCTCCTTCCTCCTGTTGGTGATCCCTCTAGTGATGCATCCTAGAATTCTATTTGCTTTTCTCACTGCCTGGTCACACTGTTTGTTCATTTTGTAATCACCTGAAATAAGTACCCCCAAATTGTATTCTTCTGTGGTGCTGACTAACACTGTATGCCCAATGTTGTACTCTCTCAGGAGATTATTTTTCCCTAGGTACATTATTTTACTTTTAGAAACATTGAACTGCAGTCTCCACTGCTTTCACCAATCTTCCAGTAATGGGAAATCATGTTCCATGTTACAGACACCTCTAGGGATATCAACCCTTGTGCACACCTTTGTGTCATCAGCCAAAAAACATACCTTGCCCAACAAACCTTTAGTTATATCACTTACATATGATTAAATAGAGCAAGACCTAGTACAGAGCTTTGTGGTACACCACTAGGGACTGGTTTCTGTTCTGAGTGAACCCCATTTACACCCACACTCTGGTATCTATCCTTTAGCCAACTGCATATCCACTTAACCAGCCAAGGCTTAGGTCCTAGCTTGTACAACTTTTGTATTAGATCATTATGTGAAACTGTGTCAAATACCTTGCTCAAATCAATATATGCTATGTCCACAGCACCTACCTGGTCCAAAACATTGGTAATATATTAAAAAAATTCAATCAAATTAGTCTGACATGATCTTCCCTCAGTAAAGTCATGTTGCTCTGGGTTCAGCAAGTTGTTGTAATTTTTTAAGTGATCAAAGATCCTTCTTTTCCATAGTGATTCCATTAATCTGACTACAACTGATGTTCAACTTACTGACTTGTAATTGCCAGCTTCTGCTCTTCTTGTGGGTGGGTACAATTTCAGCTGTCCTCCAGTCATGTAGAACTTCTAATGTTAGAACAGATTGATTAAAACAATCTGTTAATGGCCCAACAACTATATTTCAAAGTTCTCATATGCCTCGTACACACGAGCAGACTTTCCCGCGGGAATGTCTGCCGGACTGAAGTTTTGTTTTCAAAATTGTCCGCTGAACTTGGCAGTCCGGCGGACAATCCCGCGGTTAGTATGCTAGTCCGCCGGACTTTTGGAAATGAACGGACTTGCCGATCATCGGAAAGTCCGTTCATTTAGAACGTGACTTCAGGTAGACGGGGCTAGCAAAGGCAGTGAATGCCGCCGCGCTAGCCCCGTCACCTGGCATGGATTTAAAGGGAATCCCCACGCCGAAAAAACGGCGTGGGGGTCCCCCCAAATCCATCTCAGACCCTTATCCGAGCACGCAGCCCAGCCGGCCAGGAAAGGGGTGGGGACGAGCGAGCGCCCCCCCCTCCTGAGCCGTACTAGGCCACGTGCCCTCAACATGGGGGGTGCCCTGGGGAAGGGGGGCCTTGCGACCAGCCCACCCCAAAGCACCTTGTCCCCATGTTGATGAGGACAAGGACCTCTTCCCGACAACCCTGGCTGTTGGTTGTCGGGGTCTGCGGGCGGGGAGGCTTATCGGAATCCGGGAGCCCCCTTTAATAAGCCCCCCACCGTATGTGAATGAGTATGGGGTACGATGTACCCCTACCCATTCACCTAAGGTGTAAAGTGTAGATAAAAAAAAACACAATTGTTTTAAAATATTTTATTGCACTGCTCCGGGGGTCTTCTTCCGTCTTGGGGGTCTTCTCACCAGGCTCCTCCGCTATTTTACCTAGCTCTTTTACCGAGCAGAGGAGCCCGGCTACCTTCTTCGTCGTCGCCGTCGTCTGGGGGTCTCGATCCGCCTTCGGGGGTCTTCCGGGGTCTTCCGGGGTCTCTTCTGTTCTTGCCGCTGTCGTCGCTTTCTGCGCCGCCACCTTCTTCTTCTTCTTCCGATGTTGACTTGTCGCTCTCTCTGGCCGGAATGGCAGAGCTGCGCTGTGCTGGGACTTATATAGGGACAAGGAGGCGGGGTCATATGCTCATGTCACATGGTGACCACGCCCCCACCCGGAGGATGCTGGGACTGTGACATCATAGGGGGCGGGGTCACCATGTGACATGAGCATGTGACCCCACCTCCTTGTCCCTATATAAGTCCCAGCACAGCGCGGCTCTGCCATTCCGGCCGGAGAGAGCGATGAGTCAACATCGGAAGAAGAAGAAGAAGAAGGCGGCGCAGAAAGTGACAACAGCGGCAAGAACAGAAGAGACCTCGGAAGACCCCGGAAGACCCCTGAAGGCGGATCGAGACCCCCAGACGACGGCGGCGACGACGAAGAAGGTAGCCGGGCTCCTCTGCTCGGTAAAAGAGCTAGGTAAAATAGCGGAGGAGTCCGGCGAGGAGACCCCCCAAGACAGAAGAAGTGCAATAAAATATTTGTAAAAAATTGTGTGTTTTTTTTTATTTACACTTTACACCTTAGGTGAATGGGTAGGGGTACATCGTACCCCATACTCATTCACATAGGGTGGGGAACCGGGATCTGGGGGCCCCCTTTTCAAAGGGGGCTCCCGGATTCCGATAAGCCCCCCGCCCGCAGACCCCGACAACCAACGGCTAGAGTTGTCGGAAAGAGGCCCTTGTCCTCATCAACATGGGGACAAGGTGCTTTGGGGTGGGGGGGGTCGCAAGGCCCCCCTTCCCCAGGGCACCCCCCATGTTGAGGGCACGTGGCCTAGTACGGCTCAGGAGGGGGGGCGCTCGCTCGTCCCCACCCCTTTCCTGGCCGGCCGGGCTGCGTGCTCGGATAAGGGTCTGAGATGGATTTGGGGGGACCCCCACGCCGCTTTTTCGGCGTAGGGATTCCCTTTAAATCCATGGCAGGTGACGGGGCTAGTCCCGTCTACCTGCAGTTACGTTCTAAATGAACGGACTTTGCTCCGTGTGGCAAGTCCGTTCATTTTCAAAAGTCCGGCTGACTTTTTCCCGCGGATTGTCTGCCGGAGAAGTCCGGGCGTGTGTGGGCAAGTCACACGCTCGGAAAGTCCGGTGAAGCCCCGCTGGAAGGTCCGGCGGTTTGTCCCGTGGGAAAGTCCGAGCGTGTACGGGGCATTAGAACTCTGGGATGAATACCATCAGGGCCCATTTATTAGGCTTTAACCAAGCCAGTTCATCTGTTACCTCTGTCTCCAGAAATCCTAAAAAATAACCAACATTACTAGAACCAATATGATTCCCCAATTTGTAAGTGCAATTTATTTCTGAGAAGACAGAACAGTAAGTAGTTGTTTCAATGGTTTGCTACATCCAGATCTCCCTCAACATATGTGTTGTGCCCAGTTTTCATTTTAGTTATCCCATTGACACTGATCCTTAAAAAAAAACTGCCAAAATTCCTAAGAGACCCTTATCTAGGCATGCAGCATAGGTGGCCAGGTAAGGGGGAGTACTTAAAAGGCATAACCTCCCTCTGTTGCAAGGCACATTGTCCCCAATTTTGAGAGGACATGTGCCTTTCTTCCCAATTTTCTTTCCCCCAAAAGTGTTGGGGTCTGCGGGGGACTTTAGCATAAGGGGACCCCCAAATATTTCCCCCACAAGTGAATGAGTACAGAGTACAAAGTACCTCTTGTTAAATTAACTTCCCTGGCGGTATTCCCGAGTCCCAAGTTCAGAACCAAAAGCGGTAACCCCGAGCCAGACTCGGGATTGCATCGCAGGATCCAGGAAGAGCTTACTTACCTTGTCCCCAGGATCCTGATTCCTGGCCAGTTAATCCCTATTCAAGTCATCATATCTACTAATTTATTTATCATCCTCTTTAAATTCACTACAGCCCTATGCAAATACAATGGAGCATGAAAATAAAGTTGCATAGTTCAGAATGATACAATATGACAAGAGGTTGCAACCCCATCCAAAAAACTGTCAAAGGGCTAATAACGTTGAACTCTGGTCACTATTAAAAGTGTCATATATGATGCTGTCTATTACTAGCATTAACAGGGGAGTTGCTTTGTTTTCAAAGTCCCCCTGTAACATAGTTTAATTACCTTATGATCCTGTCAGTAAATCTTTTGTTTTTCATCTTCCTTTGTCAATGACATTTCATCACAGCAGAACTGCTTCTGTCCCAAAACATGTCTTTAGAAAGCCAAAAGCAGATTAAAGCATGTCAAATGCAGATCAGAAGGAGGTCAACTGCAGGTCAAAAACACCTGCAAATAATTTTGGTATGGTCTTGAATGCATCACAAGCTATTGTCAAGAGCAAGATGTATTTATTCAGGCCAAGCTGTCCAACAAAAGCAACAGTTACAATGGTTTGTACCAGCCATATACATTAACACTTCCAAAATTGCTTTCTACATTCCACTTTTACTAACATAATTTAAAACTTTATTTTTTTTTTTTTTTTAAATAAAGGCTTTAATTTGTTGTTCTTTTCATAAAAAATATTTATCTCCCAAAAAATGTATTTTGAAGTATAAAAGTCATATACAAGCAGAACATTGGTGAAACAGAAAAGACACCTTATGATACAATGAAAGCGTAGCTCCGGAGGAGCTAGTGTGAAATCATGGAGCCATATAAAGAAAATTTCAGAAAATGAATTGGCATATAGCGTAACCATAAAACAATATATGAGGCCCGATAAACTAACCGGTGTCATCCTGTGGGCTATTTTGGGCCTCTGAAACACATCAAGTCATATATTACTGTAGGGAGATCAGGTCAGTCTGGGGGAGACCCTTTCTGCACCCAGCACCCCCAGGGGGATCAATCTGTGCCAGGAGGGGAGTCTCTAACCCCTGACTCTAACACCTATCTCACCACAGAACAGCAGTAAATTTACAATATTATGGCTACTCTCATAGGCAAAAAATAATGATAACGTTAATTTTCGCATAAACCTCTGCAACCCAACATATTTGGGTGTCATAGTATGGAGAGAATGGGATAGAGTAGGTAGTAGGAAGAAAGAAAGATGTAGAGAAAGAGGAAGTAGGAAGAGTTGAGTTTGTCTACCATCAGGTTTTAAAAACAGATCAGTCTGGTTTAGCACTAGGGAGGAGGGAGATGTCTACATGTTGAGCCCAGGGGCTGTGTCGGATAGTATACTGGATAGATTTTCCTGAGAAATTATCAAGGAGATTTTCCTATGAGCAGCCTTTACCGAGATTTTAGTTTTTTTCCATGCCTTGGCCACAGTCAGTTTGGCTCCTACTAGAATGAAGTGGATTAGTCTTCGAGTGGGAGTAGAGATCTTTGGGATAACAGCATTGAGGAGAGCCACCATTGGGGTCCTAGGAACCTGGCAACCAGCGAGCTTGTCGATAACGTTGAAGATTTTTCTCCAAAAAGGGCATATTCTGTGACATTCCTACCAAATGTGGGCCATTGTCCCCGAAAGTTGGCAACCTCTAAAGCATAGAGGGTCTGCCGAGGGTTACATCAAGGCCAATCTGAAGGGTGTGTAATACCATCTAGAAAGCACTTTCAAACTGGCCTTTATGAGGGATGTATTCAAAATGCCCTTAAAGGATTTAAAACAAGCCGTCTGCCAGGTCCCAGTTGAACTGGAGGTCCGACTCCCAGGAGGTCACGGAGGGGGATTTAGAGGCAGGAAGCACCAGTGACGAGTAGATAATCGAGACACCTCCCCTCTGTTCCACGCCCTGTCCACACCAGAGTTCGTACACAGTGAACCTAGTCGGAAGTGTTTTTTTCCAACCAGACTGAGCGTAAAAAGTGTGAAATTTGTCAGAATCTGAAGTGTTCTGAGGCGAGTAAATCCAGCTTATTGATGCAATGATTGAGGGAAAGAAGGCCTGAGGGGGGTAGAAATGTCTGATTTGGTACATTCCTTTGTCCAACCACCTTTTAAATGCTAATATGTTCATGCCTGGGGGGAAGTCAGGGTTATTAAATAAATGAGACAGCAGCTTGCTCGCTGAGGTCGACGTGCGCAAAGAGTCCCACGGGGCTAGGGAGTGAGACAGGGGTGGGTTTTCGGGGGAACACCACGGCAAAAAGTCCAAAGTGTGATAAGGGGCTGCTTGCCTCTCAGTTTGGACCCAGTCCGGTTTTTCTAATCTGGAGTATATTATTGAAAGCTGGGCAAGTCTGGCTGCTAAATAGTATTGGTGTAATTGTGGTAGGCCTAAGCCCCCCTTTCCTTTGACAATACAGGGTGCATTGCAGGATTCTGTATCCACCCTTACCCCATGTGAATTTCAGTATCTTGCTTTGAGAGGATCGGATGTGGCCCCTTTTGATTGGGATGGGGAGGGAGCGAAACAGGTAGAGCAGTTTGGGGAGTAGTATCATCTTTATAGAGTTTATCCGTCCTATCCAGGATAGGTCATGTTTGGCCAAGGCCTTAAGATCTAATTTTAGTTTAGGGAACTTAGGGGGCTAATTACTATTATAGAGGGACTTTGTCTTAGGTGTTAAGTTAATTCCAAGATATTTAATGGATGCTTCACTCCATTCAAATTTGAAGAATTTCTGCCGAAGGGAAACAGTGTACGGCTGAAGGGAAACGTTCAGTGCTTGGGACTTGGAGTAGTTAACCTGTAGTCCTGATATTTCGGATAATTCTTCTAGTGTCTGGCATAAGTTGGGAAGGGATGTGATAGGGGAGGTGAGGAATATTAAAATGTCATCCGCGTAAAGCCCGCACTTGTGAGTTTGGGAGCCATATGTTACTCCTTTTATGTTTGGGTTTTGACAAATTGCAACAGCGAGGGTTTCAATTGCTAGGGCAAAAATTCACTTTGCGGTCAACACAGAGGACAAAGGGGCACTCTTTACGCCTAGAGGAAAATAGATTTCATCTCCAAATACGGAAAGGTTTATTCACAGTAAGAGATGTAAAAATGTGGAATAGACTCCCTCCAGAGGTGATTCTGGCCAGCTCAGTAAATTGCTTTAACCTCCCTGGCGGTACAATTATTTTGCATGGAAATTTGGCGTTTTTATATTGTAGGCATGCAATTCTTATGAATAACTCACTTAAATCTGTCCGAACCAGAGTCTAGTAGACATCCCGGGTATCATAAATTATAATATAATAAAAATATATATAAAAATGATTTAATAATGTAATCAAATCAAAAACACTGAAATTTGCTCAGTTGCAGAATAGTCGCTGTCATTAAATTTAGTGTTTGATGATAAATTGTGATTCTAATTTATTATCTGTGTTTTCTAGCTGGTCTAAAACCACTTTTGACATAAAGGGACACTTTTTGGTTGCTATGGACAATCTCCAGTTTCCAGGCAGAAAAAAAATCTTTTTATTATATAAAATGACATGCAGGGCACTGGGCAGACCACTAGGGACAAATGGGATGTGTATTTTTTGTATATAGTACTGTAATCTGTAAGATTACAGTACTGTATGTGTACTGTGTTTTTAAACATTTTTGAATTTGGCGCTGATCTCCGCTCCCGTGCATCGGAACGTCGCAGAAAACGGAGATCAGCGGCACTCGGGCACTGTGTGAATCGAGCGAGCAGACGGCTCGCACACACATCGGGGAGACATCGCAGGGTCCAGGGGATAAGGTAAGTAACTTCCCCCTGTATCCTGCAACGCAAGCCCGAGTCTGGCTCGGGGTTACCGCGTTTGGTACTGAAGTTCCTGCCCCGAGCCAGACTCGGGATTACCGCCAGGGAGGTTAATAAAGGCCTGGATTATAATTGGGTACTGACATTTATAAGTAAAGTTGATCCAGGGAAAGTCTGATTGCTTCTCTGGGATCAGGAAGGAAATTTTTCCCCTGCTCTAGCAAATTGGATCAAGCTTTGCTGTTTTTTTTTTTTTTTTTTTTTACCTTCCTCTGGATCAACTGTGGGTATAGAATTTGATACATGGGATTGTATAATATTTATTTTTTATTATTATTTTTTTTTTTTTTTTGTGGTTGAACTAGAATATGAAGCACAATGTATATAAATCATAAAAAAATGTCATTCAGTTTCCTACATTGATTTAAGAGCTATATATTGTTAGATTAGGTGTTATTGTTGAGAGGGAAATAATTTTAAAGGAAACCATTCCAGAGAAACACAAAGAGACTGCAATATCTGACTTTCATTTTGATCATTTTAGTTGTAGGTCTGTCATTTTGACCTCATTTCGATACTCACTAAACCAGAACAAGTTTGCAGATAAGGATTTCTGACTTTCTGCAACTTGCCTGGTCTGCATACTCCATTTGAGTAACTCAGAGAGTATTAAAGCCAGTGAGTAAGTTAAACAACTACCCAACTACAATTTTGATAGGGGGGAAGCAATGGCAACCCCCACATTTCTGTTAGCAAAGGTTTACTTTAAAGTGACCACACAGGGAAAATCAAACGATCCACTTAAATTAGTTATCCCCAGCAGCACATAATTCCCTTTTGCTCCATTAATATTCTGTGCTGCTGCTCAGAGAGAAAGAAAAGTTCTTTGTAAGCTTTCAGGAGTTGTACCTTACACTGAAACACTGAAGAGTTTCAATGTGACAGCTCTGACTGAGCCAGCCCTGTCACATGGGCTCATATGATCCTTCTTACTTGGGTCCCAGGGCTTAATCAAGCAGTGGGGTAAAATTTAATTAGGTACATACCTGGTGGGGATAAAGGAATAAAAACAATGTTACTTTGCTCTAAAATTGGTTTGATTTACGTCTTTGTACACTTAATTCACTTAAGGACAAAGTAGGTCACTAGAGGATAATACAGGTTGCTTTTTATTAGTAAGTAACAGGTGCAAATGTAACTCTGTAAAGTTAGATATCATTTAGGAATAAATGAGTTGAGCTGTAGTGTCCCCTAACTTATTTATACTGCTAATTCATATGTATGCTATTCGCAATTGAAGCTCTGGGGTGGAAGTCTGACAATGGCATATATTTTAAATGATATTACTGTACCATTCTAATGAGCCTATGAAGATGTTTATTGCAAAGAACTACATGTATTAAACTTGTCATAAATATGAATACACCTAAGAAGTTTTCTGTTTTTCTGTTATGAAAATGTAAACTGAAAAGGGGTCTGCAGTGCATATTAAATACTAAAGACTTAAAATGTTTTAGGTAAGGAAAGTTTTCATAGTGGGGACACTTGGCTTCATTGCTATTCCAGCCCTAAGGAAGATTTAATCTGCCACTGTGGAAGATTATAATTTTCTCTCCACATATCTCCATCTTTATAATCCTTCAGTGATTATTTAAAGTAGTTGAAGCTTTGAAATTACTCTGCTGAAATTCCTCTGACACTGTCCATCATAAACACTATTTGATTATAATAATATTGTAATAATGTTGTAGTAGTTGTATTTGTGGTAGAACGATAACTGGTTGCAGTGTGTGCAGGGCTTATCTTCTCTGTCCCTGGTTATGTTAAAATTACTCTTTCCAGAAATGTATGCCTTAAAAATAAATTTCATATGCATATGCAGCAAAAGAAAGACATACCTTCTCCTTATCAACCCTAAGTAAAAACATTCTTTACTGTTACTTTAATCATAGCTTCACAAGCTTTTGATCAGTGGCCATTTCATCTGCTTTGTCAGATTAGATACCAACAAATATAAACATTCACAATCCAATCTCCAAACAAGTATACAAGTGTTGACAAATAAACAACTTTTTGAAATTTTCTGCTGCTTTCTGTACTAGTTTTACTCCTTGTCAATGTGTTTTTTTTTTTTAAATTGTCATGTTGTAGAACAAATATTTTGGTTCTGTTGCTTGACTTCTTACATGCCCTATTAGGCATTTTCTAGCTACAGAATCAACTGAAACATACTGGATCTACTAAAATGAATGACTAACAGTTCCATTATGGTATAGAGTTTGTATGCACAGCTAAAATATTTTGACAGGGTCTCCCTACATGTTTCGGCCTGTTTTCAAAGAAAAGAGACAATAAAATTCACATACAAGGCATGGAGCAAAAATATTTGATGCCAGGGTCCAGGAGCTTTTTTTCTGGGCCGTAGCCTTTTTTATCCAACAGGTAATAACTTGCCTCTGGAGATCTTAGAATCTAAAATTAATTGGACCTTTTATTCTTTTGAGGAAGCTGCTCAAGGAAATAAAACTAGACTAGGACCAGAAAATCTATTGAGAATGAGCTGTTTCAAAATAAAGGCATAAATGGAATAGGGAAAGTAAATGTAGCACCCTTCAAGGTAGGTGCTAAGATTAGTGTATAATAGTTTTTGGTTTCTCTGCTTAACAGAGAGACAGATAGGTAAATGTAATTGCTGTCTGCTTAACAGAGAGTGGTGACCGGCTAGTGTAGTCTGCTCAGTGTGCTCTGGTGCTGCTTATGCTGTCTTGAAATTTCACTGTATTTTAGCAACTAGGGAAAGTGCTGGACAATAGGCAAAAACCATGCAGATGGGAGCATGAATATTCATACAGCGCTGGCCAATTACAAGGGGCGTTGCCCCTATGCATGCTAGGTGCCTGTATTTATATTCTAGGAGCACATGGGCTCTTGGTTATTCCTAGCAGAGGATTGCACCAGCTAGGGGAGAGGTGCTGCCTCCCCTAGCACCTGCTGCCATGTGGCCTTAGGTGGGCAACCTGAGGGCTTTGATCAAGAGAGATTGTAGTGCCTTGTGGCCTCATGTAGGAGTCCTGAGGGCTTGAAGTTAGTGAGAGAGACCCTGGTTTTACAGAAAGCTCCCTGAAGGGGCTGTCTGTTTAAGACCCGGTCTGGTATCACTGGTGTAGAGTTGTAATTTGGAAGGAGGCTACCAGCTGTCCCTGTACATTTTGTGAGTACAGACAACCTAAAGGATCTATCGACTTGCGCTTTTAACCCCTTTTGGTGTGCTAAATAGTCAGCTGAGGGTCTGGCTAGTGCTCTGAAGAGCTTGTCTAACTGGTTGCTACTGCATAGGACTTTTCTCAGTTCTACTACTTTTAGACTGCCAAACAGTTTGCCATAGCTGGCTAGTGCCTGAAGAGCTTTGCCCTGCTACTACTACTACTGAGAGAATTTGCTCCTTTCTGGAACTACTTTGTGCTACTTTAAAAGAGAAGTCTGCTATCTGATTTCAGCAAGGTCTTCACCATAACTTAATCAAGAGATCGGTTAGATGCCCTCAACTGTATATAGTTCTATTTTTGGAGTATCCCACTAAATCCCCTTCTCCCTATCCAAGTTCTCCAAAAATAAAACAACAAATTCAAAACCCCTAAACCCCTAATTGAAGATAACACATGAAAGTGTATGTGCACTTGGCTGTGTGAATCTACATTTTGCCTGGCTGTGGAGCAAAAGTGGGGAAGATCGGGGCAACATACCAGTGGCTCCTGTGGGGTGGGGAGGTAGCGCTACATAGAGTTGTGGTGGAAGCTGTAACTTGAAAAAACATAGTATTGATCTTGAACTTCAGGCCTGGTATGGATTTGGAGGTGAACCCCATACCAAAATAAAGATAAAAATGGTGTGGGGTCTCCCCCAAAATCCATACCAGACCCTTATCCAGGCATGCAGCCTGGCAGGTCAGGAAAGGGGGGAGATGAGCGATCAGACCCCCCCTTCTGAACCATGCCAGGCCACATGCCCTCAACATGGCATGGGGGGGGGTGGTTGTTTTGGGCAGAGGGGCTATCAAATCTTGGCCATTTTAGGGTGTAAATACAAGCTAATGTTAAAATGCTGTACAGTGGCGAAAGAGTCATTTGCATGTGGCATAGTGATTAGCACTTCTGCCTGGCAGCACTTTGATCATCAGTTTGAATACTGACCATGACACTACCTGCCTGGAATTTGTGTTCTCTTTGTGCTTGTGTGGTATTCCTCTGAGTACTCTGGTTTATTCCCTCACTGCAAAGATTTTCTGGTAGGTCAATTGTATGTGTATGCATTAATGAGAGTTAGAGACCTTAGACTGTAAGCTACTTGAGGGCCACAACTGTTTTGAATGTACAATAATATATAAAGCAAAGAGTGAATAGTAGGTGTAGCGCTGGCATTTTTGCCATGTAATGCTATTAATAGGACTATGTTAATAGATTGGTATTTTGCTCCTTCTGCTGGTATACAATGACAAAGACTTGTTTAACTTTCAAATAACAGCTAAGCAGGAAGTGACTTGATTGTTTACTTTGTGAAAGGACTCACCTACCCACAATGCCCACTCACCTACCCATGAACACTGAGTGGCTGAACTGCATGCTGGGGAGGTAATAAAAGGCTAAGCGCGGCAATTTTCTGTCTCTTCCTGCTGGAACGTGTGGCCTGCCTACAGGGATCTGTGGGAGTGCATTTGGAAGAGCCGTGGCCTACATCTTACGGAGCGGAACAGCAACCCCTGAGAAGTCTTGCCAAAGTGTACTGGAGCAGCGAAGGTCTCGGTCATCTTGAGGAGCGGTGCAGTGTGACGGAGCTGAGAAAAACAATTTAAGTCCTTAAGTGCTAGAACTGACATTATAATAAAACCATTGTATTGTCTGATTGGTATTGTATCAAAAAAACTGATTCCAGTGCAGCCGCCAACTACAAATGGACAAAGATGCAGCACTCAATGGGTTCCAGCAATAAGAGATTGTTGTGAGTCATGTAAACAATCAAATGTATTTATTGGATGCACATAAAGTAAAAATTTAAATTGAAAAAAATTCCTTAATTAGAAAAATCTAACATTAAAACATAAAATCCCACTCTAGGGTCAACATTGGTTAAAACCAATGTCAGGATTGAAGTACTCTGAAAGTTTAGTGTGAGCGATCCGCCAGGAATCCAGTAAACAAAGGGTTAATGTCAGCAAGTGTGCTGTGTAAGGCAAGCCTCAGTGGCAAACTATCCAGGCCTGGTGTGGTGAGAGGGCTGTTTCCCAGAATATATACCGCACTTCACACACTTAGACTAATATTGCAGTATTGCTGGGACCTGTAGTCCCACAAAACAGTTCCTTAGAATTGAACTGTACTCAGATAGGCCTCAAAGCCTAACTTCACTAAAAATTGACTGACGGTGGAGGTGCATTCCCAGGAAAGGAGTTTGCAAGTGCATTGCACCATCTTTGTTGCTGTTGTTCATTATCTTACATTATATTACTACCTGCAAACACCTATGGAATACAAATACTGCAGTATAATGGCTAGCTGAAGACAGAAAACAAGAGACTGTACCATTTACTGTAAGGCCTTACAGTGTTGCCGTTACATACCAAGAATTGCATTTCTCCATAGGGGTAGCTTTTAAGTATTACACTGTGTTATATTGTTTTGTTAGCACTGTGTAGTGTATTGCAGATTCTAAAGTGTCTGCACGGTTGTTGCTGGAAGTGGGAAGGTGTCCAGTTGCCAGGAGTTTATCGCTCTGAACATTGGTCCCACTTGGAGACACGCCTGCAGGGGTCATTCAGTTAACCCTTATGTGATAGCCATTCACAACTACTAGCCTCAGTATTGTGTCAGACTTGTATGCCATTACGGTTCTTGTGTTTAAAGTTCGAACCTGTTCCAGTAAACTTATATCCTGGTTTAATACAATCTGTTGTGAGGCTTGTTCATTCTCCAAACAGGTGTAGCAGTGTATACCCAGGTAACAACAAAGGTAAAGTGCATGTAATATGTGATTATTCAATTGTCCTTTTGTTATTGGTTTTCACACCAACACTGTTACACAGCTGTGTCAAGCGGGTTGAGCCAAATCATTGGGGGTGAAAAGAGCAGAGTACAGGCCCAATCAATTACCAGCAGCTACTTCGGGGGTAAGTGCTACATAGGTGCTATATAAAAAGCTATAATAAGAATAAATACATAATGTAGCTTTCAGAAAAAAAGTTCCTTTTGAAATACAAGGAAGATGCCTTAAAGCTAAATATTGTGTTACAAAACAATACAATTTTCATTGGCAGCATCAATGACAGGGTACTCTAGCAGTGCATAGTTGTCTGTATAGTTATTATTTTTTGCTTTTACAATTAGATTGGCTTACAATATATACAGCACTTAAATTTTAATAATTTCAGTTTAAAAAAAGCCTTTTTTTCCAAGTAGTGTTAGCAGTGTAACATGGCAATGGTTAGTTAAGGCTATCCATGTGCTTGTTAATTCAAAAAGGTCTTCCCACTAACTGAACTCTCATTAGGAGTTAAGATACCACAGATGATATGGCCTCATAAAATTAGCAAGCCGCAGGGCAATTGTAACAAGAAAGACCAGGCAAAAATGTACTGGAAACACAAAGCATATGCAGGTACAGCATTATACATCAAGAATTAGGAAAAGGTAGATAATAAAGCAGTGTAGAGTTGGCCAACAGCAGGACTCTTTATTCATAAAGAATAGGACTAACCAGTTGAAATACTATTTTTACCAAGAGGACTGTGATATATATTGATGATATCATATAATTTGAGGAGTTTTAGGTTTAAACTGTTCCTAAAATTTTCATCTTTCAAACATTGCACCAACATGCTGTGAAAACAATGAAAAACACAAATCAAAGTAAAGTCCCGATTTTTTTTAACTGACTCTAATCTCTTCCTAAGCAGTCTGTGAGCTTCTTCTGTCTGAATAATGTAACAAAAAATGTCCGATGTGTCCGCCATAATGACACAAAAAAAAAAATCGCAGATCGCCACCATTACTACTAAAAAAAAAAAATGGTACTGAGAACACCAAAGCATATGCAGGTAATTGTAACAAGCAAGACCAGGCAAAAATGTACTGGAGACACAAAGCATATGCAGGTACAGCATTATACAACAAGAATTAGGAAAAGGTAGATAATAAAGCAGTGTAGAGTTGGCCAACAGCAGGACTCTTTATTCATAAAGAATAGGACTAACCAGTTGAAATACTATTTTTACCAAGAGGACTGTGATATATATTGATGATATCATATAATTTGAGGAGTTTTAGGTTTAAACTGTTCCTAAAATTTTCATCTTTCAAACATTGCACCAACATGCTGTGAAAACAATGAAAAACACAAAATAACACCACTGAAAATAGGCCCTAACATTAACCACATATAAAATATTTATGTTTTATGGTGGATTTTAACATGGAGGACTTTTCCATTTTAATTATCATTTCAGATGCATCCAATAAACATATTTGATTGTTTATATGACTCATAACAATCCTTATTTGCTTGAAACCATTTGGCGCTGCATTATTTGTTCGTTTTGTTTACTTACTTCCATCCAGGAGTTGGCGGCTGCACTGGACATATATTAGACAACACAATGGTTTTATCATTATGTCAGTTTTAGCGCTTAAGGACTTACTTTGTTTTTTCAATTGCGCAATCATACTACTGGTGTGGAGGCAAACTACCGGTTTGACCTTTGTCAAAGACATCGCAAAATGCAATATTCCTTCGGCAGGGCGGCGAGGGAAGGGGTGCACAAGACCTCAGAAAACACGTCTCCCTGGATTGTGGCAACCAAGAAAGAACCTCAGCACAAAGCCAATAAAAAGAGGGGTTGTACCTTTGTAACAAAGGATAACCAATAACCACCGGAAAATGAGGTGAGGAACTGACTTGGAATTGGATTATTTCACAATGAAGAGCCCCTACAGCCATGGTCAAAGAAAAAGTCTCATGAGTCGCCTAGGCAGGCTGTAGTGGTCTCTCATCAATAGCCGCAATGGCAAGTGGAGTGGCACGAAGCTGCAGTGGAACTGAGTGCTTGGACACAAAGGCACTATCTATGAACAGGCCTGCAGCCCCAGAGTCGATTAGAGCCAGTATCTCGATAGACGACTCAGACCAAAAAAAGGGTAACCGGTACCAGGGGCTTATCCTTCTAGATAACTGGGGATGTAACAACGTCACCTAAGGTTTGCCCCCTACAGGACATCAGGTGCCAGCGTTTTCCCGTGCGTGTAGGACAAGATTTCAGGAAGTGACCTGCCTGGCCACAATAAAGGCACAATCTCTCCCTCCTCCTAAAGGCCCTCTCATCTGCAGAGAGACGTATGAAGCCCACCTGCATGGGTTCTACCTCACTGGCAGGCTCGGTACAAGGGTGGGACTGCAAAGCTCAGAGCCAAATTTACAGGAGGCTTTCACAAGCGCTCCTTAAATGAGGGTCTCTCTTGGAGCCTGGAGTCAATGAGGATGGCAAACGTGATCAACCTCTCCAGCTCAGTGGGTATGTCTCGGGCTGCTATCTCATCTTTGATGTGATCCAAGAGACCATGAGAAAAATCAGCCATGGGGGCCTCATTATTTCAAGCAACCTCTGCTGCCAGAGTATGGAACTCAGTGGCGTAATCGGCAACAGTTCTCGTACCCTGTTTGATGGACATCAGGCCTTTGGCAGCAGACGTGGAGCATGTAGGAACGTCAAATACCCTCCTAAAGGGAGCCACAAACTCTGGGTAACTCTGGACAGCGTGTTTTTGCGTCTTCCATAGAGGGTTTGCCTAGGCCAAGGCTCTCTCAGAAAGCAAAGACATCATGAAGCCTACTTTGCTTCTGTTCGTTGCAAACACCTGGGGCAGCATCCCAAAGTAAATCTCAACCTGGTTGAGAAATCCGCTGCATTGAACTGGGTCGCCCCCGAATCGCTGTGGAAGTGGAGCGGAACCAGACATACCTCTTATAGAGGAAATATTCATATTATTGGTGGATATTGCTTTTCACAAGAAACAAACTTGGCAGACATCACTTCAACATGTGAGCAGGATGACAAAGCTGTTGTGTCCTTATTGATTCTATGTATAGATCTTTGTGCCTTTCAGCTTCCTTTCGGATATCCTGAACATCACAACCAGCACCCATATTTAGGTGATCCCTGAAAACTTTCCTCTTCAGAGAAGCCTATCCTGCCTCCATCTAACAACTGCACTATTTTCTCTATTTTCTCCATTAGCTCATCCCCCACAGCTATTACCCTTTTGTATAACTTGACCCTCCCTCCTAGATTGTAAGCTCTAATGAGCAGGGCTCTGATTCCCCCTGTATTGAATTGTATTGTAATTGTACTGTCTGTCCTAAGCGCTGTGCACACTGTGGGCGCTATATAAATTCTGTATAATTATAAAAAAACAATAATATTCACAGTACAGTAGCGTGCAGCTATCAAACAATTCTAGATGGCACATGCAAGATTGACAATCCATAGTGTGAATACAATTATCAGAGCATAGAATATGATTTACAATTGCAACATTATAAACATGGTGGACACCAGATCCTAGAATCTTAGTCCTTATTTCCATATACAAAATTGGATGATAGATTAAATCCAACATGAAGCATGTTTGCACTGGACTGACCCATATATTTTCTGGAAAAAAATAATATTTGGAATATATTCACTAATATGTATGGCCATTAGGGAATAGGATAAAGGATACATGAGAGGAAGAAGGATTTTTGTTTTGTTTTTATTTTTTTCTTGGCCAAGAACTTTAATTATGATACAGGATAACGAGAAAATGGGTTTTGTGGGATGGAGTTATATTCTTACTACTAAAAGTGACATAGGGGTATCATCAAAGTAGAGTAATTGAAAAGCACAGAAAGACAGGGCTTGGGACTTTTAATATACCTCTATATTCATTATATAAGGTTAAATACAAGGGTTTGTCTCAAAAAAAATTGACATTTTCTTTTTTGTTAGCAATATATATGTTTTTTTTAAAGTTGTATTAACCTCCTTGATGGTATTACCGAGTGTGGCTCAGGGTGGATTTTCAGCACCAAAAGCGGTAACCCCGAGCCACACTTGGGATTGCATCGCAGGATCCAGGTACAGCTTACTTACCATTCTGTGATGTCCTCCCCACTCTGTGTGCGAGCCGTCCTCCGCTCGATTCATCACAGCGCCAAGCTCCATTCCCTGCAAGCTGCGACGCACGGGGACGGAGAACGGCGCCAAATTCAAAAAGTTAAAAACACAATACATATACAGTACACTGTAATCTTACAGATTACATTACTGTATCAATTTATTTCACATCCCTTTTTTCCCTAGTGCTTTGTCCAGTGCCCTGCATGCAGTTTTATATTATAAATACTGTTCTTTCTGCCTGGAAACTGGAGATTGTCCATAGCAACCACCAAAACAGTCCATTTACATCAAAAGTGGCTTTAGACCAGCTAGAAAACAGCGATAATAAATTAGAATCACTTGCAGAATTGAGCGATAGTGATTTGTGGGGAAATCCGTCATCAAACACAGAAAGTAATGACAGTGACAATTCTGCAACTGAGCAAATTTCAGTGTTTTTGATTTGATTACATTATCAAATATTTTTTTATTATTATATTATTATTTATTATAATTATTTATAGTTATTTATTATATTATAATTTATGATTTTGTGTTTCAAACTTTACCATACCCGCGATGTCTACTAGATTTTGTTTGGACAGATTTAAGTGAGTTATTCCTAGGAATTACAGGCCTACAATATAAAACGCCAAATTTCCATGCAAAATGATTGTACCGCATTCAACATCAGAAATCTGACATAATCCTACTGCCAGGGAGGTTAAATAAAAAAATTTTTTTTTAGACAAACCCCTGTATTTACCCTTATATAGTGACTGACTATAGAGGTATATTTAAAGTCCCAAACCCTATCTTTCTGTGCTTTTTAATTATGATACAGTTCTTGTGATTTATATTTATAAAAAAAAAAAAACTTTACAATGCATTATTTACAGTTGGAATGTACACTTGTTTATATGTAAAGAACAAAATGTTATGAGGTCTAGGAACAGGGTGGTTGTTTGAGTCTCAAACAGGTTTTCACTCTTTTTGGTTGATTTATTGATAGGTTTATTAGTGACTCCTCTAAATTTATGAGTATATTTTAACCACTTGCTTATTGGGCACTTATACCCACTTCCTGCTCTGGCCAATTTTCAGCTTTCAGCGCTGTCACTCTTTGAATGACAATTGTGCGGTCATGCTACACTGTACCCATATGAAATAAAAAATAAAAAAATACCAAAAAATTTAGAAAAAAAACTTTTTCATAGCTTGTTATAACATTTTCGAAAACAGGTATTTTTTCTCCTTCATTGATGTGTGCTGATGAGGCTGCACTGATAGGCACCGATAAGTTGCACTGGTGAGTACTGATAAGGTGGCACTGATAGACACTGATGAGGCGGCACTGGTGGGCATGGATCAGGAGGCCTAATGAGGCTGCACTGATAGGCGGCACTAATAGGTGGCACTTGAAGAGCACTGATGGGCGGCACTGATGGGCACTGATAGGCACTTGTAGGTGGTAATGATAGGCAGCACTGATAGGTGACACTGATGATGAGGAACTGATGGGAACTGATTGGCAGCACTGATGGGCACTGATAGGTAGTACTGGTGGGCACTGCTTAGCAGTACTGATGGGCACTGTTAGGTGGCATTGTGGGCACCGGTAGGTGACATTGGTGGGCACTGCTTAGCAGCAGTGGCTGTGAGTGTTTGAGACTGATGTCCCATTTGCATGATGATGCTTTAAATAGTATCTCAGTGGTGACAAAAGTGTTATGCCTCAGATGAGGAGGAATCCTCCAAGCCGACATCTTCAAGATTCAAGATTGCTACCACCTCTGCTGTCACATTCCACAATGCTAGAACCACATCTCTTGCTTCCTTAAAATGTTAATTTTCAATGTCGAGATAGTTATTAGTGAACAGAAAGGCTTAGTCAGTGCCATCAATTTCTCAAATTTTACAGACTCTCAAATCCATAACATTCACTATGACAGCCATTAGCTATCAATAGAGGAATACACTATGCTCACCTGTAATGGCATGTATTAGCAGAGAACTGGAAGTCTACAAGGTCATACTGCATTATATTTATGACAGTGTAAGATAGATAAGTGATTAATGGAGCTGACTGACATTCTATGGGGCTACATAATGCATTACTAGCATGACTGGCAATATAAAATATGGTTATGTAGGGACTTAAGGGATTTAGGGCTCAATTTGCTAAATTATGAAGTGTAGTGAACTAAATTATGAAATACAATAAACTCTCTTTATATTTTAGTAAATCTGGACAAGGATCACTTCAGTTCATTGCACACTGCCTGTCTTTCACTGCACATAACACTTAGCAAATCAACCCTTAATCGATTTGTAGTTTATATTGTCAATCCTGGGTTGTAATAGTAAAAGAGGTTATTTTTCACGCAGTTAGGCAAGACACAGATACAGTAGATGCTTATAATGAAGAGATGTAACAAGCACCCAACAGGCATCTATGAACTTAAAACTGTTTTGTGAGTAAAAACAATAATTGCTTAAACTAATTATATCTGTGTATTTTACATAAAGCTTAGAAAAATAGAATTAAATAATAAAGGATAAAATATATGGCTTGGTAATAATAATAAAAAAATGTAATGGTTTAAAGTGATTCTTGTGTCATGAATAAGCTTTTCTTAAAAGCAGATACACCACCTATTGATTTTCAGATTGTTTTGTAATAGGCTTTTGCGGGTGTCAGAAAATAAACACATAAAAATATACCTTTTGCTTTTTAGAATTCTTCCTTTGAATTTCCATTTACTGCATTGCAAATATCTGAGAATAAATATAGCTAATATGTACACATTTTATAGTGGAGAATTTTCAAATTCTGATAATTGATTATTGTTGCATATATTTATAGGAAATCATGGAATAATCCTCAGAAAGAATCAGATGCTAAAACTTGCAGTAACAAAGGAATACACTCCATATTAAATAAAGTTGCATTGTCAGTGTCCTCTGTGTGGAGATTTCATTCAGCCAGACAGATGGGGTTTACCCATGTTGTACTCACTCCTTGCTGCCTCATTCTATGAATACATTTTCCTCAGGTCTCGCTTCTCAAAATTCCTCAGTTCCTACTGCACTTTGGCTACAGTGCATTCTATTTTTTTTAAGAACAAGATGTGATACTGTGAAACTGAGCTGAATGAATGAATAATTTGAATAGCGCTAACAATGCGAACTAAATCGCCTCAAGGCTCTGTATTGGTGCTTTGTTGTCAAATTCTTAGAAGAGGTAGGTCTTGAGTTTTTTCCTGAAGGCCTGATGGTTTTCTTCCATGCGGATGTTGGTAGGTAGAGCATTCCATAGCCGAGGTCCCTGGACAGCGAATCTCCGCTCCCCCTTTGATTTGTAGCGGGATTTGGGAATGATGAGAAGGTTTTGGTTAGACGATCGAAGACTGCGATTGGGTGTGTAGTGTTTTATTTTCTCAATTAGGTATTGAGGAGCGACTCCATGTGTGCATTTGTGGGTGAGGCAGAGGGTCTTGAATGTGATCCGATTCTTTACAGTTAGCCAATGTAGGGTCCTCAGGGAAGGAGCTGTTGTCCAATTTTTTTTTTAAATCACAATTATGTTTATAATGAATCTTAAAGCGGTGTTTCAACTTTAAAAAAAAAATTAAAAGTCAGCAGCTTAAAAAAAAGTCACTGCTGACTTTTAATAAGTACACTTACCCTCCCAGGGCGCTCGCGATGCCGTTCGTGGAGGCCGAGATGTCCCTCGGCGTTCCTGATCCAGCGCCGCCATCCTCAGTAAGGGAAACAGCTTTGCGCGGCCTACTGCGCATGCGCGAGTCGGCACGCGGCCTACTGCGCATGCGCGAGTCACGCGCGGCTTACTGCGCATGCGCGAGTGGGATTTGTGAATGGGGAATGCAATGTGTTGTGGGACACCTTTCCCATAACACACCGCGCCCCATTCACCTGAAGACGGAAGAAGAGAAGATCACCGCGGCACTGGAGGAGGCAGATTAGGACAATCTGCCTAGCAACAGCCATTTCTGGTAAGTAAAAAAAAATATTTTTTTTTTATTTTATTTTTTAATTGTTACTAACATTTTTTCAAGTTTTCATTTTCAGGGTGTCCCACCACTTTAAGGTGGCCATAGATGGATTGAAATTTAGCTGGTTCATCAGGAACCAGACACATTTCAATCCACATGTGGCCATTGCAGTTGCACAGAAGTCAATCTACCGATCAATTTCTGTTCAACCACCCTGTCATAGAAAAGTAACTCAATCAGCAGCTGCATACACTTCAATCATTGCAGAAATGTTTACATATATGCAGCTAGATTTGAGAGTTCCTACACAAAAGAGGTAGCTCCATCTGCAATACACATTTATTGATAGGGTTACATAATATATACAAATTACACATTGCACAGTATTTATAACACAATGTACAGTATAACTCCCCCTGGTTTATATGATATTTACAAATTACACACAAAACCACATTTACAATACAATGTACAAGTGTAGAGTTAGTTTACCTCTCAACTTCAGGTCAGGTCACGCTGACTGCTCTGGGTTTCCCAACACAAAAAGAGTGCACAGCTTGGTGAAAAAGCATTCTATTCCCCTCTCCTTTCTGTTCCATGGCTAATATAATGTTCCCTACAGTAATTGGTCACTGTACCTAGCAAATGTATATTGGCCACAGCCCAATTGGAGGATTCAAAGAAGGCTGCTGTTTACAGCATATGTGAGATGTGATTAAAAAAATTTAATAAACAATGGCCAGACACTTAAAGTAGAAACATGTTTACAGTACCAACAACTGAGAAGCAAAGACTGGTATAATGTTCAAATGTACTCAATGATTTAAAGATGTTCCTATTTAACTACAATATCTTTTTAATTACAATATTATTTACAGTTGTTAATGGAGATTTCACATAAACTCATTATCCAACAACATGTAACATATTACCATGTGACACTCCTCACCCCCATGACAGCAGGCTGGGTTTCTCTCCCCTGCAGCCACTATCCCATTTCAGAATTGGTGTGGTTGTGCAGGGCTACGCCCACAAAGCCATGCTATTCATTCACAGGAAACTGCAAATTATTAAACTAAAAGTTAATTTGTCCATTGTGGAAGATGGCTTGTAGTTCTCAATTAACTGTTAGGGTGCCAACGATCCACTTCCTTGACACTTCCTTCAGCTTGCATTTATAATATCCAAATTCTACGAAATTTATCAAACTCAACTGATTTTTTTTTTAAATATTCCTAATTTTTAAAACGTGTGTGTACAAAATTAAACTAAACAACCTAGTCAATCAATAATACAAAGAACAAGGCAAGTTCCCATTGTGGTTTCAGGTTATAAGTGGTGGGTTCATCCCTGAATATAGATCAAAAAAGGAAACCCCCTAGGTTTGGGACTTTGTATAAACCACCACATTGAACCAGAATATGTAAAAAATCGTTTTTATTGAAGTATCTAAAAGAATGATCACCTACTATCTAAAATAGGACATACAATGCAATATATCTATGATACAATACAGAAAAAATATACATTCAGTGAAAAAAAAAAACAGTACAAAAAAACACATAAAGAAAAAATATAAAACAAAACCAGAATGGTAGCACTAGAACTCTCGTGGAGGTGGAATATCCCCCATACAGAACCCAACACGTTTCCAGTTCTTACAATTGTAGAACCTTCATCAGGGATAGAGAGTGGTGAGACTAGTGATACAGTTATTGCTCTAAAAATGCAAAAAAGACATATCAGGAAAAACAAAATACACAGAAAATAAGGAACAATGTATAAGGCAGCATAAGACGACATTGGCCCCCACATATTTCTCCTTCCCCCATTCCCCTCATCAAAGAAAATAAGTAGATAAAAAATCAGGAAACATGAAAATAGAAATAAAAATAAAAAGGTATCAGAAAAATCAAACAAGATATATTCGATAAGAATATAAACATATATGTACGATATACATGTGTATAACCATTCCCCTTTTCCCCATTGCAGCTATTGTACACAAAGCAATGGATAAATGAATAATCACGTTGTACCGTACCATAAAGGAGCAGACAGCCATATATGGGATGAGTTTCCAAGAAGACGGAGCGAGATGTACACACCTCCTAGATATCATAGGGTTACTGAGTTTGGGTCACGTGTAAAAGGCCAATGAGTTGAAAATTTTGTACCCCACGTATGTAGGTCCAATAAAGTTTTCTATGGGTCTGAGAGGTAAGATAAATTGAAAATTCAATAAATAAAAAGAAAATAAATAAAAATGAAAATAAATTGAATAAGAAACCCTCCAATTATCCACACACCCAGTGTGACAAAGAGGAGGGAAAGTCAGAACGCATACCAGACGAGGAAGAAAAGGAGGCAGACGCCACCCCAAAACACACAACTCACACAAAACTGCCAAGGAAGGGAGGGAGAAGAGAGAGGAATAGCCAAAAGGGAAAAATGACCAGAAGGAGAAGAAATCTCCCTATATAGATTAGACAGACCAGCATAGATATATTAAGGGGAAGACCACCGCCAACGGATATGTGACAAAGCGGGGGAGAAATGGAAAAGAAACCAAAGCATATCCCCGAGATAAAATAGCCATGCCTGCAGATAGAACCTAGAACACCAGGGGGAATTTTTTATATAGAGAATATACTTACCCTCACTGGTCCAGGTATGAAACTAACAGTGTCACAGAGCCCAGATAGCCTTAAGATAAATGCAGGATAGGCTAAACTGTGTCAACCATCCAGCCAATTCCACTAGTCGGATGAGTATCCAATACGGGAAGATTGTTCAGATAAATAAGGTTATAATAGCCTAAGGATAATAAAAAATAAGAAGGATGACAAGGCTAGGTTATGCCTATAGGTATCTCCAGAGGGGCATAGCTAGATCAAAGTGGCCATAGTAGCTTACCCGTGAATGTGGTCCCAAATCAAAGGAGAGAGGGAACGGCGGAGACGGAGTCCTTGTAGCGGTGTGCTGCCCGTGTGGTCTGTATTAGTTGCGGTGCTTAAATAGCAATAACTCGGCGCAACATAGAGCGTCATCGAGTGATGCCATCTATCATGCGACTGAGAGGGTTGTATCTTCCGATGATGGTATGTGAGGAATAGCATGGATGTTGTCCCAGGCGCATGCGCATAGAGTACGAATGTCCGCGCATGCGCACAGGCTAATACAAGGTGGCGAAGTCGGTCAGTATGATGCATAGGTGCGCACGCAGGTCACTAGACCTTAATGCCCACCCACCGATACACAGGCCGTGAATGGGAAATGTGAATCCCAACACAGACCACAGGTCAGACTTAGCCCTATGTGTGCAGAGGTGAGCGTCTACCTCAGAGACAGAGAAAAAAACACAGAAAGAAGCCCACATAGGTATATTGCTCCAATGTTCAGACCTAAAGAAAACAGACCCCGGAGTGGGTAGATCAATTTTGGAAAAAACCCAATATAACACATTAACATTACCCCAGGGCCCATATTTATATGTATATATATATATATATATATATAGAGAGAGAGAGAGAGAAAACTCATCCCCAAAGGGTGTGCACTCCAAATGAAAAATGCACAAAATCATTACAAAGGTTAAAAATAAGACTAACAAGAAAATATTAATAACACCCACATTATTAGAAGGTAATTTGAAGAAATATATAAGATGAGGGAATGAGGAAAGAGAAAGGAGGTATAGATCTATCTCAGACCGTCAAATACATATAGAGACATGGAAAATGACAGCGGGCATTAAAGGACTCAAAGGAGAAAAAAGGAGATGTCAAAATGGCTTATAGTTGGAGTCAAAAAACAGAATGATTCCAAAATGATTTTAAAGGAATTTTACAAAGATCTTAGAAAATTACCCATGACCTTCCCAGGTACCTGAGGTGAAACCCTCCAAGAATGGCTTATAACTTGTACAGTCATTCAAACCAGGTGGGTATGTGGCCCTCAGGGCCACAATCTACCTCGTTTCATGTTGTAGAAGGGTTTTATCCCAGTCACCCCCTCTTGTGTTGGGATGTACTCTGTCCAGAACCAGAAATGTTATCTTCGGAAAATTCCCCATATGGATATCTTGAGCGTGTCTCCCTAGGGGCAGGTCAGGGTCACACACGTATGCTGTGTATGTGCTTACTAGTCCTTTTATGGAACTCTTGTTTAGTTTTGCCCACGTAGAAAGATCCACATGAGCAGGTAAGCAGATACACAACGCCAAAAGTGCGACAGTTCGCATAGTGATTTGGTTTGAATTTCTTCCCATTCGGGAGAACTATTTCAGTATCCGTATTCATATATTGGCACTGAGTACATCCTCCACACCTAAAAGTGCCCCAACGTTTACAAGGGTCTTTTAGTGTCTTTTAGGTGTGGAGGATGTACTCAGTGCCAATATATGAATACGGATACTGAAATAGTTCTCCCGAATGGGAAGAAATTCAAACCAAATCACTATGCAAACTGTTGCACTTTTGGCGTTGTGTATCTGCTTACCTCCTCATGTGGATCTTTCTACGTGGGCAAAAAGAAACAAGATTTCCATAAAAGGACTAGTAAGCACATACACAGCATTCGTGTGTGTGACCCTGACCTGCCCCTAGGGAGACACCCTCAAGATATCCATATGGGGAATTTTCCGAAGATAAAATTTATGGTTCTGGACAGAGTACATCCCAACACAAGAGGGGGTGACTGGGATAAAACCCTTCTACAACATGAAACGAGGTGGATTGTGGCCCTGAGGGCCACATACCCACCTGGTTTGAATGACTGTACAAGTTATAAGCCATTCTTGGAGGGTTTCACCTCAGGTACCTGGGAAGGTCATGGGTAATTTTCTAAGATCTTTGTAAAATTCCTTTAAAATCATTTTGGAATCATTCTGTTTTTTGACTCCAACTATAAGCCATTTTGACATCTCCTTTTTTCTCCTTTGAGTCCTTTAATGCCCGCTGTCATTTTCCATGTCTCTATATGTATTTGATGGTCTGAGATAGATCTATACCTCCTTTCTCTTTCCTCATTCCCTCATCTTATATGTTTCTTCAAATTACCTTCTTATAATGTGGGTGTTATTAATATTTTCTTGTTATTCTTATTTTAACCTTTGTAATGATTTTGTGCATTTTTCATTTGGAGTGCACACCCTTTGGGGATGAGTTCTCTCTCTCTATATATATATACATATAAATATGGGCCCTGGGGTAATGTTAATGTGTTATATTGGGTTTTTTCCAAAATTGATCTACCCACTCCGGGGTCTGTTTTCTTTAGGTCTGAACATTGGAGCAATATACCTATGTGGGCTTCTTTCTGTGTTTTTTTCTCTGTCTCTGAGGTAGACGCTCACCTCTGCACACATAGGGCTAAGTCTGACCCATGGTCTGTGTTGGGATTCACATTTCCCATTCACTGCCTGTGTATCAGTGGGTGGGCATTAAGGTCTAGTGACCTGCGTGCGCACCTATGCGTCATACTGACTGACTTCGCCGCCTTGTATTAGCCTGTGCGCATGCGTGGACATTCGTACTCTATGCGCATGCGCCTGGGACAACATCCATGCTATTCCTCACATACCATCATCGGAAGAAACAACCCTCTCAGTCGCATGATAGATGGCGTCACTCGATGACGCTCTATGTTGCGCCGAGTTATTGCTATTTAAGCACCGCAACTAATACAGACCACACGGGCAGCACACCGCTACAGGGACTCCGTCTCCGCCGTTCCCTCTCTCCTTTGATTTGGGACCACATACACGGGTAAGCTACTATGGCCACTTTGATCTAGCTATGCCCCTCTGGAGATACCTATAGGCATAACCTAGCCTTGTCATCCTTCTTATTTTTTATTACCCTTAGGCTATTATAACCTTATTTATCTGAACAATGTTCCCGTATTGGATACTCATCCGACTAGTGGAATTGGCTGGATGGTTGACACAGTTTAGCCTATCCTGCATTTATCTTGAGGCTATCTGGGCTCTGTGACACTGTTAGTTTCATACCTGGACCAGTGAGGGTAAGTATATTCTCTATATAAAAAATTCCCCCTGGTGTTCTAGGTTCTATCTGCAGGCATGGCTATTTTATCTCGGGGATATGCTTTGGTTTCTTTTCCATTTCTCCCCCGCTTTGTCACATATCCTTTGGCGGTGGCCTTCCCCTTAATATATCTATGCTGGTCTGTCTAATCTATATAGGGAGATTTCTTCTCCTTCTGGTAATTTTTCCCTTTTGGCTATTCCTCTCTCTTCTCCCCCCCTTCCTTGGCAGTTTGGGGTGAGTTGTGTGTTTTGGGGTGGTGTCTGCCTCCTTTTCTTCCTGGTCTGGTATGCGTTCTCACTTTCCCTCCTCTTTGTCCCACTGGGTGTGTGGATAATTGGAGGGTTTCTTATTCAATTTATTTTCATTTTTATTTATTTTCTTTTTATTTATTGAATTTTCAATTTATCTTACCTCTCAGACCCATAGAAAACTTTATTGGACCTACATACGTGGGGTACAAAATTTTCAACTCATTGGCCTTTTACACGTGACCCAAACTCAGTAACCCTATGATATCTAGGAGGCGTGTACATCTCGCTCCATCTTCTTGGAAACTCATCCCATATATGGCTGTCTGCTCCTTTATGGTACGGTACAACATGATTATTCATTTATCCATTGCTTTGTGTACAATAGATGCAATGGGGAAAAGGGGAATGGTTATACACATGTATATCGTACATATATGTTTATATTCTTATCGAATATATCTTGTTGTTTGATTTTTCTGATACCTTTTTATTTTTATTTCTATTTTCATGTTTCCTGATTTTTTATCTACTTATTTTCTTTGATGAGGGGAATGGGGGAAGGAGAAATATGTGGGGGCCAATGTCGTCCTTTGCTGCCTTGTACATTGTTCCTTATTTTCTGTGTATGTTGTTTTTCCTGATATGTCTTTTTTGCATTTTTAGAGCGATAACTGTATCACTAATCTCACCACTCTCTATCCCTGATGAAGGTTCTACAATTGTAAGAACTGGAAACGCGTCAGGTTCTGTATGGGGGATATTCCACCTCCACGAAAGTTCTAGTGCTACCGTTCTGGTTTTGTTTTATATTTTTTCTTTATGTGGTTTTTTGTACTGTTTTTTTTTTCTTTTTCACTGAATGTATATTTTTTCTATATTGTATCATAGATATATTGCATTGTATGTCCTATTTTAGATAATAGGTGATCATTCTTTTAGATACTTCAATAAAAACTATTCTTTACATATTCTGGTTCAATGTGGTGGTTTATACAAAGTCCCAAACCTAGGGGGTTTCCTTTTTTGATCTAGTCAATCAATAAAGCTGCTTCTGGCACATGGTATCCATACATCCACAGTAAATACCAATAAATATTGATGATGTTCTGCTACAAACAAAACAACACATATAGTGCTAATATGAATATCAATATATTCAACCACTTCAATACTGGGCACTTTCCCCCCTTCCTGCCCAGTTCAATTTTCAGCTTTCGGCACTGTCACATTTTGAATGACAATTGCGTGGGCATGCTATGCTGTACCCAAACAAAATTTGTACAATTTTTTTCCCACAAATAGAGCTTTCTTTTGCTGGAATTTAATCACTACTGGGGTTTTTATTTTTTGTGCTACAAATAAAAAAAGACCGAAAATTTTGAAAAAAAAATAGTTTTTCTTCGTTTCTGTTACAAAACTTTGTAAATAAGTACGTTTTCTCCTTCACTGATGAGCACTGATGAGGCTGCACTGACGAGGCAGTACTGATTGTCACTGATGAGGTGGCACTGATGGGCACTGATGATGAGAAACTTATATGCAGCACTGATTGGCACTGATAGGCGGTACTAATAAACAGCACTGATGGGCACTGATTGGTGGCACTGATATGCAGCACTGATGGACACTTTTATGTGGCAATGATGGGCACTCATAGGTGGCACTGATGGGCACTAATAGGTGGCACGGATGGGCACTTATAGGTGGCACTGATGGGCAATTATAGATGGCACTGGTGGGCACGTATAGGTGGTACTGATAGGCACTGATGGGTGGCACTGATGGGCAGCACTGATAGATGACACTGATGGGCAGCACTGATCAGGACACACTGGCTGGAATCATGGATGGGCACAGAGTGCCATCCTAATGGGCACTGGTTGGCACCCCTGGTAGTCTGAAGTGGGCATCTCTGATGGTCTGAATTGGGCATCCTTGATGGGTCTGCACTGATAATTAATGCACTGATTTAGTCTTGGGTTTAGTCTTTTAGTCTCCTGTGAAAGAAATATCAAATGCACTTTTTTCCCACAAAAATGTGCAATTATTTATTTATTAAAAGGTAAACTTGGCCTTTAAATGTATGTGAAACAGTTAAACAAATGTATGAATAAAGTTATTTCATTATAGTCATCTGTAGACTTCCATCCATGTGATTTTTTTTAAACATATGCAAGCAGTATTAGTGAAAGTTTCCACCCAAGTAATCTCCCTCCTGCAAGCCATCTAAATACCTACCACTACCAACCATCAGACTATAAATCAAATGCTCCCACTGCATATTTGATTTTAGGTAATTACCTTGGTATTAAAAAATGCCATCACTTTTATAGGGGGAAGGTGAAGACTGGCTGAAATCATTGATGGGCACAGAGTGCCATCCTAATGGGCACTGGTTGGCACCCCTGGTAGTCTGAAGTGGGCATCTCTGATGGTCTGAAGTGGGCATCCTTGATGGGTCTGCACTGATAATTAATGCACTGATTTAGTCTTGGGTTTAGTCTTTTCCAAGTTTGACGATGAACATAATGTTTCCCATTGGACAAAAAATAAATTTAACTTTTCATCACTAAAGTAAACCGGAGAGGGCTTTCAGTTCATATTCTCTTAAACGGCAAGACACTTTATGATGAGACAGATCCTTACTCTGTTGAGTGCTGAATTGGTGAGCAATTACAACTGCAGTGTTGAACCGATTACCCACTGAGATTCTCCTCATTATCCTGTGCTTTCTTGCATTTGTCTCTGGTGGATGGCCAGCCTGCTTGGTGGACTTGAATGAGTTTTTGACATTGTAAAGATGCAATATTCTAGAAATCACAGATTTAGAATGAGAAACTTTTCTTGCTATGGCTGAAAGGGTCATCCTTTTAGCCTTCTTCTGAACAACCTGCTCCCGGAGGGTTTCAATCATTTTAGAACGGCTCAATATATTGCAAGGTCAGTGAAAACTGGAAAGTTAGGCTGCCAGTTAAATATGGTTTGTCAGATAATTAAAGAATTTAGCCCAAGGTGCCAGATTAACACCAATAACTGGGAAGTATTCAAAAGCATTCTCTAATTTTGATCAATGTTCTTTTTCAAATCTCATTGACGTTTTTTTATTCTGTGCTTCAAAATATATGTAACTCACAAAACAAAACTACTTGTTTACTCCTGTTTAGATAAATCCAAATAGGACTAAGCAGTGACCTTGAAATTTAGGAAATTGTAGGTTGTCCAAGTAACAAGGTCCTGTGGAGCACAGTTGTTTATGGTGAAAGAGGCTCCTGAATATATTGGTGAATATTGATTGTATTAGAGTTATAATAGCACTAAGGATGAACTAGAAGGACTAGAAGGACCCATTGAGCTGTTTTATTTTTTCCCCACAAAAAAGTTGAATATATTGATGTTCATTGTTCATATTAGCATTATACAGTATGTATTGTTATCTTTGTAGCACCATGACATCAATATTTTTTACTCGTTCTTTAGCTTTTTCCACCCAAGTTATCTCCCTTCTGCAAGCCATCTAAATACCTACCACTACCAACCATCAGACTATAAATTAAATGCTCCCACTGCATATTTGATTTTAGGTAATTAACTTGATATTAAAAAATGCCATCACTTTTATAGGGGGAAGGTGAAGGAATTAACCTAAACAGTGTTTTTATATAGAGTATTTCTTTGGGAGTTCTTTTTTAAAGTCTTTTGTATCGTTTCTTATTGGAAGTCCCCCTATGATTTAGATGATGCAGGCCTTCAATTTCCTTCCATTTTTTTTAATACCACTCTGAGCTTTGATTGGTTGTAATTGCAATTAGCGAATCATTTTAGATAAAATCTCAATGTTTGTATCTAAATATTTTAGTTTTCATACACATTAGTCAAAATGGTCCAGTAGATAATTTTGCACACATGCTGTCTAATCAAAAGCAGCTCTTTGAGCAGAATTATTCATATTTTTAGCAAATTAGAGCAATAATTACTAATTTGCATTTCTTTAACCTCCCTAGTGGTAATTCCAAGTGTGGCTCTGGGTTAATTTTCAGTACCAAAAGCCGTAACCCCGAGCCACATTTGGGATTACACCGTAGTATCCCTGTACTGTTACTTACCTTGTCGCTATGATCCCCCAATGTCCTCCCGCTGTGTCCTCCGGGTTCCCTTCCCTGTGTGAGTGCCATGACGCAAGGCGGGGGAAGAGGGCGGGAAATTCAAAAAGTTCAAAACATAACATGCACACAATACATTGTAATCTGTTAGGATTACATTACTATATCAAACTATTTCACCTTGGTTTTGTCCCTAGTGCCTTGTCCAGTGCCCTGGCTGCACTTTTACCATTTTTTCTGCCTGGAAATTTGAGGCTGCCTATGGAATCCAAAAAGCGTCCCTTTAGGTCAAAAGCGATTTTAGGCCAGCTAGAAAACAGTGATGGTGAATTAGAATCACTTGCAGAATTGAGCGATAATGATTTGTGGGGAAATTCGTCATCAGAAACAGAAAGTGACGACAGTGTTGATTCCGTGACTGAGCTCAGTGATGTGCAAACTTGGTGCTCTATTGACTGTGCTACAGATCTGGCAGCACCCCCAAGAGTCTCATTTACTGGAGCATTTGGTATGAAAGTAGATGTTGAACATGACAACTCCGTGGCATACTTATAATTATTTCTGAACAATGAAGTTATTGAAAAAATAGTTACTGAGACAAGCCGGTACAAAGAGCAACGATTAGCTACTACGCATCAGAAGTTTCCAAGAAGCATAAAGTAGGAATCAGAGACGAAAGATGACATTTGTAAATTTCTGGGCCTAATAACACTTCAGGGAGTGGTGGGGAAATGCTAGAATAGGAATGGGGGGAATGTGTGGACATGGATCCAACTGAGGCTATTTCACGGGGCAGGGTCTAGAAAGGGAGTACTGTCTTGGGTGGAGTTCACCAATGGGACCTGGGCATCACTGAAAAAAGAGGGGGGTTAGGAAAAATAGAAAGTACCAAAAGAGGTCCATACCTCAAAAGAGGAGTGGGAACAGTCAGCGATATACTCCAAAATGTTTTGTTCAAAAATTACAAAATTTGACAAAGAACAATTACAATAGGCAACTGCAAAGGGTTAAAAGACAACGTTGTCTATTAAAATGCACATCCTTGGGATCCCAAACACGCCAAACTATTCAACATTTTAGAAACAGCAGCCACCACGTTACTGGAGGCAACTAGCTATCATCCAGGAGCCTTAGACAAGGGTATCCCGACTGGGCATTTTTTAAGGATACGCCACAACTGCTCTCTGGAATCTGAATATCAGGATGAGGTTGCTCAGCTCTATAAATGATTTTGTAAACAAAACTACCCACATTGCGCACTGAAACGCTCTAGAAAAGAGCATCCCAGGAGAAATGTGAGAACCTGCTGGCTCTGGATAAGTGCCAGGTTTCTCGATCTTCTATTCTGAATCCAGTTAGGATAATAACTCCATTTAGTACCCAATGGAACCAAGTTCGGACCATTCTACTCAGCAATGAGAAAACAGCAAAAGAAGTACTACAAGAAGATCTTCAGGCATCTTCTTGAGCAATGCTTGTGGAATGCCTACATTCTGCTCAAAAAAAAGAGTGACAAGCCTGTGATTCATTTTGACTTAATTTGGAAACTTGCCGAACGTATCTTTATGAACCATCAAACACCATCAATTGCTGTGAATAGAGCTGGACGTTGTGCTGTTGGCGTTGTCAACCCGGAACGCCTGACTGGTCACCACTTCATGGACTACATCCCACCCATCGAGAAAAAGTCAGCACCTACCAGGATGTGCATGGTTTGTTGCTCAAAGTGAGATGACAGTGGAAAGAAAATCAGAAAGGAAACCATATTCTATTGTCTTGATTGTGACATCTGACTTTTTGCAGTCCCATGTTTCAAAAATGTTCATACCCGGGATATTTACTAAACCAATATGCAGTGTCTAGTATTACAGTGACTAGTAATATTGCACTCTTGTTTGGACAAACGTTAGTGTTTTTGATTTTATTACATTATTGAATAAAATATATTATTATTTTTTATAATTATTTATAATTATTTATTATATTATAATTTATGATTTAGTGTTTCAAACTTTAGCATACCAGGGGTGTCTACTAGACTCTTGTTTGAAAAGATTAACCGCTTCAGCCCTGAAGATTTGGCTGCTGAATGACCAGGCAATTTTTTGCAATTCAGCACTGCGTCGTTTTAACTGACAATTGCACGGTCGTGCGAAGTTGTACCTAAACAAAATTGATGTCCTTTTTTCCCCCACAAAAATAGCTTTCTTTTGGTGGTATTTGATCATCTCTGTGGTTTTTATTTTTTGTGCTATAAACAAAAAAAAAACAACAATTCTGAAAAAAACACAATATTTTGTACTTTTTGCTATAATAAATATCCCCATTTTTTTTTAAAAGCTAATTTTTTCTCAGTTAAGGCCGATGTGCTGCACGCCCCTAGTAGCCACAAAAATAAGTGATGCAGCATGAAGGCTGTTTGCGCAGCCGAGCCACATTGCCGCAGTACAACTGCAGTGGCTGGTCGGCAAATGGTTAAAGTGAGTTGTTCCTAAGAATTATAGGCCTACAATATAAAACAACAAATTTCCATGCAAAACAATGTACCACTTTGACATTCAAAAATACTGAAATAATCAGACCACCAGGGAGGTTAAAGCTAATCTTCAGGAAACAGCTAAATACAGAAATGAAATATGTACAGTATATGGAAGCTGTTTTACCTGGCAACAAAATTGTATTTTTATCCATCCAGTGCTGAGATTTAAAGCGGAGGTTCACACAAAAATTGAACCTCCGCTTTTCAGAACCCTCCCCCCCTCCGGTGTCACGTTTGGCACCTTTCAGGGGGAGGGGGGTGCAGATACCTGTCTAAGACAGGTATTTGCACCTACTTCCAGGCATAGACTCCCACGGGAGTCTATGCCTCTTCCTGTTCCGCTGCGTTATCTGCTGGGACACACACAGGTCCCAGAGACAGCAGGGACCATTCTGATTGCGCTGCACAACTCGCGCATGCACAGTAGGGAACCGGGAAGTGAAGCCACAAGGCTTGTATCCTCCCCACTTGACTGAATGGTAAAATGAGAAGTAGAAGCCTGATGAGCTGATATTTCTTTGCTTTCTCTTTTTACCAACATGCTCCTTGCACTGCAGCACACCAGACTCCTTGTCCTTCTTGAGCCTCTGTTTTTGTGATTCCTGCTGTACAGGGACTATACATGTCTGATTCCATGCCAATATTAGGTACACACTGCTCACATTAAAATATATATTTACTAATGTATTATTGAACGCAAAGCTGCAATTTGTGTATTTTATATATTCCTGGAGTTTAGCTTTAAATTAACTGATTGATAATTATAAAAAAAAAAATGTTTCAAATATAGATTTATTAAAATGCATAAAATGCAAGTCTACATTATGGACTTAAACAGTATGAAAGGTCTTGCAATATGCTGGACCACCATGGGATAGCTCAAAGGGGACCGTTTGCTTCTCATATCTATTTTTTGCATTCACAGGTGCAGCTTAGAACGGTATCCCTGGGCAACCAGGGGAGCAAGGATTGGTGTGCAGCAGAAGTGGGCTGATTGGTCTGTTTTTTGGCGCTTCTAGCGCGCGCTATAGGAGTCTATTTAAGGGCCTGGAACGGCTCCCTCACAGACCGCTCTGACTGGAGCTGAAGCGCGGACGTCCTGCACCATGAAGCGCCGTTCTCCCAGTGGCCGTGAGTCCCTCCTTTGCCGCCTCATTGAGAGGGCTGAGAAGGAGGGCGGCGAGGAATGGCTTTTAAAATGCCTGGAGGAGGAGAGTACCTCTCCTCCGCCTACCTCCACTCCTCCTGAGACGGAAGAAAGACCGGCCTCAGGCGGGGGCGGCATCAGGCATCAACCTGACAGGAAGAAAAAGAGGCAGAGAACAGCTGCTTCTCCAAGCGTGTCATGTAAGGAGAGGGCTGGCAGTGTGTTACACAAGAGGGCTTCCTGTGTGAAGGAGAGCAGCGCTACTCAGCTTTCTTCAATGCAGCAGAGTGAGCAGCGGTCATTATATAAAGATGGTGAGAGATGTTTTTTACCTCAGAATGTTGGTGTGTTAAGTTTGGTGGAATCATTATCTAATGTGTTACAGCAATTTAAAGGGGCACATGCTAATGGTGCTAAAGTTTATGATGATATTAATAATGATTTACAAAAAAGGGCACAGTTACCTGGTGCAGATAAGGTTATTACAAAAGAGGTTTTTAAATCAAAAAGAGGTAATATTGGTGAAAGTTCAAGTGCACAAGTTTTTGGTACTGACCAGGCTATACAGTTGCCTGCTGCTTCCCAGGTTTTTCAGAGAGCACAGGCACCTGGTGCATCTATTGAGAATAGAGATGATTTGGTTTACAGCAATGCTGACAATATGAGAGCAAGTGCACATTTACATGGTGCTATGGATAATAAGGTGAGTTGTTCTGAATATATGAATGAGGCTGGTACTGTATGGCAGAATATGAGCGAGTCTGCCTCACAAGAGGAGTATAAAGAAAAAATCTCTGGTCTAAAAGTTTTGAATCCAGCAAGGTTTAACACTCAATTACCCCTCAATTCTTTAGCTATGTCAGTGGGTGAGTCCTCTTTCAGGGAGCCACTGCCATGTGCATTATCACCACTAGGCTTTCATCTGCATAAGTCAGTTAAAGAAAGGATTTGGAAAGGGGAATTCATTGACATTCTGTCATTACTGCCAGCCTCAAAGGAATTTTTGGCTAAGCTAGAGAAGCAGCATGGGGATAGGGCTGAGGAAGATAGGAGGAGGGCCATCCCTAGAACTTTTCAGAATTGGCTCCAGGCATTCTGCATTTATGCAGCAGTTATGGGTGAACGGTTTCCAGATAAATGTTCAGGTTTATTTCAACATTTGGACATTATTGCGGAGGCCTTTCGCCATTTTGGTGGCTCTGCTTGGTATACATACGATGAAAACTTTCGCCAAAAGTTATCGGTGCACCCATCGCTGCACTGGGGATCTAAGGACGTTGGTTTATGGCTGAATCTTATGCTGCCAGCAAGACCCCAGTTTAGTCAAAGATTGGCACCTAGTGCGCAACCAACGTTTCGCAAAGGCCTATGTTTTGCATTTAACGAAGGGCAATGCAAATTTTTAGCTAATTGCCGGTACAGACATGAGTGTTCACACTGCAATGGGAGCCATTCGGCTAGCAGGTGTTTTCGGAGATCAGCTGCCTCCTCTCTTCAGTCACTTCCCAGAGACTCCCATGGGAAAAGCATCGACACCAGTGATGCTAACAAGAATGCTTCCCTGGCTAGAACGCTATCCAGACCACAGGATGGCAGCTCTGCTAATTAATGGCTTTAGGGAAGGTTTCTTAGTTCCATCATTTATGGGTTCAGGTTGTAAGTTTGTCAAGAACTTAAAATCTGCTACCATGTATGCTTCGGTAACTCAGGAGAAAATATTGAAAGAATTGAGCGAAGGCAGAATCTCTGGCCCATTTTCTGTACCCCCCTTCCGGAACTTTCGGATTTCACCATTGGGGATAGTTCCTAAGAAGGAGAATGGTAGCTATCGCTTAATTCACCACTTGTCCTACCCACCTGAGGCATCACTAAATGATGAGGTTGCTATGTAGACGCACCAGTTTGCTATGCTTCATTTGATGAAGCCTTATCAATGTTGAGACATTTTGGTCAAGGCTCTTTACTAGCAAAGGCAGATATTAAATCTGCCTTTCGCCTTTTGCCAGTACACCCACAAGGTTTCAATTCATTAGGTTTCCAATTTCAAGGTCAGTTTTACTTTGATAAATGCCTACCTATGGGTTTCACCCTGTCGTGCTTCTATTTTGAAGCATTTTCTACTTTTTTACATTGGGTATCTTCATCCAAGTTTCCCAAAGGGGGTTTCCTACATTACCTGGACGATTTTTTATTTGTTGGTCCAGCCATCTCTCCTATTTGTCTAGAGTCTTTACATACCTTTTTGTCCACTTGTGAGCATTTTGGTATCCCATTGGCCCATGAGAAGACGGTCTTTCCAACCACTTCGTTAGAATTTTTGGGTATTACTATAGACTCATCCGCTATGGAATTCAGGCTTCCTCCTCTTAAAATAAATAAGATGAGACAATTGATCTCTTCCTTTTTAGCTAAGAGGAAGGTGCTCTTAAAAGAAGCTCAATCCTTGTTAGGCCTTTTGGCGTTTGCAGCCAGAATTATTCCTATGGCTAGGGTTTTCTCTAGAAGATTTTCCCTGGCCATCAGAGGTTTCAAAAGTCAGAATGCTCACATCCGTCTCTCAAATAACATAAAGGAAGACCTGATGGTCTGGGACCAATTTTTGTGCGATTTCAACGGTTCGACGGTTTGGCAAGGTGAATTTATATCTAGCATCCAGTTGGAATTTTTTACGGATGCTGCGGGTTCGTCGGGCTTTGGAGCTTTTTTGCAAGGTCGCTGGCTAGCGGGTAAATGGCATAAGGTATGGTTGCAGAAGAATGTACTACAAAACATAGTTCTTCTGGAACTATTCCCGGTAGTAGCGGCTGTGGTGGTTTGGCAGGGGATTTTTCAGAATCGTAGGATTCTGGTTCACACGGACAATAAAGGTGTTTTATTTGCTATCAATACTTTATCCTCTAAATCTGACCCGGTATTGAAACTCCTGCGATTTCTTGTTTTGCATTGTATGCGTTTCAATATCTGGTTGAAGGCCGATTACATAGAAGGAGCACGTAATAACATTGCCGATGCTTTGTCTCGTTCACAGTTTGCGAAGTTTCGGGAGCTGGCCCCCTCGGCGGAACCGGTCGGGTATCCTTGCCCAGATTTCCTCTGGGGCTTGATATGAACCTGGTAACAACCAACCTGAGAGATTCGGTTTCGCAGAAAACTTGGTCAGACTACAACCTTTCATGGTCCAGATGGTGTTCTTTTTGCCAAGGGTTAGGTTTGGACGAGCTGTATGTGTCATCATATGTTGCCTTGTCTTTTACATCGTCACTTTTGCAATCGAATCTTAGTCCTTCCTCGGTCAGCAAAATTTTAGCGGGTGTATCATTTTTTCTAAAATTCTCTGGCCAACCACCCCTGACCTCTTTCTTCCAAGTTAATCAGGTGCTGAAAGGCTTTCGTCGTGCAAACCCGTCACGGGACAGTAGACGTCCCATTTCAGTTACCCTATTAGTGGACCTTCTTGAGGTCCTCCAAACAGTGTGCTCATCCGAATTTGAGACGTTTCTTTTTAGGGCAGCGTTTGCCATTGCATTTTTTGGGGCGCTAAGGTTAGGCGAATTCACTGCCATAAACAGGAGTTCTCTATCCTTTTTGCTATTCTCACATGTCCTTTTGAGTCAGGATTCCGTGCATCTATTCATTTGTAGGTCCAAAACCAAAGCGTGGGGGAATGGGCAGTGGTTTTCTTTAGCTAGTTCCCCTAACCCAGCTATCTGCCCAGTTTTGCACGTATCTAGATACTTATCAGTTAGACCTCTCTCTGTTGGTTCGTTCTTTATACACAATGACCTATCCTCATTGACTAGATTTCAATTTTCATCTGTTTTGGCTTTATGCCTAAAACGTCTAAACCTGTCTGGCTTTTGCTTTTCTTCCCATTCGTTCAGAATTGGGGCGGCCACGACAGCTAATGCGTTGGGTTTTTCGGAGGATAGGTTGATGAGGATTGGTCGTTGGAATAGTGACAGATATAAGTTATATGTCCGCCCTGAATTGCTAACTGTTTGAATTTTTCTCTTTCCAGATCCTTTACAGACAGTGGTATGGATAGTAGGTCACTCTTACGTCTTCTGGGCTGCCAAACATGCCGGAGATAGGATCTACTCATCCAATTTGGGTTTGGACAATAAGGATTTTCTGGTTTTATGGTCAGGCGTTAGGGGCCTGAGATGGAAGGACCTTATGTTTCAATTAGAGTATTTATCCGATATATGGCCGCCCCCTGATATTTTAGTTATTCATGCGGGTGCTAATGATATTGGCAAGTTGGGTACATGGGATTTGTTATGCAAAATGAAGCAGGATCTGCAGATGATTAAGCTCATGTTTCCATCCACTTTGCTAGCATTCTCTGAAATGATTCCGCGGCTTTCGTGGTCCCCCTTTGGCAAACTGTTTTATTTGGACAAAATTAGAAGGCGGTTAAATAGGACAGTCCACAGTTTTCTAATCTCTCAAGGGGGTGTTTCTATCAGGCATCTCGAGCTGGAAGGCTTCGTTCCGGGCTTGTTCCGAGAGGATATGGTTCATTTATCCAAAATTGGTTTAGATATTTTTAACATGGGCCTTCAAAGCTTAATAGAATCAGCCACGGTGGTGGGGGGGCTTCAGTCAAAGGCTATGCCTTTGGCTTCAGCCGGTGGGGAGTAGTCGTCCAGCATTGACTGGATGGACATCAATTCAATTTTTGTTTAAATACATTTTAGCCAAATGGCTTTATATTTATAGTTACATTTTTTATTGAATTTGTAATTTGAATTGCCCCCCCATGGATAACACCGTGGCCATATTTAAGCCAATAAACTAATTTTATTTATAAGCTTGTGTTGTTTCATTTATTAAGGTTTACCTTTGTGCTAGCCCATGAAAGGTCTTGCAATATGCTGGACCACCATGGGATAGCTCAAAGGGGACCGTTTGCTTCTCATATCTATTTTTTGCATTCACAGGTGCAGCTTAGAACGGTATCCCTGGGCAACCAGGGGAGCAAGGATTGGTGTGCAGCAGAAGTGGGCTGATTGGTCTGTTTTTTGGCGCTTCTAGCGCGCGCTATAGGAGTCTATTTAAGGGCCTGGAACGGCTCCCTCACAGACCGCTCTGACTGGAGCTGAAGCGCCCACCCACCCTCCCTATTTTTTAGTCATGATGTTGTCCAAAAGGGGGAGTAGTCGTCCAGCATTGACTGGATGGACATCAATTCAATTTTTGTTTAAATACATTTTAGCCAAATGGCTTTATATTTATAGTTACATTTTTTATTGAATTTGTAATTTGAATTGCCCCCCCATGGATAACACCGTGGCCATATTTAAGCCAATAAACTAATTTTATTTATAAGCTTGTGTTGTTTCATTTATTAAGGTTTACCTTTGTGCTAGCCCATGTTGAATTGTGTTTTGAACTTTTGAGCAGTTGTTTTTTCACTGTCACCTGGTTTCATTACTAAAATAAAGTGGTATAAAATGAGGATTCTGAATGAGGCTGAAAGATTGATGGGATTCTGACTAGCAGTGGCACTAATGAATGTAAAGGCTGCTGATTACTGACCTTCTTTTTTATCTATACTTGATATTTCTCTGTAATTGGGAAAGGGGGTATTGCATATTCTTCCTTACACTGTACTCGTAATATTTAGACTTCATATAATGTAAGGGCACATGTGGAACTATATTGTAGATTGTTCTGTGATGTTTAATAGAGGAGAAGATAGTAAGTAGACTGAAATACGAATAAATCAATTTGTCACAGCTGACCTACAGAAAGAAATGGCACTAGAGAAAGACTGAGAATATTTTAAAATACATTTCCTACCTCATTACACCAGAACTGCTGAACTTTTCCAATGTTTCTTAACAATGCTTTGAAAATAGAATTGTTATAAGTAAAACAGATCAAAGAGATAAAAAGTGAAACAGATTTTAGGATTAATATATGATATATATATGATATATATATATATATATATATACACACACCCTGTTCCAAATTATTATGCCAATGATAGTTCAGTGTCACAAAGGTATTGTGTCTCAGGGCTCTTTTGATCACTATAAACAATCTCGGACACCTGTGATAATTAGATTGCCAGGTGAGCCCAATTAAAGGAAAAACTACTAAAGTAGGGTGTTCCACATTATTAAGCAGAGCACCATTTTCAAGCAATATGAGGAAGAAGAAGAAGAAGAAAAGGGATCTCTCTGCTGCCGAAAAGAGTGAAATAGTTCAATGCCTTGGACGAGGTATGAAAACATTAGATATTTCACGAAAACATAAGCGTGTTCATCGCACTATTAAGAGATTTGTGGCTGATTCAGAGCACAGACGGGTTTCGTGCAGATAAAGGCACATTGAGGAAGATTTCTGCCAGATCCATGCATCGGATCAAGAGAGCAGCTGTTAAAACACCATTACATAGCAGCAAACAGATATTTGAAGCTACTGGGGCCTCTGGAGTCCCACGGACATCAACATGTAGAGTCCTCCAGAGTCTTGCAACTGTGCATAAACCTTCCATTCGGCCACCACTAACCAATGCTCACAAGCAGAAACGGCTGCATCGGGCAGAAAAATACATGAAGACTCATTGTCAAACAGTCCTGTTCACTGATGAGTGCCCTGCAAACCTGGATGGTCCATGTGGATGGAGTAGTGGATGGTTGGTGGATGGCCACCCTGTTCCAACAAGGCTGCAACATCAGCAAGGCTGTGGTGGAGTCATGTTTTGGGCCAGAATGATGGGAAGAGGGCTGGTCGGCCCCTTTAGGGTCCCAGAAGGTGTAAGGATGACCTCTGCAAAGTATGTGGAGTTCCTGACTGACCACTTCTTTCCCTGGTACAGAAGGAATAACTATGTTTTCCTTAATAAAATCATCTTCATGCATGACAATGCACCATCTCATGCTGCAAATAATACCTCTGCATCAATGGCTGCTATTGGGATAAAAGGAGAGAAAGTCATGGTATGGCCTCCATCCTCCCCCCGACCTCAATCCTATTGAGAACCTTTGGAGCATCCTCAAGCAAAAGATCTATGAGGGTGGGAGGTAGTTTACATCCAAACAGCAGCTCTGGGAGGCTATTCTGACATCTTGCAAACAAATTCAAGCAGAAACTGTCCAAAAACTCACAAGTTCAATGGATGCAAGACTTGTGAAGCTGCTATCAAATAAGGGGTCCTATGTTAAAATGTAACATGACCTGTTAAAATGTTTAAAAAGTTAAAATGTTGTTCAAAGTTTGATTGAAATAGCTTTTGATTTCAGTAAATATGCTGCAAATGACAATTTTCTGTTCTTATTTTTATTTAGAAAAAAACTGTTATCATTAGGAGGTTTGTTCAATAAAAATTGAATTGTACTCTTAATAGTTGATAACATGAGAATTATGCTGACTGTTGTTTACATCAATTATTTAGGTAAATGAGAAAAATATTATAGGCATAATAATTTGGAACAGGGTATGTATATATATATATATATATATATATATATATATATATATATATATATATATATATATATATATATATATATATATATACATATATATATATATATATATACAGTATCTCACAAAAGTGAATACACCCCTCACATTTTTGTACATTTTTTATTATATCTTTTCATGTGACAACACTGAAGAGATTACACTTTGCTACAATGTAAAGTAGTGGGTGTACAGCTTGTATAACAGTGTAAATTAGCTGTTCCTTCAAAATAGCTCAACACACAGCCATTAATGTCTAAACCGCTGGCAACAAACACCCCTAAGTGAAAATGTCCAAATTGGGCCCAAAGTGTCAATATTTATGTAGCCACCATTATTTTCCAGCACTGCCTTAACCCTCTTGGGCATGGAGTTCATCAGACCTTTACAGGTTGCCACTGGAGTCCTTTTCCACTCCTCTATGAAGACATCACGGAGCTGGTGGATGTAAAACCTTCTATAAGAAAGAGATGGGCCGGTTGTTGTTGGGAGATAGCGAGACCTACCAGTTGTTACGAGGGGATACAGTTTTTGAATATAAAGAAGCGTTACACCATCTGATTAAGGATCTTCACCAAAAAGGAGGCATTGTATTTAGATCCCAAAGTGTGCCGGACACCGATCATCTTTTTTTTATCAAAGATTCATAAGAGAGACTGATTGTGGGTACTGAGCTTGGCTCGATACCTTGGGTTTCTAAACAACATAGGGAGCCCAAACTTCACGCCCACCCTCTAGTTGGAGCGACCCTCCAGGCTTTTGATAGGGTATGTAAAGCCCATGCACTTTCAGACATTGAGTGCCCGATTACTCCCATTAGAGATAACCCAGACTTCCCCTCTGGTCTATCAAAGACCTATCTCTTATCGGAATGGCCGTACGTACAAATGCAGGCAAAGCACTTTTTTCACAGGGGTAAATTTCTGAGGATACAAGACCTCGCGGCACGGTCTAATACTAAATCCTTTCCCTCCTGGCCCTATAGGCAAATAAAACATCTTCTGGACATCTCAGAGAAGGTAGTCAAATACACAAGAAACCCCATGGTATTCGAATCCCTATGCTCAAGCTCATCACCCCAGTCCCATGTGATTTCGGCTCTATATGCCTCCATGTTCGGGAAGCCGTACTCTTCTCTGAGTAAGGATCATGCAGTCTGAGAATCGGCCCTGGACAAGGAGATAGGAGATGCCAATTGGGATCGTATCCACTTATTCATACACAAAGGCTCTCTCAATGTAAACACAAAAGAGAATGGGTATAAACTCAAAATTAGATGGTACAAGACTCCACAGTTGCTCCACAGGATCTTTCCGACAGTACCAGACCATTGCTGGCATTGTGAACGAGAAGTGGGCACCTTTCTCCACATCTGGTGGACATGCCCTTTAATTCAGCCATACTGGCATAAGGTACATGAAGTGACGACGGCTATCTCTTCGCTCCCACTGGAGTTTACACCAGCACAGCATCTCCTGCACCTCTCCAAAATTCCCCAAAAATGTTTTTTAAGTCAATAGCGATGCACTTGATAAACGCTGCTAGGCTGTGCATTCCGGTACATTGGAGGTCCACATGGTCGCCCTCCATGAAAGAGTGGGCGGCACGTACTGATCGCATAGCGACAATGGAGGAGTTGATATTCGCCTCACAAGATAAGATCTCAAGCTTTTCAGCAACGTGGGAAACGTGGACCACTTTCAAAAAATCCCAATCATACCAGGATTTGCTAAAACATATCTTGTAATTCTGTGTCTAGACATAAGATGATCTCGGACGTTTTTTTCGGGAGGACCTTGTTGAAGTAGACAGCAAACAGTAGATGAAGGGGGTAGCAGGTGGGACCCCACCCCCCCCCTCTGTCAGTCCCCATTCTTTCTTCCACTCACCCCTCCCTCTTCCCCCTCTTATTTCTTTTTATTCTGCTCTCTTCTCCTCTCTATGTTCTGAACACCTTAGGATCGGGGATCTGGAGGTTGGAGCGGACTGTTTTGGCCGGCCCTGACCTAAAGGTTGCTATTCCGAGAAGCCAAAATTGGGTAATACAGGGATGCTAAGATAGGGCCCCCCCCAGGTGTTTTGAATGGTCTCCGAGTGTTTTTGTAGGCTAATTTAAGACACATGATTAACGAGAGAAGCCATGACATTCTCGGACCTTGCTCAGGGTCTGTGAAGTTACAGTGTTCTTTATAGCTCTAGCTTATTTTCTAGACAATTTTGATGCCAGCAACCTGTTAACCTCTCTTAAGCTTATTATGTATAAAACCTGTATCCCAGTTTGACGTATTTAGCTGTATATTTCATGGGAAACAAATAAAATCTTTTTGGAAAAAAAAAAAGATTCATAAGAATGCCCAAGCCCCGCCGGGTAGGCCAATAGTGAATGGTAATTAATCAGTGTTCACATGCTTGGGACAGTATATTGATTTCTTCCTTAAACTCCTTGTGTCGGAGGCATATTTGCAGGATACCAAGCACATGATTCAGATATTAGAAACTTTATCTTGTAGCCCTGGTAGTGTACCAATTACAGCTGATGTTAGGTCACTTTACACTATCATAGGACATTAGGATGCCGTGTCTTCGGTAGAGTGGGCTTTGGAGAAATGATGTCTCTCATGTGCTCACAAAAAATTCCTTATCCAGTGTTTTGATTTTTTATTATGACAGGCAAATTTACCTTCAAGTTAAAGGCCATGGTCGCTCGGTTTGCTCCCAGTGTTGCCAACTTGTTTTTTTGGCACACTGGGAGGAGGAGATGGTATTCTGGAATTGTCCCAACCAATTAATATGTTACAGGAGGTATATAAATGACCTATTCGTGGTCTGGGAAGGTGATCTAACAGTCTTCAGCTGTTTTGAGACAGTTCTAACCTTAACAATAAAAACACTTGGAATCTAGATATGGAACATATGGTGTTCCTGGACCTGGAAGTCTTCAAGGAAAGAGACCATTTCAGGATTTGGAGCTATTTTAAGCCCACTGATAGAAGCGGATACATCCCCTTGTATAGTTGCCACCATAAGACCTGACTGTGAAACATTCCAAGAGGACAGTTTGTTCATTTAAAAAGGAACTGTACCTCAGTAACTGATTATAGGTCCCAAGCCCAGGTTTTGGCCTAAAGGTTTATACAGAAAGGCTATCAAAGGAATGTTTTAGTGGGGGAGATAGATAAGGTCCATGATTTGGACAGGAATCTTTTAATCTCAAGTCCAAAAAAAAATAAGTGAGAAATAACATGAATTTAAATTAGTAATGGACTACAATTTACAGTATAGGAAATAGGAAAAGATTATCACCAAGCATTGGGGTATCCTATTGAAATATCTGACTTTAGACCCTATTCTTCCTGCACGTCCTAAATTTATTTACTGATGGGCCCCTACCCTTGGGGATATGGTTGCTCCCAGGGTGGTGGATCACAGGTTGTTTTCTTTTTTGTCTGGCTTCTATGCTTGTGGGCGGTGTTCAGCATGTAGACGTAAAATAATATCAAATAATATCCTCTGTCACTAATAAGAATTATAAGATTAAGGACCTTTTGTGCAGCACGCAAGGGGTGGTCTACATGCTAAAGTGTGACTGTGTCCTCCAACACATCGGCAGGACCTCTAGGGCATTTAGGCCTTAGATCTCATAGTGTTTCCAAACACTTCCGAATGTGTCATGATGTCTTAAATTCTGGGGAGTGGAAAAAGTTAGTAAGCATTGGAGAGGTGGGGAGTTTTATTAGGCACCTTAGTCAAAGAGAATTGTTTTGGAACTTTGAAACCAAAGTTCTTATGCCTTTTGGATTGAACATTGAGTTTGATTTTAACTGTTTTATCTCAGACAGGTAGGCATTATTAGTGTATTGTTAACCCCCCTAATCTTTACATATTTTGTTATATTTTTATCCTTTTATATTTATTATTTTTTTTATTTTTTCCCTCCCCCCTTTTAACAGAGTTATATGATATTTTATAGTAGGTCATTGTGCTATACATAAATAGGGGTTGCATGCATATATTTTTATATTTGGTTATATTTTATATTTTGTCTTGTAACGGATAGCCATGGGTGCCACTAACGCAGATAATCAGTATTTTTTTAATGTATTCTTTTTACTTTCCATGACCAAGATAAATATGGTATGTTAAGGGTTTTTATAGCTTTGCTGACAGCCCTTTCTTATGCCTACTTTTTGATAGAAGGCGTTACTTTACATTTTAGTTTGAAATATGCCTGAGGAGGTTGGGACTCCCACCAGTACGGCTGCACAGCAGCTCTGGCATTTACGTTTCCATGGCTGACAAAGTCCCATAGGACATAACACATACGGGAGGAGGAGCCGCGCTTTGTGACATCACCCGCTGCTACCTGACAGATCTGCTTGTGCTATCTGGCTGCTCAGCGGTATATATGACTTTTATGGTGGGAACAAGAGGAGGCTCTTGTAAGTTTTAGTCAATAAAGCATCATTGTTATTAGCATACAGAGAGCACTTTGATTCTTTTGTTCTGGACCCTTTGTATCTGCTTTCACTCATCCCCTGGATAGTGGGAACAAGTGTGTATTGACCTTCCTGTGGCTACAGAGGTCAATTACCTGAGGCGAGCAAGCAATCTGTGTATCGGTGGTGGGCTCCTTCACACATAGTTTCCAGGATAATTTCCTGGTGGGCTTTGAACTTTTTATTAATATAAGAGCTTTGATGGTGCTTTATTGTTATATATACATTTGCACTGCACTGTTTGTATTATAGTGATGGTTTATGGGGCTTTGTGAAATTCCCATTGGTGTTTAGCTTGCAAAATATTGATATTGTTTATTTTTTCATTGATCAAAAATATTCATTTAGGGTTGCGCTGACTGAACTATGTTTAATATATTTTAAAAACATTTTTCTAAAGCACTGATATTTAAAAGGGAAACATTGTTTAAATTGTGGGCAAACAACATTTTCCTTTAGGCTTCGTCTCTGTTTTAAATAGCAAAATATTTGTGGGACCTTTGGGACTAGGTCTGTGTGTCTTTTTTTGGTTTAAAAAGAAGGCAGCAGTATAATGTAGTTTTATGACAATTTAAACATTATCATTTTTTTTCTTTATAAATGTTGCTTATACTAGAGCAAGAATGAAAAAAAACTGTGCAAAGTCCCCCAAAAATGCATACCAGACCCTTTGAGTCTGGTATGGATTTCAAGCCAAACCTGACAGGTCCAGTACACATGACAAATCCTGACAGTCCTGACAGTCCTCCCAAGCTGTCATCAGCTATATAATGGAATGGGGCAGGGAAAGTAATTACTTCATTGGCAAAATATGGCCAGTGACCATATTTGGGCAGTGATGTACTGATAACCCCTGCTCCTTTTAGCAGTGATGGAGAAAGTTGCTTGGAATGCAGCTAGAGCCAGGACTCACTGCTTCTTTAGGAATCATTGACAGTGGGAAGCTGTCATATATAGAAGCTGTAGAAATACCTCTTCTATATATGATGCTTGGCTCCCACCGAAGATGGGACCTAATGGGCAAAGTTAGATCTGAAACCAAGTTTGCACCACTTGTTCCCATTTGTATTGTGAGCAGAGGCTAATTAACAAAGAGTCCCTCTAATTAGACTCAGGATCTTTTCAATTTTCTCAGTTTAGAGGAGAGGGACAGGCTTAATGCCTGCACCACATTTTGGTACTTCCCTCCAAAGTGTTTATGATTTCTATGATACTGAGATTTAATAAAATAGATCCTATGAAATTTAAATTACTAAATTTAGTACGGTGGGCAGTAGAATGTGTAAAAAGGCAGAAAAAAGCTTTCAGTTAAAGTATATCCGTGACTCACTGTATTGTATTGTATTGCTTCATAAAAAAATAACTTTGGTTTATATAACAATAGTGCTAATGGTTATTATTAAATATATTAGTTTAGCTGCAGTACCATGCAAGCCTATGGGTGTATTATGTGTAAGCAGCAAGGATAATAATTAACATACCCTCTGTGAATATGTTATACAGGTTTATATTTTTACCACGCAGAAGATTAGAGGAGCTGTGAAAAAAGGGCATGCACTTCAGATTTTTATTGCCATCCAATTTTCTCTGTGCAAACTATCCATCATACCAATGTAACCTTGGTTCAGAGATATAAACATAGGCAGATGAATTAGATGTTTTCTTTCTGTTGATATAAGAAATAGTTACAGTGCCTTGCAAAGTATTCACCCCCCTTGGCTTTTTACCTATTTTGTTACATAACAGCCTTTAGTTCAATGTTTTTTTGCTGAATTATATGTGATGGATCAGAACACAATAGTCTAAGTTTGTGAAGTAAAATTAGAAAAATATATACATACAACTATTTTTTAGAAATAAAAAAATTATAATTGGTATGTACGTATGTATTCACTCCCTTTGTTATGAAGCCCATAAAAAGCTCTGGTGCAACCAATTACCTTCGGAAGTCACATAATTAGTAAAATGATGTCCATCTGTGTGCAATCTAAGTGTCACATTAACTGTCATTACATATACACACCTTTTTGAAAGGCCCCAGAGGCTGCAACACCTAAGCAAGAGGCACCATTAACCAAACACTGCCACGAAGACCAAGGAACATGTTGAGAAGAACAAGTCAGGGTTAGCTTATAAAAAAAAAATCCAAACCTTTGATGATCCCTAGGAGCACCATCAAGTCTATCATAACCAAATGGAAAGAACATGGCACAACAGCAAACCTGCCAAGAGACGGCCGCACACCAAAACTCACGGACTGGGCAAGGAGAGCATTAATCAGAGAGGCAGCACAGAGACCTAAGGTAACCCTGGAGGAGCTGCAGAGTTCCACAGCAAAGACTGGAGTATCTGTACATAGGATGACAATAAGCCGTACGCTCCATAGAGTTGGGCTTTATGGCAAAGTGGCCAGAAGAAAGCTTTTACTTTCAGCAAAAAACACGTGGCACGTTTTGAGTTTGCGAAAAGGCATGTGGGAGACTTCCAAAATGTATGGTGGAAGGTGCTCTGGTCTGATGAGACTAAAATTTAATTTTTTGGCCATCAAAGAAAATGCTATGTCTGGTGCAAACCCAACACATCCCCAAAGAACGCCATCCCAGCAGTCGAGACTGGGAAACTAGTCAGAATTGAGGGAAAGATGGATAGTGCTAAATACAGTGATATTCTTGAGCAAAACCTGTACCACTCTGTGTGTGATTTGAGGCTAGGATGGAGGTTCACCTTCCAGCAGGACAATGACCCCAAACACACTGCTAAAGCAACACTTAAGGGGAAACATGCAAATGCATTGGAATGGCCTAGTCAAAGTCCAGACCTCAATCCAATAAAAAATCTGTGGTCAGACTTAAAGATTGCTATTCACAAGTGCAAACCATCCAACTTGAAGAAGCTGGAGCAGTTTTGCAAGGAGGAATGGGCAAAAATCCCAGTGGTAAGATGTGACAAGCTCATAGAGTTTTATCAAAGCGATTTGGAGCTGTGATAGCCGCAAAAGGTGGTTCTACAAAGTATTAACTTTAGGGGGTGAATAGTTATGCACATACAATTTTTGGGTTCTGTTGTCCTATTTGTTGTTTCAAAGTTGGGGACATGTTATGTAAATTAAATGATGCAAAGCCTCAAACAATCCATGTTAATTCCAGGTTGTGAGGCAACAAAACACGAAAAATGCCAAGGGGGGTGAATACTTTTCTGTATTTTTTAAACATGGCAATTAAAGGTAAATATTATTCCTTTATTCATTTTCTGGAATCTATCAGCCTGCAGGAGATTGTCAGAGTGTCCGCACAGTGAACCAGTCACCCTCTACTGTAGTGAAAAGCGCTTTTCCTTAAATTAAGAGCTTGTTGATGGGAGAAAAGTGTAAAATGAGCAGAGCGGTGAGTTTATCAGTGTGGTGAACATTCTTCAAAGTGCAATCAGCAGGGTGGGTTATTGAATGAATTTTATTTTTTAACTGCAGTGGAGCAAAGTAAGGTACCAACCTTGCTGATTTGACTAAGATATGTGAATTGTTTACCTCCCAAATTATTTGTTAGGGTTCATGTAGGTGGGTGTTGCTTTCCTGCATTTAAAATGCACATCAAATGCAGGTCAGCAGATTCAAATTCACTTCAACAGTTAGATAACAACTCAATCAAGGTGGATAGAGGAATCCTCTCTGCTACGCTGAGACATTGTATTGTGACATTGGGAAATCTTTGCTTAGCTGCAGCTGCTGACTGAAAGCAATTTTCCAACAAGCCTGTTTGACAGAAATTGATTGTTTGATCAACTTCTGTAGAACAGCAGCAGTAAGGCTCTGGTTCACTCTGGTACAACATATGCTCTGACTTTGGGAGCACGTCACATGACATGTGTAAATCGATGATTCCCTGTGAGAGCCATCTTAACTGGTCTGACTCTTGTTCATTCAAGTCGGATGGAAGTAGGACCGAACTAAGACCGATGTAGGACCGATGTTGCAAGGCAAAGTAGGATGACAATCATACAACAGTCGTGTCGTACCAATGTAAACCCAGCCTAACACATGGATCTCATTTCGGCTGAGCCCTGCTGAACCTGCTTAATTTCAATCCATCTATGGCTAGATGAAAGCTGTGCTTGACATGCCTTGTACTGTGTTTCTTTTGAGGTAGCATGTCCTATTTAGGAACATTTTAATTTCATATAAAGCAAGTGAAAAACTGCCTTTTATCTTCAAATGCTGTATTTTGCATTTAAATGTTTGCACTTTACAGCCCTGTGTTCTAAAGAAAAAGGTTGCGATTGATAAAAATGCCCCTCTACATGAGCCCAAAGTCTGTGTAGCCACTCTTGGGTTTACCATATGGCTGTCTTGCCTCACATTGGGACAACAACAATAGGTACAGTAATACGGCATATTCCCACCTTTTTGTATTTTCACACTGCTGAGTTCTCCTTCCTCCCGCAAGCTGAATAAAGACCTCTACATTACACAGCCCTTGAAAATATTTTTGATTTTACAAGGCAGAAAATCTTTTGGCCATGCAGGGAAGTTTGAAACAATAATGTAAAAAATAGGCTTCAGAAAATTATATAAGCAGCATGCTAAAATACACTTATTTCTATTTTTAATAATACATAAATAGACTAAAGATGATTTTTTTCTTTAAATTTATTTTGTTTACATTTTTGAGTTCCACATATTAAAAGTATAAGCAATACATTTTATGTTGCTGATTTCCTGGTTTGTGCTGGTGAGATTTTAGTATGCATTTAGTTTGTACTTTTGATCAAATGATCATTAAAATAAAATGCTAAAGTAACATCTTTGGATTTATCTTGTTCAATTGGTAATAAGAGTTGACTTCTATTGATGAAAACATTGCTGGTTCAACATATTCTGCATTACTGCTGTGTACTCTGTCTGCTTAGCTGTGGGCAGGAAATTGGTAATGACTGTTAAAGCGGTTGTAAACTGCTAGCATATTATAATTATATTATCATACTAGCATATTATAAAATAATCACCTTAAAACAAAGCTCTTCCAGTGACACCCGCTCAGCGCCAAGATGGCTGACATCTTCCCCCGTGTTTCTTCTGGGTTTGCTGGTTCTGGCACTGTGAGCGGTCAGAGCAGCGATAATGTCACTCCTGCACATGCGTGGGTGGGAGAGCTGTCATTTTCAGCATGGCTCTGAAAATCCGTCGTTGTAAGCCAGACCTTCATAGTGCATGCGCCGGCTGCATGAACTCTAAATATGTCCTAAACTGTGCAAGTTTAGAAGATATTCACAGTACCTACAGGTAAGCCTTGTTATAGGCTTAACCGTAGGTTCAAGTGGTGTAACAGAGTTTACAACCTCTTTAAGTGGACTGCCCTTTTCTTCTCATTCAGTGCTTCTAATGCCGCGTACACACGTTCGGACTTTGTCCGCCGGACCTAGTCCGGTGGATTGTCCGCCGGACCTATTTCGACGGGACTTCCCCACACACGCCCGGACTTCCGAGCGTGTGACTTGCCCACACACGCCCGGACTTCTCCGGCGGACAATCCGCTGGACAAAGTCTGCGGGACTTTTGAAAATGAACGGACTTGCCCACACACGGAGCAGTCCGTTCATTTAGAACGTAACTGCAGGTAGACGGAGCCGTCACCTGGTATACCGTCACCTGGTATGGATTTAAAGGGAATCCCCACGCCGAAAAAACAGCGTGGGGGTCCCCCCCAAATCCATCTCAGACCCTTATCCGAGCACGCAGCCCGGCCGGCCAGGAAAGGGGTGGGGATGAGCGCGCGCCCCCCTCCTGAGCCGTACCAGGCCGCGTGCCCTCAACATGGGGGGTGCCCTGGGGAAAGGGGGGCCGTGCAGCCCCCCCCACCCCAAAGCACCTTGTCCCCATGTTGATGAGGACAAGGGCCTCTTCCCGACAACCCTGGCCGTTGGTTGTCGGGGTCTGCGGGCGGGGAGCTTATCGGAATCTGGGATGATCATGAGCATGTGACCCTGTCCCCTTGGCCCTATATAAGTCCCAGCACAGCGCGGCTCTGGCATTCCGGCCAGAGAGAGCGACAGGTCAACATCGGAAGAAGACCTTAGGTGAATGGGTAGGGGTACATCGTACCCCATACTCATTCACATAGGGTGGGGGGCCGGGATCTGGGGGCCCCCTTATAAAAGGCGTGGGGAGTCCCTTTAAATCCATGCCAGGTGACGGGGCTAGCGCGGCGGCATTCACTGCCTTCGCTAGCTCCGTCTACCTGAAGTCACGTGCTAAATGAACGGACTTTCCGATGATCGGAAAGTCCGCTCATTTTCAAAAGTCCGGCGGACTAGCCTACTAACGGCGGGATTGTCCGCCGGACTGCCAGATTGTCCACCGGACTGCCAAGTCCAGCGGACAATTTTAAAACAAAACTTAAAACCTAGTCCGCCGGACTTTTGGCGCCAAAAAGTCCGCCGGCGCCCACACACGAGGGGATTGTCCGGTGGACTTGAGTCCAGCGGATTATACCGCGGGATAGTCCCTTCGTGTGTATGCGGCATAATGCTCCATTCGGAGGTGTGCTATGTAGTGTTATGACTCCCTCACACAAGTTTTCACGTTTTCTTCCACCTAGAAAAACTCAGCTCCTCACACAAAGAATGACCTATGCTGTTCTCTGCTCTATTGCCCATACATCACTGCCTGCACAGGCAATTATCTTACTGTAACCTGGGGAAATAGGAGAGGACATATAGCATAGAAAGGTTGTTATATAGTTGAGGGAAGGATTGGTGTGGCTTGTGGCAAGGGGTTTGTTTTGTGGGACTAATGGGGCTTCAGGTTATGGTAAGAGGATGCTTATGGAGGGGAATGTAGTTAAGGGGTAAATTAAATTGTGCTTCAAGTGATGGGGATGGAATTCAGTTGTATTGGAGAGAAGTGTTGTGCTTGGGGAACATGAGAGGGGGTTTTGGGGGTGATATTGTGCTCACGTTGTAGGTGAGAAGTGGCACCCTTATACATTGAGTTAATCATGCTGGACAGTTTGTCTTTAATACACCGGGGCACTCTTATTGGATGGTACTTGAGCTCTGGGGGATTTTCTTTGGACTGTCTGACACACAGGTTTCTCTCACCTTCTATCTCTCCCACCCACTACAGTACTTTCACAAAAATGCCTGCCCTTTTTGACAGAAAATGACAGTGAAGGAGAATTCAAGTGTACAAGCTGCACCACAAATTAGGGGGAACCAAGCATGAAAAACTGAATTTTCTAAATAGTAAATGAGCTTGAAGGTACATCAAGTGCCCCCTTATAGAGAAATAATCAGCTATTGATGGTGGAGGGGGGATGAATACTATGCTTAGAGTCCTACATAACATTAACCCAGCTCTGGGCAGGAGTTGTTTACTCCCTGCCTTCTTCTGCATCAAAACTTCTTTTTGATGCAGAAGATGTGGTTAGTGGATGAATTTTATGAATGCTCAAATATTGTTAGTGCACAAGCCTAAGATGTGAACAGGCGAAAAAACAAAATAAAAAAAATACAAGAGAGGTGTCCACATACAGCACCAACAGTGCTCCAGTTAGCAACTCAAGCAACAACCAAGCCAAGAATTGAGAACATGTGTGTTCTCCCACACAAAAAATCAGGTATTTAATAAGGGTTTTGACCCTTTTTGACATTATAAATGTCCTTTATTTATTCAGGTGAAAAGTATGAATTGGATATTGATCTGTGTCAGTTTTTTTTATACCTTTAGAATAATTTGGAATGAGGCTAGGTCCTGAAGGCTGGGAATTCAGAGATTAATCTAGGAAGCCACTTCTTATGGTGGTGCACCTGCAAGCTCCTTCCCAAGCCTGGCTGTGTGCGTCCATAAACACACACAGCATGGCTCGGCTCCGCTAGAGAATGCATTAGGGTAAAAAATTTGTATGGGTGGGAGCAGAAATTTTGGTAATGCTTACAGTTAAACATTAAAAATGCAAATGTCCATTAAATGGGATTTCTGGGGGTGTCCTCACCCTGCATGCAAAGTGGTGCACATGTGCCATGTATACAAGCTACTACAATAACACTGACATTTACAAAAAAAGTAAAGATCTAAATAATAAATGTGCAACACTTAATATAGTGACAAAATAAATATATGCAACAAGAAATTCAATACCATTATATGTAATTGTAAAAAAAGTCCATAAATGTGAAAAGTCCATCCAGTATATAATCTATAGGTCTACTATGAGCTCACCAAAGGTCAAGAAGTATCAAGAAGCGAATAACTGTATATCCACCATATAACACGAAATAACATAATGCATGTCTGCACGAGTGAACCCTCCACCAAACTATGCACTCACCAGAGACAAGATATATACAGGCCCCAATGAATGATCATTAGTCATCTTCAGTTTATCCCTTGAGCAGCATGCTATAACAGTTGCTCAGTGTTATTATATGACAGTGCAATCCAAAACACCCTAGAATTTAACCATGCTGCCCAATGCAGTCCTTTCACATGTATGGACTTTTTTTCATATCTGATCATAGTTCACCCTCACTTGGATTGCTATGTTGAATTCCTTGTTGCATAATTGATTTTGTCACTGTATTAATCACTGGACATTTATTATTTAGATTTTTATGACAAGGTTTTGTACAGTCACCTTGCATGGCAGCTACTATATTGATTGGGGCGCTCACTATACTTACTGTTATTTTAAAGAAAAAAGTGTGTTTAAATTAACAGAAATCTGATGGCCTTCAGCTGTCTTGCTCTGTTTATAAATGAAGCAACCAGGGATTGCTGTAAATGAAATGTGAATGAAGTACCAGACTCTTATCCTGGAAAATGGTTTGTTAAAGATGTTATAGGGGGACGTCCACAAAAAAAAATGCCCTCCCCCCTTCAATTCATGCTAGGCCTTTTGGGTCTGCAAAAAAAAGGTCTTGCATGACTTTTAAGGTAGAACACCACACAAAAAAATCAAGGAAAAGAAGCATGTGGTCTCCACAAATACCAGTATGCGAGCATGCAGCCTGCAAGGCCAGAAAATGTGGGATTAGCGTTTGCCCTTCTACTGAACCATACCAGGTTACATGTCCTCAATATAGGGGGTACCTTGCCACAATGTACATCATGGAGCTTTTTTGACCTGGTATTTATACTTTACATGTATTTGCTATTGAGTTGGGGAACATAGTACCACATTCCAGATTCCAGATAAGCCCAGTCACCTGCAGACCCCCACAACCACTTGTCCAGGGCTGTGGGAAAGAGGCCCTGGCCCTTTGCCTCATGGTAGGGTAACCTTCATGTAGATAACATGTGGCCTGATATGGTTCCAGAGAGGGGGGTTGTTTGCTCATTACTCCCCTTCTTTGACATGCCAGGCGGCATACTCAGATAAGGGTCTGGTATGGATTTCTGGGGGGGCCTCATGCTTTTTCTCTTGATTTTTGCACGGGATTGCTCCATAAAATCCATAACATACCTGAAGGGTTCTATTAGAATTGGGGGACCTCGCACTTTTCTTTTCTGCTCGGGGTTCCTCTTAAAACTTATGCCAGATCTTAAGCATCTGTTAAGGATTGTGGGGAATCCAATGTTTGTTTATTTTTTAATTTTAAAACAATCCATGCTCCGGTGCTTACATGGAAGGGGATTCTGGGCCATGTAAGTGAATGGGCCAGTGACATCACTAGTTGTTAAGGGCAGCCTCTTTAATACCCACTGACAATAGGAAGCTGTTGTGTGCAATAGCAGACGTAACATCACCATTATGCATGATGTTTGGCTCCTGCAGAACACACAAATGTTTGGAAGCTTGAACACCTGAAAAGCCAAGATTTTTAAGCCCAGCCTTGGTGATCAGCACTAGCACCAGTGGGTGAGACTTGGCATAACCATGAATGCGTGTGACCTGGAGAATCCTGATCACAGGTCTGACCTCCCCAACTATGTTATAATAAATACTAAAATCACATGCACCTGTGCCTGGCTGTGCCTTGATGCAACTCTTCTCTATTCATTGCCTGCTCACACAGGATACTCTGAGAGCAGCATGAGCCATTTGTTCCAACTGCTGTCAGTCAAATCTAGTGAGGAGGGAGTGGAGGCATGACCAAGCCACATTGTTTGTCTATGAATAGAAACAGCCCAGCTAGTGAGCATGCCCACACATGTTCAATGGCTTGCTATGGGGGCACATGCAGGAAAGGATGGGCAGACAGAGATAGCGGGTGACTAGAAAAGAGACGGTAAGGGACCAGTCTGTGCAATACAATAGCACAGAGCAGGTAAAGTATACACTCTTTTTTATTTTAGGAAAAAAAATTGGCTTTACATTTAATTACTAAATTGGGTCCATTGCAATTTGTTCAAAAAGAAACGTAGTCACAGGCAATGGAACCAGCATGCTACAATAATGGGACATAGGGGTTGACATGTGACACTCTAGACAAGACTCACAATAGTCTTGTGAGTCACAATAGTCAAAATAGGATCAAAGAAAAGGAGGACGGATTATACACCTATCTAGCTGAATAGGGTAAGTTTCCTGGGAACCTACCACAGATTAAGACTCCATTGAAAAAGTGCTATATGACTCACTTATCTGGTAAGCCTCCTTTACCCATTCAAGAGCTACTAGACACGGTGATGGAAACACAAATTAATTTGATAGATTATGTAAACTTTAAAAGAAGAAATCTACTCCTTTGGACACAATTTATAATTGTATGGGTTTTAGATTTTTTTTTTACGTTTTGCACTACACTATAGCAGAAATAGTTAACTTTTTTTTGGCAATTTTCTGGAATCACACTTTGGTACTGATAAAAGGGGTTACATGGTGATTTATTCACTCAACCACTGGCTACTTTAGAACTTTAAGAGCTTGAAGAGGTAGTCCAGACTCCAAAGTGCATTTGAGGAGGCTCCCCCACATTTGTCAGCACAATTCAGGCAACAATTTAGACCAGGTGTCTTCAAAATTTCTAGGCAAAGGGCCAGTTTACTGTCCTTCAGAGTTTAGGGGGTCAGACTGTGCCCAGTGAAAGAAAAAAATTTGAAATCTTTGATATTAGGGGGAGAAATAGTTGGTGTCAATGGGAGAAATAGTGCCCCATTATTGGTGTCAGTGGCAAGAATTATGCCCCATTGTTGGTGTCAGTGGCAGAAATAATGCCTCAAAGGCCACTCAACAAAACAATTAACAAGTCTATCCATGAGACCTTTGAGTCACCTTAGAACTTCAAGCTTTTCCCCATCAGCCTGCACGCAGTCTCTCCTTTTAACACACCATGCACACACTGCTCATCCCAGAGAAAATTTTAATTATGCCCAAGGGCATGGGCAGTGCTTAACCTTCAGCATATTGTTAGACAGACCTACTGCTACCACCCCTTTATTTGGTCTATGTGGCTACGACACAGTATTTCTACACAGTATTTGTATAAATATACAATATATATGTATATATATATATATATATATATATATATATATATATATATATATATATACATGCACACACTATATTGTCAAAAGTATTGTGCCACCTGCCTTTACACGAATATGAACTTTAATGGCATCCCAGTCTTCACAGAGTCCTGATCTCAACCCGCTAGAACACCTTTGGGATGAATTAGAGCAGAGACTGCGAGCCAGGCCTTCTCAACCACATCAATGCCTGACCTCACAAGTGTGACCATTCTTTCAGAAGCAAACATTCCCAGACACATAGACACACTCCTTAACCTTCTTGACAGCCTTCACAAAAGAGTTGAAGCTGTTATAGCTGTAAAGGGTGGGCCAACTCAATATTGAACCCTACAGGCTAAGACTAGGATGCCATTAAAGTTTATGTGAGTGTAAAGGCAGGTGTCCCAATACTTTTTATATATATATATATATATATATATATATATATATATATATATATATATATATATATATATACTGTATATAAATATATATAATTTTTCTTCCGTATGCCCAATTGCTGAAAATCCCAGAAAACAACAAAAGAAAAAAAAATCTTTGATATATTTTTTCTTTTTAAGCTTTTATAGCTGTTAACAGTTAGAATTAGTAAACTGTTCAATTTGATAGCTTCCTTTCATGTTAACTGTATTACATTTATCATCAAAATCTAATCTTATACCATTTTATGCAATTGCCCACCTGTTTCTTTAATTTTAGCTTTTCCATTTTTCTCCAACAGTTCTGCACGATTTAAGCTGATTTTCAAAATTAACATTCAGAGGAGATATAATCAAGATTGCCATTATTACATGCATTGCAATAATCATAATTGTATTTTATTGCACACTTTTGAATGTTTTACTGTGTAGGTGAAAGTGTGTTTGCAATATGCCTAACACATATGGAGAAAAAGCATCTTACTGGCAGCACAATTTATTAATAGTTTAATATGTCTTTTCACCTCCAGTTAATATTCCAAGCTTCAGTTTAGTTTAACCTTATAATGAAATCTGTGTGAGTTTTGGACTGTAACCTGTTTTTCAATAAGGTCATAACCCAATACTAATTAGTCTTTCTAATGAAAAGGGTTTGGTTCTACTACTTACATAGCTACTACGGCTTAGGTCTAGTACTGTTTTACGGGCAAGCTGCATGATGAGGGTCTTTATAGATTATATTAATATTTTCTGAAATCATATATTTGACATTCCATTTATACATGCGTGGTGGGTAGCTTTACCTAGTTGCATAGCAACTAAAGACCTAAAAAAAAAAGGTAGGTAAAGAAAAAAAAAAGATAGGTGCATACACAAAAGTAGTACTAATCACAAATGATTTCTGCGTTGTCAAGCAACTGATGTATTATTATTATTTTTTTTTAAATAAAACAAGCTTACTAATTTATATGTAATAGCACTAATCCCTAAATCAAATCCAGAGCAATATTGTGATTAAATTCATCGCCTAGAAATGTAACGAAATAGGTCTTTTCATTAAAGCCCCTCTTAAAAATGCATATTGCTTTAGCTTGTAGAAAAGGAATGGAACCCCCCTGTGTTTTTGTTTTTTTTCTACACCACTGAACATTAAAAGATTTACAGTAACATGAAAAGTCTTACTGAAGTGCCAAATCAAAAGAAATACTCAGGTTTCACACCACTTTTGCTCTTCTAACCTTCAGTTTTTAGGTCTGTGATGAACTTGTTTTCTCTGTAAAAATGAATATGTATTTGCATGACATCTGAGCTATTAAAACAAGTATAAAAGGTACACTCTTACTGCTCACTCCACCACAAGTTCTCCACCACAAGTTCTAAGCTTTCAAAAAACTAAAAAAGTGCTTCTGGGGACTTTAAAAGCAGTAGAGCTGACAGAGACTGGGACTTTGCAGCATGTGTGACAGCTGATGATTTTTGTACAGTCCAGCATGTATCTACAGTCATGGCCGAAATTTTTCCAGAAAATCAAATATTTCTCATGCCCCATACACACGATCGGACTATCCGTCAATCTGACCATGTGTGGGCTAGTCCGCGGGACTTTTGAAATGAACAGACTTGCTGACACACGGAGTAAAGTCCGTTTATTTAGAGAGTGACTCCAGGTAGACAGGACTAGTGAAGGAAGTCAATGCTGCCGCCTCGATCGGCGAGATTGACACCTCGCTAGCCCTGTCACCTGGTATGGATTTAAAGGGGAATCCCTATGCAGAAAAAACGGCGTGGGGGGTCCACCCCAAATCCATATCAGACCCTTATCCGAGCACGCGGCCCGGCTGGTCAGGAAAGGGGGTGGGGATGAGCGAGCACCTTGCCCCCATGTTGATGAGGACAAGGGCCTCTTCCCAACAACCCTGGCCATTGGTTGTCGGGGTCTGCGGGCCGGGGGGGCTTATCGGAATCCTGGAGCCCCCTTTAATAAGGGGGCCCCCAGATTCCGCCCCCCCCACCCTATGTGAATGAGTACGGGGTACGATGTACCCCTACCCATTCACCTGGTGAAAAAAGTGTAAATAAAAAACACAACACAAGTTTTTAAAATACTTTATTACACAGCTCCGGGAGTCTTCTTTCATCTTGGGGGGTCTTCTCGCGGGACTCCTCCAATATCTTCTGGTAGCTCTTTTACTAGCTCTTTTACTAGCAGAGGAGCCCGGCTTTCTCCTTCGTCGCCGCTGTCTGGGAGTCTTGTTCCGACTTCGGGGGTCTTGTCAGAACACAATAGCCCAGCAGGGGAGATCACTGTTCTAACATCACATAGTACAGCAGCTCCTCCTGAGCTGTCATGTATTTTTTTTTGTTCAGCCCTGCTGGGTTGAATGAAAAACTAGTCGAGTGTACTAGGCTTTATAGTAAAAACAATATATTCAGGTGCAAAGCATGCAAGGAGGCTGTGATAGCCCAATAAGTCCCTGCTGTCAGGGCATTTAAGTGGTGTTGCCACCAAAAAAATTAAATTAGCTTAAAAATCATAAAAAAAAAAATGTAAAAAAAATTATTGCAAAAAAACATTTTTTTTACTCACCTCTAAATGCCTGTTGCTAGGGGGTCCCTCGTAGTCTGCCACCTTCAGTGCCCGGGCTAAACGTCACTTCCTCTCGGCGCCGCACAGTCATCTTGGACCTGTCACGTGTCCCAGATGACTGAGTGTCAAATCACGGCGCACGGCGCCGCTCACGCATGCGCAGTGGGTGCCCGGCTGTGAAGCCACAGCCGGGTTCCCACATTAAGAATGCAGGCGCCGCGAGCGGCTCGGGGAACGAGGGGGGGCTCGTTCCCCCGCATCGCTGGACCCCGGGACAGGTAAGTGTCCGATTTTTAAAAGTCAGCAGCTGCAGTATTTGTAGCTGCTGACTTTTAAAAAAAAAAATTGTTGGCACTCCTCTTTAAGCAATTTAGGGCTGCTATCCTTAGAGTTGAGCCGACTCTGTAGAAATGAAAAAAAAAAGAGGGGGGAGGGGCGCCACCTAAGTGCAGTATCATAATGGAGTTTTATGGGCAAATGGTTAAAACACTTACAATATATAAGAAATAGCAATCTTGCTATTTCTTACATATTGTGAGTGTTTTTAACCGTTTGCCCATTAAACTCCATTGTGATACTGCACTTAGGGGGCGCTCCCCCCTCTTTTTTTCTAGGCTTTATAGTAACGACAATAACAAAATATCAGTTAATGCTTGAACTGATTTGTTTTGCCTACTAAGGCTGTCTAGCCTACATTTATTTTTAAAGTATTTTAAAATAATTTTAAATGTTTTCTCTTTAATTTTATATTGTGGTTCATTTAAGGTCAGCAGTTATTTTAGCTTTTGTTCCAGCCATAGGATAGGTTTTTTTTCTGTTTCAAAGTTTTACTTTATGAAAAGGTGAGACTTTATTTTATTTTATTTCAGGGGTGATATTTTGTGATTTTCATTTTTTTTTTTTGGGGGGGGGGGGGTTGTTGTGTTGATTATGTTGTGTTATTTTTTTTATAAATTTTGGGTGCTAAAAGTACAGCATTCAGTTGTGACTGACCATATGTTCACCTATTGTGCACCTAAAATTATATCACTCGCATTCACAGCACCCCTATCCCCATAGATAAAGTACACGTAAGGCATATAACAGTTAGGCCTATTATCCCCTGATTAAAACTTTCCCACTGCTGGTCAATTTTACACTGCTGTATCCCCTTCAGTGTTTTAGTTTTTATAGTAATGTCCAAGCCTGTGCGTTTTGTCTCTAAAAAATTGAACCTAGCACTGCTATTCAAAATGATTGTTCTGTTTGCAAATTTACACTGAATTCTTTAACTCATACGAAAAATTAGTAAAGGGACTTTTCAGGTGCTATAAATACTATCCTAAGGAAAACATTATACCTAGAGACATGTATAATATCATACATTTTATTTCAAAATCATATAGTTAAAAGACGGGTAGAGAACCCCAAATAGTAAAATATACTCAATGAATCTTAGTATACATGTACAACCTTATACCCCTTCCCATACATACAGCCATGTCAACATCTAGATAGCTTTTCAAGAAATAATACATAGGTCAGAAAGTGGCATAGGTAAGTAATAGTGCCCCAACATGTTTCACAGGTTGAGCTTCTTCAGGGGTTCACAAAGTGCAGCTGAGGAAGAAGTATAGCAAATGTAACACACATATAAAAGCGGAGTTCCACCCTAAAGTGGAACTTCCGCTTATCGGATTCCCCCCCCCCTCCGGTGCCACAATTGGCACCTTTCAGGGGGAGGGGGATGCAGATACCTGTATAATACAGGTATCTGCACCCACTTCCGGGACTAGCTAGCCAAAGCTGGCCCGCCCATATCCGAAGATGCCCCAATAACCAATAACGACGCGCATTGTGACTCGCTCATGCGCAGTAGGGAACCGGGCAGTGAAGCCGCAAGCTTCACTTCCTGATTCCCTGACAGAGGATGGTGGCGAGGGCAGCCGAGAGACGAGCGGTCGCTCGTCCTCTTCTGCAGACATTGCTGGAACCTGGAACAGGTAAATGTCCATTTATTAAAAGTCAGCAGCTGCAGTATTTGTAGCTGCTGACTTTTAATTATTTTTTTCAGGTGGAGCTCCTCTTTAAGACATTGGGGTTGATTTACTAAAACTAAAGAGTGCAAAATCTGGTGCAGCTCTGCACAAAAAACAATTAGCTTCCAGTTTTTTTTAACAAAGTTTAAAGTAGTTGTAATCCCTGTCAGACCACTTTAACCTACAGGTAAGCCTAGATTAAGGCTTACCTGTAGGTGCAAGAAATATCTCCTTAACCTACATGGTTAAGGAGATATTTACCTAAAAACAGGCACCGATGTCTACGGCGCATGCGCGCCGTTGACAGCGGCGCAGGTGCACTGAGCGTGCCTTTAGTGAAGGCGATCATGCCGTCACTGACGGCTCCCATGCACATGCGCTGGAGTGACGTCATCGCTGCTCTGGCCAGTCACAGCGCCGGAGCAGCGATACCCGGAAGTCACTCCGGGTATCATGGTGGTGACGGAGGAGGTGAACGAGGGTCGCTTCAGGGGATTCGATCTCAGGTAAGTAGTTCATAATGAGCTAGTATGCTATGCATACTAGCTCATTATGCCTTTGTCCTGCAGGGTGTTATTTTTTTTACAGAGGATTTACTTCCTCTTTAATTGAAAAAGCTGAAGTTAGAAGCTGATTGGCTACCATGCACACCTGCACCAGATTTTGCACTCTCCAGTTTTAGTAAGTCAACACCATCAAGTCAATTAAAAAAGCATAGCAAAAATGATTAAAAGTTACACATGGTAATTAACTCACAACAATATCTGTCATCCGAAACAAATGATAAATGTTGTGCCTGTAGGTGAATGTTCGCAGGGGATGAATGTGGAGTCGGAGACAGCACTGAACCATAAGAGGTACTCCCAACAATCCCAGCTGTGAAGCGTAAGGGTAACATATGAGGAGGACATTAACCATCATGCCCTATCTCATGCCTATAATAGGAGAAACGCATATACTAATGTAGTGTGAACCAACAAGCCCATATATGGGGCACATGGCCAAGTATCCCTAAAAGAGGGGAACAATGGAGGAGGGGCATCCTGTGCAGCAATGCTCTGAGAAAATGAAATTGATTAGAATGACCCAGCTGTACATCAACTCAATTGCCAGCAACAGCATGCAACATTACTAATCAATTACCTAAGCTGAAACCAGTTAATATATGCGATCTTCACCAGTCAGGCAATGAAAGGCAACACCAGCCAAATGACTACGGTATGTATACAGGCTCAAAAATGGCCACTCCTCTCTTTTGTCCATGTTGCCTCAGGTGTTCGCATGCCAGAGACCAGCAGGGTGGGTATATGTGCCACTGGGCAATCACTCACACCCCCATGCTGGACTTTAGGCAAGACACACTTGTCTTTGAACTCCTCACCTGGTTGCCGACACACACGATTGACACCATCTGAACCAAATAAGTTTATATTGGTCTCATCAGACCACAGGACATGGTTACAGTAACCATGTGCTTAGTCTGCTTGTCTTCGGCAAACTGTTTGTGGGCTTTCTTGTGCATCATCTTTAGAAGAGGCTTCCTTCTGGGTTGACAGCCATGTTGACCAATTTGATGCAGTGTGCAGCGTATGGTCTGAGCACTGACAGGCTAACCCCCACCCCTTCAACTTCTGCAGCAATGCTGGCAGCACTCATACATATTTTTCCCAAAGACTACCTCTGGATATGACGCTGAGCACGTGCACTCAATTTATTTGTTTGACCATGGCAAGGCCTGTTCTGAGTGGAACCTATCTTGTTAAACCACTGTATGGTCTTGGCCACCATGCTGCAGCTCAGTTTCAGGGTCTTGGCAATCTCATCTTTATGTAGAGCAGCAATTCTTTTTTCAGATCCTCAGAGAGTTATTTGCCATGAGGGGACATGTTAAATTCCAGTGACCATTATGAGAGTGTGAGAGTGATAACACAAAGTAACACACCTGCTCTCCATTCACCCCTGAACACTAATGCCTTGTACACGCGGTCGAACATTCCGACCACAAAATCCATCCAAATTTTTCTGACGTATTTTGTCCGAAACTGGTGTTGCATACACACGGTCGGACAAAGTGGTCAGAAAATCCGATCGTTCGGAACGTGTTGACGTTCGTTGCGTATGATAGAACGTCATAGAGGCTAGTAGCCAATAGCTTTGGTCTCGTAATTTGATCTGAGCATCCGTGACACTTTGTCCGTCATAATTCTCTACAAACGATCAGAAAAAGTCTGATCGGATTTTGTTGTCGGAAAATTTTAGGTCCTGCTCTCAAATTTTTTCCGGCGGAATTTCCAATGGGAAAATTCCGATAGAGCCCACACACGATCAAATTTTACGAAAACATAACCCGATGGGACCTTTTCCGTTCGAATTTCCAACCATGTGTACAGGGCATTACACTAACGAGTCACATGACGCGGAAGGGAAAATGGCTAATTGGTCTATATTTGGACATTTTCACTTAGGGGTGTACTCATTTTTGTTGCCAGTGGTTTAGACATTAATGGCTGACTTATTTTGAGGGGGCAGAAAATTTACACTATTACACAAGTTGTACACTCACTACCTTACATTGTAGCAAAGTGTCATTTCTTCAGTGTTGTCACATGAAAAGCTATAATAAAATATTTACAAAAATGTGAGGGGTGTACTCACTTTTATGAGATACTGTATATATATATATACTAGACTGTATATATTTATTAATACACCACCTGAAGTATATTAGAAATAGTACACAGCGGAATGAACTGTAGATATAGGTTACACTGTATACATAGTATATACAGTGGTGTGAAAAAGTGTTTGCCCCCTTCCTCATTTCCTTTTCCTTTGCATGTTTGTCACACTTAAGTGTTTCGGAACATCAAACCAATTTAAACAATAGTCAAGGACAACACAAGTAAACACAAAATGCAATTTGTAAATGAAGGTGTTTATTATTAAAGGTGAAAAAAAATCCAAACCATCATGGCCCTGTGTGAAAAAGTGATTGCCCCCTAAACCTAATAACTGGTTGGGCCACCCTTAGCAGCAACAACTGCAACCAAGCGTTTGCGATAACGTGCAATGAGGCTTTTACAGCGTCCTGGAGGAATTTTGGCCCACTCATCTTTGCAGAATTGTCCTAATTCAGTTACATTAGAGGGTTTTCGAGCATGAACGGCCTTTTTAAGGTCATACCACAACATCTCAATAGGATTCAGGTCAGGACTTTGGCTAGGCCACTCCAAAGTCTTCATTTTGTTTTTCTTCAGCCATTCGGTGGTGGACTTGCTGGTGTGTTTAGGATCATTGTCCTGCTGCAGAACCCAAGTTCGTTTCAGCTTGAGTACATGAACAGATGGTCGGACATTCTCCTTCAGGATCTCTTGGTAGACAGCAGAATTCATAGTTCCTTTTATCACAGCAAGTCTTCCAGGTCCTGAAGCAGCAAAACAGCCCCAGACCATCACACTACCACCACCATATTTTACTGTTGGTATAATGTTCTTTTTCTGAAATGCAGTGTTCCTTCTACGCCAGATATACTTGGACACACACCTTCCAAAGAGTTCCACTTTTGTCTCATCGGTCCACAGAATGTTGTCCCAAAAGTCTTGGGGATCATCAAGATGTGTTGTGGAGAAATTGAGACGAGCTTTGATGTTCTTTTTGCTCAGCAGTGGTTTTCTCCTTGGAACTCTGCCATGCAGGCCATTTTTGCCCAGTCTTTTCCTGATGGTGGAGGCATGAACGCTGACCTTAACTGAGGCAAGTGAGGCCTGCAGTTCCTTGGACGTTGTTGTGGGGTCTTTTGTGACCTCTTGGATGAGTCGTCGCTGCGCTCTTGGGGTAATTTTGGGCGGCCGGCCACTCCTGGGAAGGTTCACCACTGTTCCATGTCTTCGCCATTTGTGGATAATGGCTCTCACTGTGGTTCGCTGGATTCCCAAAGCTTTGGAAATGGCTTTATAACCCTTTCCAGACTGATAGATCTCAATTACTTTCTTTCTCAATTGTTCCTGAATTTCTTTGGGTCTCGGCATGATGTGTAGCTTTTAAGGATCTTCTGGTGGACCTTACTGTGTCAAGCAGCTCCTATTTAAGTGATGCCTTGATTGTGAACAGGTGTGGCAATAATCAGGCCTGGGTGTGGCTAGAGAAATTGAACTCAGGTGTGGACAACCACAGTTATAGTATGTTTTAACAAGGGGGGCAATCACTTTTTCACACAGGGCCATGATGGTTTGGATTTTTTTCACCTTTAATAATAAACACCTTCATTTACAAATTGCATTTTGTGTTTACTTGTGTTGTCCTTGACTATTGTTTAAATTGGTTTGATGTTCCGAAACACTTAAGTGTGACAAACATGCAAAGGAACAGGAAATGAGGAAGGGGGCAAACACTTTTTCACACCACTGTGTATATATATATATATATATATATATATATATATATATATATATATATATATATATATATATATTTAATAGACTGCCTGCTTAATCTTAATCAAGCTATCTCTCCATCCACACCAACAACACTACACAGGGTAAGCAGCCTTATATAGTTTGGGGTGTGGACTTAGTCCCCCTGAGCCATGATTGGCCAAAGGCACCCTGCCTTTGGCCAAATATGTCTCTCTTAGCAGAGGGCGCTGGGATTGGCCAAAGCATGCAGGTCAGGTGCATGCTTTGGCCAATCATTATACAGCAATGCACTGCAATCTCACAGTGCATTATGGGGCGCATTATGGGATGTTCCGTGGCATTCGAATTTGCCGCGAACGTCCCATAAAGTCCGCTGTTTGGCAAACGGGAGAACACCAAACTTACGTTCATCTCAAACTCAAAGCTCTTCCCTAATTTATATATATATATATATATATATATATATATATATATATATATATATATATATATATATATATATATATATATATATATATATATATATATATATATATATATATATGTATATATATATATGTATATATATATATATATGTATATATATATATGTATATATATATATATATACACAAACACACACACACATTGGAAAAAGTAAATTTGACCTAAAGAAGCCTGAACATGTTAAATAAATAGAATTGGCGCAAAAACGGAATGTCTTCCTTAAATTCTATGCATAGAAATATATTTAGATTTTTAACACATTTGTTTGAGCAGCAATCACAACATTTTGTGGATTTTTTTAACAGATGGTAATCCTTAAGTGGCTGTTATTTTCTACTTTAAAAGTATAAAGAATATGATTGCGAAAAACATAAAAAGCAGTGTTTCAAATTCTGAGGAAGTAGAAATAGCTTTTGGAAACGTAAACCTCCATGCTTTACCAGTTATGCCTGGAGCACACTTTCATTTCTTTTACTTAGGGCAGTATGACATAGAAAAACTCAAACAGCTTAGTTAAAAACAAACTTTTAAGCACTGAAAAACTCACCCTCAATATAACTTAAAGTAACCCTTTACATCCAGGACATAAATCTGCAATCTGCAGTGCTCTAATATGCAAACATTAAGACTGGGTTCACACCAGTGCTAATTTGATGCGGGTTTTCCCACATCCAATTTGCATGTCATGAGATTGTGACATCTCCGAAGCGGTTCCGGTGCGAATTGCACAGGAGTCCTGTGCATTTTCTGGTCTGTTTCAGGTCCAAATTGACCCAAAAATTCAGGCTGAAATCGGACCTGAAGCAGTGAATAGAGACGCACTGGAACCCCTGATGTGAGCCGCTCCGTTCCTCAGTGTAAACCCAGCCTTACTAATTTTAATGGCTTGGACTATCCCCTCCAACGATTAATCTTTTAATGTGATAGGCCACCTTAATGAGGAACAGGAAGTTTGCATGCACGGACAGAGGTCAATTTACAGCTACAAAAGCTTCAGTTGTATTTTCTACAGAATCTATCACACATTATCTTTAAATATGTAACCTCTTAACAGATAGCATTTATGTGCCCACACAATAGACATTCAGTGTTTATATATGTTTGACAACCAGTAAAAGTCTGCTTTAGCTGCTTGTACTGTGAACTAATGCATTCTTAAAAGTCTTTAAAAGTTACAACAGTGATTCTAAAATCAGGTTTCAGTCCATTTCCAACAGAACTGCTGTGTGTTTACAATAGAAGACTTCCAAACTACCAAATTTCTGTTGTAAAAGAAAGTAATAGGAAAAGAGCTAATTTTACTAGCTAAGCTATTTTTACTGCTTCTGTTGTGAAAGTTGAACATTAAAGGAGACGTATAACCAAAGCTCGTTTGGCTGTACTTCTCTTATGGATCACAGGACCGCATCATACCGACAATGGAAGTCTGGATCTGCCAGGTGCCTGGACTGAAACCGTCTCAGCCTCTCAGCAAGCCTGCCCCCTCCACAGCTCATCTCTCCAATGAGCAAGGAGGGAGATGAGCAGAGAGCTGTGACTGACAGTCTGCAGCCCTGTGCTTATGGAGCTCTGAGAAAAGAGGGATGTTTGCTCACTCGGTTTTCAGTGCAGAGGTGTCGGGGGACAGATGCAACATCGGACCGATACTGAATCCACCTAGGTAAGTATGAATTTAAAAAAGATTCCTTTACTTCACTTTTAATTTCCCCACAATGCCTGCAACTACAGAAACAATTGAGTGCATTTTTAAAGTGATTTTAGTGCTTTTTTGGTATATATGAATGTTTTAGTGTGCATAACAAGGGAACAGGTTCACTTTAAATGAAGGAATTTCTGTGTGCTGTGGGATATTCCTTTCTAAGAATAAATAAAATAAGTAAAACACGCCTTGAATCCCTTGTGTTGTCAACCAATCCTTTACGGGTCATAATTGGTGTACATTTCAATACAAATTTTCAATTGCAATATCAAGGAGCTGCAGTAGTTTATCAAGAAGTTCACTTCAACAGTTAAACAGATAAAGGATAAAGATGAAGATAAGAAAAATCATGCAATTGTATCTACTGTAAATAAAATGGTGTTATGAATCACAGAATGTTTTAGAGCCAGCAAGTGAAGTTTGGTAATAGCTCATATGTAGCTGGTGATTAGAGTTGAGCGGACACCTGGATGTTCGGGTTTGACGGATTCGGCCTAACTTCGCAAAAAGTTTGAGTTCGGGACCGAACTTGACCCGAACTTGGATACGAACCCGTACCCCATTGAAGTCAATGGGGACCTAAACTTTTGAGGACTAAAATGGCACTAAAAAAGTAATGAAAAGGGCTAGAGGGCTGCAAATGGCAGCAAAAGGTTGTTAACAATAAAAGTGTAATATTCCTTTAAATTTCGTACCTGGGGGGTGTGTATAGTATGCCTGTAAAGGGGCACATGTTTCCTGTGCTTAGAACTGTCCCTGCACAAAGTGTCATTTCCGAAAGAAAAAAAGTAATTTAAAAGCACTGGCGGCTATAATGAATTGTCGGCTCCCATAATACAGAGAACAGTCATTGAAAGACATTGATAAAAAAAAAGCGTGGGGTTCCCCCTAAATTCAATTACCAGGCCCTTCAGGTCTGGTATGGATATTAAGGGGAACCCCACATCATATAAAAAAAAAAATGACGTGGGGTTCCCCCCAAATATCCATACCAGTCCCTTCAGGTCTACAATTAATGAATAATAAAATAAGATTGATAATAAAATCTTATTATCAATCTTATTTTATTATTCATTAATTGTACAAACTAAGACATTTTTAGTCAATTACATGGTTGCTCGAAAGTTGAGTCACTTGATTAATCCAACATAGTTCTTGTACATGCCTTTACACACAATTACTATTACTTCACCACACAAAACAATACAAATAATAAACCAACGCTCAATACAAACACAAAAAAAAAAAGGGAAAAACACAGATTTATATCCCAACATTCCCCCTCTCCCCCCCCCCCCTCCCCCTCCTCCCCCAGCCCCCTCTCTCTTTCCCAGTGTTGAAGCTCTGACTATTGTTACCATGATCCATATTATATAAATTGATTTCTTACCTTCGCTATTATCTAATTTAACTATATTTCTCTATACATCCTCCAAGGGGCCCATATCCGCATCCATTCCTCCTGGTTGCCTATTTCATATGCTAAAAGTTTTTCTAATCTTTCTATATTGTCCATTTCTATAGCCCATTCCATTATTGATGGGGACTGAGTTGAACGCCAGTGCCTTGGTATAACCAATCTTGCTGCTGTCAACCATTGGCAGAGAAGGCTTTTTTTTATATTTTTATATGTACCTGGTAGGATAGAGAGAAGGGTAATTTGAGGAGTGTTGGGTATTACCTCCCCTGTGATTGTAGTATACATTTGTGTGATCTTTTCCCAGAAACTATGAATTTGGGGGCATTCCCACCAGATGTGGAGCAATGAGCCCCTATCTGTGTGGCAACGCCAACATATGTCTGATCTATCTGGATATATACGCTGTAGAGTCACTGGGGTCCAATACCACCTTGAAAGGATTTTATAGCTAGTTTCCTGTGCTTTAATTGCTATTGATGAACAATAGGTTAGATTAAACGCCTTCTCCCAGTCTTCCGCCTCGATTGGAACATTAATCTCCTTTACCCAATTGTTTATAAATTCTGGTGGCTCCGAATAATATTTTGTGATAAGCATCTTATATATCTTAGAAAGAACGTGTTTTGGTTTAGAATCTTGTAACAAAAGACTTTCAACTTGGGTTGGCTCTCTGTATAGGGATCTATTAGGTGAAATAGATAACCAAAAAGACATTAGTTGCCAATATTCCATCCTTTGTATACCCGATGGTTGTTGCGTAGGGAATAGGTTTTGTAAGGAGGGGACTCTTCCTTGGCAGAGAGTTTGACCCAATCTTAGATGAGACTCTTTGTTCCAAATTAAAAAATGTGTACGGTTTACTGCCGGTGGAAAGTTGGGGTTGTCAAAAAGCGGGGTCATTGGTCCAATAAAGGAGGACAATTCTAGCTGTACAACTGTTTTTGCCCAAATTTTTAATAGATGAGATGTAAGGGGGGGGCATATTTTTTTGTAGCTCTCGACCGATATCTCTGGTGGATAAGTTTAACCAAGGTATCGCCTTGAGGTCCAGTTGGTTTAAACCCTGTTCTATTTCTACCCATTGTTTAATTTTAGAGTGATGGAACCAGTTCACTAGTCTAGTCAAGACTGCCGAAGCATAATAATAATACAGATCGGGTGCACCTACTCCTCCTTTATTCTTTGGGGCTAATAATAATTTCTTGCGTAGTCTAGGTTTCTTGTATCCCCAGATAAATTTTACAAATGCTGTTTGTAAATTTGAGAAAAAAGATCTGGGGATAGGCACAGGGATAGTTTGAAAAAGGTATAAGAAGCGCGGTATTATATCCATTTTTAGTATATTGATCCTCCCAAACCATGAATGTTGTTTAGCATCATATTTTTTCAAATCTAGTAGAGTACGTTGCAAGAGAGGGATATAGTTCATTAGATAGAGGTTGATTGGTTTGGAAGGAATCTTAATACCTAAATATTTCAGCGCTTTTGAACAAATTTTTAACGAAAAATTGTTTCTTATATCTATAATTTGTTGTGATGTTAATGATACATTAAGGATTTCTGATTTCTGAATATTTACTTTAAAGTTACTCAAGGTTCCAAAGCGCTGGAATTCAGATATTATAGAAGGTAATGAAATATGGGGGTTAGTAACATAAAGTAATAGATCGTCAGCAAATAGAGCTAACTTTACTTCCTTTTCCATAATTTTTATGCCTGTTATAGATGGGTTCTGTCTAATTGCTGTTGCCAAATACTCCATCACTAAAACATAAAGTAGGGGGGAAAGTGGGCATCCCTGGCGTGTGCCATTTTGTATACTAACACTCGATGTCAGCGATCCATTAATCTTTATCCTGGCCGCTGGGCCAGTATAGAGCGCCATAATTTTATTAAATAGATTTGCCCCCATACCTATTTGTATTAATGCTTGTTTCAAAAAGGGCCATCCTACCCGGTCAAATGCCTTTTCTGCATCGACTGAGAAAAGGCATACTGGTATTTTAGCTGTTTTAGCGTGATTCATTAGGAGAAAAGTTTTAATCGTGTTATCACGTGCTTCTCTTTCTTGAACAAATCCTACCTGGTCTGTATGTACTAGACCAGGGAGGAGAGGTTGAAGACGGAGCGCTATCAATTTGGCATAGATTTTTATATCTACCCCAATCAGAGATATCGGTCGATAGCTAGAGCATAGTGTTGGGTCCTTGTCTGATTTTGGGATCAAAGTAATATGTGATTCCAAAGACTGTTTTGGAAATTGGTTATTAAGAGAAATAGAGTTAAATACTTGAAGCATAAATGGTGATAAGATAGATGGTGTGGGTGAATAGCTGCGCTATCCTACAAAACTTAGAGCTGCCGACACAACAATGTGACAAATTGTGGACTAAATAAAAGATAAAAAAGTGTGGCGCTAAGGTAGAACATGTGAGAACATTCTGAGTGGGCACGCACATGAAAATCGAGACCACTATTCGAGTGTTCAAAAAATTAATATGAACAAAAAGGCAAGGACGTCAGTCCTGTGTGCACGCCATGAGAAACGTGTACAATGTAAACAAATATCCTCAAGTGCAAATAAAGAAAGTGGACGGAGTCAACCATGAAAACGTGTACAATGTAAATCAATATAAACCCACTATCCTCTAGTGCACAGAAAAAGTAGGATAAAGTCAGCCGGTCTCCAAGAAGGAGGGGGCTAGTATTGTAAATATATACTGTGCACTGTTCATAGACCCATAGGTGGTGTCCACGGAGGATGCACTGTGAAATCAGAGACTAGACACTCTATACAAACAAAATGGTGAACACAATCGCCAAAATGTGAATATCGTTGCTAACTCAAAGGGCAGTGCAAAAAATCAAAACATCATAAGTGTGTAAGCAGTGAGTAAAAACACAAAATATGTGTCTGCTGTAGTGACTCGTAATAAATGTATCAACATAAATTAACTATCTGTGCATTTGGACATATAATGGCATCATTCAAGACACTAAAACCATGAATGAGGTTACACCAAACAGGACTGAAATGTCTGCAATCGTGTGAACATAACTTATAAGTGAAGATGGCAAACTATAAAAGAATTGTCTTTTCAGAACTAATCAGAACGCCATTAAAGCCATATAGTAATGTCCACAACATATATGGGTGTATCAAAAAGTTGCTTGAAACATGGGTCCTCTGTATATCGGATTCAGTTGCAAACAAAGAAATATGGAAAATGGATTGGGTACGCTTACCACATCAGGTGGACCCACTGACCGGTGGTGAGGGGTCAAACGAGCTTGAAATTTGTAAGGCCTAAGCCTCTACAAAATGGATGTATGCAGTGGAGTCTCCTCGGCAGTTGTCACTCACCGACCGTCCGTGGATGGACAGGGACCAAAGGAAGGGGTCTCACCAAAGCACATGGATCATCCCAGCGAGTGGAAGTATGTGGATAAAGAAAACAGAGAGGGCCTCCTCATCGTGTAAAAAAGTCCTCATCGTGTAAAAAAGTCCTATTTATTGCTTAAAAAATTGCGTTCAGCTTCCAAAATACATTTTTGGTAAAAATCTTAAAAGCAACACAAAAGAATGTGTAAAAACGCACTGATATTAATAATCTGCAAGGTTCTCCCGACGCGTTTCGTCTTAAACAGACTTCAACTGGGGCTCTAAATGGTGATAGCTGTTCTTTATAGGTTTTATAAAATTTTGGGGTGAAACCGTCCGGGCCTGGACTTTTATCTGATGGTATATTAGTGATTACATCTAATAGTTCTTTATGTGAAAATGGTGCGTCCAGAGAGATCTCATTACCATCATCTATTATTGGTAAAGCGTTTTCTCGTACATAACTTTCAATATCGTTCTCTTCTAAAGAGGATATTGGGGGCAGGTTGTATAGGGCCAAAAAGTATTCCTTAAATATTTGTTGAAGGGTTAATGGGTCCAATGTAAGCTCTCCCGATGTTTTTTTTTATACTTGATATAAAAGTCTGAGAAGATCGTGGATGCAGTTTATTAGCTAACAATCTCCCACATTTATTCTTGTACCTATACCTACCTAGAGCTCGCCTCTGTTGGTATGAACTATGATAGGTGTCGTAGATCTGTAGTAAAGACGACCTTGTGCGTGTTATATCAGCTAATAACTCTGCTGATGGGTGTGTTTTATGTTGAGTTTCTAGCGAGCTAAGTTTTGTCAAGATAGTTTCAATATTTTTAGACTTTTCTTTCTTGATACGCGAGCCGTGTTGAATAAACACCCCCCTGAGTACAGCTTTGAAGGCTTCCCATTTTATCGGGAGTGCAGTTTCGTCTTGTTCATGATCTGTAATAAAGTTATTGATTGTAGCTATAATTGCCCTGTGACAGGTTTGATCTGTCATTAGTTTATCGTTCAGGCGCCAGGACCAATTCGTCCCCTGCGTTTGGGGAGGGGTTATTGTTAAAAATACTGGGGAGTGATCGGACCAAATAAAAGATCCTATTTCCATTTGTGGGTGCCATTCAAGTATTTTAGGACCTGTTAAAAAATAATCTAACCTACTGTATGTTTTATGTGCTAAAGAGAAATAAGTATAGTTACGGTCTTTAGGATTTAGGATCCGCCAAAGGTCAAGTAGCCTGTGGTCAAGAAAGTTTTTTTTTTTTTTAAATCAATGTTTTTTATTGAAATTTCACAGTTTTACATGACAAAACAATACACATGGGAAAAAAAATAAAAACGTAAGAAGGGAAATACAGTGAATATACCGTGTTTACAGCGAGTACCATCTACGTTTGAGATAACAGAATATCCATAACATTCGAAAAACGATCAACTTCAATTAACTTTAAATCTATCAGTCCATATTTTCCATTCGCTATCAAATTTTTTACAGCGAAGTGAGTTAATTGCTAATAACCTTTCAAAGGAGTGATTCCTATTGACTAATGCGACAACTTCTGACATATTAATGGCGTTAGTGCTCTTCCAATTGCGTAGAATTAGATTTCTGGTTGCCAATAATATGTGTGTTACCATTGCCCTGTCTGCATGTGGAAAGAGTTCCACGCCTATGTGTAACAGTGCAAGGGAAGGGTTAGGAGGGGTCAGTATACCCGTAAGGTCGGAGATTAATTGGAAGGTTTTGTTCCAAAGGCTAGTTAGGCTTGGGCAGCTCCAGAGTGTGTGTAGAAGATTGCCTATCTGCCCACAGTTTCTCCAGCATAGTGGGGATGAAGATGGGAAGAAAATTGAAAGCCTATAGGGAGTGTAATGCCATCTATTGATAATTTTCAAGGTCATTTCCCAATGGTTCTCACAGTGTGATGCCTTCTGAATAGTTCGGAATGCGAGTAACCACTGGTCATCAGAAAAGCAGGAGGCTAAGTCCGTTTCCCACTTACTGAGGGCTGTAGATTTGGAAAAGTTGCGTTTGTCATTTATAAGGTTGTAGAATAATGAAATACCCTTAGTGGTATGGGTGGTGGAGGAGTAGAAACTCCAAGCCTTAGAGGGTATAGAGACAGTGGGCATTGGATGTGCTCTCAGGAAGTGGGAAATTTGCATACATGAGAACCATAATTCCCTAGGGAGGTCGTATTCAGTCATAATTGTTGTCGTTGGTTTAGGTACTTGGCCAGTGAACAAGTCTTGTACGTGGTAAATTTTGTTGCCTTTTAACCGTGTTATATTTAGGTGGGGAATTTTAGCCCCTAGAGTTTCAATCGGGAATTTGTATAAGATCACCTTATGTTCTGTGGGAGTACATGTCTGGAGAAATCTCCAAGCCTGAAGGGATATCTGTAGGGTAGGGGATAAACCTCCAGGGTCCCATGGGACCCATATGTCTGTCATTAGGAAAGTAGTAAGGTCATTTGTAGGTGTAAGAGCCTTTTCAATGTCAACCCATAGTGGCTGATCTGCTTGAGAGAACCAGTGTCTCAGCTGATCAAGTCTGGTGGCCCATAAGTAGTCTTGTATGTCCACATACCCTGCTCCCCCTACTGATTTGTGAGGTAAAAGGTTGTTTCGTGGGCATCTGGCTCTTTTGTCTCCCCATGTAAATTTCCAAGTAGCTTTGGAAATGGAGGTAACATAGTGTGCGGGTATAGGGATTGGGAGCGATCGGAAGATATATAGGATTTGTGGCAATATTGACATTTTGAAGGCCGCAATCCTGCCTAGCCAAGATATTTCATTCTTACTCAAGTCCTTGAGTTGTTTCTCAAGTTTGACTAACAGTGGCTTGAAATTGAGGTCCGCTAGGGAAGACGTATTGGTGGACACCTGAATGCCTAAGTATGTGATGCTCTTGTTGGTCCACGAGTACGGAAGGGAGTTTTGTAACCTGTGTTTGATGTGTTTATGCACTCCTAAATCTAGGATCTGGGATTTGGTGAAGTTTACTTTATAGTAAGAGATTGCCCCGAAGTCCGTGAGTGTCTTGTGTGCCTGTGGTAGGGAGGTCATGGGGTCTGTCAAAAGCAGTATCACATCGTCAGCAAAGAGGTTAATAACCTGTTTGGTGTTGCCTATCTGGAAACCTTTAATGTCGTCATTTGTGCGCATAGCTTCCGCTAGGGGTTCTATCATTAAGTTGAAAATGGTCGGAGAGAGTGGGCACCCCTGCCTGGTACCGTTCGATATGGTGAACGGTTTGGATAACAGTCCTGAGGTGTAAACTTGTGCCGAAGGGCAAGAGTATAGGGCCATAATCGCCTTGAGGATTGAACCGGTGAACCCAAATTTTCCTAGCACAGCTTCCATATATTTCCAGTGCACTCTATCAAACGCCTTCTCTGCGTCTATAGATAGAAGCAGAGAAGGCGTTCTCGAGGTTGTGGCAAGGTGGATAATATTGACAATGCGCCTTGTGGCGTCTGAGGTCTGCCTCCCCCTTACAAAGCCCATCTGGTCTTTTGGTATGATATTTGGTATTATAATAGACAATCTGTTCGCTAAGAGTTTTGCATAAATCTTTACATCTGAATTTAAGAGAGAGATTGGTCTAAAATTTGCTGGGGTGGTAGGCTCTTTACCAGGTTTCGGAAGTGTTATAATGTGGGCTTTCAGCATCTCGGGTGGGAAGGATGAAGAAGAAAGTTTTTTTTCAGTGCTCTCAAACAAGAGTATGAAGTATTTGATCTTTGGGCTGAAGTGTCTAGTATAGGATCCAGAGCTAGATTGAGATCTCCCCCTACAAGGACTGAACCTTCTGCGAATTCAGCTAGAAGGTTAAGATACCTTGAAATTATTGTTGTTTGGGCTTGGTTTGGGATATAGAAATTTGCAATTGTGAAAGTTTTATTACATATTTTAATTTTTAAAAAGAGATATCTACCATTTTGGTCTGCTTTATGATTCAAATATTGTATCGGCAACTGTTTATGAAAAGCAATAGATACCCCTCTTGCTTTAGAGTTTGGCATAGTACTATGGAACCATTGAGAATAATGTTTTCGTGAACACACTGGAATACTACCTGTGCGGAAATGGGTCTCCTGGAGTAAAATAATGTCTACCTTCGCTTTATGCATACTATAGAGAATTTGACCTCTTTTTGATTTGTTGTTCAATCCTTTAACATTATAGGTGCAGAGCTTCAACACAGCCGGGGACGAGTAGTTTACTGCCATGATAGGTAAATGGGAGACTGAAGGGGAGAAGGAGGAAGACAGAGAGGGCACACCACAAAAAAAAAAAACAAGGAAAGAAAGAGAAAAAAAAAAATAAAAAAAAAAGGAAACGCACAAATAGTTTTCGAGAGGATCCCTCTCACAAATCCCAATACTACTCTGGGAAATGCACACTACTAACTCTTCGGGGAAAAAAAAAAAAAAAAAAACACACACAGGTCCCCTAAGGTTTTGGGATATATCCCAAAAAAAAGAAAACCCCCAAGCCCTACCAGAGGACTGGGGTACCTATTAGGGGGGAAAAAGACTTGACGAGCACGGAGGGTACCTCTCCGCAGTGAATCTGGACTTTCAGTCGTTTAAAAAAAAGTTGGTGATTTGTATAATTAAATACCTCTTAGAGCCATCTCTCCCCACTTCAACCTACCTCCCCCCACCCCCCCTCCCCCATATATAACTCAAGCATATCATAAACTGTATACCTCCCAGTGCATGAATATTACAACATAAAAGTGCGAATATCAAAAGGGGAGAAAAAGAGCAAAAAGAAAAATAAAAATAAAAAGAAATGAAAACAGTGAGTACACATACTCTGTATCTATGCTATAGTCATACATATATTCAAAACTATAGGCTATATGCTTTATATCATAAATATTGTAATTTCTATCATATGTCCAAGGCTCTGGTTGTTACCACCCCTCATTTAGACCATGCAATATGGGTGCAAAAAAAAAAAAAAAATCACTCTGTGTGCTATAATTATCAAAAGTTTATAGTTGCATGGGTATTTCGGTTCTAAAGTTAATAATTCTGTTTTAATATTAACTCACATGAGGGAGGGGAAGATGAAGGAATATGCGGTGAAAGTACAATTGGGGAAGAGCGGAAGAACGATGGGGAGAAGGAGATAAAAAGTCGAGAGAAAAGAGGTAAAAAAAAAAAAAAGCAGGAAAAAAAAAAAAAGAGAGAGTGGGAGAGGGGCGAAGCCCCTCCAACAGGACTCTCCAGCCTATACACTATATAAACAATAATGATTTCCATGCTTTTATTATCCATTTAGTCTTTACAGTTATCTTGCTGTTTTGTTGCCTCACCCCCTTGACATTCAGTCCTTCTAAACCGTGTATAGGTCTGGGGCCAAATTATCGGCGGAAGGTCTGGTAGTCCCATAACAGTTTGTATTGTCGGAATGTCTGAAGGATCTCGTAGGTTATACCACCTACCCTCTTTTTTAATTTGTAATTGGAAAGGGAAATTCCAGCGATATACAATATTGCGATCTTGCAGCATTTTAAGTAATGGCCTTAACGCCTTCCTCTTCTCCAATGTAAATGGGCATAGGTCGTGTAGTAATTGAATGGGGTTCTCCATAACCTTAATTTGTCCCCTCTCTCTGGATTTCCTCATAATTTCCTCCTTATCTATGAAAAAATGAACACGGCAAATGATGTCCCTTGGTTTGTCTGGATCTGTGTTGTGTGGTCCAAGAGACCAATGGACTCTGTCTAGTTCTAGAGTTGTTTCTTCTGGTCTCCCTAGTAGCGATGTAAACATTTTATTAACTGTTGGTGTCAATTCTTCTGCCCTAACTGTCTCGGACAGTCCCCTGATCCTAATATTGTTGCGTCTATTACGATTATCTTGATTCTCCATTAGGTCGAACAATGTATGTATTTGTGATTCTTGAGCATCTATGCATTTTTCCTGTAAATGCACATGATCTGCTAACGTATCTACTGAATGCTCAACCTTTGCTATTTTCAGCCCAGTAGCCTGTAGTTCAATGTTTACAGTGTGAAGCTCTTTATGGAAACCATATTCTAGATGTTGTACAAAGGCCTCCATCTCATTGCGAGTTGGTAGGGCTCTAAGGAAGTCCCATAAGCCACCCGCCTCCTGTCCTGTTTCTTTATTCATGCTGTCTCCTATTACCTCCCATGTTTTGTCCTTGCACTCAATAGTGCTACTCGGTGTTGAATGTATAGCAATGTCTAGCCCCTTCACATTTACATTCCTATTTATAGTACCTGATATAGCCGGCTCTGTAGATTCTGTGGTTTCTATCGGATCCATATGGTCTGTGCGTTTATGATGTTCCGAGTGTGTACTCCCATCCGAGTGTCCAGAAGATGTTGGCCCAATGATCTGTGCACCTGGGAAAACCATACCAGCTGACCTTTCCTCCTTGGTTTTGGAATTCTTAGCGACCTCTCTCTCCCTTAATTCAGTAGCTGATGACATCATCAAAGGTATCGATGGAAATGATGGAAAAAAAGAAAGTTGCACTGGGAACTGTGACAGAGGTGGGGACAGTGGAGACGGTAACGTTGATAACAGTGGTACAGGTAGTTCCAATACCGGGAGAGATTCTGTTGACTCAGTTGAGGTTTCCACCAGAGGTACAGGTATTAATGCTGGTGCAGGTATAGATACCGGTGCTATTGCCAGCGCAGGTATGGATTTTGGATTAGGTACAGGTACGGGGGCAGGTGCCAGCAAGGGAAGTGCAGGGTAACCAGAAGATATAGGGGATATTGGAGATATTTGGGGTGCTGATGGTACTAGTGCTAGTAATGGTGTTAGTAAAGGTATAACGGATGGAGGTATAGGTATAGGAGACAGTGGCCCTGTAATTGCTGTATTATGGTTTTCACCGTACTGCGCCGAAATCACTGGGCTGCCCCTGTTGTTGACAAAATGTGGAATGCCACCGGCAACAATACCTCTAAAAGCTCCTGGACTCTGTTCTATCGCCTTCACAGTCCTTGAAGTGTGTGAGCGAGTCCGTCCACCAATTGGAAAAAACTCAGCTATCCCCTGCTGGCCGAAGAAGCTATGGGTTGGCGGCCAGGGGAAGAGCCGGGTGTCGATTGTGCTGATGAGATCCACGCTGCTGCTCATTTTCTCCTTCGTCCCATGAAATCTCATGGGACTAGTGTGGAAAAAAAAAAAAAAAAAACGGAAAAAAAAAAAAAAAAAAAGATTAAGTAAACAAGGATTGTAAAAATAAGAATAAAGTCCTGCAATCCACCAGTATACTCCAACAGTGCTTCCAGCGGGACCACTCTGATCGTGCAGTCACCCACAGTTAATCATACTGATTGTCCCTGATTGTCCCACAGTTTAGGTAGTCTGGCGATCAGACCGCAAGCATCGTAAGCATCATAAACACTGCAGACATTAATTAATATACCAGTGGGGCTGGGGATGAATATACTGAGAGTGTGCTGAATTGTGCTGAATATACTGAATACACTGAAACAAGGTACCGACGCAAGATGATACAAGCAGGTCCAGGACAACCGGAGGAATAGCCAGAGGAATAGCCAAAAATTATCTGTTAAGTGCTTCAGCCTTTACCGTTGCCGCCGTTGCCGTTGCCGCCACCAGCCGTAGAATATCTGATAGTGTCCTTCAGCCTTTACCGCTGGTTTAGTTTAGTTTAATGTCCTTCAGCCTTTACCGCTGCCGCCGCCAACTCCTACTGCTGCTGCCTGGAACAGACGCTACCTGGAACAGACGCTCAACGATCAACTCTCCTGGATGGAGGTAAAGTTGTGTGTGTAAGTCGGCGTGTCGGCGTGTCAGGCGTCAGGTAAACAGGTGAACATCATAGCCTCATCATAATCCACAGCTGCGTCCAGAGTCCAGATCACTACGGGAGCTCGGAGCACGCTAGCACGCTCTCTCCTCCATGCTCAATCAAGGTCTAATCCCCAAGGTCTACTGGTATGGATTTTAAGAGGAACTCCACGCTAAATTAAAAAAAAAAATGGCATGGAGTTCCCCCAAAAATCCATACCAGGGGCTAGTGCTTTATCCGAGCACGCAAACTGGCAGGCCGCAGGAAAAGAGGGGGGGACGAGAGAACGCCGCCCCCCTCCTGAACTGTACCAGGCCACATGCCCTCAACATTGGGAGGATGCTTTGGGGGTCTGTGACCCCTCAAAGCACCTTGTCCCCATGTTAATGAGGACAAGGGACTCATCCCCACAACCCTGGTCGGTGGTTGTGGGGGTCTGCGGGCGGGGGGCTTATCAGAATCTGGAAGCCCCCTTTCACAAGGGGACCCCCAGATCCCGCCCCCCTGTTTGAAATGGTAAGGGGGTACAAAATTACCCCTACCATTTCACAAAGAAAGTGTAAAAAATTGTTAAAAAACACACAGACACCATTGGGAAAAGTCCTTTATTAAAAAAAAAAAAAGATTCCAGCGGTGGTAATCCACTCTTGCTATCCAGTGATGGGTGATCTCTTCTCCGGGGTCCAGCGATTGGTGATCTCTCCCGATGCTCCAGCGCAGGGCATCCTGTCTCCATGGAGACACTGCGGGAATCCCAGGTCTTAGCTGAGGAGGACGGGGCCACCCCCTCTGAGACCCCCAAAGCACCTTGTCCCCATGTTGATGAGGACAAGGGCCTCTTCCCCACAACCCTGGCCATTGGTTGTGAGGGTCTGCGGGCAGGGGGCTTATCGGAATCTGGAAGCCCCCTTTAACAAGGGGACCCCCAGATCCCGGCCCCCCCTGTGTGAAATGGTAAGGGGGTACCATTTCACCATAAAAGTGTCAAAAATTGTAAAAATGACAGGAGACGGTCTTTGACAATTCCTTTATTAAAATCTTCTTTCTTCTGGTCTTCTTCCTTCTTCCTCCCTTCATCCTTTGGTTTCTTCATCTTCTCCTTCCGGCATCTTCTTCCATCTTCTTCTTCCATCATCTTCTACCTCCGATCCGCTTCTTCTTGCTCTGGTCTTCTCATCCGGCATCTTCTTCCACGGCGTCCGGGTCTCTTCTTGGGCCGCTCCGCGCAATGGGAGGCTCCCGCTGTGTGAGGCTTCACTGCGTCTGACAGGTCTTTTATAACGGAGGGCGGGCCACCTGGTGACCCCGCCCCCTTTCTCCCCTCTCATGGAGAAAGCCATTAGGGAATTCCCCATGACGTCCCCGTGCGTCAGAGGGGGGCAGGGTTACCAGGTGGCCCCGCCCTCCATTATAAAAGACCTGTCAGACGCAGTGAAGCCTCACACAGCGGGAGCCTCCTATTGCGCGGAGCGGCCCAGAAGAGACGCCGACGCCATGGAAGAAGATGCCGGACGAGAAGACCAGAGCAAGAAGAAGCGGATCGGAGGAAGAAGATGATGGAAGAAGAAGATGGAAGAAGATGCCGGAAGGAGAAGATGAAGAAACCAAAGGATGAAGAAAGGAAGAAGGAAGACCAGAAGAAAGAAGATTTTAATAAAGGAATTGTCAAAGACTGTCTCCTGTCATTTTTACAATTTTTTACACTTTTTTGGTGAAATGGTAGGGGTACTTTTGTACCCCCTTACCATTTCACACAGGGGGGGGGGGCGGGATCTGGGGGTCCCCTTGTTAAAGAGGGCTTCCAGATTCCGATAAGCCCCCCGCCCGCAGACCCCCACAACCAATGGCCAGGGTTGTGGGGAAGAGGCCCTTGTACTCATCAACATGGGGACAAGGGGCTTTGGGGGTCTCAGACCCCCAAAGCATCCTCCCAATGTTGAGGGCATGTGGCCTGGTATGGTTCAGGAGGGAGAGGGGACTGCTTTTGTCCCCCCCGCTTTTCCTGTGGCCTGCCAGGTTGCATGCTCGGATAAGGGTCTGGTATGGATTTTGAGGGGGACCCCACACCATTTTTTTTGGCTGGGGTTCTCCTTAAAATCCATCCCAGACCTCAAGGGTCTGGTATGGATTTTGAGGGGGACCCCACGCCATTTTTTTATTTATTTTTTTGGCTGAATAGTTGAGGGAGTTTTTGGAGAAAGGTCTGGTAGTTAAGTGTAAATAATTGTTTTAGAGTGGGTTCTATTTGTATTCCCAGATAAGGAATAGAGTTGTTTACCCAAGTGTATGGAGTGATATTTCTAAGGTGGGATTCCAATTGTGTGGGAGGGCACAAGGGCATTATTACAGATTTTGGTAAGTTTAGCTTGTAATAAGAGACCTTGCTAAATTGAAGGATAAATTCTTGTACGTAATGGAGTCCTTTGGGTGTATTTTTTGCATATATATGCACTGAGACAGCCAGCGAATTTGTATCAGAAAGAAATGTTGCAATATTTGTATAATATATTGTATCCACTGGATTTCTTTAAATGGAGGAAACGGAATGTTTACTAACTCCGGTCACTATGGCTACCCCCACGCTGTCAGGGTAAGTATAAAGCTCTACATAAGCGTCACCTGGCTCATTACCCATGATTAAGTTACGTGAACAGTGACGCAATGTGTCGGGAGGAGGAGCCAGTGACGTCTGAAGGAGCACACACAGCAGCTGTGAGGAGAAATCACCCTGACTGTTTCCTATGATATTCCCCATGATTACATGCTACTCGTCTAGGGGCGGTTTGTGAGTACATTGGTGATACAAGTTGTTAGCCCTTGTTTTATACCATAGGTACACACTATTGTCTCTCTCTTTTCTCTCTCGTTATTCACATATGATACACTGAGATCAAGAGCCGGTTTATAACAGAGGAATGCCCAAAAAGGTTTACATCCAAAATATGGTGGATTGCATGGTCTGCATAAGCTGATGTATGGTCAGCTAATCATTTGATGGATTGCCAGCAGTTTCTGAACATTAGGATTAAATATATCCGTTTGTATGCTGACACGTGGAAATGGACTGCCATTAGTTATCACACAGCTACAATCGATATTGTGCATTACCCATGGTTCTTATCATATTGTATTTTAGTATATTGCATCTCATTGTCTCCAATCTATTTTCCAGCACATTGATTGTATTTGCCTATTGCACTGCTATTTATGTCATTGTAATTATTTCTCATTAAGTGCCTATCATATATTCATATTTTTATATTGCTCTTTTCTATATTGCTAATTATTGTCAACCATTTATGTCACCCCCTGGAAAGAGGTGATATTTGCTTTTTTGCACATAGAGTGGATAGAGAGTATAAGGAAGCACTTTTTAACACAAGGAATTGTTTATATCTCTCATCACAGATGTTGTATTATTGGCCACAGTTTCCAGCATATGTAATTTGCACTTTATCATAATTTATGAATTTAGGTATTGTTTTTTAAGACATTTTCCTTCAGCACATTGTGTTTTTAACAGAAGGAGTTTTATTTCACCACATAGTTGCACGGTGATTATGTGCATCTATTTTGTCCATTAGTGCACTCATTTTTTATATTTTATGCATTTGCACAGTGAGAGATCATTTTTATTGGTTGCAGCTTTTAGACTAGTAGTCTCTAGGTTTTTGTTTTTATCAGCGCTTGAGTATATATATATTTGTATTTGTGTTTGGATAGCATGGTTTATGAGGTTCATTACCCTTCTCCTGGCATCTGGTGCCTGGCAGCCTGGGATAAACCCGACTTGGTCGGGGTGCACTAATGATGGGAGGTATTAATCTTTTGCCAAGGACTTTGGCTAGTATTTTTATATCAGTGTTCAGGAGAAAAATTGGTCTGTAATTTGCAGTTGATGAGGGATTCTTGTCAGGTTTCGTTATGGTTTTAATAGTTGAACGTACCAAGTCTGTTGGTAGAGAACCAGAGGAACCAACATAGTTGAAGAGGGTCATTAATTGGGGTGCAAGGATGTCTTTAAATTGCTTATAGAATTCATTTGAAAACCCATCTTCTCCGGGTGACTTGTGTAGGGGTAGTTCTTTGATGGCTCCGGTTATTTCCTCTACAGTGAAGGGCTGAGACAGAGACTCAAGTTGGGAGGCTGAGATAGTGGATAGGGTTATAGAATTAAAAAATTCTTGGATAGAAGTTTCAGATGGTTGATGCGCTAAGGGGTAGTTTTTTAAGTTATATAGAGAGGACTAATACTCGCTAAAGGCATTTGCAATGTCTTGTGGGTCCGTTAGGAGTTGTCTAGAGGTGGGGTGGGGGAGAGAGGAGATTTAGTTTTCAAACGTTGCGTTTTGACTGTTCGAGCCAATAGAGCATTAATGACCTGAGTGATGTAATGACCTGAGTGACTGTCTCAGCTCTAGTAGTTCACTAGATAATTTGTGAGAAGGATGGGTTTTGTTTTGCTTTTCTAATTTTTAAATTTGTAGCATGATCTTATCAATCTGTCTGTTCCTCTGTTTCTTCAATCTCTTATGCAGCTTAATAAGGATTCCACGCATATAGGCCTTGTACGTTGACCAAAGCGTGTAGGTGTTAGTGTTAGGGAGAGCATTCAGTTTGAAGAAGGAGTGGTGCTCCTGAATGAGTTCCTGACAAATTTCTTTGTCCGCTACCAGGGTGGAGTTGAGCCTCCATATTCGTGGAGGCCCTCTTTGGTGATCGTCCAAAGTCATAGATATTGGGACATGGTCCAACCAGGAAATGGTGTCTATTTTAGAGCTCTTGATATTTTGTAAAGTCCATTTGATGACCATGAACCTATCTGTGCGTGAATAGGTCATCTGTGAAGGGGATCTTTTTTGCGCTCTAAACAAAAAGAAGAGTGACAATTTTGGAAAAAACACAATATTTTTTACTTTTTGCTATAAGAAAAATACCCCATTTAACAAAAAAATATTTTTTTCCTCAGTTTAGTTTAGTATTCTTCTACATATTTTTGGTAAAAAAATCGCAATAAGCGTATATATTGATTGGTTTGCGCGGAAGTTATAGCGTCTACAAAATAGGGGATAGATTTATTGCATTTTTTTTTTTTTATTTTCTTATTAGTAATGGCAGCGATCTGTGATTTTTTTCATGACTGTGACATTGCGGCAGACACTTCAGACACTTTTGACACATTTTTGGGAACATTCACATTTACACAGCGATCGTTGCTATAAAATTGCACTGATTACTGTGTAAATGTGACTGGCTGGGAAGAGGTTAACACTAGGGGGCTTGAGGGGTTAATGTATGTTCCCTGGGAGTGATTCTAACTGTGAGGGGCGGGGACTCACAAGGGGAGGAGATGTACTCTGTACTGGGAACACACCATCGGTCTCCTCTCCACTGACAGGACGTGGATCTGTGTGTTTACACACACAGATCCACGGGCCTGCTGTGTTCCCGAGCAATCGCGGTGCCCGGCGGACATCGTGGCCGCTGGGCACGCGCATCGGGTCCAGAGCAACGCCAGTGGCGCGTGCGCACGCCGCTGGTGGCGCTCGCGCGCCCCCTAGATGGCCGGGAATGGGAGGACGTCATATGACGCCCACCCAGGATGGGAGATCCAAGTTGTGGGCATCATTTGACAATGGGTGGGTATTGAAGTGGTTAATCGCTGTTATGACACCGTTTTTGTTTTTTGGGCCTGAGGCAAGAAAGAGTTGGTTATATCCTTTAATTTTGATTTTCAGGGTTTTGGCGGAAGCAAAGTGCGTCTCTTGTATAAAGACTATGTCAGCTTGCTGTTTTGTAGTTTCCTTTTGCAGCATCATTCATTTTTGTGGGCTGTTTACTGACAATCTTGATGGGCATGTTGTGCTTCAGGTAGATATATTATTCTGATTCTTTGGTGTGCTAGGGAATGGCTAGGAGTTGTGTGGGCAGTTTTAGTAAAAAGTTCACTGGTATTAGCGACTGCAACTGTGGTCTTAAGGTGTGTCGGATATATATATCATGCAATTCAAGGTATTGGTAGTCTCAATGAGGGGCTGATGAGCCCAGGGGTGTAGAACAAATAAAAAAATGGGAACTCTTTATCAAGTGAGCTCAATGTGCAGTAACTACTGCTGGTGTTAACTGGGGGAGAACAATGATTCTCAACGGTAGCCGTTACGAATCGGAATTGGCTTCTGCAGAGTGATCTGCTACTACCAAGCCAGATAGTAAGGTGGAAGGTGGAGGGCAATCATCCTGAAGGGACCAATCCATGTCCGTTTGTGAGGCTGAGGGGTTGTCAGAGGATGTGGATTCCTCAGGGATGATATGCCAGTCTCTTAGGAGTTTTAGGCCCCCAGCAAGTGATTTCACGGTGTACGTTTTGCTTTGGTAGGTTATTAGCAAAGCCCCACTTGTAGGGAATGTGGTGGTTCTGTAATGGTTTTGTGATAGTGGCTAATTGTTGCCAGGTATCCATTGTTGTTTTTGAGAGATCTGCATACAGTTTGATTGTGGCGAATGCTTCTGGAAGGGCAGGTAAGCGCTTTCCAGCATACATCACTTTCACTTTTGCAGTGAAAAAGTGGATAAGGGCGAGTACATCTCTGGGTTTTGATTCAGGAAGGTAAGGGGGTTTTGGCAGTCCATGTGCCCGATCTATTTCCAAATCCCGGTCAGTCAGATCTGATACTATGGACCTCATTAGCTCCTGTAGGTATTGGACCAGGTCAGATTGCTGTATTGACTCTGGGATGTTGCAGTTTTATATTGTTCCGACGGAAACGGTCCTTTAAATGTGCCAGTTTAAGTTTAATTGAGTGTAATTTGTCATAGTTTGTAATGAGGAAGACGTTTGTCAGCTTCTATGGCCCTTTAAGATGCTTTCTGTGCTTCAACATCGCGCCCGGGGGTAGTGGGAGATCCCGGGGGCTATGCAGGTTGGTTTTCCCCTTAATTTGTAGTCTAGGAGTCGCTCGTTGCTGGGTAGGTTTGCAGAGGTGAGAATTCAGGCTTCCATCTGCTCCACTGGCAAGCCACGCCCCCAGGGGATTTGGAATTTACATTGAGCAATTCTGGCTCACATCCTACCATGTGCTAAAGTAACATGAAGCTCCAGGCCAAAGTTGCTAACCTTTCCTTTGCTGTTGATGAAAACGTTGTATTACTTTAACCGCTTGCCGACCGCCGCATGTACATATACGTTGACACAATGGCACGGACAGGCAAATGGGCGTACAGGTACGTCTCTTTAAATTTGCAGCCATCCCATTGCATGTGCACCGCCAGCGGCGCGTGCCCGCCGCAAGCTCCATGAGTGTGATCGTGGGTCCCGAATCTGCGGGGATCATCTCACGGCAAGGAAGCTGATGTAAACAAGCATTTTCCCGTTCTGCCTAGTGACACTGACACCAATCACAGCTCTGGGAGCAGTGATCAGTGTCGTGTCACACATAGCCCCTCCCCTAACAGTTATAATCAGTCCCAATTACACACTTAACCCCTAGAGCGCCACCTAGTGGTTAACCCCTTCACTGCCAGTCACATTTACACAGTAATCAATTCATTTTAAATCGCACTGATCGCTGTATAAATGTGAATGGTCCCAAAATAGCACCAAAAGTGTCCGATGTGTCTGCCATAATGTCGCAGTCATGATAAAAATCGCTGATCACCACCATTACTAGTAAAAAAAATATAAAAAAATATGTAGAAGAATACGTATCGGCCTAAACTGAGGGAAACATTTTTTTATATATATTTTTGGGGGATATTTATTATAGCAAAAAGTAAAAAATAATGTGTTTTTTTTCAAAATGTTTGCTATTTTTTGGTTTATAGCGCAAAAAATAAAAACTGCAAAAATATGTAGAAGAATACGTATCGGCCTAAACTGAGGGAAACATTTTTTTAATATATATTTTTGGGGGATATTTATTATAGCAAAAAGTAAAAAATAATGTGTTTTTTTCAAAATGTTTGCTATTTTTTGGTTTATAGCGCAAAAAATAAAAACTGCAAAAATATGTATAAGAATACGTATCGGCCTAAACTGAGGGAAACATTTTTTTATATATATTTTTGGGGGATATTTATTATAGCAAAAAGTAAAAAATAATGTGTTTTTTCAAAATGTTTGCTATTTTTTGGTTTATAGCGCAAAAAATTAAAACTGCAGAGATGATCAAATACCACCAAAAGAAAGCTCTATTTGTGGGAAAAAAAAGGACGTCAATTTTGTTTGGGAGCCACGTCGCACGACTGCACAATTGTCAGTTTGCCGAATCGCAAAAAGTGCTCTGGTCTTTGGCCAGCCAAATGGTCCGGGGCTTAAGTGGTTAAGAAAGACTCATCATTCAGGTTTGCTTCTGTTAGGCCTGCATCACCCCTGTAGTGATTTATCAGAATCTGGCATCCTCTGATAAGTGCTACACTGTGATGCTGTTGTTTATGTGCAATAAACTGAGTCAGCTTTCCATCCATACTTTGTGCCTGTTTTCTTGGGACTGCTGATGAAAACAACTTGTGTTAGTGGTATGTGTCCATCTGTGATCGTATTGCACTGACATAAAAGTGTAGGGAATAAAATTTCTATTTTGCATGCTCCTTAGAAAACACACTAGCAAGATGATGTTTGGTTGTTAAGAAGCAGAAATACAGAAATAAATCTAAACAATGCTCCTGTGTAGGGAGCGTGGCCTGACGCTGTATGGGGTAGGATCAGATCAGAGCTCCAGCAGTTAATCCTGCAAATTACTCCTGTGGCACCTGGCACCACCCCCCCCCCCCCCACAGGGAGCCCCCTCGCACCTTCATAGCTAAACTCCTCAATTACAAAGACAGGGATGCAGCTCTGAGAATGGCTAGAGAGAAAGGCAACATTCCAGTGGGCAATGTTAAAGTGGCCATTTTCCCAGACTTCTCGGCAGAGGTACAACGCCGCTGTTAAACCTTTATGGAGGCCAAATGCAGGCTAAGAGATCAGCGCTACAAATACTCCATGCTTTTCCCCGCTCGACTTATTCTAGTTTTGTTGTTTTTCTTTGTGCATACTAAATTCAGACAGCAGGTGTCACCTCGTGTAAAGTGGTTATGTGAAAGTTTATATATGTAATGCGAAATGTTTATATTGAAGTACATCGTTATGCTAATTGATTCCCATGACTTCCCGCCATGACGTCTTTTAAAGTTTATCACATGGAATGTGAGGGGCGTACGCGAGAAAATTAAGCATGCAACAGTCCTCACTTTCCTCAAGAAACAACATGCTGACGTGATAGCCTTGACAGAAATGTATGTTGAGGGGAGCATCCAGATGGCACTTTGCCGTTCATGGGTTGCTTGGGCATTCCACTCTACCCATACATCCCATGCCAGAGGTGTCTCAATTTTGGTTGCTAAATCAGTGCATTTTGAGCTGTGTGAATTGTCCATTGAGATGCAGGGGCAGTATATATTTCTCTCAACTAAACTATATGGCGAACCCCTACTTATATTGGCTTTCTATATACCTCCCCCGTTGAACATCACCATAATTAAGGAGGGATTGTCCTTTATGGCCCATCATCCTACAATACCTGCAGTCTGGATGGGCGATTTCAATTCCACACTAAACTCAACTCTGGACAGGCTACAGTTGACTTCACCCACCCTGAACACACCTACTGAAACCAAACTATCTAAGCTCATTTCCACCTTTCATTTAACGGACACTTGGCGTTACAAATACCCACACATACGTTCCTACTCCTGTTTTTCATCCACACATAACTCTATGTCCCGCATCGATCTCATACTCGTCTCTCATAGTTTAACACCTCGACTGGTGGAGGCTGCATTCTGCCCCAGGACACTTTCGGACCACTGTCCCTATTGGATAACATTGAGCGTCCCCATTGATAAACCACCAAGGACTTGGCATTTGAACCCGTTCTAGCTCTAACTCCTACCGGAAGATGATGAGCTTGAGAACAAATTTAGGGTGTACTTTACGGAAAATGATGATTCAGCATCACCCTCTGTGGTATGGGACTCATTCAAGCTCTTTGCTCGCTCAGTGTTAATTACAAGTATCAATAAGATTAAGGCGGATGCCACCATTGCCCTCGGTAAGTTGATGGCGGATCTGTCCGTCGTTGAGTGAGAGTTTGCCACTGATCCGACTCCCGCAAAGGCCAATACGCTCAAACTACACGCTAGAGTAGCTACCCAACTCCAATTCCAAAAGGCAAGGCAAAAACTTTTCTTCTCTAAGCAGAAGATGTTTGAACATGGGGAGAAAGCAGGCAAGTTACTTGCGTACTTGGTGCATAGTGAAGATAGACCCCCGGTGGTAATTACACTGCGTGGCCCCGGAGCACAAGAAATCACAGATCCACCTACAGTAACCTCCATGTTCAGAGATTTTTTCGCTGACCTCCATAGGACAACAGCAAACAATACTCCTATGTGTACATGTGGGGAAAAAAGTAACAAGAATAAACAGAATATCAGTATAAAAGTATTTCCTATGAATTTTAAGCACATTCAAATTCCTGCAGATCTATTCATCGGTATGGTCAAATGTGACTATACTGTATGTATCACTGATCTCCACCAAAGGTAAGTCTAAATCAAGTACAGGTAGCAGAAGAGTTGTAATTATAGCCAATATAGACCAATTCTGTGGCTATACAGTATGCTGTCAAGCAAGAAGAGGTGGGGAGGAGGCAGTAGTTCATACGTTCATCTTTACAGAAAAAATAATAAATGCAAATATTTTTGCATGAAAAAAGTGTGCATTTATTATTTTTTCCAGCAGGAGCCTGAAAAGCATTGCACCAACGCTATCACAGTAGGTGTAGTATGGGCTCATGCAGAAATGTCCTTTGGCTTTCAGCCCAGACCAATGTAAAGGCTTTTTGTTTAAAAGCTGAAGGACATGTCAGTGAACTATGCGAGTGCTCACCAGTGCCCCTGCAACCTTTTGAAACTATACATCCATCTACCATGGTTGTAGTTTTTTCATGCACAGAAATCTATGAATAAATGATGGGGCTGTGTGGGTGGAGACCCGCAGAGCCACGTTGTTTTTAAAAAGTGACAGCAGGTGCGGGGAGAAGAAACCTTGCCTGCTGTCACAAGGATGGGGGATCCCTAAATATGACCATGTTTCAAAGGTGAACTTAGCCTTAAATCTTTAATTTTACAGCCAACTAACGATGGTTCACCAATGTCTTTTTAACATCACCTTGTCTTTTTAGGGGTAAACATTTTTTGGGCCCTAGGAATAGTAGTTGTAGTAGTAATAATAATTACATATTGTAACAGTGAATTTAATAAAAATAATAATTATTATTATTATTATTATTATTTTTTATAATATGACACAATTACTACAAGCTTTCATATACAAACACCTTTAAACTATGTTTTTGCAGAACTTTTGAAGATTTATTACCAGTATTAGAAAGAATGTGTTAGGCATTCAGGATTAATTCCACAGTGCTGGCGGGGCTGTATCAGAAACTTTATGGACAATCTACTAAACAGTGAATAATCAAAAAAATAAAATGTTTTAAACTATCACACATCAAAAATATATATATATAAAATAATGTGAGACAGTGATAAATAGTCTGTAATAATAAGTCCACGTGAAAACCTAAACAAAAATTCAACAAATATATCACAAAAAGTTGAAAAAAATTGGGTCTTGATTCACCAAATTGTGCAAAAGTAAATTTACAAAGTGCCTTGCCTCCACCAGTGTGCTCTGGCCGCTCACCTCATATTCTGACCCCTGTTTTGCCAGTGGGCCAGAATCAGCAGGTCCATTTATAGGGTAATGAAGAGATCGCTCTGGCGCCCTGTTGGTGTTCTAATTTTCTGTATATCCCACTCCGCCCTGATGGTTCATGGTATTTTATATATCTTTTTGATGTGTGATATTTTATCAATTTATTTTTGATTATTCACTGGTAGGGCAGCACTTAATTGTATGTTTATAAGTGTATTTTTAAATTGTTTGTTTATAAGAAGTGGACTGAGCACACTTTTTTCACTGACAGCAGCAACTGGGTACCTCAAATTTTTGAACACTTATTTAAATTGGTCTGCAGGATTGCACTGATAGATTATTGATTATAATCTACTAAATAGGCAGGAGGACTACTAAGTACAGCATAACAAAACTGGGGACTACGCCTAGAAACCTGGGATGTCTGGTCACCTTACATAATACAGTAGTGGATCTGTGTTATAGTGTGTTCAATTTGCAACAATAGCCACCCCACTAAGCCCCCCCCCCCCCCAGACCACATAACAGCTACATATACTTACTGTGGCTTTAGTTTTGCTGCTAATGTTAACTTTTTTTATTGTATGTATTATATTGGGTAACATATAGATAAATTAATCCAATACTGATTTTTAAAACACCCATAGCGCTGTATGGTTCTTTTATTTGCTCCAATTTGGTCTGTTAAATATACCATTGAAAATGTTTCATATTATCTGTTTGACAAGTGTTGATTTAATTTTGCCGGAAATCTTGTGAACTGATAACTTCTATTGTTCTCTGCCCATGCACAAGGAGGTTTTATGGAAATGAGCAGGTAGGGCAATAAAGAGAGAGCTGTGTTCTAAGTAAACTCTCAGAAATTAAACAGGCATGGCTGACACCACATTCAACCTAAAGAATGTGTTGTCATGTCAAACAGGAAAGTAGGGACACACTATGTCTGGCAAATGAACAGTTATTTTTCTGTATTTTCAACAACCTTAAGGCATAAGAAGTACTAATTTTATTTCATTATTACTTTGCCTTCATAAACACAATTAAGGGGTGAGGTCTGGGAAATCCTGCATTATTGTAAATGATGGCAATGATGGCAAGTCATATACAGTCCCCACTGACCCATCCTTCCACCTAACCACTTGCTGCTCCACTCCTGCAGACACACTGCAAGAGTGTCTCCACGGGCAGGCTCAGTCACGTATATATACATGATTGAGCCTTTTCCGCGTTAGGAGAGTTTCCAGTAATCGGGTATCATGTGATCATTTTCCAAAAAGTTTTGACAAAAAAAATTTACATTTTTAAAAAAACTCACCATGCTTCTTACTAAATGCCTCAGACTGCTTACTTTCCAAAAAGGGGTCATTTGGGGGTATTTGTACTGTCCTAGAATTTTGGATCCTCAAGAAATGACACCAGTACATTAGGATTGATCAGTTTTGAATTACCTGTGTATACCATAGTTTGTAGATGCTATAACTTTACAGAAATCAATAAATATACACTTATCAGTATAATATTGCTCTGCACTTCAAAGCTAGCAATTAGTGACTATACACAACACATATGGAACAAAGGAGTATAGCATGTAGTATTGATTAATTGCTATTGATAACACAGTGCTCCAAATTTGTGTTATTGGTTGCTACTACTTGTAACCGCATATGCATTGATTTCTAGTGATAAATTGCAGATAATTGCAGGCAGGATTAGTGGTAAAGTCAAACTAAGGCTACTTTCACACTGAGGAATTGGGGGCATCGAAGGTATTTTTAGCGGTGCTTTACTGTCTTTTTTGTGGCGCTTTACTGTCTTTTCTCCGGCGCTTTTCAGCTGCTAGCGAGGGGCACTTTTAACCCCCCCCAATGGCTGAAAAAGGGTTAAAAGCGCCCACAAAGTGCCACTGCAGCGGTGCTTTGCTGGCATTTCGGCAGCGCTGCCCATTCATTTCAATGAGCAGGGACGATTTAAGAGCGGTGTATACACCGCTCCTACAGCGCCTCAAAGATGCTACTTGCGGGACTGTTTTTAGCGTCCTGCCAATGCACCGCTCCAGTGTGAAAGCACTCAGGCTTTCCCACTAGAGTGAGAGGAGAGCTCTTTACAGGCGCTTTGCAGGCACTATTTTTAGCGCTATAGCGCCTGTAAAGTGCCTCAGTGTGAAATCAGCCTTAATCACCCATGTGTACTAGGATTTAGAGTAAGCATCCAGCTGAAGTGTATACGGATACTAAGTTTTGGAGATTGTGAACATATTACACAGCAGTTATAGGTCAGATAGTGCTATGTTTATGCATAAACAAAACACACAAATATTGGTATAATGCAAAAGTTGTCATGTTGGCATGCAGAGCACAGTGGTTATATTCTCTGCTGGCTATTGCTTGATTCTAAGCTCAGAGGCATGTTTACACATGTTCTTTATAGTTGTCATGTGACCTATAATGTCAACCCTAAAGCTACAGGGGACATGCAGGAAAGGGACCCCGCATTCTGTACAAGATGGTAGCCAGTGAAGGATGTTGCTATCTTGCATGTGCAAGTTTAATGGCATTTCTGCACCAGGTAATAGTAACACCTTTACACAGTGAGTGCCACATTAAGTCATTTCCTACTAATCCAGTGAATTCCAGAACATGCAATTTTACCTTAATATATGCACAATTTAAATTTAACAATATATTTTGATAATAAGGTGTTAATATGTTTTCTCTTTTAGGAGTTATCAGGACAGCATTACCTAATATGGATAGAGAAGCAAGAGAACACTATTCTGTTGTTATTCAAGCCAAAGATATGGCGGGTCAAGTTGGCGGACTATCTGGGTCAACTACCATCAATGTTACACTCATCGATGTCAATGATAATCCACCAAGATTTCCTCAAAGTATGAAGGTCCTTTTTCTTTGTTCTACCTAATTATTTTACTATTATAATGTATTAGTTAAATAGAAAAGTTTAGTGGTACTATAATGAAGATTAATTCATGAAAAGAACACACACATAAGAAAGTACATTGCTTGCTCTATTTTCAAGGTCAGCTATTTTGTATTTGTAATTAATTAAGATTTTCAAGATGTTCTCAAAAGCTAAATTAACCTGATTAGATATTTTAGTTTTAGTGATACTTGGTCAGTTAAACCGATGTCTTTATTTTAATGAAACTCTAGTTTTAAGTTCTGTTCTGTATCCTCCACCTAAGTCATTACAAAACTAAGAAAGGAGTTCTCACTTCTGCAGCTTCATTTGTATAATGTAAACTAAATAGGAACTCCAACAGAGTCTCTATTTTATTACATCTACATTCATCATTACTTGTAAAATAAATCAAGATTCTAATTGAGTCTTCATTATATATTGAAAATATATTTTCATCAGTGTCTACTTTGGAAGGATTTATCATTTAATAAGTCAATTGGCTTCTAATATAGCTGTATTGTGCTTGACGGTCTATGCTGTAAAAGAGGTGGGTGCCTTTTAGGCAAGGAACTGGTATCTGATGACCCCAGAATTATCACTGAGAGTTTTTCCCAGGAAAAGAAAAATGTCAGTCAGTAAAATCTGGACATGCATAGCATCAAAGATACTATAAACTTTACCAGGTACCAGTACTTTAAAATATATAATTAACGTGATCTAAAACCTTAAGCCTCCGTACACACGGTCGGAAATTCGAAATTTGAGATCCTGCTCTCAAATTTTTTCCGGCGGAAAAAGTCCAATGGAGCCCACGCACGATTGGATTTTCCGACAACATAATACGATCTGACTTTTTCCATCGGAATATCCGACCGTGTGTACGTGGCATTAGAGTTTACCTATGAAGTAACACTTATGCTTTCCATTTATAAGCCATTTTTGCTTTGGAGTTAGAGTGTATAGATTTTACTGTTTGTGACATGGCACCACATGTTCTCCCATTTTGGAAAAGTCTATATCTTCAGGTGTCCTGGACTACAGGAAAATAAAAATATATCAAAGCTAAGACCTGGCAAAGCGAGTGTTGCACAGATGATACACATAGCTTTCTGGGGAGAAAAAGGTATTATTTTATTTAGCATATTTCCAACCATCCCTCAAAAGTGATTTTTAGCAATGCCTCTACATTTTAGCAATGCTGTATTCGTTCTACAATACTAGTAAACTAGTAGGTCTTTCAGTAGCTGGCTACCAGTGCGTAATGTCTATATCTGACGAGTCTACCCTTTTTTGTCTTTACTTCAATGAAACTTTGTTGAGGCGATCACAGGAAAGAAGTAGGTGGATCTCTGCATGCATACAAAATATATATCACAAACAGAAAAAAGATTCCCCAGCACACTTACCAGCCAGCCTGCAAAACAACCAAATTAAACCTATCTAACAGTTTACGTTAAAAACAGAGGATTTTGTTTGCACACAATTGCAAATATATGCACAAGCCACAGTGCCCACGCCAAGGGACCTCTGTATATGCAGTCCTTACTCTAAATTTCCAGAGCTTCCATAGTAGGAGCACATATATGAATGGATAGATTAATGGCAGTTATGCCTGGAGGGAGCCCACCCCTCCTTAAAGGCACAGGGACGTTACACCCAGCAAGAGCACAATGGCAGTGAATGCTTCCAGTCCATCCCTGCACCCAATTCATCCAACTGTGATGCTTTTTAGCAATGCCTCTACATTTTAGCAATACTGTATCCTTCCTGCCATACTAGTATACTAGTTGGTCTTTCAGTAGCTGGCTGCCAGTGCATGATGCCTATATCTGATGAGTCTACTTTTCTTTGTCTTCACTTCAATGAAACATTGTTGAGGTGGTCATAGCATACAAGTAGGTGGATCTCTGCATGCATACAAAATATATACAATTACATCCAAAGACAGGCTGCCCCCTGCAGACCCTCACATCCATTGGGCCAGGGTTGTGGGAAAGGGGCAATTGTCCTCCTAAACAAGGGGGCAAGGTTTTTGTTGGGGGTGACCTTTTCCGTGTTGAGAACATGGGGCCTGGTATTGTTTAGGATGAGTAGCACAGGCTCACTGCACCCCCCCCCCCCCCCATTTCTGATCATCCAGGTTGCCTGCTCTGATAATTTTTGGATTTTTGGAGACCAAACACTCAATTTTTTGTGTTGTGTACCCCCTTAAAGTACATATCAGATCTGAAGGGTCTGGTATAGATTTTAGGGGGACCAATTCCATTTTTTTTTCTTGTTTTTTTTTTGGGTAGTGTTCCCCTTAAATTATGTACCAGGCGCTTATCAAATATTATCTGATAATATGTTTTTTTTTTTTTTTGGAATTCCTCTTACAATTCATATTGATCTATGATAATGGTTTGATATACAGTAGATGAAAAAAATCCACAGCCACTGTGTTTATGAACAGAATGAGGTAGCCAGAAAATGTAATTTAGTGGTTGGAAATGTAAATGTTATTTTTTCTTTAGTACATTGTATGGGTGCTCAGGTTAACGCTTTTACTGCTACCACAGTATGTTATGCATCAGTGGAGGCAAGGATTTTATACACATGCACAGTCGGTGTAAATCTGTTTGTTGGCTGTCAGATGGAAGTGATGGTGTAGCTATGCAGCCGTCAAATTGCTTTCACACATCATGAGTGAAGCCCCCGCACATTTACCCACGCAATATTTTCCAGACTCCCATTGGTGTACCTGGGATCAGAATCACGTGTGCTACAGAGTAAAGGGGAGGCAGATCAATCAACATCTATTTGCTAATCTCCCTTTCCTGCTAAAGACCTCATAGCACCCCAGCCGGGGAAGAAGCGAATGGAGCATGATCTGCACTCAATTGGCTTCATTAGAGGGCAAATGAGACATCAGGGGTCTAAACGACTCATTAAAGAAAACCTGTCACCAAAAAACACTCCATGTTTTGTGTTGTGCACCCCCTTAAAATCTATACGAGATCTTATAAAAAAGGAGACTTTTTGTCTCTTATGTGACAAAAAATTGTTTAGTGAAATAAAGTGTAAAAATCAAAGTAATGCCCATGAAATTAAAACCCCCTCCAAAAAATGTTTGTGCCCCCTACCCCACATATACAGGGGCACCTATGCATGAAAATGTAGATTGTGATACACATTTTACATATCACTTTGAATGCCAGAGTGAGAGCAATAATTGAAGCCTGTTGTTCGTGCTTAATTCTAAACTTATGAACTGTATGAGCTTTTAAAGCATTGCCTGTAGAAAATATAGGGTAAAAAAGTTTGTTGCCTTGACATGTTGGGTATCTATTTACTCTAGACATGTGCAATTTGTTTTATTCCAAATCAAAATTCAGACACATTTTTTGTTATTTGGTATTCAAAAACAAATTTGAATCAGAATCAAATTTGAAATCGATTTTTGAAAAAATAATACAATAAAATAAAATATAAAATAATGAAGCAATAGAATAAAAATAAAAGAATAGTGGGAATATAATAGAATTGAATAAAATAGAATAAAATAAAATAATCTAAAATAGAATTTGACCGTCTTCAAATTTTGAATAAAATAGATTAGAATAGAATCCAAAACAATGGAATCCAAATTAATAGAAAATAATAGAATAGAAAATAGGAGAATAAAATATAAAACAATAGAATTGAAGAGAAAATAATAGAATATAATAAAATATAGAGAATATAACTATCTTCAGAAATTTGAATTTCAAATAGAATGAATTTGAATAGAAAATAATAGAAAAGAAAGAAAGAAAAAACAATTAATAGGGAATACGGAATGATATAGAAAGAATATAACTGTTATTATATTAGATATACAATTAGAATAGAATAGAAAATAAGAGAATAGAATAGAAAATAATAGAATAAAAAAAACAATATAACAGAACTGAATAAAATAGAAAGAATATATAACCATCTTCTGAAATTTTACTTTCAAATGGAATGAATTTGAATTCAGATAGAAAATATTAGGATAGAATAGAAAAGATAATAATAGAAAAGAATAGAACAGAAAATCAATAGTATAAAATAAAATAGAAAAAGTATAAAAGTTATATTCTTTCTATTTTATTCTATTCTATTGATTTTCTATTCTAATATTTGTGATAAAATTAAAATTCATTCTATTTGAAATTTGAATTTCGGAAAATGGTTATATATTATATTTGTTCTATTCTATTTTATTCTATTCTATTCTATTGTTTTTCTATGCTTTTATTTTCTATTCTATTCTATGTTATTATTTTCTGTTCTATTTGTTTGTATTTATTTATATTATTTTATTTTCTATTCTATTCTAACCTTTTCTATTTGAATTGGAATATATTCTATTAGAAATTTGAATTTCTGAAGATGGTTATATATTCTTTATTTTTTATTCTATACTGTTCTATTGTTTTTCTATTCTATTCTTTTCTATTCCATTATATTCTCTTATTTTCTATTCCATTATTTTCTATTTTTATTGTATTCTATTCTATGCTATTATATTCTATTCTAATCTTTTTTATTTGAACTCCAATTAATTCTACTAGAAAGTTGAATTTCAGAAGATGGTTATATATTGTTTCTTTTTTATTCTATTCTGTTCTGCATTGAAATATTAAAAAAATACAGATTCAATATTTTTTCAAATTTTTTGGAATGCAGTAAAATTTTTTAGAAAATCAAATACAAAACTAAATTAAATGAATTCTGAAAATGAATGAAACAAATGTAACAAAAAAAAAATGTATTTAAAGAATGAATTGAAACGAAACAAAACAATTTTTTTTCATGTCTAACTTACTCAGTGAATCCTCACATTTAAAATGTTAGCAAAAAAATCAGTACTGCAATGTGTTTGTGTGTCCTAAAATGAACTTGTATTTTTTACAAACGTTTTGCATTTCATAAACTGTTTTTATTGTGTGATAAAAACATTGGAACTATCACTATTTAATTCTCTAGGGTGTCTGCTTTCATAAAATATATAATGTTTGTGGATGTTAACTAATCTGCAGGGCTAAAATATATTTTTTTTAAATGTGTGCAAAAATTGCAACAACGGTAGCAAAAGGATTAAGGCATTAGGACCTACCCCAAATTGTTATTTAATGGAATTGTGTGTTTTTAATGTTTCCCTTTAAGCCTTATTAAAAGAACTGCTTCCCACTGAAGGGTATATAAATGTGTTTTTATTTTTATTTTTTGCATTGGGGCATGTCCCCCAGGGCAGGGCTCAGCTCCCTATGCCCTTTGTCTGACAATCCCGTGCTGATTAGCCATGAAAATGGCTTTGTTTATAAATAGATCCAGAAAATGAAATTTAATAGGATTTTATTTTTCTCTAAATATGGCTATACACTAGTAGATTTTTGAACAAACATTGGTATGAAACATATTTGTACATTCGAATACTGGAAAAATGTTATTCAAAAGAACCTTAACATTTCACTTGTTTTTAATAATCAATTTTGGAATAAATGTAATTTCCTGAAAGAAAGCCACATACACTGTAATGCCCTGTACACACGGTCCGAAATTCAGACGGAAAAGGTCCGATCGGATTATGTTGTCGAAAAATCCGATCATGTGTGGGATCTATCAGACTTTTTCTAATTTGAGAGTAAGATCTAAAATTTTCCGGCCAAAAAACAATCCGATCTGACTTTTTCTGATCGTTTGTAGAGAATTCCGATGGACAAAGTGCCACGCATGCTCAGATCAAATTACAAGACCAAAGCTTCCCTCGTATGCAACAAACATCACCACGTTCCGAACAATCAGATTTTCCGACAACTTTGTCCGACCGTGTGTACGCAACACCAGTTCCGGACAAATTCCGTCGTAAAAAATCCGATGGATTTTGGTGTCGGAATGTCCGACCGTGTGTACAAGGCATTAGAATAGTGTTTGTTCACAAAAAAAATGAAATCCTACTCTTTAAAATTTTCACATCATGTTGGTCGAAAATGAGAGTTTGAACGAATATTCTTAATATGAAAGACTTCAAATGAAATTCTACTATATAGCCAGCTGAAGTGTGCATGTCACTAGCATCTTCAAGGCATACCCCAAGCATGTTATTTAAATGCTGATCGTCTCGGAGAGAGGCTGGACAGAGCTCTGCATATGTAAACAATGCAGACTGTCGTCCTGACGGTGGGGGATGTGATGGATTTTCTTAAAATCCATCACAAACCTTAGTAAAAGCAGGACACATAGCAAACAAAAAAACTGGCTAGGCACACATTTAACCCTTTGACAGCCTTAGATGTTTAACCCCTTCCCAGACCCTTCCCAGTATCATTAGTACAGTGACAGTATGTTTAGCACTGATCACTGTATGCGTTTCACTGGTTCCCACAAAGTGTCAAAAGTCTTGCAGTCCCGCTATAAGTCGCTGATCGCCACAGTTACTAGTATAAAAAAAATGTAAAATACAAATTCCAGTATATATACCATAATTTGCAGAAGCTATAACTTTTGAGCAAACCAATCAATATATGTGTATTGGAATGAAGAATGAATTTATGAAGACATTTTTTTTTGTCATTGGATATGTTTTATAGCAGAAAGTTAAAAATATTGTTTGTTTTTTTTTGTCTTTTTTTGTTTATAGAGCAAAAAATAAAAAAGTTGTGGTCAAATATCACCAAAAGAAAGCTCTATTTCTATTACATTTAATTTGGGTACAACATTGCATGACCGTGCACTTGTCAGTTAAAGTAACGCAGTGCCGTATCTGGTCAATAAAAGGGGGAAATCTTCTGAATGTCAAGGGGTTAAAGGAATAAAGAGGAGCTGCTTCCCTACCTAACTGTATTTCCTATTTGTTTATTTATTGCCTTTGTTTAACAATCCATTGCCTATTAGCCTTGAAAATAGGGGGAAAGTAATTTTAAGATTAATTTACTATTAACCTCAATGGGTTTTGCATTACAGTTTTTAAATGTATTCACTGAACATGCCCTCAAATAGAACCCAAGAAGTTTGCCCATCCCTTGTCATTAACCTCTCACTTGTGCTGCCAGTAAAGCTTGCAAGCAGGTGTGCATGCATGCTTCATCATTGTCACTATCATAATTCTGAAATAAAGGAATTCACCAGCAATTCAAGGATATGTTTTTCAAAAATGTATTATGAAAAATGCATTATGTCTCAGAAACTTTGTCTCTGACTTGCCCTAAGCAAGGGTACCCCGTGAGGCCCCAACATATTGTAATTTTGACCTACATAACAAAATGGGGTTGATTTACTAAAGGCAAATATATTGTGCACTTTGCAAGTGCAGTTGCACTCTGCAAGGGTATGTGCTCTAGAACCTAGTAAAAGAGAGGAAGCTCTTCCAATTTCCTCCAATTCATCCAATCACGAGCAAGAAAATATGCTGTTTTTATTTTATTTTTTTCTTGCATGCAATTGGGTATTCCTTGCAAAGTGAAGTTTTACCTCTTTTAATAAGTTCTGAAGCAAATTCTCTTGCAGAGTAGAACTGCACTTGCAAAGTTCACAGTCTATTTACCTTTAGTAATTAAACCCCAATGTGTAATTAAACCCCAATTTGGAAATCATATCTTTGGGATGTTAGTGACTTCCTTCCTACTGATTTGATAGGCTACCATCCATTGCAGTCACTGCAACCACCACCTTAAATTAATCATCCAACGCTGTCAGATTTTTGCAGCTCCACACAAAATAGAAAGCTGACTCTCAGAAATGACATGCAACCATCACTAGAGCAGGTGCCTATAGACAGTAAGTAGCTGCAGGAAATAAACAGCACTGAGATACGAAAACATGCGTAAATAGTACTTCCTAAAATAAAAAAAAAACATGGAATTTGTTGGCGATACACAATGTCATCCAGTTAGGGTTTGTATCTGCATTAAGGAAAAAACAGAATCGTTTACATTTTTATTTTTTTTCATTAATTTGCTAACTATACAATTTCTTAAACCACAATTGAACACAATTTTTTTATAGCTATATAACTGCAACACCTGCAACATTATATTATTCTACGGTCATTTAAAATGAAATGGAGAAGATATGGCAGTAGCATTATGTTTTTCAGTCTTTAATACTAACAAGCTTTATCATGCACTAAAACTGGCTTATAAATACAATACAACAGGTAAAAAAAAATGTGCACAGTACGTATAATTGTGTACTTATAACTGTAGCGCCGACACTTTTTTAAAGTGTTCGCTATTCTAGTAAATTTAGTTTTTCCCAGAACTGTAATGGAGTTTTGGGGTTAATTATTCTAGGTTACACTTTGGCATCAGTTTGGCTGGGCTGTACTAGAGTTCTGCCTGGTCATAGGTGAGGTGAGCACCTGTGACTGGCTGAGAACGCAGTCTGGTTGGACGCATTGGGTACCAAGCTTTTCCCGGAGCCAATCAGTGGGCGCGTTTGGCCCCACTGAGTATTCCGGGAAGGGGTACTTAAGGTGCTGAAGTCACATGGTAAAGGGGTTCTATTCCGTGTCCCGTGCTGGTTCCAGGCCAGGAGTGTCTGCTGACCCCGTAGGCCTGGTCATCCTGACCAGCCCCAGAAGCCCTCATGGTCTGGGGTGGGGATCCATCCGTTTCCGAGCCTTGGAACTGGCTAGTTCGAGGCGCAGTAACTGAAGGAGGATTCTGAAGTGTCCCGCGGTGCCCTCTCAGGATTGGAGAGGCCCAGCAACTCGAAAAGCAACCAGGGGAGGACTCTTTGGAGGAGGGCCACGCACAAGGCTGGCTGCTCGGTAAGAGCCTGAAGGTAAGATGTATGGACACTAGTTGAATCTACATTTCCTACGGTATCGCCGGATCGGCTGAAAGATACAGGTACCATAGGAAAAGTTCCTAACTCATCCATCAGTTGCAACTAAGTTCCTGTGAGAGACTTTGGTGTGTTCATCTGAAGTTTCCTAACCAAGTCTGAGACTTTGCTAATTCCGAATCACTTGTTGGCTACTAGATCTGCATACAAGGGTTTATCCAACAGTGAGTTATCCAGTATCCCTGGATCATTGAGAGAGAGAGACATTTACTGGATGTCAGCAGTTCTAAAGTGCCTGAGCTTCATCACCCATACCCTCTATTCCCAACTGAGAGACTGTGTCATGTTTCAACGGTTTATGCAAATAAAAATCCTCAAAAAGGACTGTGAGTGTCAGTCTCAGCAATTACTGGGTACTAACCCTGGGAACCCCTAGACAAGAACGACAAGCTACAAGGAGGAGGTAATCGGTAAGCCCAGAAATTCATAGCCGCCCCGCAGGGGGTTATGGCGCTACATAACAACAGTAATATATCATTCTGAATTATACAAGGATAAAAAGTTTTCATGGATCAGGTGGACAGATAATTTGGTGGAGCTGGGGAGCACGCAGCGGTCATGGTACACATTGGTACCAATGACAAAGTGAGAGGAAGATGGAGAGTCTTTAACCACTTACATACCATGTGCTTTCCCCCCTTCCTGCCCAGGACAATTTTTAGCTTTCAGCGCTGTCGAACTTTGAATGACAATTGTGCGGTCATGTAACACTGTAACTAAACTACATTTTTATCATTTTCTTCCCACAAATAGAGCTTTCTTTTGGTGGTATTCGATCACCTCTGCGTCTTTTAGATTTTGTGCCAAAAAAAAGAAAAAAGACCAACAATTAAAAAAACAAAATGTTCACAAATGGCAGGAGCCTAGCTAACAAAACAGGAACTAGAGCTGCTGTTACACGAGGAGGATGTGGATTTTGTGGGAATAACAGAAACTTGGTTTGACAGCTCACATGACTAATTGGCAAATATCCAGGGGTATTCTTTGTATAGGAGGGATAGGGAAGGTAGAAGAGGGAGAGGGGTGTGGCTATATATCAAGAAAGATATACAGGTGGAGGAGAGGAATGAAATCAGGGATAGGGTGAGAGGGAGGTGAAATCCGTGTGGGTAGAACTTCTAAGGCAAGAAGCAAGTGGATAGTTACTAGTGGGGGTATGTTTCCGGCCCCCAACCTAAAGGAAGAGGAGGAGTTGGATCTCCATTCACAGTTAGAAATAGCATCAAGGCAGGCAAATGTAATCATAATGGGGGACTTCAACTATCCCGATATTGCCTTGGCAGCCAGGACAGCTCACTCGATAAAGGCCAGTTATTTCTTAAATATCCTACAGGACAACTTTCCGTCTGTTTCAGACAAACCAATTTTTCAAAACTGTGCTTAATAATGCAGTATACTAAATGGGACCAAATCCTAGATACATTAAACATGGAAGAAAAATGGGAGTGCTTTAGGAACATATTAATTAAAAGTATCGCTGAGTGCATTCCAATTGGCAATAAATATAGAAGAACAAAGGCTAAACCTGGGTGGCTAAACCGTAACGTAAAAACTCTTATTAAAGACAAAATAATGGCCTTTAAAAGTTATAAAGCAGATGGTTCACTGTCAGCATTCCAACACCACAAGCATTGCAACAAGAAGTGTAAGAAAGCAATCAGGCTGGCTAAGATAGAGCATGAGAGACACATAGCAGAGGAAAGTAAATAAAATCCCCTAAAATTCTTTAACTATATAAACAATAACAAAGTGAGGTCATATCACATTGGGATGAGGGGAACTTGGTGACAGATAACAAAGAGAAGACAACTGTACTAAATTCTCTCTTCTCCTCAGTTTTTACACACGAAAAGGAGGGGTATAACAACCACGACTATACTGTTAGTGACACGTCACAGGATGTAACCTTGTGGCTTACAGAAGTCAGTGTCCAGAAAAGACTAGAAAAACTTAACACAAAAAATCACCAGGACCTGACGGCTTGCACCCGAGATTCTTCAAGGAACACAATCAGGATATAGCCACTATTCCTAATGTTTATGGATAGCATACTAACAGGAATGGTACCAGCTGATTGGCAAAAAACCCATATGGTACCAATATGCAAAAAAGGGCAGAGATATATTCCTGATAAACTACAGGCCTGTCAGCCTAACATCAATAGTATGTAAACTATTTGAGGGGATGATAAGGCACTATATCCAAGAACTTTCTGATGAAAACAGTATCATTAGTAGCAATCAGCATGGGTTTGTGAAAGGTTGTTCTTGCCAATCCATCCTGTTAACCTGTTATGATGAAGTGAGCTGCCACCTGAACAAAGGTAGGCATGTGGATGTGGTGTATGTGGATTTTGCAAAAGCATTACATACAGTCCCCCACAAACGCTTAATCTATAAACTTGGGTCTGTAGGCATTGACCATAGGGTTTGCTCTTGGATAGAAAACTGGCTACAGGGGCATGTCCAAAGGGTGGTGTTAACTAACGAGTGCTCAGAATGGTCTATAGTGGTAAGTGGGGGTACCCCAAGGGTCTTTCCTGGGAAAAATTCTAATTTAATTTATTTATAAATGATATAGAGGATGGGATAAATAGTTCAATTTCAGTGTTTGTCGACTACACAAAAATAAGTAGGGCAATAACATCACGGCAGGATGTAAAAACCTTACAAGAAGACCGCAATAAATCAATGAAGTGGGCAACTAAAAATGAGGTTTAACATTGAAAAATGTAAAGTAATGCACTTGGAGGTTAAAAATATAAATGCAGGTTACTTACTAGGGGAGAAGCTCTAGGAGATTTCAGGATGGAGCAGGATCTGGAGGTCCTAGTAGATAACAGACTTAGCAATAACATGCATTGTCAAGCTGCAGCAAGCAAAGCCACCAGAATATTAGCATGCATTAAAAAAGGGATTTACTCCAGAGATAAAACAATAATTTTACCACTTTATAAAACTATGGTCCGGCTACATCTGGAGTATTCCGTCCAGTTATGGTCACCAATCCTCAGAAATGATGTGCTGGAGCTGGAGAGAGTTCAGAAAAGGGCAACAAAATGAATAACGGGGCTCAAATACGAGGAATGACTACAAGCACTAAATGTATTCTCCCTGGAGAAGAGACTCTTGAGAGGAGATATGATAGCGATATACAAATATCTCAATGGTAAGCCTTGTGTAGGTAGGAAATTATTCAGTCACAGGGAGTGTAAGAGGACACAGGGCCACACAATGAGATTGGAAGAGAAGCGGTTTAACCTTAAGCGGTGTAGGGGTTTTTTCACTGTCAGGGCAGTAAGGATGTGGAACACACTTCCACAATCAGTGGTGTCAACAGGAAGAATTGATAAATTCAAAAGACTCTTGAACATGCATCTTATCGAACACAATATACAGGGATATGGGAAATAATTATCTACATGAACACACACACGTCAACATAGGTTGAACTGGAAGGACTATTGTCTTTATTCAACCTTGCCAACTATGTTTTTTTTAAATATTAACACAAATTATTAAAGTTAAATTTAAACTAAGACCCCTTTCACACATGTTTGTCCATTTTTCATCCATCCGTTGATGAATGAAAAACGGACATCAATGCATCGCTATGGAAAAGTGGATGTAAATGGATGATCATTCATTTACATCTGTTTACATCCACTTCTATCAACATCTGTTTTTTTGGAATGATATAAAGCCCTATTTTTGTTCTGTAAACAAAAAACAGATGTAAACAGACAAACAGTCAGTTTTTGCATGAAAAAATGGCTCTGAGACTTAAGCTGGTAAGGACTCTAGCTGGAGGATTTGAAAAACTCATGTAAAAATGGATGAAAAACTGATGAAAATCCAATGTAAACTTCATAATCTTTTTCTTAAAAAAAAAAAGAAAAAAAAATGTTTTGGGATGTGGTGTAGATTTGGGCCACTTTCACGCATATGTGAAAGTGGCCCAAATCTACATCACATCCTAAAACATTTGCCATATTGTACAAGTATGCCCAACATTCTTGCTCATTATAGCATATTTGCCCCTAGTGTACCCTTTTCCAGGTATGCTCCCCTTAGCTGCTTCATCCACTGCCACCACCTCCTGGCATACTAAAGCTGAATTCAGTGTGAGCCTAGACTTATTCTCAGCCTATATGGCTCAAGGACTGTTGGCTCCTGCACACTCATTATGTCCATCCACAAGTAAAGAAAGCCAGAGCTAAACTATAATCTTCAAAACCTTTGCTGATTAAAACTGTGCAACACATTTGAAGTCTTGTCACTGTCCAGTACTGTGAATCCTGAGGAAAGGAGAACTTTAATACAGCAGCAGTTAGAAATGAAAAAACAAAAAAAAAAAACTTAGGTTTTTATATTATTTGGTTGGGTTTCAATTTGTTTCTAGCAGGTTAGAAACATCTGATGCATGTTTACATTAGAAGGCTGACATGCTGACAAGATAATGTTCTCCATTAAAATAGCTGCGATTTTATTGCCTCTGTTGTGAAGTTTGAAAATGCTTATTCAGAATATGTTAATACTTTGGTGTGCATAGTCTGGGCATAGGTTCACTTTAAGTAGATGTTATAAATTAGGCAGTCATTGTAGTTTTACTGACCCTAGGGCAAAGTTGCTTTTTTTTTTATCCTTATTTGTATGTTGCCAGTCTTCTCTACAGGCATGATGCTTAGAGGACATGCAGCACGTCATCTAAATATCCTTTATCAATCATCAAAGAAGAGCAAATGCATTTAAAATTACTGACATCACATATGAAGTATAATTAGCCCTGTCATTCTACCCTGATAAATCATTTTCAGTTTGTGAAGAAAACTTTGTGGCAGCTATTTAGAACTCAAGCAGCTAATTTAGAACCACTATAAATGTAGCATTGACTAAACTTTCCTGTTATTGACAGCTAATGCAAAGTTTTCAAGATTTTATTTGGGTGCTTTCAGCAATGAAAATGTGCTCAAATTTGTTTTGTTACAGACTGCTGTTACTGTTTCCATTGTTGCATCAATCTAACACATTTTCTAACTACTTTCATTAAAACATGTCTATTTTAGTTCTATCTTCATTCATTATATACTGTTTATTTTAGTTCTAATGTTATTTCCTTCTATTCTTCCCAAAGTTGGTAGCAAGGTAAATGTGTCCACTTTTAAAATGAAGTACATATTTGGTCAGCTTTCTCAAATAAATTCCTGCATCTTAAAGCTAATAGACAGGTCTTGTAACTCTAATTAGTTAATACTGATGGCTGGGTCAGTGGTGTAGAACCCAAAATTATAGATCAAGTAACCAATTATAGAATCTTGTGAAGTCTATTAGTTGTTAATACTAGCTCATGGGTCTTATTTACTATCAACAGGCCAAGCCTGCAAAGGCTGAGAAATAACACTGCAACAATATGTTCTAAACTCCACTAATAAAATGGGGGGCATTTCTTTGCTACAAAAGAAAATTAAATAAATAAAATAATGACGTTGTTCATGGCAACCAGTAATATGTTATCAATATTTTTTTATGAATAATAACTGTAACAGATGATGATGATTATTATTATTAAATAGTGGTATTTCAAATGTTGATGAAAAGTTAACTTTAACAAGAACACTAGCAATGAGGATTGTAGTTTACTATCCATACATCCACAGTGCCTAAAATATTGTCAATTTAAATTTTTCACTGAGGTAAAAGAGATGTTCTAAAATTACTTTTTTTTCTGTTTAAATATGATTTATAGTAACCTTAAAGATAGTAAATAAACTTTGGGGGGAAAAATACATTTTGATGTGCACACAAACACAATAAAATATACATTTTTAGTAAAATATTAAAGATGATATGCCAAATAAATATATATACCTAACATGTCATGCTTTAAAATTGAGTACACCCGTAGAATGACGCCAAACTATGATAGCTAAAACTCCCCATAGACAGTGCTCTAAAATCTTTTACAGGTTACCAGTTTACTTTAAAAAATATATATTTTGAGGAATAAAAGTCATATGCAAGATGAATATAAGAGGAACAAGAGAGATACAATGGGACATAATTATGTAACTCAGTGTGAGCAATTGTGACAAATCGGAGAGCAATACCAAGATCGTTACAGAGATGACCAAAAATAAGCATAACAACGAAACAATTAATGGAGCCCTATAAACTGACTACTAACAACCTGTGGGCTATTTTGGACCTCTGGATTATGTCAAAACAGATATTGCCGTAGTAAGATCAGGCCGGGCTGGGGGAGACTCCCTCTTCACCCGACACCCCCAAGAGCATCAAGCTGTGCCGGGAGGGGAATCTCTAACCCCTGACTCCAACCCCCATCCCATCACGGAAAAGCAGTATATATTGAGGATAATGGCTATTCACATAAGCATAAGAATACTGTAACTCTGATTTTCGTAATAACCTCTATAACCCAAAATGTTTGGGTATTATAAAATGTGTGAAATGGGATAGAATAGGAGGAGAAAGGAAAGGAAGTTAAAGAGAGAGAGAAAGTAGAGAGCATAGAGTTTGTCTATCAGCAGACTTTTAGTTCAATTCAGTGTGGCTTAACACTAGGGACAAAAGAGATGCCTACGTGGTGGGCCCAGGGCTCCCAGGTGGCTTCAAATTTGTGGACAGTGTCTGATAATATGCTAGATAACTTTTCCTGAGGCATTATCCAGGAGATTTTCCCGTATGCAGCCATTGCAAAGAGTTTTGGTTGTTTCCAGGCCTTGGTAACAGTAAGTTTGGCTCCTAGTAGAATAAAGGGGATTAGCCTTCGAGTGGGAGCGAGCGGAGATCTTTGGTATCCAGGCATTGAGGAGGGCAACCATCGGGGTCCTGGGGATCTGGAATCCAGCAAGCCTGTCGATAGCGTTAAAGATTTTTTCCAGAAAGGGCCTATTCTAGGACATTCCCACCAAATGTGGGCCTTTGTTTGCCGAAAGTTGGCAACCTCTAAAGCCTAGAGGGTCTGCCGAGGGATACATAGAGGCTAATCTGGAGGGTGTATAATACAATCTAGAAATTACTTTCAAATTGGGTTCTGCAAGGAATTTATTTAGAACGCCCTTGAAGGATTTAAAACAAGCTGTCTGCCAACTCTCCAGGTCCCAGTGGAATTGGAAATCCGATTCCCAGGAAGTCATGAAAGGGGATTTTGAGGTAGGAAGAGTAAGTGACGAGTAGATGGTCATGACCCCTCCCCTCTGTTCCATGGCCTGTCCACACCAAAGTTCATAATTATTGAACCTAGGTGGGAGTGCTTTCCAGAGTAAGTGTAAAAAGTGTGAAATTTGTCTTAATCTAAAGCGTTCAGAAACGGGTAGGTCCAACTTACTGACGCAGTGATTGAGGGAAAGAAGACCTGTGGAGGTAAAGAAATGTCCGATTTGGTACAGTCCCTTGTCTAACCACCATTTAAATGATATTATGTTCATGCCTGGAGGGAAGTCAGGGCTATTAAATAAATGGGACAGCGGCTTGCTTGCTGAGGTCAGGGCCGTCGGCGTGCATATAGTGTCCCATAGGACTAGGGAGTGAGATAAGGTAGGAGCCATTATCGGAGGGTGGTCTTTCGGGAGACACCATAGCAAGAAGTCCAAGGTGTGGCAGGGCACTGCTTGTCTTTCTATTTGAACCCAGTCTGTTTTTTCAAATCTGGAATACACTATTAAAAAAGCTGGGCTAGTCTGGCTGCCAAATAGTATTGGTGTAGTTGGGGTAGGCCTCGGCCCCCCTTTTCTTATGACAATACAAGGTACATTGAGGAACTCTATATCCACCCTTTCCCCAGGTGAATTTCAGTAACTTGCTTTGAAAGGATTGAATATGGTCCCTTTTAATTGGGATGGGGAGGGAGTGGAACAGGTAGAGCAGTCTGGGGAGCAGTGTCATCTTTAGAGAGTTTATCCATCCTAGCCAGGATAGGTTATGTTTGGACCAAGTCTTAAGGTCTTATTCAAGTTTACGGAACATAGGGGGATAATTACTAACATAGAGGGACTCTCTTAGCTGTCAAGTTAATTCCAAGGTATTTAATGGAAGACTCACTCCATTCAAATTTGAAGGATTTCTACAATAGGGTAACTGTGTCTGGCTGTAGAGATACGTTCAGTGCTTGGGACTTGGAATAGTTAACCTGGAGGCCTGATATCTCAGATAATTGTTCTAATGTCTGGCATAAGTTAGGAAGTGAAGTGATAGGGGAGGTGAGGAACAGTAGGATGTCATCCGCATAGAGACCACATTTATGAGTTTGGGGGCCACATGATACCCCTTTTATGTGTGGGTTTTGACGGATTGCGATGGCAAGGGTTTCAATTGCCAAGGCAAAAATTTGCAGTGAGAGTGGACATCCTTGTCTGGTGCCTTTTGCAATATGTATTGGTTTAGAGAAGTATCCCTGGAGGCGAACATGTGCCTTTGGTTGAGAATAGAGAGCCTTTATCAAGCCTATGAATCGTTTGCCGAAACCCCATCACTCTAGAAGGGTAAAGATATAGGGCCAGGAAACTGAATCTAAGGCTTTTTGTAGGTCTAGAGAGAGTAGGATGCCCGATTGTTAAGGGCCCCCTTCCCAATTAGTCTGGAGTATGGATACTATACCAATGTACCAATAGCTCACCTAATTTGGTCAGGGCCCTGTTTGCCTGGGATGAATTCAACTTGATCTTTGTGAATGTAAATTTTAATAAAAGATGTGAATTGGTTGGCTAAGATTTTGGTCAGTATTTTCAGATCATTATTAATAAGGGATATCGGGTGATAGTTGCTGACTTCGTGTATTACAGAAATGTATTGAGTTGTGTGTCCATTGGTCGCCCAAAAATTTGGCTAGATGGGGAGCCAATATGTTAGTGAATGCATTAGATATGGGGTGGAGAAACCGTCCGGACTGGGGGCAAATCCTCCTTTAAGGTCCCTGATGACTCCTAGTACCTTCTCCTCCGTAAAGGATGCTTCATGAATGCCTTTATGTTCAGGGGATAAGGTAGGGATGGGCAGATTGTCCAGAAACTGATTAATGGATTGGTTATTATTTGGAGCATGGGCTCTATACAGTTGGCATAGAAATCCTGAAATGCCTCTAAAATCTTTTAGGGGTTGGCTGTAGGACCTTGTCTGGGAATTCTTTGGCATTAGATGAAGCTGTATTCGGGGTGACAATTTGGACGCTAGCATGGTATCTATCTTGTCTTTCTGTGTGTAAAATTTGTTTTTGTTCCAGCGAACAGATTTTTCTGCTTATGCTATGAGAGCCAAGTTAAGTTCTATCCAGGCTTTATCAAGTTGGACTAGTGGCTGAGGGTTTCTTTTTGTGTGGGGCTCGAAGCGAAGCATATTTTTTTTCTAATCTCTCAATTTCAGCTGTCCTTTCCTGTTTAATTTGAGTAGTCAATCAAATGATTTCCCCCGATGAATACCTTGTGGGCTGTCCACAAGGTTTCTGCAGAGCTTCCATCAATATTGTTGAATTTAAAGCATTCCTGTAATGATTTCTTGATCATGGTGACTCTGATTGGATCATAGAGGAGGTAATCATTCAGTCACCAGTGCCTCTGTCCAGACTTTGGGGAGAGAAGGTGGATAGTCATTATTACTAAGGAGTGGCCAGACAGGACCGTGTCTCTAATGTGGGAGTTTAAGACAAGTGGGATAGTGTGTGTGGGAATCAGAATATGGTCATTTCTGGCATATGTGTTGTGTGGACTAGAGTAGTGTGTGAAGTCTCTTGTTGAAGGGTTTAGTTCTCTCTAAATGTCAGCTAGGCCCTGCGCATGTATTAGTTTAGTTATTTTGTGGCTTACTTTGGGTGGGCGGGTCAGTTGGGGTCCGAGTGGCATAGATTTATCTATACCCTGATCAAAGGTGACATTGGAGTCACCCCCCATGATGACTGTGCCCTCCAACATGGGGTTAAGAGTGTCAAAGAGACGTGTAAAGAATGCCGCTTGTTACTTGTTAGGGATATAATAGGACACCAGGGAGTACATTTGACCCTCAATCGTTCCTTTAACTAAAATTAACCTACCCTCTGGGTCTTTAGTGACTGAGATCCAGTTGAACTTGCAAAATTTTGAGAAGATGAGGGCTACCCCTGTGGTTTTATTTTCTGCATTAGCTAGGAGAAAGCTAGGTAAGTGGGAATGTAGGAACGTAGGAATGTACCGAAAAGGAAAATGAGTTTCCTGAAGCATAACTACATCCAGGTTCATAGATTTATAGGAAGCAAAACCTTTCCTGCGTCTGAGAGGAGAGTTTATGCCCTGCATGTTGTGGGAGGTGACCCTTAAGCCCCATACACACGGTCGGACTTTTTCATGGATTCTGTCCGATCGGACAATGTTGTTGAAAAATCAGACCGTGTGTATGCACCATCGGACAGTGTACGTCGGATTGTCCGACGGACAAAGTCTTATCTCCTGCTGGAAAGATTTGCCGACAACACGGTCCGATCACACCAAATCCGATCGTGTGTACGGTTGTCCGACCGGACAAAGTGCTACGCATGCTCAGATCACATTACAAGACCAAAGCTATTGGCTACTAGCCTCTACGTAGTCCCGTCGTAGGCAACAATCGTCACCGCGTTCAGAATGATCGGATTTTCCGACAACTTTGTCTGACCGTGTGTACGCAAAACCAACATCAGACAAAGTATGACGGACATGGTCCGACGGACCTGGTCCGCGGATTGTCCGACCGTGTGTATGGGGCTTTAGAATGTTCTGTGTGGAGTTAGCCATGGAGCCAGAAGTGAGGGGAGTGGATGAATCCATTGTCACTTACCTTAGGGAGTCTCTTCCAGTTTAGGTGTGTGGAAGGAGTTTTCAGCTGGAGCATTCACAGTCTAGCACATTTAGCAGGCCAGGTGCGGTGATTATTTGCAGGAGACAATATAATTAGAAGATGCATGATAGACAAGAGAGGTAGAGAGAGAGATAGAAAGAAAGGGGGTGATTTCTCTCTAAACAGATATCTGGCCCCAGGGTGGAAAAAGGATCCCTGGGAGCCATCTTACATGAAAGACCAGAAGGAATCCAATGGATAGGATGAGGCCCATGGTCCCACCCCAGACCAGGGTGCCCGTTACAAAAAGAACATTATAGCTTTGTCAGAAAATAATAACAAAAAAGCAAAAATGTATCAAGAACAGCAGCTATTCAGAAGAGTAACATAGTAATATTAATAGTAATAGTATAGTAATAGTATATAAATTTACCCGGGGCCTGTCCACGAAGGAACCCCCCCCCTTGATATATATATATATATAGGAAGGGAAAAGGGGGGGGCAGTGAAGATTCCAGCTGCAGGAAGCACGAACCAAACTGATCTATGTGCGAGAAGGCAGTGTCCAGTTGTTCATGGAGGGTTTGGATCAGGTCAGAGTTTTGGTTAGATACTGCTGCGGTCTGCTACAGTTTGTTTTCTTTCTTCCATTCGGGAGCCTATGTTTTGTAGATCTGATTTTATGTCCCCTGTGCTTTTGGCCGCTGTAGTCGCCAATCCCCTTTTCAGGAGAGCTGACAATTTTTGATATAGATCAGCTGCATTAAAGCTCTGATCCTGGGCCTGAGATGAGAAAGTCAATGAAGTAAGGTACAGTAGGCCCCGCAGGGGAGAAAGCGTGGTCACTGAGTGTACGGCCAATGAGGGATTCTGTGGAAGTTGGTGAGGATTTCAGGGCCTGCTGGCAGCTCCCATGAATGACTGAGTTGTAGTTCAAAGTGGCTGGGAAAAGCACTTGCCTGTGTTCTAGGGCTCCTTCCATGCTGGGAGCATGAGGCTGTGTTGCAGCAGCAGAGGCCATCTTGGTACACCCAGCCCCAGTGGAGGCTTTAAAATGTTGCTCTAGGTCTCACCTAAAGGCCAGTTTAATCATCCGGGGTGTTCTCCGGCATTTTGGGGGAACGATCCCCTTGCTTTGTGCATTCCTGGTTGGTGCTGTATGGCGCTGTATGTGTCGTTGATCTTGGGAGGTGCGGAGCTCCAGGTTCAAGCGGCCATCTTGGATGTCTCACACATGCGCACTCTACAGATTACCAGTTTAGAGCTACACAGGAGGTCTGGTGCTAGAATCATTGTTCTCGCTATAACTTTTGCGGTGATACCCCTCAAATGTGCGGTGCGAACATAAGTGTGCACGATCTACATATGCATCAGCCTTTTTGTGTGAGCACGGGAGGGTGGGGGGGGTGGGGGTACTTTAAAAATAGTTTTATTATTATTTATTTTTATGTTTACACTGTCTCTGCTGTATCACTTTTATTGCTATTACAAGGAATGTAAACATCCCTTGTGATAATAATCAGGGAGAAGCACTCTTTACTGACAGATCTGGGGCCTATTAGACCCCAGATCTCTCCTCTGCCCTTAAAAGCATCAGATCTTACCAAGATCAGTGTGATCATATCCTTTCCCAAGCCAAAAATGGCTTTGTTTACATCCGGCAAAACCAAAAGTGACAAAATACTTGTCACTTCTGGTTTCTCAAAACCATAGAGATGATCGTGGATGTTCCAGTCCTTGTTCAGCTCTATAGTAAGCCGGCAATAGTAAGTAAGCTGGCACCCCTCTCGCTACTTGTAAAAGCAATCCAGCATTTAATTAGCCATTAGAAATGCTTTTATATTACAGAGCATCACCGGCTTAAAAAAAAAAAAAAGATACCAGGATGATGCCTGTAACTTCAGGCATGATCCCAGTATCTCCCCTCAAAGTCCAAGACATAATATGACATCTAATGGGCAGGAAATGGTTAAGGTCACACACCAGTGACATAATTTTATTCAAAACACTTTATTTAATTTGACAGGGAACACTGACATCCTTCTGTGGACACATACTCCTCTAACATATTTTACTTGGGTAGGTAGTCTCTACGATTAAGCCCATCTGAGTACAACACATTAGAGGCGCAAGCCTATATAGAGGGTATCTTGGTGTGCATTATCACATTAAATAAAGGGTTTTATGTGAAATCACAAGTGTGAGACCTTGTCAAACTATGTCCCTTCCTTTTAATAGCACCTAAGATTCCATAGGTTAAAATGGCATTAAAGCATTTAGACCATTATCATTATTATTATCTTAAGCTGTCCATAAATCTTTGAGAGCAGTTTCATCTGCAGGTACAATCTGGTCCAAAAATCTTTTGAATGTAGCAAGGGCTGTTGCAATCTGCTCAAAGTACAAGTGTTTTTTCTGACACGTACATGCTCAATCTGTAAAATCATGTTTAAAGGAACCTCTGGTTATCCAATAAAGCCCCCCACAGCAATGTAAACATGAAAAAATTATTGATTGATGTGTACAAAAAGAAAGTTGCATGTTATTGTCAGAAGGCATATGAAATGGGGTTTTATCCTTTCATATAGAGTGTACATGCGCTTTAATGTTTTAGTCCATCTAAAAAAAGTGTATTTCTGTTTTCTAATAGATGCAGTCCCTTGAAATTAACCACCAGAATATAATTGTTTCATTTATTTTAAATGATAGCGAATACAGTGGGAGCAGTGCCCACAATGACATCTGAACACCAATACATTTTTTTTTTAGTAGATATTGAAAGAGTGAATTTTTAAAAATTTTTGTGGAAGTCTGTATTCACACTTATGCCGCGTACACACGATCGGACTTTGTCCGCCGGACCCAGTCTGGCGGACAAACCGCCAGACTTTCCAGCGGGGCTTCGCCGAACTTTCCGAGCATGTGACTTGCCCACACACGCCCGGACTTCTCCGGCGGACAATCCGTGGGAAAAAGTCTGCGGGACTTTTGAAAATGAGCGGACTTGCCCACACACAGAGCAGTCCGTTCATTTAGAACGTAACTGCAGGTAGACGGGGCTAGCGAAGGCAGTAAATGCCGCCTGGTATGGATTTAAAGGGAATCCCCACGCTGAAAAAACGGCGTGGGGGTCCCCCCCAAATCCATCTCAGACCCTTATCCGAGCACGCAGCCCAGCCGGCCAGGAAAGGGGTGGGAACGAGCGAGCGCCCCCCTCCTAAGCCGTACCAGGCCGTGTGCCCTCAACATGGGGGGTGCCCTGGGGAAAGGGGGGCCATGCGGCCCCCCCACCCCAAAGCACCTTGTCCCCATGTTGATGAGGACAAGGGCCTATTCCCGACAACCCTGGCCGTTGGTTGTCGGGGTCGGCGGGCGGGGGGCTTATCGGAATCCGGGAGCCCCCTTTAATAAGGGGGCCCCTAGATCCCAGCCCCCCACCCTATGTGAATGGGTATGGGGTACGATGTACCCCTACCCATTCACCTAAGGTGTAAAGTGTAAATAAAAAAAACACACAATTTTTTAAAAATATTTTATTGCACTGCTCCGGGGGTCTTCTTCCGTCTTGGGGGGTCTTCTCGCCAGACTCCTCCGCTATTTTACCTACCTCTTTTACCGAGCAGAGGAGCCCGGCTACCTTCTTCGTCTTCGCCGCCGTCGTCTGGGGGTCTCGATCCGCCTTCGGGGGTCTTCCGGGGTCTCTTCTGCTCATGTCACATGGTGACCCCCCCCCTATGATGTCACAGTCCCGGAGGATGCTGGGACTGTGACATCATAGGGGGCGGGGTCACCATGTGACATGAGCATGTGACCCTGTCCCCTTGTCCCTATATAAGTCCCAGCACAGCGCGGCTCTGCCATTCCGGCCAGAGAGAGCGACGAGTCAACATCGGAAGAAGAAGAAGAAGAAGGCGGCGCAGAAAGCGACGACAGCGGCAAGAAGAGAAGAGACCCCGGAAGACCCCCAAAGGCGGATCGAGACCCCCAGATGACGGCGGCGACGACGAAGAAGGTAGCTGGGCTCCTCTGCTCGGTAAAAGAGCTAGGTAAAATAGCGGAGGAGTCCGGCAAGAAGACCCCCCAAGACGGAAGAAGACCCCCGGAGCAGTGCAATAAAATATTTTTAAAAAATTGTGTGTTTTTTTTATGTACACTTTACACCTTAGGTGAATGGGTAGGGGTACATCGTACCCCATACTCATTCACATAGGGTGGGGGGCCGGTATCTGGGGGCTCCCGGATTCCGATAACCCCCCCGCCCGCAGACCCCGACAACATGGGGACAAGGTGCTTTGGGGTGGGGGGCCGCACGGCCCCCCTTTCCCCAGGGCACCACCACATGTTGAGGTCACGCGGCCTGGTACGGCTCAGGAGGGGGGGCGCTCGCTCGTCCCCACCCCTTTCCTGGCCGGCCGGGCTGCGTGTTCAGATAAGGGTCTGAGATGGATTTGGGGGGGACCCCCACGCCGTTTTTTCGGCGTGGGGATTCCCTTTAAATCCATGCCAGGTGACGGGGCTAGCGCTGCGGCATTCACTGTCTTCGCTAGCCCCGTCTACCTGAAGTCACGTGCTAAATGAACGGACTTTCCGATGATTGGCAAGTCCGTTCATTTCCAAAAGTCCGGCGGACTAGCATACTAACAGTGGGATTGTCCGCCGGACTGCCAAGTTCAGCGGACAATTTTAAAACAAAACTTAAAACCTAGTCCGCCGGACTTTTGGTGCCAAAAAGTCCGCCGGCGCCCACACACGGGGGATTGTCCGGCAGACTTCAGTCCGGCGGACATTCCCGCGGGAAAGTCCGCTCGTGTGTATGCGGCATTACTGTCTTTCTAAGCAATAAATGAGAGACAAGGTTGTCACCAGATCTGCAAGATGTAAGGTTCAATTTTCAAAGCTAACACAGCAAGATTAGTATCCTTACTTTTTTTTTTTTAAACACAATATAGTTTTTATTGGGGTTATAGCAAAGATTACAAAGAGGATCTTGGTAGAAAGAATGGAAACAAGTGTATGGGTATTTCCACCTTCATGCATAACAGCTCCAGCCCGACTCTGAGGCTGCCAACACCTCTATAACACAAACACAAAAAAGATGGTTGCCACTCAGGATAGCATCTAAAAATAATCTATTATTATATATATAATCTAATATTGCTCTTTGACCCGATCTTCTCCTGACTTTGCCTGAACTATGGTTTTACAGCTATTGTACATGCTTTTTCAATAAAGGATTAGAGTTCAGGCAAAGTCAGGAGCAGATTGGGTTGGCAATGGAAGAGTAATACAGAAACAGATATACAGATGCTTCAGGAACGTAATAGATCAAATGGCACTGACACAAGGAACTAGTGAAGTTTAAATAGCGCGTCTGCATAGAAAGTCACGTTGAGCTCCCTTTTGCATTTTCTAAAGTAGGGAGGTCTATTGGGGTAGGATACAGTCAAGAGGAGGCTATAAAGGAGAGGCCCATTATTTCCTTGGGGATTTGTGAAACAAGTCCAATTGACAGGTCATAAGGGTGGCTTTATGATATAATAGTAAATGATGGGGATTAATGCCTCCTAAATTAGTTCAAGTCTCATAGTAAATTCTCGAAGAGAAACCAGCCCAAATGTATTGCAGGAATGAATATTTTAATGAGCTAAAAAGGAATGGGGAGGGTTTAATGGCACCATTTAAAAAACGCAAAGGATACGGGGTAGGATGTCCATTTTAATGAACTTCCTTCCAAAACACAAGTGTTTAGGAGACAACCACTCCCTTAGTTTACTACTTACTAGTGACAAATAGGGGTTTGTAATTTAAGTCATAAAGTTGTCTCGGTTGGATGGGATTTGTACTTCAGGATATTTGATTGAGGTGGGCTTCCAGGAAAAGGGAAAGGAATGCCTCAAATTATAATATGCCAGTTCCTAAAGTATACTTAGGGTGCAAGAGCAGATTATGCACTAGAAAAGGGCGTGTTTGTGAAATTGAACAGGTCTGGGTATCTGGCACAGTCTAATTACAAGTAAAGGGTGACATTTAGAATTGATAATCTGTAAGCAAGAGGCACCTTCCCGACACAAGGTACAAGAATTGACTATGTTCAAAAGAGATGAAATGGACAAAACAAATCTACACAGGTCCAAGCTATATATGATAACAGTGTAATGAGTAAGCATGGGTTTAACCAATGAGTAACCTCTGCTATATGAATAAAGATTACGTTAAATAAAAGAAGAAGCTATCCACTCATGAATGAGAGACAGCACTAATGTTTAAGAGAAGCACCACTGGTAAAGAAGAAAAAATAAATAAAGTTAAACTGAATGTAGCATATGTGAATCTTACATGTGACCAGGCAGTATTTGTTATGAATAGCATTATAATTAGTCCCTCTTTGGTGAAAAATAATAGGCTCCAGGGGGGGAAGAGCCAATAGCAAGGCAGAAATTAGTTTAGAGCCATAGCAGAGTCTCATTTTGCTTGTTTCTTCAAGGAAGATCTATCTCTGAAAGCAAAGAGTCCAGGTCATCCGAAGAGTGAAGAATATAGACATGGCTGTTTTTTGCGGGCAGAGAAGGCAAAGGGGTATACCCATGTCTATGGGGTGCCAGCTTCTGCAAGTGCTTTGGTGAGCGTTTTCAAGGCATTACACTTCTCCAGCATGTGATTTGATAGATCTGGGTACAGGGTTAATTGAGCCCCATCAATAACACCTATAGCCCGTGCTTTACAGAGAATGTCTTCCTTAATATGGAAATAATGCACAGGGCATAACATGTTACAAGGTGGAGGGTTGTTGGGTCTGTGGAAGCCCGGGGTGCAGGGAACTCTATCGAGCTCCAGTGGATTGGTTGGGGAGAGATGTAGCAGGAGTTCACAACAGAAATATCTTCACTTGGCCATTGGCAGGACACAGCCCCAGTATCCTTATTATTTTTATAAAGAAAGTTAACATTCTCTACTTCTTTATTCAATCAGCCTCATAATATTTCCCCGTGTGCACACTAGCAGTAATAGGCAACACCAGTCATTTTGCAGTGTTAAACATTGCTTAAAATAGAATGTATCAAGCAAGCTAGCTAACCAGGTCAGTTTTTTTATAATTTGATTCAGAGAATATTTCAACACATATTTTTTCCATGTTGCTGCTTTTTCTCCTATAATCTTTTTGGGGGGAAATAAAGAACATCTTATAAGTCATTTTGGAAAAAAATTCCAAGGAAAGAACAGCATCAAAAAGAAACCATTTTGTATCAAATGCAAGTTCTAAAACATTTTTTCACTCAGCATTTTTATTTGAAGCAACGTTTTATCATTTACAGTATATGCCAGTTGAGCTCATTTTTCTTTATCATTCAGCAGCTGATGTCTGTGGTACTATATTTTCAGATAATAGTGCTCTAGTTTTTTTGTCAGGATTCAGTACAACAGATTCCAATATAATATATGCAGGCTCTGTAGTAGAAAATGATTTCATCTCATCGTGAAGAGTAATTCTGGTGCATACCTCACATAGACTTTAAGGCTTAACGTTAATAGTGTGATTGCAATTCATGGCTAGTCACAGTTGGTATCAATGCTGATTTGGTACTTTGTTCTTGGTTTAACTGTAAGGAGAGGAAGCTTTCAAGCAATACATCAAAATAAAAGTATTACCTAATGGCAGTTTTATTTTTTCCTTTGTAGGAAATGGAAATGTAGCAAATAAAGTACAACTTGTCCTCTACTAGCAGCTTTTCGCCAGAGAATAGTATGGTATTAATGATAGCATATCTGTTAGCCGTTATACATAAAAAAAGCTAAATAATAATAAGAATTATTATTATTATTATTATTACTATTATTATTATTATTATTATTATTATTAGTTGTTGTTGGTGTTGTATAATATTAACATTTTATTTTGTTTTATACTTTTTTGTTATTAGATTTATCAGAAAAGAATAGGACTCATTTTTAAAAATTGTATAAATTATATACATAATCACATGCAATAACATAAAGTATAAAATCTGTGAATTTCCAATGTTTATTTGCCTGAACATAAAGAGCAAAACAAAACAATCTGAAAGGAGAGCTTAATAATATTGAAAGGTATTTTACAAAAATTGTGCTTAACTGTATTTCACCTAATTCAACGTTTCAAGGCTGCACCTTAGTAAAAAAAAAATATTAAACTGGCATCACTACAATAAAACCATTAATGTTAAAATCAACAAGCAAAACCTGTGGAGGAATATGCAGTAGCATTGAAAAGTATGAAACTGGGGAAAAGACTGGGTTTCCCGGTGCAATTTTATAAAAGCTATTTAGACCTCCTGTCTCCGGGCTTCCTTAGAGCCTTTAATTTGCTTTCCACTAATTATTGTACTTTGGAGCACCTAATCAATGTATATATCACTGTTATTCCCAAGCAAGGTAATTACTGCCTGATATACCTCCTCAGCAAGGACATCAAGCTATTTTCTAAGATCCTGGCAACCCATCTATCCTTCCATGTACCAGTCTGTATTGGCCTTGATCAAGTTGGGTATGTCCCTGGCAGAAAGGCCAGGAATATACAGTAAAAGCCGTGGGCCTGCATCATTGGCTTACCTCCAACCAACAGGAAGGATTCTTTCTCGCAATGGATGCTGAAAAGGCATTCAATAGATTGGCCTTGATCTCTATGGAGGAGGTGTTAGGAGCTTTGGGGCTTAGACTGATCATGCAAGCTTTCATCATGTCACTGTATGCAAATCTCAGAGCCAAAGTCAGAGTCATTGGCCACCTGTCAAACACCTTCTACATCCACAATGCTACCAGACAAGGGTGCCCGTTATCTCATTTGTTTTAAATCCTTACTCTGGAACCTTTGCTACTTAACATTTGGGTGAACTCTGATATTAAAGGGGTGTTTGTAAGGAATTGAGAGTTCAAGGTCGCAGCCTTTGCGGATGAAGTTCTTCTTTTCCTCTCTTCATCGCTGATGTCTCTACTCAACCTTATGCAGGACCTTTGTAATTTCTCCATTGTAATTTCTTGCTTACTCAATAAAACGTTTATGCAAACAAAAAAAACAAGCAAAATAGGGCCCTGTTAGTACAAAATCTGATCATTATATACTTCAAAACAGATAAAACTTTGTGCCCACACAAACTGGAAAGAGCTTCAGAAAAATAGGCCCTTGTAACAACTTAAAGAGGTTGTAAACCTCCAAACAAAAAAACAAAGCAAAACAAAAAAAAAAACCTGCAACACAGAGGAATAATGAGCTAGTATGCATCGCATACTACCTCATTATGAAATGCTTTTCTTAGAACGATGCCCTGAATTAGCTCCGGCATACCAAGTACACTGCCAAAATCTTTAACCTGTAGTTACTTCCAGGTTCGTGGGCTCCGGTGCTGTGACTGGCCAGAGCCGCGATGACATCACGTGTGTGTAGGAGTCGCCGGTCACCGCGCGGCCCTGAAGAAATGTCACCAGCGGCACCAAACAGCACCAAAGCGTATATAGTGAATATTACCTAAACTGTGCAGGTTTAGGAGATATTTACTAAACCTACAGGTGACCTTATTATAGGCTTACCTGTAGGTACAAGTGGTGTAAGTTTACAACCACTTTAAAGTGTGATCACTATGTGTTGTTGGATAATGTGTATGCAACATAATATTAGATGCTAACAATAGACTTCAACGTTACCCCTTCAGCCCCCGAAGATTTTGCCCCCTTCCTGACCAGAGTACTTTTTGCGATTCAACACTGCATCGCTTTAACTGACAATTGCACGGTTGTGCGACGTTTTACCCAAATAAAATTTTTTGCGCTATAAACAAAAAAGTGTGTAAATTTTGAAAAAAACACAATATTTTTAAATATTTGCTATAATAAATATCCCCAAAAATATATAATTTTTTTTTCCTCAGTTTAGGCCGATATATATTCTTCTAAATATTTTTGGTAACAAAATCGCAATAAGCGCAATTGGTTTGCGCAAAATTTATAGTGTCTACAAAATAGAGGATAGTTTTATGCCATTTTTATTTTTAATTTTTATTTTATCAGTAATGGTGGCAATCTGCGATTTTATTCAGGACTGCAACATTATGTCAGACACATCGGACATTTTTGACACTATTTTGGGACCATTGTCATTTATACAGTGATCAATGCTATAAAATTGCATTGATTACTGTGTAAATGACACTGGCACTGAAGGAGTTAACCACTAGGGGGCAGTGAAGGGGTTAAGTGAGTCCTAGGGAGTAATGCTAACTGTTAGGGGACTGGACTTCAACACACAGGACAGTGATCACAGCTCTCGATGAGCTTTGATCACTGTCCTGTCACTAGGCAGAACGGGGAAATGCTTTGTTTACAAAAGCATCTCTCCGTTCTTCCTCTCCATGACACGATTGCGCGAACACGGCATACATCGAGTCCACGGGACCCGTGGTCACGGTCATGGAGACCGCCGCACAGCTTCTTAAAGGGGACGTACCTGTATGCCCTTTTGCCTACCAGCACCATTCTGCTGATGTACATCGGCGTGCACTGGAGCAGTTAATAACAAATTGTACAAGAATCTCTGTGGAATTGTGGAAATGTAAACATATAATAACGGGATATGTTAGCATGATATAGAGTTCCAAGATTATGAACCAAAACTGGATATGACTGGCTAAAATAATCTAATCTTAACCCCTTCAGACTGACATAACACATATATGCAGCCTCATTGCACTGGACATTTTTGCGCAGGGCCCCATATGTGTTCCTCCCTTTGTGCTGGGAGAACGCTGCAAAGTGCACTCCAAGCACAGGGACTGGGGTCTCAACGAGAGCCCCAGGCCCTGCACTAACGAACTGGATATCCCGAAGAAAAGAAGAAGAAAAATACCTAGATCAAGGTTAGTGCCAGGGTTAGTGTTTGGGTCAAGGTCAGGGTCAAAGATCAAGGTCAGGGTCAGTATATTTTGGACAGGACAGAAAAAATGTTCACTATTGCTTCTGGGCTGTACTACGTGTACAAACAACAAATAACATACACATATGTGGTATTGTTGCGATTGTCAGGTACAGGAGAATGTATTTTTGGTTGTTCTTTGGTGGTAGATTATGGTAGTAACAAAATACAAAAAACAACATATACAGCTAAATAAAAAAAAATGTTTACTATTTTGGGGCAGTTCCCTATGATAATCAAAAAAAAATAATCAGAAGATATCCATTACCATTTACCACCAAATGAAAGCCCAATTTGTCCTTAAAAAAACAAGGTATAATCCACCTGGATGAACAAAGTAGTTGATGATATGTACAGTAGACGTGTGTGATTAGTTTCATACGAATCTAAAATTCGTACGAATTTCCTGAAATTCGTACATTCGTACGAATCTGAAATACAAATTTTTATGCATACAAATTTTGTACGAAATACTAAATACTAAATAAACTACGAATTTCGGATTCAAATTCATAACGAACATTCGTAATTGTTCCGAAAAGTTAACGGACCTAAAAGTTAAAAAACCAGGAAGTCAGCACAGCACAGAGATGGTGGGAGCCCTTCATAATGATAAATTCATCATAACAAAAATTCGTAATTGTTACGAAAAGTTAACGAACCTTAAAGTTAAAACCCCAGGAAGTCAGCACAGCACAGGGATGGTGGGAACCCCTCACAATGGGCACATCGGTGTACACTTAGACCCGGGAACTCAGCACAGGGATGGTGGGAACCCTATTGGAATTTGTATGCTTACGAATTTTATACGAAATACGAAATTTCGTTAACGAATTTCAGAATTTTCGGATCCAAATTAACAGAAACGTAACTGGTGTTTTGTTCACCAATCAGAGGAAGTCAGCACAGCACAGGGATGGTGGGAACCCCCATAATGGGCACAGTGGGTGTACACTCAGAGCCGGGAACTCAGCACAGGGATGGTGGGAACCCCTCATAACGCACCTTAAAGTTAAAAACACAGGAAGTCAGCACAGCACAGGGATGGTGGGACCCCCTCATAATGATAAATTCATCAAAATGAACATTTGTTATTTGTACAAAAAGTTAACGAAACTAAAGGTTAAAAACCCAGGAAGTCAGCACAGCACAGGGATGGTGGGGGCCCCTCATAATGATAAATTCATCATAACAAACTTTTGTTATTTTAACGAAAAGATTACGAATCTAACGAAAATTTGTATTTTGTACGAATCTGAATTGAATTTCGGACTCAAATTACGAATTTATTTTAATACGAAACGGAACAAAACTAATTTATTGACGGCACACATGTCTAATGTATGGTTTTACTAACACATTTCAACTTTGCAAATGTGTGCTTAGACATTTAGATTTGTTTTACCCTTAGGTGTGAAGGGGTTAATATAACAGAAAAAAATAAAGATGAACTTCAGAAAGTATTCTTATTTCTTTCCTGATGTGGTAATTATTTTAATAGATATTCTTTTACTGGGTAATCAGAAGAGAAAATGGTTCATTTCAAAAAAGCATTAAAATTAATGTAGAACTAAAAATACTTCTGTAGAATGCTTCCAAGGTAAACAGAAGTGCTTTTTTGTTAAAAGATTCTACCCTTAATTTGTGCATGTTTGTTCTCCTAGTCCTGTGATTTTTCTATGAATTGTGGGGTCGATTTACTAAAACTGGAGCATTCAGAATCTGGTTCAGCTGTGCATGGTAGCCAACCAGTTTCTAATTGCAGCTTGTTAATTTAAGCTTTGACAATAAAATCTGGAAGATGATTTCTTTGCAGAGCTGCATCATATTTAGCATGGTGCAGTTTTAGTAAATCTCACACTTTGTGTGTGTGTACTCCACTGAAGGCTAATGCCGTGTACACACGATCGGACTTTCCGCCAACAAAACCGTGGCTTTTTATTCAAAAGTTGGTGGCTCAAACTTGTCTTGCATACACACGGTCACACAAATCTTGGCCAACAATTCTGAACGTGAGAACGCGGTGACGTACAACACGTACGACGAGCTGATGAATAGGAAGTTCAATAGCCAGTGCCCCACCCTTTGGGCTTCTTCTGCTAATCTCGTGTTTATCTTGTGTTAGTAGAAGTTTGGTGAGAGATGATTAGTGCTTTTCAGCCTTGTGCTTTTCAATTCGTTTCAGCTTTTCTGTTTGTGCTTGTCGGTTCGTATTGGTTCTTGTCTTGTCTTGTCTTGCGTGTTGTCAGTTTTCTTCCTGTCTTTCAGTGCGTTCTATTTATAGTACGCTTCTGTTTTTCAGTGCGTTCTTGTCCGCTCCTTTCTGAATTTCAGCTCCTTCTTGTCAGGTCCTTTCTGATTTTCAATATGTTCTGTCAGTTCGTTCTGAGCAGCCGACCGTTTTCTAGCCATGTTGTGGTTACGTACTCGTGGTAGAGTTTGTGCTGTTGTTCGGCTTGATGTTAGAGCTATTACTTTGACCCAAGTACAGTCCATGAACAGAGGGAGGAGGAGTTCTTGGACCAAGAATGTGTTGCTTAATCGTGACCAATTTTCTCATATGCCTTTGCTGCGGGAGCTCCAGGAGAATAATCCTGACAATTTCAGGAACTATCTCTGGATGACGAACCCTGTCTATCATCGTCTTTTGGCTTTGCTGTCCCCCTATATTACCAAGCAGGACACCTGCATGTGGCAAGCCATCACTCCCAAGCAGACGCTCATTGTCACCTTGCGGTATTTGGTGTCGGGAGAAGTCTCCAGGATATCAAGTTCATGACTGGGATCTCCCCCCAGGCTCTGGGAATCATTATTCCAGAGACCTGCTCTGCCATCATTCAGGTCCTGCAGAAGGACTATATTAAGGTAAGTTTTATCCTTTAACATCCCATTCTATGTATTTAATGTTTGCTAATGTATTGTATTTATTTCATCATTCACTAATTACCATGATTGTAATATGCTGTGAATGTCCTCTTTGTCCTCATGCATGCTGTAAGCTTTAAATGCTCCTTTTTTGTCCTTCAAGAATTTTTGCCTTCACTAACCTCCCTAGCATGCTATGCTGAGCCCATACACACCTAGCCTAGTCACTTAACAATGTTGTCAGCTCCACTGTAGTGGTTACCCTAAACACCCCCTAAAATGTGTCCAAATGTTATTGTTGGTCTTAAATTCAGGCAGAGTGCAATAGACTTTTTTTAAAGGGGCCAAAACTCACTTGGAAACCCCCCCAACCGCTAAGTCAACCGATACCAATACTCTATCTGCTGAATTTTCCAAACCCATACACACTATAGCTACCTCTTTTGTGGTCATATTTATGGATGAATTCACCAAAGCATGTAGTGCAAGTGCCTGCCTGAATACTTTCAAATGGTACTGTATAAAGTTTTGTTCTCCTATTATCTTGATACGTAATTGCAGAAAGTAAAAATGTGCTTCAATTTGGACAGTGTGTAGTCATATTTTTTGATTATGACACTTCTTACCTGTCCAGTGGGCTGCCAATAGTGTAAGTAAGGAGAGGCTGGCCAAAGTAACACACATTATTTATGCATTAAGCTCTCAATGAAGCGGAGATGGGTACCTGTCCAAAACGTCTCCCCCCACCCTAAAATTTTTACAATGGGCCATCAGAGGGGGTGAGGAATTTGATAAGTGGACCTTATACTTTTGTCTTTAAATACTCATTTTAATAAATGTTATACTTGTGTTGGCCAAGAATGTTTGTGTCTAATCTGCTTGCAATGTTATGTGCAAAAGTACAATTTTTTTTTCTTGTTTAACTCCACAGTTTCCTTCCAACCCACAGGAATGGCAGACTGTGGCCTCCCAATTCGCCCAGCAGTGGGACTTTCCCAACTGTGGTGGTGTGATAGATGGTAAGCATGTCCGGGTTGTCCCACCCCCCATCTCAGGGTCATACTATTACAGCTACAAGGGGTACAGTAGTATTGTGTTGTTGGAGGTGGTGTCAGCGACTTACAATTTCCTCTATCTGGACGTGGGGAAGAATGGTGGAGTCATCACACGGACCGATTTTTACAGGCGGCTCCAGAATGGCAGCTTGGGCTTGCCACCTCCAGCAGATAACGTGGTGGGCCTCCTATTTGCTTTTGTTGCAGATGAGGCATTTGTGCTGGGGGACCATCTGATGAGCCCGTTCCCCATGAGAACCCTCACCCCGGAGAAGAGGGTTTTTAACTACTGGCTGGCCAGAGCCAGAAGAGTGGCGGAGAATGCTTTTGACATAAGGGCCAGCTTGTTCCGGCTATTCCAAAGGCCATAAAAATGGCCGAATACAAACTGAACCACATAATTTTAAGCTGCTGCATTCTGCATAACTTTTTGCATAAGAATCCAGCTAACTATCTGGCCTCAGTTGCGACTGAGGCCGACTCACCGGCAGAAACAATGAAGACGCTTGAACCTGGCCGTCCTGGCTTTCCCCCCCAAAGTGCCCGCGAAGTACGGCAAAGCTATGTGGAGTACTTTGCAAGTAGGGGGGCAATTGATATGCCAGAGAATCTTTAAGCTCTTTCAAATAAATTTGTTGTTAAAAACTAAACTCATATTTCATTTGATTTAATGCTTGTGTTTCTTATCTGTCTCCTAGGTTCTCCAATGGCCTTTTATTTTTGACCATTTTCTTCAATAGTGCAAACATAACTTAATTGATACATGAGGTGACAATCTCTTCTTCAGCTAACTATTATGTTGTGCTGTGGGTCTACTACAAACACACACAATGTTTTTGTTGTAAATGAATGTAATGCATTAATGATAAAAATAATCATCCTTTTCAATTGCTTGGAGTCCCTAAAATGGCCTGATTGGGGCAAATTTTAGAGCACAGTGAGGGTTGCTTACTAAAGGCAAATCCACTTTGCACTACAAGTGCACTTGCGAATCTTTATGTCAAATCTTTTCTCTCTATGTCTAATAATCTTGGACTAATAGAGTTAGGTTAGGCACATTCAACCTTTTTTTTGCTATTGTCTCTATAATGTCTAATCTTTTCTCTCTATGTAGAATAATCTTGAACTAATAGAGCTAAGAGCACATTCGACCACAGGTTCAATGGACACAGATTACTATTGTCAGCATCATGTCGAATCTCCTATCTATATCGAACTGTTGCAATGAAAACGAAAATAAAGCATTTGTTTATGTCGGATCTTTCAGTTTTCGGATTCTGCACGTTCGTTATCGTTTGTTAAAACGATAACGAAAATACCTGAAATTCAGACGAAAATGCATTCAGACGAAAACGAATGCACATGTCTAATACTTAGAAGACAGATATTTGAGGCCATAAATAGTAATATGAAACATGGCTTGGAAGTGTCGTCCAATTGTCTGTTTTGGCAGAGTTCCAAGCTGAAAATTCATTTTTTCCTTTGCAAACCTAGAATACTTAACTGTTTTGTGCAAGTTTCACACATGGAGAGACCCCTAGTATCCACTGGAGCACCTGCGTGGGACACCATAAAAAGTTTTTTTATGGTGTCCCACAATAGTGTTTCTGCGTCCAGATGTGTAAACAACTTCTGAGTGTCCTCTCCTTACACTGAATCAAGTTGTCATTTCATTATAGTTTCAAACACATCTAGTCAACAATGTAATAAACTTCTCTTAATCCAAATAGGCATGAACAAATGTAGTTAACCTGCATCTGCCAAGAACGTTGTATTAGTGCCCACAAAACTCAAACTTGCCATTTTAAACTGTACAACGGTAAAGAAAAGCACATGTACCAGCACAAAAGTAATAATAATAGGAACACACAACAAATACTTTTTTTGCAGCACTTTCCTGATCTTTCTATACTGATCTTGCTCCATCAATTTTAAGTCTAACCAGCGTTTCTTCAATTGCTCCTAGGATTGTCGTATCCCATAAGTCCTGTGCAGACTTCTCACAACTTTAGTCATGAGCTTGGCCTTTCTCACATTTGGGTTTCTGTACGGTCCATACTTCCCATAGTCTGCCCTCTTCAAGATGTCCACCATCTCCACCTTCTTTTCAAAGGACATATTTAAGGCCTTATATCTACTCCTGGATGTGGAACTGCCTTGCTCTGGGCTTTCCTTGACATTGCTGATCTCAGATCACACATGCTGTGTCTCCGCCATCTCCCACTGCCCCGAAAGAGAAGAGGTCACTTTAGGCTGACATTAGGGTCTGTCTTGTGTTGCGTCTTGCAGCTAAAATGGTGGATAAATTCACTGACCCGGACTTCCGGCCCAAATTCCTAGACATGTACAGGGAGCTGCCATGTCTCTGGCAAGTCCAATGCAGGGACTACTCCAACAAGCAAAAGAGGAAGCAGCGCTGGATAAACTGTTGAAATTGGTGAAACCGGTGTATCCCACAGCAGACATCAACTATTTGAAGGAAAAAATTGGTAGCCTGAGTAGCACATATAATAGGGAGTGCAAGAAGGTCAAGTATTCCATGAGATTCAGAGCAGTAGCAGATGACGTATATGTACCCAGGCTGTGGTACTATGACAGACTGCGTTTTTTATCAGACCAGACGTAACCCAGGCCATCACTATCTACACTTCCTTCAACACTTCCTTCCACATCAGCTGAGGCCTTCCACCCAGGAAGAAGATATGGACGAGCCCAGCTTGAGCCATGTATAGCATTCTTGAAGATCTTTCTTGACAAAAATTTTATGATGTTAACTAGATGTTATTGATCTCTAATTTCTGATTTAACAAAGTGGTTTACATATCAATAGACTGTAGTAGCCAAAAATGATTGAGACAAGAATGAAAATTGCTGGTGTCAGAATTATAGTCTTTTCTATTTGGTAACATTCAATTTTCAACAGTCGTGAGCTCAAAATTGTGATGATCAAAAACCTAAAACTATGTGCCATTTTCATACACAGGGAAGTCTCAGCCAGGAGGAGGCCGTGGCAAGCAGCCTGACAGGATCCCAGGTTCCTCCCCTCCGCCCTCCAACCAAAAGGACCAGGAAGGCGAGGAACCTGGAGGAGTCAGCGACTGTTTTCCTTTGCCAGGCTACTGCGGCACTTAACACGATCCCTGGTGGCCACAAGACATTTGTCTGTGTCACAGCAAGCAAGCTTGAACACATGGAGGAGGACCAACGCACAATCTGTGAGGAAATCATTTTGAAGACCCTAAACAAGGGGACGAGGGGCGAACTCACAAATAAAACCCACCTGTGTGAGTTGGACCATACTCCTCCACCACCTCCAGCAACACCACCAACACCACAGCCACACAACCCACCACAGCAGCATGGAAGGGAGCATGGAATGAAGTGTTGAGAGTGATGGCCTGGGTTTGGTGTGGCCTGGCAAAAAAAAACACAGCCTCGAGACATATATGTCATCTGCTGCTGTTCCCGATCCTTCGGAGGCCTGGACCATATTGTTCTCCCTATTAAATTGACTCCTCAGGTTATTAATTTTGTCAGTCAAATAATTGATGTCTGCCCTGGGGTACAAAGGCTTCACCAATTTCAACTGTTTCTCCAGCATTTCCTTCCTCATGATTTTGGTATGACCCCTATTACATTTCTATTTTTTATTTGGACAAATACTTGGTTATGTGTTTTAGTTTAGTAGGCAGGTACATTCAAAAATACAATGTCAGATTAACAAGGGACACCAACATAGTTGTATCTTTGAGGTTAAAAAAGGGTGTTGTGGTAACGTGACACACAAAATGAAACAAAAAATCTGGAGAGCACTAGAAAAAAAAGATTATTCTGGAGATCACAAGATAAATAAAGGAAAAAAAAAGATTATTCTGGAGATATTCAAAAAGTAAAAAACACAATACATATACAGTACACTGTAATCTTAAAGATTACATTACTGTATCAATTTATTTCACATCCCCTTTGTCCCTAGTGCTTTGTCCAGTGCCCTGCATGCAGTTTTATATTATAAATACTGTTCTTTCTGCTGGAAACTGGAGATTGTCCATAGCAACCACCAAAACAGTCCATTTACATCAAAAGTGGTTTTAGACCAGCTAGAAAACAGCGATAATAAATTAGAATCACTTGCAGAATTGAGCGATAGTGATTTGTGGGAAATCCGTCATCAAACACAGAAAGTAATGACAGTGATAATTCTGCAACTGAGCAAATTTCAGTGTTTTTGATTTGATTGCATTATTAAATATTGTTTTATTATTATATTATTATTTATTATAATTATTTATTTGAGTTATTCCTAGGAATTACAGGCCTACAATATAAAACGCCAAATTTCCATGCAAAATAATTGTACTGCATTCAACATCAGAAATCTGACATAATCCTACTGCCAGGGAGGTTAAATAAAACATTTTTTTTTTTAGACAAACCCTTGTATTTACCCTTATATAGTGACTGACTATAGAGGTATATTTAAAGTCCCAAACCCTATCTTTCTGTGCTTTTTAATTATGATACATAATGTGATTTATATTTATAAAAAAAAAAAACTTTACAATGCATTATTTACAGTTGGCATGTACACTTGTTTATATGTAAAGAACAAAATGTTATGAGGTCTAGGAACAGGGTGGTTGTTTGAGTCTCAAACAGGTTTTCACTCTTTTTGGTTGATTTATTGATAGGTTTATTAGTGACTCCTCTAAATTTATGAGTATATTTTAACCACTTGCTTATTGGGCACTTATACCCACTTCCTGCTCTGGCCAATTTTCAGCTTTCAGCGCTGTCACTCTTTGAATGACAATTGCGCGGTCATGCTACACTGTACCCATATGAAATAAAAAAAAAATAAAAAATTTAAAAAAATTTAAAAAAAAAAACCAAAAAACTTTTTCATAGCTTGTTATAAAATTTTCGAAAACAGGTATTTTTTATCCTTCATTGATGTGTGCTGATGAGGCTGCACTGATAGGCACTGATAAGCTGCACTGGTGGGTACTGATAAGGTGGCACTGATGAGGCGGCACTGGTGGGCATGGATCAGGAGGCCTAATGAGGCTGCACTGATAGGTGGCACTAATAGGTGGCACTTGAAGAGCACTGATGGGCGGCACTGATGGGCACTGATAGGCACTTGTAGGTGGTAATGATAGGCAGCACTGATAGGTGACACTGATGATGAGGAACTGATGGGAACTGATTGGCAGCACTGATGGGCACTGATAGATGGTACTGGTGGGCACTGCTTAGCAGTACTGATGGGCACTGTTAGGTGGCATTGTGAGCACCGGTAGGTGACATTGGTGGGCACTGCTTAGCAGCAGTGGCTGTGAGTGTTTGGGACTGATGTCCCATTTGCATGATGATGCTTTAAATAGTATCTCAGTGGTGACAAAAGTGTTATGCCTCAGATGAGGAGGAATCCTCCAAGCAGACATCTTCACGATTCAAGATTGCTACCACCTCTGCTGTCACATTCCACAATGCTAGAACCACATCGCTTGCTTCCTTAAAATGTTAATTTTCAATGTCGAGATAGTTATTAGTGAACAGAAAGGCTTAGTCAGTGCCATCAATTTCTCAAATTTTACAGACTCTCAAATCCATAACATTCACTATGACAGCCATTAGCTATCAATAGAGGAATACACTATGCTCACCTGTAATGGTATGTATTAGCAGATAACTGGAAGTCTACAAGGTCATACTGCATTATATTTATGACAGTGTAAGATAGATAAGTGATTAATGGAGCTGACTGACATTCTATGGGGCTACATAATGCATTACTAGCATGACTGGCAATATAAAATATGGTTATGTAGGGACTTAAGGGATTTAGGGCTCAATTTGCTAAATTATGAAGTGTAGTGAACTAAATTATGAAATACAATAAACTCTCTTTATATTTTAGTAAATCTGGACAAGGATCACTTCAGTTCATTGCACACTGCCTGTCTTTCACTGCACATAACACTTAGCAAATCAACCCTTAATCGATTTGTAGTTTATATTGTCAATCCTGGGTTGTAATAGTAAAAGAGGTTATTTTTCGCGCAGTTAGGCAAAACACAGATACAGTAGATGCTTATAATGAAGAGATGTAACAAGCACCCAACAGGCATCTATGAACTTAAAACTGTTTTGTGAGTAAAAACAATAATTGCTTAAACTAATTATATCCGTGTATTTTACATAAAGCTTAGAAAAATAGAATTAAATAATAAAGGATAAAATATATGGCTTGGTAATAATAAAAAACAATGTAATGCTTTTAAGTGATTCTTGTGTCATGAATAAGCTTTTCTTAAAAGCAGATACACCACCTATTGATTTTCAGATTGTTTTGTAATAGGCTTTTGTGGGTGTCAGAAAATAAACACATAAAAATATAGCTTATGCTTTTTAGCATTCTTCCTTTGAATTTCCATTTACTGCATTGCAAATATCTGAGAATAAATATAGCTAATATGTACACATTTTATAGTGGAGAATTTTCAAATTCTGATAATTGATTATTGTTGCATATATTTATAGGAAATCATGGAATAATCCTCAGAAAGAATCAGATGCTAAAACTTGCAGTAACAAAGGAATACACTCCATATTAATTAAAGTTGCATTGTCAGGGTCCTCTCTGTGGAGATTTCATTCAGCCAGACAGATGGGGTTTACCCATGTTGTACTCACTCCTTGCTGCCTCATTCTATGAATACATTTTCCTCAGGTCTCGCTTCTCAAAATTCCTCTGCTCAGTTCCTACTGCATTTTGGATACAGTGCATTCTATTTTTTTTAAGAACAAGATGTGATACTGTGAAACTGAGCTGTTGTACATTTTTTTTTTAACCACTTACCCACTGGGCACTTAAACCCCCTTCCTAACCAGACCAATTTTCAGCTTTCGGTGCTCTCACACTTTGAATGACAATTACTCCGTCATGCAACACTGTACACAAATGAATTTTGTGTCCTTTTTTTCACACAAATAGAGCTTTCTTTTGGTGGTATTTAATCACCGCTGGGTTTTTTAATTTTTGCGCTATAAATCAAAATATACTGAAAATTCGGTAAAAAAAAAATAAAAAATTCTTTGTTTCTAATAAAATTTATTGCAGAGTATTAGCGAGTATTGGCAGAGTATTGGCGAGTATTGGCAGAGTATTGGCGAGTATTGGCAGAGTATTGGCGAGTATTGGCGAGTATTGGCAGAGTATTGGCGAGTATTGGCGAGTATTGGCAGAGTATTGGCGAGTATTGGCAGAGTATTGGCGAGTATTGGCGAGTATTGGCAGAGTATTGCAGTGTTGCAGTGTTGCACAGTGGTGGCAGAGCGTTGCACAGTGGTTGCAGAGCGTTGCACAGTGGTTGCAGAGCGCTGCACAGTGGTTGCAGAGCGTTGCACAGTGGTTGCAGAGCGTTGCACAGTGGTTGCAGAGCGTTGCACAGTGGGGGCAGAGCGTTGCACAGTGGTTGCAGAGCGTTGCACAGTGGTGGCAGAGCATTGCACAGTGGTTGGTGGCAGAGCATTGCACAGTGGTGGCAGAGCATTGCACAGTGGTGGCAGAGCATTGCACAGTGGTGGCAGAGCATTGCACAGTGATTGCAGAGTATTGCACAGTGGTGGCAGAGCATTGCACAGTGATTGCAGAGCATTGCACAGTGGTGGCAGTGTATTGACCAGCGCTGTGGGCACTACACATCCAGCCCACAGCGCTGGTCCCGTCTCCCCCCCCCCCTCTCTCCGCTTCTCTCCTCTCTGTACCGATCGGTACAGAGAGGGGAGGGAGGTACCGGCGTCATGACATGACGCCGGTTTGTGTACATGTGATCGCTCCGTCATTTGACGGAGCGATCACGTGGTAAACGGCCGCTATCGGCCGCTAACGGACGTCCTCCCAGGATAACCCGACCGCGCTGTAGCCGTCTTTTGACTATAGCGCGGTCGGCATGTGGTTAAATCACAATTATGTTGATAATGAATCTTAAAGCGGAAGTAAACCCATCGATTTAACGGCTTCAAAAAAAAGTTACATACCCGGCATGCCATAGAATGCTAGCTGTCACATTGGTTGTGCTCTCAACCAATCTGTCGAACCATCCAATGGCTGGAGTCCTAACTGATCACATGTGCAGCATCAAGGCAGTTGAAGATTAGACAGAGACCAAGATGGCAGCTTCCTAGGCTGAAAATAATAGGAGGGTTTACTTCCGCTTTAAGGTGGCCATAGATGGATTGAAATTTAGCTGGTTCATCAGGAACCAGACACATTTCAATGGCCATTGCAGTTGAACAGAAGTCAATCTACCGATCAATTTCTGTTCAACCACCCTGTCATAGAAAAGTAACTCAATCAGCAGCTACATACACTTAAATCATTTCAGAAATGTTTACATATATGCAGCTAGATTTGAGAGTTCCTACACAAAAGAGGTAGCTCCACCCGCAATACACATTTATTGATAGGGTTACATAATATATACAAATTACACACTGCACAGTATTTATAACACAATGTACAGTATAACTCCCCCTGGTTTATATGATATTTACAAATTACACACAAAACCACATTTACAATACAATGTACAAGTGTGGAGTTAGTTTACCTCTCAACTTCAGGTCTGGTCACGCTGACTGCTCTGGGTTTCCCAACACAAAAAGAGTGCACAGCTTGGTGAAAAAGCATTCTATTCCCCCCTCCTTTCTGCTCCATGGCTAATATAATGCTCCCTACAGTAATTGGTCACTGTACCTAGCAAATGTATATTGTCCACAGCCCAATTGGAGGATTCAAAGAAGGCTGCTGTTTACAGCACATGTGAGATGTGATTAAAAAAAAAAAATAAACAATGGCCAGACACTTAAAGTAGAAACATGTTTACAGTACCAACAACTGAGAAGCAAAGACTGGTATAATATTCAAATGTACTCAATGATTTAAAGATATTCCCATTTAACTACAATATCTTTTTAATTACAATATTATTTACAGTTGTTAATGGAGATTTCACATAAACTCATTATCCAACAACATGTAACATATTACCATGTGGCACTCCTCACCCCCATGACAGCAGGCTGGGTTTCTCTCCCCTCCAGCCACTATCCCATTTCAGAATTGGTGTGGTTGTGCAGGGCTACGCCCACAAACCATGCTATTCATTCACTGGAAACTGCAAATTATTAAACTAAAAGTTAATTTGTCCATTGTGGAAGATGGCTTGTAGTTCTCAATTAACTGTTAGGGTGCCAACGATCCACTTCCTTGACACTTCCTTAAGCTTGCATTTATAATATCCAAATTCTACGAAATTTATCAAACTCAACTGATTTTTTTCTTAAATACATTGCAGCACTGATGGACACTTTTATGTGGCAATGATGGGCACTCATAGGCGGCATTGATGGGCACTGATAGGTGGCACTGATGGGCACTCATAGGTGGCACTGATGGGCAATTATAGGTGGCACTGGTGGGCACGTATAGGTGGTACTGATGGTCACTGATGGGTGGCACTGATGGGCAGCACTGATAGATGACACTGATGGGCAGCACTGATCAGGACACACTGGCTGAAATCATTGATGGGCACAGAGTGCCATCCTAATGGGCACTGGTTGGCACCCCTGGTAGTCTGAAGTGGGCATCTCTGATGGTCTGAATTGGGCATCCTTGATGGGTCTGCACTGATAATTAATGCACTGATTTAGTCTTGGGTTTAGTCTTTTAGTCTCCTGTGAAAGAAATATCAAATGCACTTTTTTCCCACAAAAATGTGCAATTATTTATTTATTAAAAGGTAAACTTGGCCTTTAAATGTATGTGAAACAGTTAAACAAATGTATGAATAAAGTTATTTCATTATAGTCATCTGTAGACTTCCATCCATGTGATTTTTTTTAAACATATGCAAGCAGTATTAGTGAAAGTTTCCACCCAAGTAATCTCCCTCCTGCAAGCCATCTAAATACCTACCACTACCAACCATCAGACTATAAATCAAATGCTCCCACTGCATATTTTATTTTAGGTAATTACCTTGGTATTAAAAAATGCCATCACTTTTATAGGGGGAAGGTGAAGACACTGGCTGGAATCATTGATGGGCACAGAGTGCCATCCTAATGGGCACTGGTTGGCACCCCTGGTAGTCTGAAGTGGGCATCTCTGATGGTCTGAAGTGGGCATCCTTGATGGGTCTGCACTGATAATTAATGCACTGATTTAGTCTTGGGTTTAGTCTTTTCCAAGTTTGACAATGAACATAATGTTTCCCATTGGACAAAAAATAAATTGAACTTTTCATCACTAAAGTAAACCAGAGAGGGCTTTCAGTTCATATTCTCTTAAACGGCAAGACACTTTATGATGAGACAGATCCTTACTCGTTGAGTGCTGAATTGGTGAGCAATTACAGCTGCAGTGTTGAACCGATTACCCACTGAGATTCTCCTCATTATCCTGTGCTTTCTTGCATTTGGCTCTGGTGGATGGCCAGCCTGCTTGGTGGACTTGAATGAGTTTTTGACATTGTAAAGATGCAATATTCTAGAAATCACAGATTTAGAATGAGAAACTTTTCTTGCTATGGCTGAAAGGGTCATCCTTTTGGCCTTCTTCTGAACAACCTGCTCCCGGAGGGTTTCAATCATTTTAGAACGGCTCAATATATTGCAAGGTCAGTGAAAACTGGAAAGTTAGGCTGCCAGTTAAATATGGTTTGTCAGATAATTAAAGAATTTAGCCCAAGGTGCCAGATTAACACCAATAACTGGGAAGTATTCAAAAGCATTCTCTAATTTTGATCAATGTTCTTTTTCAAATCTCATTGACGTTTTTTTATTCTGTGCTTCAAAATATATGTAACTCACAAAATATGCTTAACAAAACTACTTGTTTACTCCTGTTTAGATAAATCCAAATAGGACTAAGCAGTGACCTTGAAATTTAGGAAATTGTAGGTTGTCCAAGTAACAAGGTCCTGTGGAGCACAGTTGTTTATGGTGAAAGAGGCTCCTGAATAAATTGGTGAATATTGATTGTATTAGAGTTATAATAGCACTAAGGATGAACTAGAAGGACTAGAAGGACCCATTGAGCTGTTTTATTTTTTCCCCACAAAAAAGTTGAATATATTGATGTTCATTGTTCATATTAGCATTATACAGTATGTATTGTTATCTTTGTAGCACCATGACATCAATATTTTTTACACGTTCTTTAGCTTTTTCCACCCAAGTTATCTCCCTCCTGCAAGCCATCTAAATACCTACCACTACCAACCATCAGACTATAAATCAAATGCTCCCACTGCATATTTGATTTTAGGTAATTAACTTGGTATTAAAAAATGCCATCACTTTTATAGGGGGAAGGTGAAGGTACTAATTTGCATTTCTTTAACCTCCCTAGCGGTAATTCCAAGTGTGGCTCTGGGTTAATTTTCAGTACCAAAAGCCGTAACCCTGAGCCACATTTGGGATTACACCGTAGTATCCCTGTACTGTTACTTACCTTGTCGCTATGATCCCCCAATGTCCTCCCGCTGTGTCCTCCGGGTTCCCTTCCCTGTGTGAGTGCCATGACGCAAGGCGGGGGAAGAGGGCGGTAAATTCAAAACATAACATGCACACAATACATTGTAATCTGTTAGGATTACATTACTGTATCAAACTATTTCACCTTGGTTTTGTCCCTAGTGCCTTGTCCAGTGCCCTGGCTGCACTTTTACAATTTTTTCTGCCTGGAAATTTGAGGCTGCCCATGGAATCCAAAAAGCGTCCCTTTAGGTCAAAAGCGATTTTAGACCAGCTAGAAAACAGTGATGGTGAATTAGAATCACTTGCAGAATTGAGCGATAATGATTTGTGGGGAAATTCGTCATCAGAAACAGAAAGTGACGACAGTGTTGATTCCGTGACTGAGCTCAGTGATGTGCAAACTTGGTGCTCTATTGACTGTGCTACAGATCTGGCAGCGCCCCCAAGAGTCTCATTTACTGGAGCATTTGGTATGAAAGTAGACGTTGAACATGACAACTCCGTGGAAGTATAATTATTTCTGAACAATGAAGTTATTGAAAAAATAGTTACTGAGACAAGCCGGTACAAAGAGCAACGATTAGCTACTACGCATCAGAAGTTTCCAAGAAGCATAAAGTAGGAATCAGTGACGAAAGATGACATTTGGAAATTTCTGGGCCTAATAACACTTCAGGGAGTTGTGAGGAAATGCTAGAATAGGAATGGGGGGAATGTGTGGACATGGATCCAACTGAGGCTATTTCACGGGGCAGGGTCTAGAAAGGGAGTACCGTCTTGGGTGGAGTTCACCAATGGGACCTGGGCATCACTGAAAAAAGAGGGGGTTAGGGAAAATAGAAAGTACCAAAAGAGGTCCATACCTCAAAAGAGGAGTGGGAACAGTCAGCGATATACTCCAAAATGTTTTGTTCAAAAATTACAAAATTTGACAGAGAACAATTACAATAGGCAACTGCAAAGGGTTAAAAGACAACGTTGTCTATTAAAATGCACATCCTTGGGATCCCAAACACGCCAAACTATTCAACATTTTAGAAACAGCAGCCACCACATTACTGGAGGCGACTAGCTATCATCCAGGAGCCTTAGAAAAGGGTATCCCGACTGGGCATTTTTTAAGGATATGCCACAACTGCGCTCTGGAATCTGAATATCAGGATGAGGTTACTCAGCTCTATAAATGATTTTGTAAACAAAACTACCCACATTGCGCACTGAAACACTCTAGAAAAGAGCATCCCAGGAGAAATGTGAGAACCTGCTGGCTCTGGATAAGTGCCAGGTTTCTCGATCTTCTATTCCGAATCCAGTTAGGATAATAACTCCATTTAGTACCCAATGGAACCAAGTTCGGACCATTCTACTCAGCAATGAGAAAACAGCAAAAGAAGTACTACAAGAAGATCTTCAGGCATCTTCTTGAGCAATGCTTGTGGAATGCCTACATTCTGCTCAAAAAAAAGAGTGACAAGCCTGTGATTCATTTTGACTTAATTTGGAAACTTGCCGAATGTATCTTTATGAACCATCAAACACCATCAATGGCTGTGAATAGAGCTGGACGTTGTGCTGTTGGCGTTGTCAAGCCGGAACGCCTGACTGGTCGCCACTTCATGGACTACATCCCACCCATCGAGAAAAAGTCAGCACCTACCAGGATGTGCATGGTTTGTTTCTCAAAGTGAGATGACAGTGGAAAGAAAATCAGAAAGGAAACCATATTCCATTGTCCTGATTGTGACATCGGACTTTGTGCAGTCCCATGTTTACAAAAATTTTCATACCCGGGATATTTACTAAACCAATATGCAGTGTCTAGTATTACAGTGACTAGTAATATTGCACTCTTGTTTGGACAAACGTCAGTGTTTTTGGTTTGATTACATTATTGTATAATATATATTATTATATTATTATTTTTTATAATTATTTATAATTATTTATTATATTATAATTTATGATTTAGTGTTTCAAACTTTAGCATACCAGGGGTGTCTATTAGACTCTTGTTTGGACAGATTAACCGCTTCAGCCCTGAAGATTTGGCTGCTGAATGACCAGGCAATTTTTTGCAATTCAGCACTGCGTCGTTTTAACTGACAATTGCACGGTCATGCGAAGTTGTACCTAAACAAAATTGACGCCCTTTTTTTCCCACAAAAATTGTTTTCTTTTGGTGGTATTTGATCATCTCTGTGGTTTTTATTTTTTGTGCTATAAACAAAAAAAAAAAAACAACAATTCTGAAAAAAAACACAATATTTTGTACTTTTTGCTATAATAAATATCCCCATTTTTTTTTTAAAAGCAATTTTTTTCTCAGTTAAGGCCGATATGCTGCACGCCCCTAGTAGCCACAAAAAGAAGTGATGCAGCATGAAGGCTGTTTGCGCAGCCGAACCACATTGCCGCAGTACAACTGCGGTGGCTGGTCGGCAAATGGTTAAAGTGAGTTGTTCCTAAGAATTATAGGCCTACAATATAAAACAACAAATTTCCATGCAAAACAATGTACCACTTTGACATTCAAAAATACTGACATAATCAGACCACCAGGGAGGTTAAAGCTAATCTTCAGGAAACAGCTAAATACAGAAATGAAATATGTACAGTATATGGAAGCTGTTTTACCTGGCAACAAAATTGTATTTTTATCCATCCAGTGCTGAGATTTAAAGCGGAGGTTCACACAAAAATTGAACCTCCGCTTTTCAGAACCCTCCCCCCCTCCGGTGTCACGTTTGGCACCTTTCAGGGGGAGGGGGTGCAGATACCTGTCTAAGCCAGGTATTTGCACCTACTTCCAGGCATAGACTCCCACGGGAGTCTATGCCTCTTCCTGTTCTGCCGCGTTATCTGCTGGGACACACACAGGTCCCAGACTCACGCATGCACAGTAGGGAACTGGGAAGTGAAGCCGCAGGCATTTCCTGATTCCCATATCGAAGATGGCGGCGGCAGCATCCGAGGAGCGAGGGACGGTTGCCAACATCGCTGGACCCTGGGACAGGTGAGTGTCCTTATTTTAAAAGGCAGCAGCTGCAGTATTTGTAGCTGCTGACTTTTAAAAATATATATTTTGCGGGACTCCCTCTTTAAGTACATATTTCTGCCACCTAGGGAATCCCTGTATGGCACAGGAGGGGACCTTTTTTGCTGCAGTATCACTTTCACATACTTGTACCCTCCCCACTTGACTGAATGGTAAAATGAGAAGTAGAAGCCTGATGAGCTGATATTTCTTTGCTTTCTCTTTTTATCAACATGCTCCTTGCACTGCAGCACACCAGACTCCTTGTCCTTCTTGAGCCTCTGTTTTTGTGATTTCTGCTGTACAGGGACTATACATGTCTGATTCCATGCCAATATTAGGTACACACTGCTCACATTAAAATATGTATTTACTAATGTATTATTGAACGCAAAGCTGCAATTTGTGTATTTTATATATTCCTGGAGTTTAGCTTTAAATTAAGTGATTGATAATTATAAAAAAAAAAAACGTTTCAAATATAGATTTATTAAAATGCATAAAATGCAAGTCTACATTGTGGACTTAAACAGTATGTTGAATTGTGTTTTGAACTTTTGAGCAGTTGTTTTTTCACTGTCACCTGGTTTCATTACTAAAATAAAGTGGTATAAAATGAGGATTCTGAATGAGGCTGAAAGATTGATGGGATTCTGACTAGCAGTGGCACTAATGAATGTAAAGGCTGCTGATTACTGACCTTCTTTTTTATCTATACTTGATATTTCTCTGTAATTGGGAAAGGGGGTATTGCATATTCTTCCTTACACTGTACTCGTAATATTTAGACTTCATATAATGTAAGGGCACATGTGGAACTATATTGTAGATTGTTCTGTGATGTTTAATAGAGGAGAAGATAGTAAGTAGACTGAAATACGAATAAATCAATTTGTCACAGCTGACCTACAGAAAGAAATGGCACTAGAGAAAGACTGAGAATATTTTAAAATACATTTCCTACCTCATTACACCAGAACTGCTGAACTTTTCCAATGTTTCTTAACAATGCTTTGAAAATAGAATTGTTATAAGTAAAACAGATCAAAGAGATAAAAAGTGAAACAGATTTTAGGATTAATATATGATATATATATGATATATATATATATATATATATATATATATATATATATATATATATATATATATATATATATACACACACACACACCCTGTTCCAAATTATTATGCCAATGATATTTCAGTGTCACAAAGGTATTGTGTCTCAGGGCTCTTTTGATCACTATAAACAATCTCGGACACCTGTGATAATTAGATTGCCAGGTGAGCCCAATTAATGGAAAAACTACTAAAGTAGGGTGTTCCACATTATTAAGCAGAGCACCATTTTCAAGCAATATGGGGAAGAAGAAGAAGAAAAGGGATCTCTCTGCTGCCGAAAAGAGTGAAATAGTTCAATGCCTTGGACGAGGTATGAAAACATTAGATATTTCACGAAAACATAAGCGTGATCATCGCACTATTAAGAGATTTGTGGCTGATTCAGAGCACAGACGGGTTTCGTGCAGATAAAGGCACATTGAGGAAGATTTCTGCCAGATCCATGCATCGGATCAAGAGAGCAGCTGTTAAAACACCATTACATAGCAGCAAACAGATATTTGAAGCTACTGGGGCCTCTGGAGTCCCACGGACATCAACATGTAGAGTCCTCCAGAGTCTTGCAACTGTGCATAAACCTTCCATTCGGCCACCACTAACCAATGCTCACAAGCAGAAACGGCTGCATCGGGCAGAAAAATACATGAAGACTCATTGTCAAACAGTCCTGTTCACTGATGAGTGCCCTGCAAACCTAGATGGTCCAGGTGGATGGAGTAGTGGATGGTTGGTGGATGGCCACCCTGTTCCAACAAGGCTGCAACATCAGCAAGGCTGTGGTGGAGTCATGTTTTGGGCCAGAATGATGGGAAGAGGGCTGGTCGGCCCCTTTAGGGTCCCAGAAGGTGTAAGGATGACCTCTGCAAAGTATGTGGAGTTCCTGACTGACCACTTCTTTCCCTGGTACAGAAGGAATAACTATGTTTTCCGTAATAAAATCATCTTCATGCATGACAATGCACCATCTCATGCTGCAAATAATACCTCTGCATCAATGGCTGCTATTGGGATAAAAGGAGAGAAAGTCATGGTATGGCCTCCATCCTCCCCCCGACCTCAATCCTATTGAGAACCTTTGGAGCATCCTCAAGCAAAAGATCTATGAGGGTGGGAGGCAGTTTACATCCAAACAGCAGCTCTGGGAGGCTATTCTGACATCTTGCAAACAAATTCAAGCAGAAACTGTCCAAAAACTCACAAGTTCAATGGATGCAAGACTTGTGAAGCTGCTATCAAATAATGTTAAAATGTAACATGACCTGTTAAAATGTTTAAAAAGCTAAAATGTTGTTCAAAGTTTGATTGAAATAGCTTTTGATTTCAGTAAATATGCTGCAAATGACAATTTTCTGTTCTTATTTTTATTTAGAAAAAAACTGTTATCATTAGGAGGTTTGTTCAATAAAAATTGAATTGTACTCTTAATAGTTGATAACATGAGAATTATGCTGACTGTTGTTTACATCAATTATTTAGGTAAATGAGAAAAATATTATAGGCATAATAATTTGGAACAGGGTGTGTATATATATATATATATATATATATATATATATACATATATATATATATATATATACAGTATCTCACAAAAGTGAGTACACCCCTCACATTTTTGTACATTTTTTATTATATCTTTTCATGTGACAACACTGAAGAAATTACACTTTGCTACAATGTAAAGTAGTGGGTGTACAGCTTGTATAACAGTGTAAATTAGCTGTTCCTTCAAAATAGCTCAACACACAGCCATTAATGTCTAAACCGCTGGCAACAAAAGTGAGTACACCCCTAAGTGAAAATGTCCAAATTGGGTCCAAAGTGTCAATATTTGTGTAGCCACCATTATTTTCCAGCACTGCCTTAACCCTCTTGGGCATGGAGTTAATCAGACCTTTACAGGTTGCCACTGGAGTCCTTTTCCACTTCTCTATGAAGACATCACAGAGCTGGTGGATGTAAAACCTTCTATAAGAAAGAGATGGGCCGGTTGTTGGGAGATAGCGAGACCTACCAGTTGTTACGAGGGGATACAGTTTTTGAATATAAAGAAGCGTTACACCATCTGATTAAGGATCTTCACCAAAAAGGAGGCATTGTATTTAGATCCCAAAGTGTGCCGGACACCGATCATCTTTTTTTTATCAAAGATTCATAAGAGAGACTGATTGTGGGTACTGAGCTTGGCTCGATACCCTGGGTTTCTAAACAACATAGGGAGCCCAAACTTCACGCCCACCCTCTAGTTGGAGCGACCCTCCAGGCTTTTGATAGGGTATGTAAAGCCCATGCACTTTCAGACATTGAGTGCCCGATTACTCCCATTAGAGATAATCCAGACTTCCCCTCGGGTCTATCAAAGACCTATCTCTTATCGGAATGGCCGTACGTACAAATGCAGGCAAAGCACTTTTTTCACAGGGGTAAATTTCTGAGGATACAAGACCTCGCGGCACGGTCTAATACTAAATCCTTTCCCTCCTGGCCCTATAGGCAAATAAAACATTTTCTGGACATCTCAGAGAAGGTAGTCAAATACACAAGAAACGCCATGGTATTCGAATCCCTATGCTCAAGCTCATCACCCCAGTCCCATGTGATTTCGGCTCTATATGCCTCCATGTTCGGGAAGCCATACTCTTCTCTGAGTAAGGATCATGCAGTCTGAGAATCGGCCCTGGACAGGGAGATAGGAGATGCCAATTGGGATCGTATCCACTTATTCATACACAAAGGCTCTCTCAATGTAAACACAAAAGAGAATGGGTATAAACCCAAAATTAGATGGTACAAGACTCCACAGTTGCTCCACAGGATCTTTCCGACAGTACCAGACCATTGCTGGCATTGTGAACGAGAAGTGGGCACCTTTCTCCACATCTGGTGGACATGCCCTTTAATTCAGCCATACTGGCATAAGGTACATGAAGTGACGACGGCTATCTCTTCGCTCCCTCTGGAGTTTACACCAGCACAGCATCTCCTGCACCTCTCCAAAATTCCCCAAAAATGTTTTTTAAGTCAATAGCGATGCACTTGATAAACGCTGCTAGGCTGTGCATTCCGGTACATTGGAGGTCCACATGGTCGCCCTCCATGAAAGAGTGGGCGGCACGTACTGATCGCATAGCGACAATGGAGGAGTTGATATTCGCCTCACAAGATAAGATCTCAAGCTTTTCAGCAACGTGGGAAACGTGGACCACTTTCAAAAAATCCCAATCATACCAGGATTTGCTAAAACATATCTTGTAATTCTGTGTCTAGACATAAGATGATCTCGGACGGTTCACCCTGGGTTTTCGGGAGGACCTTGTTGAAGTAGACAGCAAACAGTAGATGAAGGGGGTAGCAGGTGGGACCCCACCCCCCCTCTGTCAGTCCCCATTCTTTCTTCCACTCACCCCTCCCTCTTCCCCCTCTTATTTCTTTTTATTCTGCTCTCTTCTCCTCTCTATGTTCTGAACACCTTAGGATCGGGGATCTGGAGGTTGGAGCGGACTGTTTTGGCCGGCCCTGACCTCCAGGTTGCTATTTCGAGAAGCCAAAATTGGGTAATACAGGGATGCTAAGATAGGGCCCCCCCCCCCCAGGCGTTTTGAATGGTCTCCGAGAGTGTTTGTAGGCTAATTTAAGACACATGATTAACGAGAGAAGCCATGACATTCTCGGACCTTGCTCAGGGTCTGTGAAGTTACAGTGTTCTTTATAGCTCTAGCTTATTTTCTAGACAATTTTGATGCCAGCAACCTGTTAACCTCTCTTAAGCTTATTATGTATAAAACCTGTATCCCAGTTTGACGTATTTAGCTGTATATTTCATGGGAAACAAATAAAATCTTTTTGGAAAAAAAAAAAAAGATTCATAAGAAGGCCAATAGTGAATGGTAATTAATCAGTGTTTGCATGCTTGGGACAGTATATTGATTTCTTCCTTAAACCCCTTGTGTCGGAGGCATATTTGCAGGATACCAAGCACATGATTCAGATATTAGAAACTTTATCTTGTAGCCCTGGTAGTGTACCAATTACAGCTGATGTTAGGTCACTTTACACTATCATAGGACATTAGGATGCCGTGTCTTCGGTAGAGTGGGCTTTGGAGAAATGATGTCTCTCATGTGCTCACAAAAAATTCCTTATCCAGTGTTTTGATTTTTTATTATGACAGGCAAATTTACCTTCAAGTTAAAGGCCATGGTCGCTCGGTTTGCTCCCAGTGTTGCCAACTTGTTTTTTTGGCACACTGGGAGGAGGAGATGGTATTCTGGAATTGTCCCAACCAATTAATATGTTACAGGAGGTATATAAATGACCTATTCGTGGTCTGGGAAGGTGATCTAACAGTCTTCAGCTGTTTTGAGACAGTTCTAACCTTAACAATAAAAACATTGTTCTTACTTGGAATCTAGATATGGAACATATGGTGTTCCTGGACCTGGAAGTCTTCAAGGAAGGAGACCATTTCAGGATTTGGAGCTATTTTAAGCCCACTGATAGAAGCGGATACATCCCCTTGTATAGTTGCCACCATAAGACCTGACTGTGAAACATTCCAAGAGGACAGTTTGTTCATTTAAAAAGGAACTGTACCTCAGTAACTGATTATAGGTCCCAAGCCCAGGTTTTGGCCTAAAGGTTTATACAGAAAGGCTATCAAAGGAATGTTTTAGTGGGGGAGATAGATAAGGTCCATGATTTGGACAGGAATCTTTTAATCTCAAGTCCAAAAAACATAAGTGAGAAATAACATGAATTTAAATTAGTAATGGACTACAATTTACAGTATAGGAAATAGGAAAAGATTATCACCAAGCATTGGGGTATCCTATTGAAATATCTGACTTTAGACCCTATTCTTCCTGCACGTCCTAAATTTATTTACTGATGGGCCCCTACCCTTGGGGATATGGTTGCTCCCAGGGTGGTGGATCACAGGTTGTTTTCTTTTTTGTCTGGCTTCTATGCTTGTGGGCGGTGTTCAGCATGTAGATGTAAAATAATATCAAATAATATCCTCTGTCACTAATAAGAATTATAAGATTAAGGACCTTATGTGCAGCACGCAAGGGGTGGTCTACATGCTAAAGTGTGACTGTGTCCTCCAACACATTGGCAGGACCTCTAGGGCATTTAGGCCTTAGATCTCATAGTGTTTCCAAACACTTCCGAATGTGTCATGATGTCTTAAATTCTGGGGAGTGGAAAAAGTTAGTAAGCATTGGAGAGGTGGGGAGTTTTATTAGGCACCTTAGTCAAAGAGAATCGTTTTGGAACTTTGAAACCAAAGTTCTTATGCCTTTTGGATTGAACATTGAGTTTGATTTTAACTGTTTTATCTCAGACAGGTAGGCATTATTAGTGTATTGTTAACCCCCCTAATCTTTACATATTTTGTTATATTTTTATCCTTTTATATTTATTATTTTTTTTATATTTTCCCTCCCCCTTTTAACAGAGTTATATGATATTTTATAGTAGGTCATTGTGCTATACATAAATAGGGGTTGCATGCATATATTTTTATATTTGGTTATATTTTATATTTTGTCTTGTAACGGATAGCCATGGGTGCCACTAACGCAGATAATCAGTATTTTTTTAATGTATTCTTTTTACTTTCCATGACCAAGATTAATATGGTATGTTAAGGGTTTTTATAGCTTTGCTGACAGCCCTTTCTTATACCTACTTTTTGATAGAAGGCGTTACTTTACATTTTAGTTTGAAATATGCCTGAGGAGGTTGGGACTCCCACCAGTACGGCTGCACAGCAGCTCTGGCATTTACATTTCCATGGCTGACAAAGTCCCATAGGACATAACACATACGGGAGGAGGAGCCGCGCTTTGTGACATCACCCGCTGCTACCTGACAGATCTGCTTGTGCTATCTGGCTGCTCAGCGGTATATATGACTTTTATGGTGGGAACAAGAGGAGGCTCTTGTAAGTTTTAGTCAATAAAGCATCATTGTTATTAGCTTACAGAGAGCACTTTGATTCTTTTGTTCTGGACCCTTTGTATCTGCTTTCACTCATCCCCTGGATAGTGGGAACAAGTGTGTATTGACCTTCCTGTGGCTACAGGGGTCAATTACCTGAGGCGAGCAAGCAATCTGTGTATCGGTGGTGGGCTCATTCACGCATACTTTCCAGGATAATTTCCAGGTGGGCTTTGAACTTTTTATTAATATAAGAGCTTTGGTGGTGCTTTATTGTTATATATACATTTGCACGGCACTGTTTGTATTATAGTGATGGTTGATGGGGCTTTGTGAAATTACCATTGGTGTTTAGCTTAAATATTGATATTGTTTATTTTTTCATTGATCAAAAATATTTATTTAGGGTTGCGCTGACTGAACTATGTTTAATATATTTTAAAGACCTTTTTTAAAGCACTGATATTTAAAAGGGAAACATTGTTCAAATTGTGGGCAAACAACATTTTCCTTTGGGCTTCGTCTCTGTTTTAAATAGCAAAATATTTGTGGGACCTTTGGGACTGGGTCTGTGTGCATTTTTTTGGTTTAAAAAGAAGGCAGCAGTATAATGTAGTTTTGTGACAATTTAAACATTATCATTTTTTTCTTTATAAATGTTACTTATACTAGAGCAAGAATGAAAAAAAAACTGTGCAAAGTCCCCCAAAAATGCATACCAGGCCCTTTGAGTCTGGTATGGATTTCAAGCCAAACCTGACAGGTCCAGTACACATGACAAATCCTGACAGTCCTCCCAAGCTGTCATCAGCTATATAATGGAATGGGGCAGGGAAAGTAATTACTTAATTGGCAAAATATGGCCAGTGACCATATTTGGGCAGTTATGTACTGATAACCCCTGCTCCTTTTAGCAGTGATGGAGAAAGTTGCTTGGAATGCAGCTGGAGCCAGGACTCACTGCTTATTTAGGAATCATTGACAGTGGGAAGCTGTCATATATAGAAGCTGTAGAAATACCTCTTCTATATATGATGCTTGGCTCCCACCGAAGATGGGACCTAATGGGCAAAGTTAGATCTGAAACCAAGTTTGCACCACTTGTTCCCATTTGTATTGTGAGCAGAGCCTAATTAACAAAGAGGCCTGTGGTCCCTCTAATTAGACTCAGGATCTTTTCAATTTTCTCAGTTTAGAGGAGAGGGAGAGGCTTAATGCCTGCACCACATTTTGGTACTTCCCTCCAAAGTGTTTATGATTTCTATGATACTGAGATTTAATAAAATAGATCCTATGAAATTTGAATTACTAAATTTAGTACTGTGGGCAGTAGAATGTGTAAAAAGGCAGAACAAAGCTTTCAGTTAAAGTATATCCGTGACTCACTGTATTGTATTGCTTCATAAAAAAATAACTTTGGTTTATATAACAATAGTGCTAATGGTTATTATTAAATATATTAGTTTAGCTGCAGTACCATGCAAGCCTATGGGTGTATTATGTGTAAGCAGCAAGGATAATAATTAACATACCCTCTGTGAATATGTTATACAGGTTTATATTTTTACCACGCAGAAGATTAGAGGAGCTGTGAAAAAAGGGCATGCACTTCAGATTTTTATTGCCATCCAATTTTCTCTGTGCAAACTATCCATCATACCAATGTAACCTTGGTTCAGAGATATAAACATAGGCAGATGAATTAGATGTTTTCTTTCTGTTGATATAAGAAATAGTTACAGTGCCTTGCAAAGTATTCACCCCCCTTGGCTTTTTACCTATTTTGTTACATTACAGCCTTTGTTTTTTTACAGCCAATGTTTTTTTGCTGAATTATATGTGATGGATCAGAACACAATAGATACATACAACTATTTTTCAGAAATAAAAAACAATTATAATTGGTATGTGCGTATGTATTCACTCCCTTTGTTATGAAGCCCATAAAAAGCTCTGGTGCAACCAATTACCTTCGGAAGTCACATAATTAGTAAAATGATGTCCACCTGTGTGCAATCTGAGTGTCACATGATCTGTCATTACATATACACACTTTTTTGAAAGGCCCCAGAGGCTGCAACACCTAAGCAAGAGGCACCACTAACCAAACACTACCATGAAGACCAAGGAACTTGTTGAGAAGAACAAGTCAGGGTTAGATTATAAAAAAAATCCAAACCTTTGATGATCCCTAGGAGCACCATCAAGTCTATTATAACCAAATGGAAAGAACATGGCACAACAGCAAACCTGCCAAGAGATGGCCGCACACCAAAACTCACTGACCGGCAAGGAGAGCATTAATCAGAGAGGCAGCACAGAGACCTAAGGTAACCCTGGAGGAGCTGCAGAGTTCCACAGCAAAGACTGGAGTATCTGTACATAGGATGACAATAAGCCGTACGCTCCATAGAGTTGGGCTTTATGGCAAAGTGGCCAGAAGAAAGTGTTTACTTTCAGCAAAAAACAAAATGGCACGTTTTGAGTTTGCGAAAAGGCATGTGGGAGACTTCCAAAATGTATGGTGGAAGGTGCTCTGGTCTGATGAAACTAAAATTTTAATATTTTGGCCATCAAACAAAATGCTATGTTTGGCGCAAACCCAACACATCCCCAAAGAACACCATCCCAGCAATCGAGACTGGGAAACTAGTCAGAATTGAGGGAAAGATGGATGGTGCTAAATACAGGGATATTCTTGAGCAAAACCTGTACCACTCTGTGTGTGATTTGAGGCTAGGACAGAGGTTCACCTTCCAGCAGGACAATGACCCCAAACACACTGCTAAAGCAACACTTGAATGGTTTAAGGGGAAACATGCAAATGCGTTGGAATGGCCTAGTCAAAGCCCAGACCTCAATCCAATAGAAAATCTGTGGTCAGACTTAAAGATTGCTATTCACAAGTGCAAACCATTCAACTTGAAGAAGCTGGAGCAGTTTTGCAAGGAGGAATGGGCAAAAATCCCAGTGGTAAGATGTGGCAAGCTCATAGAGTTTTATCAAAGTGATTTGGAGCTGTGATAGCCGCAAAAGGTGGTTCTACAAAGTATTAACTTTAGGGGGTGAATAGTTATGCACATACAATTTTTGGGTTATTTTGTCCTATTTGTTGTTTCAAAGTTGTGGGCATGTTATGTAAATTAAATGATGCAAATCCTCAAACAATCCATGTTAATTCCAGGTTGTGAGGCAACAAAACACGAAAAATGCCAAGGGGGGTGAATACTTACCTGTATTTTTAAACATGGCAATTAAAGGTAAATATTATTCCTTTATTCATTTTCTGGAATCTATCAGCCTGCAGGAGATTGTCAGAGTGTCAGCACAGTGAACCAGTCACCCTCTACTGTAGTGAAAAACGCTTTTCCTTAAATTAAGAGCTTGTTGATAGGAGAAAAGTGTAAAAGGAGCAGAGTGGTGACTTTATCAGTGTGGTGAACATTCTTCAAAGTGCAATCAGCAGGGTGGGTTATTGAATGAATTTTATTTTTTAACTGCAGTGGAGCAGGTAAGGTACCAACCTTGCTGATTTTACTAAGATATGTAAATTGTTTACCTCCCAAATTATTTGTTAGGGTTCATGTAGGTGGGTGTTGCTTTCCTGCATTTAAAATGCACATCAAATGCAGGTCAGCAGATTCAAATTCACTTCAACAGTTAGATAACAACTCAATCAAGGTGGATAGAGGAATCCTCTCTGCTACGCTGAGACATTGTATTGTGACATTGGGAAATCTTTGCTTAGCTGCAGCTGCTGACTGAAAGCAATTTTCCAACAAGCCTGTTTGACAGAAGTTGATTGCTTGATCAACTTCTGTAGAACAGCAGCAGTAAGGCTCTGGTTCACTCTGGTACAACATATGCTCTGACTTTGGGAGCACGTCATATGACGTGTGTAAATCGATGATTCCCTATGAGAGCCATCTTAACTGGTCTGACTCTTGTTCATTCAAGTCGGATGGAAGTAGGACCGAACTAAGACCGATGTAGGACCGATGTTGCAAGGCAAAGTAGGATGACAATCATACAACAGTCGTGTCGTACCAATGTAAACCCAGCCTAACACATGGATCTCATTTCAGCTGAGCCCTGCTGAACCTGCTTAATTTCAATCCATCTATGGCTAGATGAAAGCTGTGCTTGACATGCCTTGTACTGTGTTTCTTTTGAGGTAGCATGTCCTATTTAGGAACATTTTAATTTCATATAAAGCAAGTGAAAAACTGCCTTTTATCTTCAAATGCTGTATTTTGCATTTAAATGTTTGCACTTTACAGCCCTGTGTTCTAAAGAAAAAGGTTGCGATTGATAAAAATGCCCCTCTACATGAGCCCAAAATCTGTGTAGCCACTCTTGGGTTTACCATATGGCTGTCTTGCCTCACATTGGGACAACAACAATAGATACAGTAATACGGTATATTCCCACCTTTTTGTATTTTCACACTGCTGAGTTCTCCTTCCTCCCACAAGCTGAATAAAGACGTCTAAATTACACAGCCCTTGAAAATATTTTTGATTTTACAAGGCAGAAAATCTTTTGGCCATGCAGGGAAGTTTGAAACAATAATGTAAAAAATAGGCTTCAGAAAATTATATAAGCAGCATGCTAAAATACACTTATTTGTATTTTTAATAATACATAAATAGACTAAAGATGATTTTTTTCTTTAAATTTATTTTGTTTACATTTTTGAGTTCCACATATTAAAAGTATAAGCAATACATTTTATGTTGCTGATTTCCTGATTCCTGAATTATCTTACTGTAACCTGGGGAAATAGGAGAGGACATATTGCATAGAAAGGGTGTTATATAGTTGAGGGAAGGGTTGGTGTGGCTTGTGGCAAGGGGTTTGTTTTGTGGGACTAATGGGGCTTCAGGTGATGGTAAGAGGATGCTTATGGAGGGGAATGTAGTTAAGGGGTAAATTAAATTGTGCTTCAAGTGATGGGGATGGAGAGAAGTGTTGTGGTTGGGGAACATGAGAGGGGGTTTTGGGGGTGATATTGTGCTCACATTGTAGGTGAGAAGTGGCACCCTTATACATTGAGTTAATCATGCTGGACAGTTTGTCTTTAATACACAGGGGCACTCTTATTGGATGGTACTTGAGCTCTGGGGGATTTTCTTTGGACTGTCTGACACACAGGTTTCTCTCACCTGCTATCTCTCCCACCCACTACAGCACTTTCACAAAAATGCCTGCCCTTTTTGTCAGAAAATGACAGTGAAGGCGAATTCAAGTGTACAAGCTGCACCACAAATTAGGGGGAACCAAGCATGAAAAATGGAATTTTCTAAATAGTAAATGAGCTTGAAGGTACATCAAGTGCCCCCTTATAGAGAAATAATCAGCTATTGATGGTGGAGGGGGATGAATACTATGCTTAGAGTCCTACATAGCATTAATCCAGCTCTGGGCAGGAGTTGTTTGCTCCCTGCCTTCTTATACCAACTTCTTTTTGATGCAGAAGATGTGGTTAGTGGATGAATTTTATGAATGCTCAAATATTGTTAGTGCACAAGCCTAAGATGTGAACAGGCGAAAAAACAAAACAAAAAAAATACAATAGAGGTGTCCGCATACAGCACCAACAGTGCTCCAGTTAGCAACTCAAGCAACAACCAAGCCAAGACTTAATTGAAAACATGTGTGTTCTCCCACACAAAAAAGCAGGTACTTAATAAGGGTTTTGACCCTTTTTGACATTATAAATATCCTTTATTTATTCAGGTGAAAAGCATGAATTGGATATTGATCTGTGTCAGTTTTTTTTATACCTTTAGAATAATTTGGAATGAGGCTAGGTCCTGAAGGCTGAGAATTCAGAGATTAATCTAGGAAGCCACTTCTTATGGTGGCGCACCTGCAAGCTCCTTCCCAAGCCTGGCTGTGTGCGTCCATAAACACACACAGCATGGCTCGGCTCCGCTAGAGAATGCATTAGGGTATAAAATGTATTGCCTTTACAACCACTGTAAAAATTATGTATTGGCGGGAGCAGAAATTTTGGTAATGCTTACAGTTAAACATTAAAAATGCAAATGTCCATTAAATGGGATTTCTGGGGGTGTCCTCACTCTGCATGCAAAGTGGTGCACATGTGCCATGTATACAAGCTACTGCAGTAACACTGACATTTACAAAAAAAGTAAAGATCTAAATAATAAATGTGCAACACTTAATATAGTGACAAAACAAATATATGCAACAAGAAATTCAATACCATTATGTAATTGTAAAAAAAGTCCATAAATGTGAAAAGTCCATCCATTATATAAACTATAGGTCTACTATGAGCTCACCAAAGGTCAAGAAGTATCAAGAAGAGAATTACTGTATATCCACCATATAACACGAAATAACATAATGATTATCTGCACGAGTGAACCCTCCACCAAACTATGAACTCAACAGAGACAAGATATATACAGGCCCCAATGAATGATCATTAGTCATCTTCAGTTTATCCCTTGAGCAGCATGCAATAACAGTTGCTCAGTGTTATTATATGACAGTGCAATCCAAAACACCCTAGAATTTAACCATGCTGCTCAATGCAGTCCTTTCACATGTATGGACTTTTTTTCATATCTGATCATAGTTCACCCTCACTTGGATTGCTATGTTGAATTCCTTGTTGCATAATTGATTTTGTCACTGTATTAATCACTGGACATTTATTATTTAGATTTTATGACAAGGTTTTGTACAGTCACCTTGCATGGCAGCTACTATATTGATTGGGGCGCTTACTATACTTACTGTTATTTTAAAGAAAAAGGTGTGTTTAAATTAACAGAAATCTGATGGCCTTCAGCTGTCTTGCTCTGTTTATAAATGATTGCTGTAAAATGAAATGTGAATGAAGTACCAGACTCTTATCCTGGATAAGGGTTTGTTAAAGATGTTATAGGGGGACGTCTACAAAAAAGAAATGCCCTCCCCCCTTCAATTCATGCTAGGCCTTTTGGGTCTGCAAAAAAAAGGTCTTGCATGACTTTTAAGGTAGAACACCACACAAAAAAATCAAGGAAAAAAAGCATGTGGTCTCCACAAATACCCTTATGCGACCATGCAGCCTGCAGGTCTCCACAAATACCCTTATGCGAGCATGCAGCCTGCAAGGCCAGAAAATGTGGGATTAGCGTTTGCCCTTCTACTGAACCATACCAGGTTACATGTCCTCAACATAGGGGGTACCTTGCCACAATGTACATCATGGAGCTTTTTTTTTATTTGATTTGATTTGATATTGGATTTGTATTGCGCCGAATGCGCTTTTTGACCTGGTATTTATACTTCACATTTATTTGCTATTGAGTTGGGGAACATAGTACCACATTCCAGATTCCAGATAAGCCCCCTCACCTGCAGACCCCCACAACCACTTGTCCAGGGCTGTGGGAAAGAGGCCCTGACCCTTTGCCTCATGGTAGGGTAACCTTCATGTAGATAACATGTGGCCTGATATGGTTCCAGAGAGGGGGGTTGTTTGCTCATTACCCCCCTTCTTTGACATGCCAGGCGGCATACTCAGATAAGGGTCTGGTATGGATTTCTGGGGGGGGGGGCTCATGCTTTTTCTCTTGATTTTTGCACGGGCTTGCCCCATAAAATCCATAACACACCTGAAGGGTTCTATTAGAATTGGGGGACCTCGCACTTTTCTTTTTCTTTCCCTCTTAAAACTTATGCCAGATCTTAAGCATCTGTTAAGGATTGTGGGGAATCCAATGTTTGTTTATTTTTTAATTTTAAAACAATCCATGCTCCAGTGCTTACATGGAAGGGGATTCTGGGCCATGTAAGTGAATGGGCCAGTGACATCACTAGTTGTTAAGGGCAGCCTCTTTAATACCCACTGACAATAGGAAGCTGTTGTGTGCAATAGCAGATGTAACATCACCATTATGCATGATGTTTGGCTCCTGCAGAACACACAAATGTTTGGAAGCTTGAACACCTGAAAAGCCAAGATTTTTAAGCCCAGCCTTGGTGATCAGCACTAGCACCAGTGAGTGAGACTTGGCATAACCATGAATGCGTGTGACATGAAGAATCCTGATCACAGGTCTGACCTCCCCAACTATGTTATAATAAATACTAAAATCATGTGCACCTGTGCCTGGCTGTGCCTTGATGCAACTCTTCTCTATTCATTGCCTGCTCGCACAGGATACTCTGAGAGCAGCATGAGCCATTTGCTCCCACTGCTGTTAGTCAAATCCAGTGGAGGCATGACCAAGCCACATTGTTTGTCTATGAATAGAAACAGCCCAGCTAGTGAGCATGCCCACACATGTTCAATGGCTTGCTATGGGGGCACATGCAGGAAGGGATGAGCAGACAGAGATAGCAGGTGACTAGAAAAGAGACAGTAAGGGACCAGTCTGTGCAATACAATAGCACAGAGCAGGTAAAGTATACCCTCTTTTTTATTATAGGAAAAAAAAATGGCTTTACATTTAATTACTAAATTGGGTCCATTGGAACCAGCATGCTACAATAATGGGACATAGGGACATAGGGGTTGGCATGTGACACTCTAGGCAAGACTCACAATAGTCTTGTGAGTCACAATAGTCAAAATAGGATCAAAGAAAAGGAGGACGGATTATACACCGATCTAGCTGAATAGGGTAAGTTTCCTGGGAACCTACCACAGATTAAGACTCCATTGAAAAAGTGCTATATGACTCACTTATCTGGTAAGTCTCCTTTACCCATTCAAGAGATACTAGACACAGTGATGGAAACACAAATGAATTTGATTGATTATGTAAACTTTAAAAAAAAAAAAATCTACTCCTTTGGACACAATTTATAATTGTATGGGTTTTTGATTTTTTTTTTTACGTTTTGCACTACACTATAGCAGAAATAGTTAACTTTTTTTTGGCAATTTTTTGGAATCACTTTTTGGTACTGATAAAAGGGGTTACATGGTGATTTATTCACTCAACCAGCGGCTACTTTAGAACTTTAAGAGCTTGAAGATGTAGTCCAGACTCCAAAGTGCATTTGAGGAGGCTCCCCCACATTTGTCAGCACAATTCAGACAACAATTTGGACCAGGTGTCTTCAAACTTTCTAGGCAAAGGGCCAGTTTACTGTCCTTCAGAGTTTAGGGGGTCAGACTGTGCCCAGTGAAAGAAAAAAATGCCCAATCTTTGATATTAGGGGGAGAAATAGTTGGTGTCATTAGGAGAAATAGTGCCCCATTGTTGGTGTCAGTGGCAAGAATTATGCCCCATTGTTGGTGTCAGTGGCAGAAATAATGCCTCAAAGGCCAGTTAAAGGCAAGCAGGGCTGCAGTTTGTAGACCACTGATCTAGACAACAAAACAATTAACAAGTCTATCCATGAGACCTTTGAGTCACCTTAGAACTTCAAGCTTTTCCCCGTCAGCCTGCACGCAGTCTCTCTTTTTAACACACCATGCACACACTGCTCATCCCAGAGAAGATTTAAATTATGCCCAAGGGCATGGGCAGTGCTTAACCTTCAGCTTATTGTTAGACAGACCTACTGCTACCACCCCTTTATTTGGTCTATGTGGCATCTACGACACAGTATTTCTACACAGTATTTGTATAAATATATACAATATATATATATATATATATATATATATATATATATATATATATATATATATATATATACAGTGGTGTGAAAAAGTGTTTGCCCCCTTCCTCATTTCCTGTTCCTTTGCATGTTTGTCACACTTAAGTGTTTCGGAACATCAAACCAATTTAAACAATAGTCAAGGACAACACAAGTAAACACAAAATGCAATTTGTAAATGAAGGTGTTTATTATTAAAGGTGAAAAAAAATCCAAACCATCATGGCCCTGTGTGAAAAAGTGATTGCCCCTAAACCTAATAACTGGTTGGGCCACCCTTAGCAGCAACAACTGCAACCAAGCGTTTGCGATAACGTGCAATGAGGCTTTTACAGCGTCCTGGAGGAATTTTGGCCCACTCATCTTTGCAGAATTGTCCTAATTCAGTTACATTAGAGGGTTTTCGAGCATGAACGGCCTTTTTAAGGTCATACCACAACATCTCAATAGGATTCAGGTCAGGACTTTGGCTAGGCCACTCCAAAGTCTTCATTTTGTTTTTCTTCAGCCATTCGGTGGTGGACTTGCTGGTGTGTTTAGGATCATTGTCCTGCTGCAGAACCCAAGTTCGTTTCAGCTTGAGTACATGAACAGATGGTCGGACATTCTCCTTCAGGATCTCTTGGTAGACAGCAGAATTCATAGTTCCTTTTATCACGGCAAGTCTTCCAGGTCCTGAAGCAGCAAAACAGCCCCAGACCATCACACTACCACCACCATATTTTACTGTTGGTATAATGTTCTTTTTCTGAAATGCAGTGTTCCTTCTACGCCAGATATACTTGGACACACACCTTCCAAAGAGTTCCACTTTTGTCTCATCGGTCCACAGAATGTTGTCCCAAAAGTCTTGGGGATCATCAAGATGTGTTGTGGAGAAATTGAGACGAGCTTTGATGTTCTTTTTGCTCAGCAGTGGTTTTCTCCTTGGAACTCTGCCATGCAGGCCATTTTTGCCCAGTCTTTTCCTGATGGTGGAGGCATGAACGCTGACCTTAACTGAGGCAAGTGAGGCCTGCAGTTCCTTGGACTTTGTTGTGGGGTCTTTTTGTGACCTCTTGGATGAGTCGTCGCTGCGCTCTTGGGGTAATTTTGGGCGTCCGGCCACTCCTGGGAAGGTTCACCACTGTTCCATGTCTTCGCCATTTGTGGATAATGGCTCTGACTGTGGTTCTCTGGATTCCCAAAGCTTTGGAAATGGCTTTATAACCCTTTCCAGACTGATAGATCTCAATTACATTCTTTCTCAATTGTTCCTGAATTTCTTTGGGTCTCGGCATGATGTGTAGCTTTTAAGGATCTTCTGGTGGACCTTACTGTGTCAAGCGGCTCCTATTTAAGTGATGCCTTGATTGTGAACAGGTGTGGCAATAATCAGGCCTGGGTGTGGCTAGAGAAATTGAACTCAGGTGTGGACAACCACAGTTATAGTATGTTTTAACAAGGGGGGCAATCACTTTTTCACACAGGGCCATGATGGTTTGGATTTTTTTTCACCTTTAATAATAAACACCTTCATTTACAAATTGCATTTTGTGTTTACTTGTGTTGTCCTTGACTATTGTTTAAATTGGTTTGATGTTCCGAAACACTTAAGTGTGACAAACATGCAAAGGAACAGGAAATGAGGAAGGGGGCAAACACTTTTTCACACCACTGTATATATATACATGCACACACTATATTGTCAAAAGCATTGTGCCACCTGCCTTTACACGAATATGAACTTTAATGGCATCCCAGTCTTCACAGAGTCCTGATCTCAACCCGCTAGAACACCTTTGGGATGAATTAGAGCAGAGACTGCGAGCCAGGCCTTCTCAACCACATCAATGCCTGACCTCACAAGTGTGACCATTCTTTCAGAAGCAAACATTCCCAGACACATAGACACACTCCTTAACCTTCTTGACATCCTTCACAAAAGAGTTGAAGCTGTTATAGCTGTAAAGGGTGGGCCAACTCAATATTGAACCCTACAGGCTAAGACTAGGATGCCATTAAAGTTTATGTGAGTGTAAAGGCAGGTGTCCCAATACTTTTGACACACACACACACACATATATATATATATATATATATATATATATATATATATATATATATATATATATATATATATATATATATATATATATATATATATATATATATATATATATATATATATATATATATATATATATATATATATATATATATATATATATATATATATATATATATATATATATATATATATATATATATATATATATATATATATATATATAGATAGATATATATATATATAATGTATATAAATATATATAATTTTTCTTCCGTATGCCCAATTGCTGAAAATCCCAGAAAACAACAAAAGAAAAAAAATCTTTGATATATTTTTTCTTTTTAAGCTTTTATAGCTGTTAACAGTTAGAATTAGTAAACTGTTCAATATGATAGCTTCCTTTCATGTTAACTGTATTACATTTATCATCAAAATCTAATCTTATACCATTTTATGCAATTGCCCACCTGTTTCTTTAATTTTAGCTTTTCCATTTTTCTCCAACAGTTCTGCACGACTTAAGCTGATTTTCAAAATTAACATTCAGAGGAGATATAATCAAGATTGCCATTATTACATGCATTGCAATAATCATAATTGTATTTTATTGCACACTTTTGAATGTTTTACTGTGTAGGTGAAAGTGTGTTTGCAATATGCCTAACACATATGGAGAAAAAGCATCTTACTGGCAGCACAATTTATTAATAGTTTAATATGTCTTTTCACCTCCAGTTAATATTCCAAGCTTCAGTTTAGTTTAACCTTATAATGAAATCTGTGTGAGTTTTGGACTGTAACCTGTTTTTCAATAAGGTCATAACCCAATACTAATTAGTCTTTCTAATGAAAATGGTTTGGTTCTACTACTTACATAGCTACTACGGCTTAGGTCTAGAACTGTTTCACAGGCAAGCTGCATGATGAGGATCTTTATAGATTATATTAATATTTTCTGAAATCATATATTTGACATTCCATTTATACATGCGTGGTGGGTAGCTTTACCTAGTTGCGTAGCAACTAAAGACCTAAAAAAAAAGGTAGGTAAAGAAAAAAAAGATAGGTGCATACACAAAAGTAGTACTAATCACAAATGATTTCTGCGTTGTCAAGCAACTGATGTATTATTATTATTTTTTTTTTTAATAAAACAAGCTTACTAATTTATATGTAATAGCACTAATCCCTAAATCAAATCCAGAGCAATATTGTGATTAAATTCATCGCCTAGAAATGTAACGAAATAGGTCTTTTCATTAAAGCCCCTCTTAAAAATGCATATTGCTTTAGCTTGTAGAAAAGGAATGGAACCCCCCTGTGTTTTTGTTTTTTTTCTACACCACTGAACATTAAAAGATTTCCAGTAACATGAAAAATCTTACTGAAGTGCCAAATCAAAAGAAATACTCAGGTTTCACACCACCTTTGCTCTTCTAACCTTCAGTTTTTAGGTCTGTGATGAACTTGTTTTCTCTGTAAAAATGAATATGTATTTGCATGACATCTGAGCTATTAAAAAAAGTATAAAAGGTACACTCTTACTGCTCACTCACCCTTAAGCCCCATACACACGGTCGGACAATCCGCGGACCAGGTCGGTCGGATCCTGTCCGTCGTACTTTGTCCGATGTTGGTGTTGCGTACACACGGTCGGACTACGTTGTCGGAATATCCGGTCTGCAAGAACGTTGTGACGTAAGTCGTCGTCCACGAGATTAGAAAAGGGAAGTTCAGCACCACGTCAGGCACCCGTTGGGCTCCTTCTGCTGATCCCGTGTTTATCGAGATTTAGTCGAAGTTTGGTGACTTAAGATTCGCGCTTCTCAGTTTTCTGACTCAGATCGTTACTGCTCTTCAGTTTGTGCTTGTCGTGCGTATCTGTTTATTAGTGCGTGTAGTCAGTTCGCATTTGTTGGTCATTGCGGCCTATATCTTGATATAGGACGCTTTGATTTGCACTGCTTATTGTCTGCTCGTTTCTGGTATTCATTTCGTTCTTTCAGGCCTTGCTGTTAATCGGTGCTTTCTGTTTGTCCGTTCTGACCAGCCGACCTTTTGTGACCTTGTGAGCGATGTTTCCCGTGCGTACTCGTCGCCGAGTTCGTGCTGTACGCGGAATTGGTGTCGGGCTTCTAGCTTTGAGCCAAGACCCGTCCATGAACAGAGTGACGAGGAGGATGTGGACCAAGAATTGGTTTCTTCAGCGTGACCAATTCTCGCACATGCCTTTGCTTCGTGAGATCCAGGAGAATAATCCTGATGATTTCAGGAACTTTCTCAGGATGACGGACCCCGATTTTCACCGTCTTTTGGCTTTGCTGACCCCCTTTATCAGCCGGCAGGATACCTGCATGAGACAAGCCATTACTCCGGAGCAGAGGCTTGTTGCCACGTTGAGGTACTTGGCGACAGGGAGAAGTCTTCAGGATTTGAAGTTCTCTTCAGGTATCTCTCCCCAGGCCCTGGGACTCATTATTCCAGAGACCTGTTCTGCCATCATCGAGGTCCTGCAGGAGGACTATATTAAGGTAACATTTCTCCTTTACTATTCCCTTCTATGTATGTTCTTTTTGCTAATGTCTTCTATTTTTGACCTCCTTCCCTAATTACCATGATTGCAATATGTTCTAATATGCTGTGCCCCTTTTCTCCTTCATGCATTTTTCCCTTCACTTACCTCACCAGCATGCTCTTCTGCCCCAATAGACACCTATGGCCTAGTCACTTAAGCAATGTATTTTGTCTGCTGCATAGGATTTTTTGCCCCCAAACACCCCCTAAAATATGCACAAATGTTTGCTGTGTGGTTTACTTCATGTAGAGCCCCTTTTTTTTATTGTTTTTGGTGGGGGGGGGGCAAACTCATTAGGAACCCCCTCCCCCAACTGCTCTGTCAGATGGTACCAATCCTCTATCTGCTGGCTTTACCAAGGTCAATACACACTATATACCTACCTCTTTTTAGTGGGCATCTTTAGGGATGAATTCTGCAAAGCATGTAGTGCAAGGGGCTGCCTCCATACTTTCCATTTCCTATTTTTTTGTGTTCTTTCCCTCCTATTAGCTTGCTTGGTAATTTCATAATGTCACAATGTGCTTTCCTTTTTTTGGGGGGGGGGGGGGGGGGGGGGGGGGGGTTGAAATGTTAGTTTAGCTTTCCTGGGGGCTGCCAATAGTGTTAAGTACAGAGGGTCTGGCCAAACTAGCACACATTATTGAGCCATTTGCCAATCAATGAAGTGCAGAGGGTTACCTGTCCAACAACCCCCCCCCAAAACCCTAGTTATTGTCAAAGACCCATCAGAAGTGGGGGGGATTGATGGGGGGTGAGTAATCTGTGAAGGGGAGCCTCTACTTTTCTGTGCAAATACTTTCCAGCCTCCAATTTTATACAATGCTCTTGTTCCAAGATGTTGATTGTCTAATCTGCTTGCAATGTTTATGTGCAAAGTGACTAATTTTTTTTTCTTGTTTCACTCCACAGTTCCCTTCAACGCCACAGGAATGGCAGACTGTGGCCTCCCACTTTGCCAGCCGTTGGGACTTTCCTAACTGCGGAGGGGCAATTGATGGGAAACACGTCCGCATCGTCCCACCACCCAACTCGGGGTCCCACTATTATAATTATAAAGGGTTTAATAGTGTAGTGATGTTGGCGGTGGTGTCGGCAACATATGAATTTATGTATGTGGACGTGGGGATGAACGGCCGGATCTCGGATGGTGGTGCCATTACGCACACGGAGTTCTACTGGCGTCTCCAAAGTGGCAGTCTGTGCTTGCCACCTCCAGAGGAGAATGCTGAAGGACTCCCCTTCGTCTTTGTCGCAGATGAAGCGTTTGCGTTGACTCCCCATGTGATGAGGCCGTTCCCGATGAGGACCCTCACCCCAGAACAGAGGGTCTTCAACTACAGGCTGTCCAGAGCCAGAAGAGTGGTGGAGAACACTTTTGGCATCCTGGCCAGCCGCTTCCGCCTGTTCTTGACGGCAATTAACTTGGCGGAATACAAACTGAACCACATAGTTCTTGCCTGTTGCATATTGCACAACTTCCTCAAAAGACATAACAGGAACTATGTGGTGCCCGTTGGCCCAGATGTGGAGGGCCCTCCAAATGCGGACCTCACAGCCCTTCAAGTGGCACGTCCAGGCTTGCCCCCTCTAAATGCCCGCGCGGTCCGCGAGCAATATATGGAGTACTTTGTGGGTAGGGGGGCCATTGCTCTGCCTGACGATGTGTGAGAGGCATTTTTTAATAAATCTGATATTTCAACCAACCTATGATTTCTTGTCATTTCAGTATTCTTTTTTGCTTATTTTACCTTGAAATTTTTTCACTTTGCCTTCGACAGTGGGAATGCACTTTCTGGGCAAAAGGAGGTAACAGTCTCTTCTTCCCAAAAAGATTAGTCTCATGTTGTGTGTTTGATACCTAATCTTTGGTCTAGATAAGGTTTGTACTGCCTAACTGACACCCAAAATACTCCTTTTCATCACCAGGTCAGACATGTGTGTATTCTCAAAAATGCTGTGCTCCGTGTTTTCGTACAAAGCACTGTGGGTGTCATTTACATAAGTCAAATCCACTATGCTCTACAAGTGCAGTGAAAAAGTGCCCTGGAAAAGAAACTTGCAGTGCAAAGTGGACTTGCCTTTAGTAAATAACACCAATTGGCCCCCATATCCTTTCCATTTGACATACATAATGCATTGTGTTTTTGAAATAAGGAAGCCACACATTTAGAAAAATAAAAAAGTTTACTTGGAAAACATTCACAAGTGCGTTTACAATCTTCACGCCCAAACTGACAACATCTTGGTTATTTACAGCATTGTTTAGAAACATTCCGCAATTGGTAAAACCAGGCATGGAGCAAAACAGAACCTATGAACTTGGAAAGTTCAACTTTGTAAAGTGAAGACAAGATCAGACATGACTATATGTTCAAAGTGTGTTTGATCTTGCCTTCATCACATGGGGGGGTCACCCCTGGAAAGTGGAAATTTAGAACATGCACACAATTTGGGTCTGAAAATGGTCATTAGATGGTAAAACACATGCCTAGAAGCTTCAAAAGTGCCATTTTCCATCATGGGGATGAATGGACGTTTTTTGGGGGTGCAACCCCTTCACCACAACCACTTTCGTAGTTCGTAAAGTGGTTGCACCCCCAAAAAAACGAGGGCATTCATCCACCATGATGGGAGGTAGCACATGTGGACACAATGTGTGCATGTTCCAAATTTCACACAGTTCTTAAGTTGCAAATGTGTTCATAAGCTGGCACAAATGTGTGTTAATTTCTTGGTGCGTTTTCATATTTTTCCTAAAACATCAATGATGTTCTTCAATTTTTGTTGAACATCATTGATGTTTTGCTTTATGTAATCGAGATCTCTATTGCAGACCATTATCTCCCCGATGAGTACGTGGGCACTCTCTGTGGTAAAGTGCGATTTTTCTTCCACAACATCCACGTCACCTAAAAACCACAAACAAAAAAAAATCTGGTGTTGGAAATGAGGCAGGCATACATTGATTAGCTTACCAGTAGCTGTGTTCTCCCACACTCACCTGTTGTGGTGACAATTTCTCCAAGTTCGATGATCTCTCCTTCCTCCTCCTCCTCCTCTGCTTCTGCTGTTTCACCTTTTTTGGGAGGTGTTGGTTTTGGGGTTTCCTCAGACGGGCCAAGTTTTCGCTCCCCTATGAGAATGTACAAAAGGAAGATTTAGCAACACAATCTATTGAGGGCAGAGATAGGAAATGACAAACATTGCTTGAAAGTGACGGACACAATTTTTGTTTGGCCAGTTACAAATGCCAACTACATGAATGTAGTCACTTTGTAAAGGTGCAAAACTGACTAGCTTTTTGGTAGAAGTTGGTGTGATGGAGACCTCCCTCTAGTATCCACTGGAGCACATGTGTGTAAAAGCCTAATAAAAAGGTGGTTTGGGTGTCCCAGCACTAGTGCTCTAGAGTCCAGATGGGTAACCAGCTACTGGGTGACCTCTCCTTTACATTGAATAAATTGGCTTTACATTCTTGATGACATTTCGAGTGAGAACAAACTTCCTTTCCACAAAAAAAAACACACCAAACATCGTATTATAAGTGGCCGATCGTTGCGTACGATCGAATGGACACACACGACCATGACAGTGGCAGAAAGATCGAGGCTGAGTACGATCGAATGCACAGACGAACATGAAAGTGGCCATTTTGGAATGTACAACTTTGTAAAAATCAAACCACATGGAGCAGTATGCAAGCAAGAAATAAAACACAAAACACAACTACTTACTTTTTTGAAGAATTCGCTTGATCTTTCTGTACTGATCGGCCTCCCTCAGTTTCAGGTCTGACCAGCGTTTCCTGAGTTGCTCCTTGGATCGTTGTACCCCAAAATTATTGTACAGCCTCCTCACAACTTTAGACATGATCTTGGCCTTGCGGACATTGGGGTTGAGGTAAGGCCCATACTTCCCATCATAGTCGCTCCTCTTTAATATGTCCACCATCTCCAACATTTCTCCAAATGACATATTGGAGGCCTTGAATTTCAGGCTCCGGGATCGGGACATTTCTGCCTCCGGACTTTCCTCGTCCTCCTCGTTGGTGGGATATTTGTGGCGCACCTGCTGTGTCCCCGCCATGTGCTCTCCCCACTGCGCCGTAAAGAGAAGGGGTGGGGAATAGACGAGAAAGATCGTCAGGGGCGGGCGGAGTTTGACGCATGCGCACTGTATATAAAACGTCACACGCCTGTGTCGTAGCCACGATCTGGGAGACGAGGGGAGAGAAAGCTCACGCACGAGACGATCGCTAGAAACGAAGGTACAATTTGACGTTGGTACATAACTAGCCTAGACTGATTAGAACTTGAGGCTTCTTTATGGAGAAGATTAGGAGAGTTTAGGCTGACATTATTTATATTGTTCTGTGTGGTGTTGTGTCTTGCAGAGGTGATGGAGGCCTTCTACGACATGAGTTTTCTCCCCCTCTTCATTGATAAATACAGGGAATTTCCCCTTTTATGGCTACCAAAGCACCGTGACTACAGCAACAGACCAAAGAGGTACGCAGCCATGCTGAAACTTGTGGCATTTGTAAAGCCAACCCTGCCCATGGCAACCGTGGCAAACTTAAAAGTGAAGATTAACAACATGAAGAGTACCTATTTCCGGGAGCGCACTAAGGTCCGGAAGTCCCTAGCATCTGGAGCTGCAGCAGCTGATGTCTATGTCCCCACGCTCTGGTACTATGAGAGGCTCCACTTTCTCAAAGACCAGACTACTGTCAGGAAGTCACTCTCGACTCTTCCTTGCACGCGTCCTTCCACGCACGCCACCCCTGATGAGGCTTCCGAGGACCAACCTGGGCCTTCCAGTCTGGAATATGTGCAGGTGCCCAGCTTGTTCCAGGTATAGTAGTTTTGTAACCATTTTGGGGAATAAGGAATGATGTTCAGTTAATTCAGGATCCCCAATTGCTTAGTTCCTAACGTGATTGACATATCAACAGACAGTGGTGTTGGAGACATTTTTGGGAAGACTCTAAACTGCAGGGCTGAGAATTGTATGGTTTTCTATTTATAAACATTTTGCAACAGTCACTAGATGAGAATTGTGTGTGTTTGATGAACAAATAACTGAAACTATGTCCCTTTTTCAGACACAGGAAGACCTCAGCCAGGAGGTGGCTGTGGAAGGTGGCAGTCAGGAGGAGGCAGGGGTTAGTGGCAGCCAACAGGGGGGTAGGCCTAGGAGCCTGACTGTCTCCCAAGTCCCTCCCCTCCGCCTTCCCTACAGAAGGGCGAAAAGCATGGGGGAGGTGGGAGAGTCAGCGCTCCAGCTGATACGAGATGCCTCAGCCTCCCTATATGCCACACCCACCTACGAGGAGGCCTTTGCCTCCTTGGTTGGCAGTAAAATGACGGGTATGGAGGCGGGGCAACGCAGCATGTGTGAGGATGTCATCCTCAAAATACTAAATGAGGGGATGGCTGGGGAGATTACCCCACTCACACATGTTTGCGAGAGTGACCTTGCTCCGCCTCCTCCTTCTGCCACCCCACCAGCACCAGCACCACGGCGTGGAAGGAAGCGTACAAGGAAGACAAGAGAGTGATGACCTTGATTCAGTCTGGTCTGAGAGAAGATGGAGCCTCTCGTTGGACCAGAGCCTGGGGACCTAGATGGCATCTGCTGCAGTTCCGGATGTTTTGGACTTCAGGACCAGATTGCGCTCCCTTATTATTTAGATAGGTACTCTTCAGGCCCCCAATTTTTTAAGCGTGAAAAATGATGGTTGCCATGGGTGTCCAAGGCTTTGCAAATTCCCCAAGTTTCACCATGGCTGCGTTCCTCTTTGGTTTGTTGCTGAGACCTAAATAAAGGTTTTTTTGATTTGAAATAATCATTGACTATTGTGTTTTACTTTTCTACAATGACAGTTTTTCTTGGAGTAGGCAGGTACATTTCACTAATCCTAAAGTAGAATTAACAAGGGGCACCAACAACCAACAAACTACTAGTAAATTTAAGCAAGAAATACAAATGTTAATAATGTGGTTTTGCTAAGTTGAGACACACAACCCCCCTCCAAAAAAAAAAAAAAAAAATCTCCTTCAAATATGTATTCCCAAAAAATAAAAAAAAAAGACAAATGATGCTAAAAATATAACAAAGATTCTTTTACGATCTGAGTAAAAATAAACATGTAGTGTATAAATGCTGAAAAGTAATAAAGAAGTAAGTTTGTGAGAAGTGCGGGTGAATAGGAGCAGCTAAAACATGTCATTCTTGTTGCATTGTAAAGAAAAAGAGAATGCGCTGCATTAAAGACATTTTAACATTGCAGCGTGACGAATGTGCTGTGTCGATTAGGAAAGGTAGTTTTACCTGACCGAGCGCTTCCGTCACAGAATTTCTTCTGAGCATGCGTAGCACTTTGTCCATCGGACAACCGTACACACGATCGGATTTGGTGTGATCGGACCGTGTTGACGGCAAATCTTTCCAGCAGGAGATAAGACTTTGTCCGTCGGACAAACCGACGTACACTGTCCGATGGTGCATACACACGGTCTGATTTTTCAACAACATTGTCCGATCGGACAGAATCCATGAAAAAGTCCGACCGTGTGTATGGGGCTTTAGAGGCGGCTCCATAAGTTCTCCACCACAAGTTCTAAGCTTTCAAAAAACTAAAAAAGTGCTTCTGGGGACTTTAAAAGCAGTAGAGCTGACAGAGACTAGACATGTGCATACTGAACTATTTCGTTTCGGAATTTCATTTTCGTCCGAAAAATTCATTTATTTAGTTACTCCCGAAATTCGTTTTTATTTATTTATTTTTTCGTTAAAAATTGCATTCGTCCGAAAATCCAAATGAATTAAGGTCGAATCTGTCATTGAAGGCTTATGGTGTCTGTCGAAAGTTCAAAGAAGATTCGACGGAGCAGCTAAACTGTATGACTCTGTATAGTTTAGCTGCAATTCCACCCAATTCCAGCAGCAATCTTTCCTCTCTACGTCGAATCTTTCCTTTCTACGTCAAATCTTTCCTCTCTACGTCGAATCTTTCCTTTCTACGTCAAATCTTTCCTTTCTACGTCAAATCTTTTCTCTCTATGTAGAATAATCTTGGACTAATAGAGTTAAGTTTAGGCACATTCGACCACAGGTTCAATGGACACAGATTGTTATTGTCAGCGTCGAATCTCCTATCTATATCGAACTGTTGTTACAATGCAAATAAAGCATTTGTTTATGTCGGATCTTTCGTTTTTCGGATTCTATACCTGAAATTCGGACGAAAATGCATTCGGACGAAAACGAATGCACATGTCTAACAGAGACTGGAACTTTGCAGCATGTGTGACAGCTGATGATTTTTGTACAGTCCAGCATGTATCTACAGTCATGGCCGAAACTGTTGGCACCCCAGAAATTTTTCCAGAAAATCAAGTATTTCTCATGCCCTGTACACATGATCGGACTATCCGACAATCCGACCATGTGTGGGCTAGTCCGCGGGACTTTTGAAATGAACAGACTTGCCGACACACGGAGTAAAGTCCGTTCATTTAGAGAGTGACTCCAGGTAGACAGGACTAGTGAAGGAAGTCAATGCTGCCGCCTCGATCGGCGAGATTGACACCTCGCTAGCCCTGTCACCTGGTATGAATTTAAAGGGGAATCCCTATGCAGAAAAAACGGCGTGGGGGTTCCACCCCAAATCCATATCAGACCCTTATCCGAGCATGCAGCCCGGCCGGTCAGGAAAGGGGGTGGGGACGAGCGAGCGCCCCCCCCCCCTCCTGAGCCTTACCAGGCCCCCCACCCCAAAGCACCTTGTCCTCATGTTGATGAGGACAAGGGCCTCTTCCCGACAACCCTGGCCATTGGTTGTCGGGGTCTGCGGGCGGGGGGGGCTTATCGGAATCCTGGAGCCCCCTTTAATAAGGGGGCCCCCAGATTCCGGCCCCCCACCATATGTGAATGAGTATGGGGTACGATGTACCCCTACCCAATCACCTGGTGAAAAAAAGTGTAAATAAAAAACACAACACAAGTTTTTAAAATACTTTATTACACAGCTCCGGGAGTCTTCTTCCATCTTGGGGGGTCTTCTCGCCGGATTCGTCCGCTATCTTCTGGTAGCGATTTTACTAGCTCTTTTACTAGCAGAGGAGCCCGGCTTTCTCCTTCGTCGCCCCTGTCTGGGAGTCTTGTTTCGACTTCGGGGGTCTTGTCAGAACACATTAGCCCAGCAGGGGAGATCACTGTTCTAACATCACATAGTACAGAAGCTCCTCCTGAGCTGTCATTTATTTTTTTTTTGTTCAGCCCTGCTGGGTTGAATGAAAAACTAGTCGAGTGTACTAGGCTTTATAGTAAAAATAATATATTCAGGTGCAAAGCATGCAAGGAGGCTGTGATAGCCCAATACGTCCCTGCTGTCAGGGCATTAAAGTGGTGTTGCCACCAAAAAAATAAAATTAGCTTAAAAATCATAAAAAAATGTAAAACAAATTATTGGAAAAAAATTTTTTTTTACTCACCTCTAAATGCCTGTTGCTAGGGGGTCCCTCGTAGTCTGCCACCTTCAGTGCCCGGGCTAAACATCACTTCCCCTCGGCATCGCACAGTCATCTGGGACCTGTCACGTGTCCGAGATGACAGAGCGTCAAATCACGGCGCACGGCGCCGCTCGCGCATGCGCAGTGGGCGCCCGGCTGTGAAGCCACAGCCGGGTTCCCACATTAAGAATGACTGCGCCGCAAGCGGCTAGGGGAACGAGGGGGGGCTCGTTCCCCCGCATCGCTGGACCCCGGGACAGGTAAGTGTCCGATTTTTAAAAGTCAGCAGCTGCAGTATTTGTAGCTGCTGACTTTTAAAAAAAAAAAATTTGTGGGCACTCCTCTTTAAGCAATTTAGGGCTGCTATCCTTAGAGTTGAGCCGACTCTGTAGAAATGAAAAAAAGGGGGGAGGGGCGCCACCTAAGTGCAGTATCATAATGGAGTTTTATGGGCAAATGGTTAAAACACTCTTGCTATTTCTTACATATTGTGAGTATTTTTAACCGTTTGCCCATTAAACTCCATTGTGATACTGCACTTAGGGGGCGCTCCCCCCTCTTTTTTTCTAGGCTTTATAGTAACGACAATAACAAAAGATCAGTTAATGCTTGAACTGATTTGTTTTGCCTACTAAGGCTGTCTAGCCTACATTTATTTTTAAAGTATTTTAAAACAATTTTAAATATTTTCTCTTTAATTTTATATTGTGGTTCATTTAAGGTCAGCAGTTATTTTAGCTTTTGTTCCAGCCATAGGATAGTTTTTTTTTCTGTTTCAAAGTTTTACTTTATGGGTGCTCAAAGTACAGCATTCAGTTGTGACTGACCATATGTTCACCTTTTGTGCACCTAAAATTATATCACTCGCATTCACAGCACCCCTATCCCCATAGATAAAGTACACGTAAGGCATATAACAGTTAGGCCTATTATCCCCTGATTAAAACTTTCCCACTGCTGGTCAATTTTACACTGCTGTATCCCCTTCAGTGTTTTAGTTTTTATAGTAATGTCCAAGCCTGTGCGTTTTGTCTCTAAAAAATTGGACCTAGCACTGCTATTCAAAATGATTGTTTGCAAATTTACACTGGTATCTTTAACTCATACGAAAAATTAGTAAAGGGACTTTTTAGGTGCTATAAATACTATCCTAAGGAAAACATTATACCTAGAGACATGTATAATATCATACATTTTATTTCAAAATCATATAGTTAAAAGACGGGTAGAGAACCCCAAATAGTAAAATATACTCAATGAATCTTAGTATACATGTACAACCTTATACCCCTTCCCATACATACAGCCATGTCAACATCTAGATAGCTTTTCAAGAAATAATACATAGGTCAGAAAGTGGCATAGGTAAGTAATAGTGCCCCAACATGTTTCACAGGTTGAGCTTCTTCAGGGGTTCACAGAGTGCAGCTGAGGAAGAAGTATAGCAAATGTAACACACATATAAAAGCGGAGTTCCACCCTAAAGTGTAACTTCCGCTTATCGGATTCCTCCCCCCCTCTGGTGCCACAATTGGCACCTTTCAGGGGGAGGGGGATGCAGATACCTGTATAATACAGGTATCTGCACCCACTTCCGGGACTAGCTAGCCGAAGCTGGCCCGCCCATATCCGAAGATGCCCCAATGGCCAATAACGACGCGCATTGCGACTCGCGCATGCGCAGTAGGGAACCGGGCAGTGAAGCCGCAAGCTTCACTTCCTGATTCCCTGACAGAGGATGGTGGCGGGTGCAGCCGAGAGATGAGTGATCGCTCGTCCTCTTCTGCAGACATCGCTGGAACAGGTAAGTGTCCATTTATTAAAAGTCAGCAGCTGCAGTATTTGTAGCTGCTGACTTTTAATTTTTTTTTTCAGGTGGAGCTCCTCTTTAAGACATTGGGGTTGATTTACTAAAACTAAAGAGTGCAAAATCTGGTGCAGCTCTGCACAAAAAACAATTAGCTTCCAGTTTTTTTTAACAAACTTTAAAGTAGTTGTAAACCCTGTCAGACCACTTTAACCTACAGGTAAGCCTAGATTAAGGCTTACCTGTAGGTGCAAGAAATATCTCTTTAACCTACACGGTTAAGGAGATATTTACCTAAAAACAGGCACCAATGTCTACGGCGCATGTGCGCCATTGACAGCGGCGCAGGTGCACTGAGCGTGCCTTTAGTGAAGGTGATCATGCCGTCACTGACGGCTCCCATGCACATGCTCTGGAGTGACGTCATCGCTGCTCTGGCCAGTCACAGCGCCGGAGCAGCGATACCCGGAAGTCACTCCGGGTATCATGGCAGTGACGGAGGAGGTGAACGAGGGTCGCTTCAGGGGCTTTGATCTCAGGTAAGTAGTTCATAATGAGCTAGTATGCTATGCATACTAGCTCATTATGCCTTTGTCCTGCAGGGTGTTTTTTTTTACAGAGGATTTACTTCCTCCTTAATTGAAAAAGCTGAAGTTAGAAGCTGATTGGCTACCATGCACACCTGCACCAGATTTTGCACTCTCCAGTTTTAGTAAGTCAACACCATCAAGTCAATTAAAAAAGCATAGCAAAAATGACTACAAGTTACACATGGTAATTAACTCACAGCAATATCTGTCATCCAAAACAAATGATAAATGTTGTGCCTGTAGGTGAATGTTCTCAGTGGATCAATTTGGAGGCCGAGACAGCACTGAACCATAAGAGGTACTCCCAACAATCCCAGCTGTGAAGCGTAAGGGTAACATATGAGGAGGACATTAACCATCATGCCCTATCTCGTGCCTATAATAGGATAAACACATATACTAATGTAGTGTGAACCAACAAGCCCATATATGGGGCACATGGCCAAGTATTCCTAAAAGAGGGGAACAATGGAGGAGGGGCATCCTGTGCAGCAATGCTCTGAGAAAATGAAATTGATTAGAATGACCCAGCTGTACATCAACTCAATTGCCAGCAACAGCATGCAACATTACTAATCAATTACCTAAGCTGAAACCAGTTAATATATGCGATCTTCACCAGTCAGGCAATGAAAGGCAACACCAGCAACAACATCACTCCTCTCTTTTGCCCATGTTGCCTCAGGTGTTCGCATACCAGAGACCAGCAGGGTGGGTATATGTGCCACTGGGCAATCACTCCCAGCCCCATGCTGGACTTTAGGCAAGACACACTTGTCTTTGTACTCCTCACCTGGTTGCCGACACACACGATTGACACCATCTGAACCAAATAAGTTTATATTGGTCTCATCAGACCACAGGACATGGTTCCAGTAACCATGTGCTTAGTCTGCTTGTCTTCGGCAAACTGTTTGTGGGCTTTCTTGTGCATCATCTTTAGAAGAGGCTTCCTTCTGGGTTTACAGCCATGTTGACCAATTTGATGCAGTGTGCAGCGTATGGTCTGAGCACTGATAGGCTAACCCCCACCCCTTCAACTTCTGCAGCAATGCTGGCAGCACTCATACGTCTTTTTCCCAAAGACAACCTCTGGATAGGACGCTGAGCATGTGCACTCAATTTCTTTGTTTGACCATGGCAAGGCCTGTTCTGAGTGGAACCTATCTTGTTAAACCACTGTATGGTCTTGGCCACCATGCTGCAGCTCAGTTTCAGGGTCTTGGCAATCTTCTTATAGCCTAGGCCATCTTTATGTAGAGCAACAATTGTTTTTTCAGATCCTCAGAGAGTTATTTGCCATGAGGGGACATGTTGATTTCCAGTGACCAGTATGAGAGTGATAACACAAAAAGTAACACACCTGCTCTCCATTCACCCCTGAACACTAATTCCTTGTACACACGGTCGAACATTCTGACCACAAAATTCGTCCAAATTTTTCTGACGTATTTTGTCCGAAACTGGTGTTGCATACACACGGTCGGACAAAGTGGTCGGAAAATCCGATTGTTCAGAACGTGGTGACGTTAGTTGCGTATGACAGAACGTCATAGAGGCTAGTAGCCAATAGCTTTGGTCTCGTAATTTGATCTGAGCATCCGTGACACTTTGTCCATCATAATTCTCTACAAACGATCAGAAAAAGTCTGATCGGATTTTGTTGTTGGAAAATGGTCCTGCTCTCAAATTTTTTCCGTCGAAATTTCCAATGGGAAAATTCCGATAGAGCTCACACACGATCGAATTTTCCGACAACATAACCCGATGGGACCTTTTCCGTTGGAATTTCCAACCATGTGTACAGGGCATTACACTAACGAGTCACATGACACGGAAGGGAAAATGGCTAATTGGGCTATATTTGGACATTTTCATTTAGGGGTGTACTCATTTTTGTTGCCAGTGGTTTAGACATTAATGGCTGTGTGTTGACTTATTTTGAGGGGGCAGAAAATTTACACTATTACACAAGTTGTACACTCACTACCTTACATTGTAGCAAAGTGTAATTTCTTCAGTGTTGTCACATGAAAAGCTATAATAAAATATTTACAAAAATGTGAGGGGTGTACTCACTTTTATGAGATACTGTATATATATATTTATACTAGACTGTATATATTCATTAATACACCACCTGAAGTATATTAGAAATAGTACACAGCGGAATGAACTGTAGATATAAGTTACACTGTATGCATAGTATATATATATATATATATATATATATATATACATATATATATATATATACATATATATATATATATATATATATATATATATATATATATATATATATATATATATATATACATATATATATATATATATATATATACAGGTCCTTCTCAAAAAATTAGCATATTGTGATAAAGTTCATTATTTTCTGTAATGTACTGATAAACATTAGACTTTCATATATTTTAGATTCATTACACACAACTGAAGTAGTTCAAGCCTTTTCTTGTTTTAATATTGATGATTTTGGCATACAGCTCATGAAAACCCGAAATTCCTATCTCAAAAAATTAGCATATCATGAAAAGGTTCTCTAAACGAGCTATTAACCTAATCATCTGAATCAACTAATTAACTCTAAACACCTGCAAAAGATTCCTGAGGCTTTTAAAAACTCCCAGCCTGGTTCATTACTCAAAACCGCAATCATGGGTAAGACTGCCGACCTGACTGCTGTCCAGAATGCCATCATTGACACCCTCAAGCAAGAGGGTAAGACACAGAAAGAAATTTCTGAACGAATAGGCTGTTCCCAGAGTGCTGTATCAAGGCACCTCAGTGGGAAGTCTGTGGGAAGGAAAAAGTGTGGCAGAAAACGCTGCACAACGAGAAGAGGTGACCGGACCCTGAGGAAGATTGTGGAGAAGGACCGATTCCAGACCTTGGAGGACCTGCGGAAGCAGTGGACTGAGTCTGGAGTAGAAACATCCAGAGCCACCGTGAACAAGGCGTGTGCAGGAAATGGGCTACAGGTGCCGCATTCCCCAGGTCAAGCCACTTTTGAACCAGAAACAGCGGCAGAAGCGCCTGACCTGGGCTACAAAGAAGCAGCACTGGACTGTTGCTCAGTGGTCCAAAGTACTTTTTTCGGATGAAAGCAAATTTTGCATGTCATTCGGAAATCAAGATGCCAGAGTCTGGAGGAAGACTGGGGAGAGGGAAATGCCAAAATGCCTGAAGTCCAGTGTCAAGTACCCACAGTCAGTGATGGTCTGGGGTGCCATGTCAGCTGCTGGTGTTGGTCCACTGTGTTTTATCAAGGGCAGGGTCAATGCAGCTAGCTATCAGGAGATTTTGGAGCACTTCATGCTTCCATCTGCTGAAAAGCTTTATGGAGATGAAGATTTCATTTTTCAGCACGACCTGGCACCTGCTCACAGTGCCAAAACCACTGGTAAATGGTTTACTGACCATGGTATTACTGTGCTCAATTGGCCTGCCAACTCTCCTGACCTGAACCCCATAGAGAATCTGTGGGATATTGGGAAGAGAAAGTTGAGAGACGCAAGACCCAACACTCTGGATGAGCTTAAGGCCGCTATCGAAGCATCCTGGGCCTCCATAACACCTCAGCAGTGCCACAGGCTGATTGCCTCCATGCCACGCCGCATTGAAGCAGTCATTTCTGCAAAAGGATTCCCGACCAAGTATTGAGTGCATAACTGAACATAATTATTTGAAGGTTGACTTTTTTTGTATTAAAAACACTTTTCTTTTATTGGTCGGATGAAATATGCTAATTTTTTGAGATAGGAATTTCGGGTTTTCATGAGCTGTATGCCAAAATCATCAATATTAAAACAAGAAAAGGCTTGAACTACTTCAGTTGTGTGTAATGAATCTAAAATATATGAAAGTCTAATGTTTATCAGTACATTACAGAAAATAATGAACTTTATCACAATATGCTAATTTTTTGAGAAGGACCTGTATATATATATATATTTACTAGATTGCCTGCTTAATCTAAATCAAGCTATCTCTCCATCCACACCAACAACACTACACAGGGCCGCCGTGTAAGCAGCCTTATATAGTTTGGGGTGTGGACTTAGTCCCCCTGATTGGCCAAAGGCACCCTGCCTTTGGCCAAATATGTCTCTCTTAGCAGAGGGCGCTGGGATTGGCCAAAGAATGCAGGTCAGGTGCATGCTTTGGCCAATCATTATACAGCAATGCACTGCAATCTCACAGTGCATTATGGGGCGCATTATGGGATGTTCCGTGGCATTCGAATTTGCCGCGAACGTCCCATAAAGTCCGCTGTTTGGCAAACGGGAGAACACCAAACTTACGTTCATCTCAAACTCAAAGCTCTTCCCTAATTTATATATATATATATATATATATATATATATATATATATATATATATATATACACATAAACACACACATTGGAAAAAGTAAATTTGACCTAAAGAAGCCTGAACATTTAATTCTCATAATTCATGAACATGTTAAATAAATAGAATTGGCGCAAAAACGGAATGCCTTCCTTAAATTCTATGCATAGAAATATATTTAGATTTTTAACACATTTGTTTGAGCAGCAATCACAACATTTTGTGGATTTTTTTTAACAGATGGTAATCCTTAAGTGGCTGTTATTTTCTACTTTAAAAGTATAAAGAATCTGATTGCGAAAAACATAAAAAGCAGTGTTTCAAATTCTGAGGAAGTAGAAATAGCTTTTGGAAACGTAAACCTCCATGCTTTACCAGTTATGCCTGGAGCACACTTTCATTTCTTTTACTTAGGGCAGTATGACATAGAAAAACTCAAACAGCTTAGTTAAAAACAAACTTTTAAGCACTGAAAAACTCACCCTCAATATAACTTAAAGTAACCCTTTACATCCAGGACATAAATCTGCAATCTGCAGTGCTCTAATATGCAAACATTAAGACTGGGTTCACACCAGTGCTAATTTGATGCGGGTTTTCCCACATCCAATTTGCATGTCAGGAGATTGTGACATCTCTGAAGTGGTTCGGGTGCGAATTGCACAGGAGTCCTGTGCATTTTCTGGTCTGTTTCAGGTCCAAATTGACCCAAAAATTCAGGCTGAAATCGGACCTGAAGCAGTGAATAGAGACGCACTGGAACCCCTGATGTGAGCCACTCTGTTCCTCAGTGTAAACCCAGCCTTACTAATTTTAATGGCTTGGACTATCCCCTCCAACGATTAATCTTTTAATGTGATAGGCCACCTTAGTGAGGAACAGGAAGTTTGCATGCACGGACAGAGGTCAATTTACAGCTACAAAAGCTTCAGTTGTATTTTCTACAGAATCTATCACACATTATCTTTAAATATGTAACCTCTTAACAGATAGCATTTATGTGCCCACACAATAGACATTCAGTGCTTATATATGTTTGATAACCAGTAAAAGAATGCTTTAGCTGCTTGTACTTTGAACTAATGCATTCTTAAAAGTCTTTAAAAGTTACAACAGTGATTCTAAAATCAGGCTTCAGTCCATTTCCAACAGAACTGCTGTGTGTTTACAATAGAAGACTTCCAGACTGCCAAATTTCTGTTGTAAAAGAAAGTAATAGGAAAAGAGCTAAGATTTTTACTGCTTCTGTTGTGAAAGTTGAACATTAAAGGAGACTTATAACCAAAGCTCGTTTGGCTGTACTTCTCTTATGGATCACAGGACCGCATCATCCCGAGAATGGAAGTCTGGATCTGCCAGGTGCCTGGACTGACACCCGTCTCAGCCTCTCAGCAAGCCTGCCCACTCCACGGCTCAGCTCTCCAATGAGCAAGGAGGGAGATGAGCAGAGAGCTGTGACTGACAGTCTGCAGCCCTGTGCTTATGGAGCTCTGAGAAAAGAAGGATGTTCGCTCGCTTGGTTTTCAGTGCAGAGGTGTCGGGGGACAGATGCAACATCGGACCGATACTGAATCCACCTAGGTAAGTATGAATTTAAAAAAGATTCCTTTACTTCTCTTTTAATTTCCCCACAATGCCTGCAACTACAGAAACAATTGAGTGCATTTTTAAAGTGATTTTAGTGCTTTTTTGGTATATATGAATGTTTTAGTGTGCATAACAAGGGAACAGGTTCACTTTAAATTAGGGAATTTCTGTGTGCTGTGGGATATTCCTTTCTAAGAATAAATAAAATAAGTAAAACACGCCTTGAATCCCTTGTGTTGTCAACCAATCCTTTACGGGTCATAATTGGTGTACATTTCAATACAAATTTTCAATTGCAATATCAAGGAGCTGCAGTAGTTTATCAAGAAGTTCACTTCAACAGTTAAACAGATAAAGGATAAAGATGAAGATAAGAAAAATCATGCAATTTTATCTACTGTAAATAAAATGGTGTTATGAATCACAGAATGTTTTAGAGCCAGCAAGTGAAGTTTGGCTCTAAAACAGCTCATATGTAGCTGGTGATTAGAGTTGAGCGGACACCTGGATGTTCGGGTTTGACGGATTCGGCCTAACTTCGCAAAAAGTTTGAGTTCGGGACCGAACTTGACCCGAACTTGGATACGAACCCGGACCCCATTGAAGTCAATGGGGACCTAAACTTTTGAGGACTAAAATGGCACTAAAAAAGTAATGAAAAGGGCTAGAGGGCTGCAAATGGCAGCACAATGTTGTTAACAATAAAAGTGTAATATTCCTTTAAATTTCATACCTGGGGGTTGTGTATAGTATGCCTGTAAAGGGGCACATGTTTCCCGTGCTTAGAACTGTCCCTGCACAAAGTGTCATTTCCGAAAGAAAAAAAGTAATTTAAAAGCACTGGCGGCTATAATGAATTGTTGGCTCCCATAATACAGAGAACAGTCATTGAAAGACATTGATAAAAAAAAAAGCATGGGGTTCCCCCTAAATTCAATTACCAGGCCCTTCAGGTCTGGTATGGATATTAAGGGGAACCCCACATCAAATTTAAAAAAAAATGATGTGGGGTTCCCCCCAAATATCTATACCAGTCCCTTCAGGTCTGGTATGGATTTTAAGAGGAACTCCATGCTAAATAAAAAAAAAATGGCATGGAGTTCCCCCAAAAATCCATACCAGGGGCTAGTTCTTTATCCGAGCACGCAACCTGGCAGGCCGCAGGAAAAGAGGGGGCAGCTCCTGAACTGTACCAGGCCACATGCCCTCAACATTTGGAGGATGCTTTGGGGGTCTGTGACCCCTCAAAGCACCTTGTCCCCATGTTGATGAGGACAAGGGACTCATCCCCACAACCCTGGCCGGTGGTTGTGGGGGTCTGCGGGCGGGGGGCTTATCAGAATCTGGAAGCCCCCTTTAACAAGGGGACCCCCAGATCCCGCCCTCCTGTTTGAAATGGTAAGGGGGTACAAAAGTACCCCTACCATTTCAAAAAGAAAGTGTAAAAAATTGTTAAAAAACACACAGACACCATTGGGAATAGTCCTTTATTAAAAATAAAAAAAGATTCCAGCGGTGGTAATCCACTCTTGCTATCCAGCGATGGGTGATCTCTTCTCCGGGGGCCAGCGATTGGTGATCTATCCCGATGGTCCAGCGCAGGGCATCCTGTCTCCATGAAGACACTGCGGGAATCCCAGGTCTTGCCACCCCCTCTGATGCAAGGGGGAAGACGGGCTTCCCCAGTGATGTACGGGTCACCCCGCCCCCCCTCTGATGTAACGAAAACCTGCGTTACATCAGAGAGGGGCAGGGTCACCAAACATCAATGGGGAAGCCAGGCTTTTCCCTTGCATCAGAGGGGGCGGGGTCACCCGTACATCACTGGGGAAGCCTGGGTTTCCCCTCATGTCAGAGGGAGCGGGGTCAGGTGACGGGTGGCCCTGTCCTCCTCAGCTAAGACCTTATCAGGCTGTCGGTATTCCCGCAGTGTCTCCATGGAGACAGGATGCACTGTGCTGGACCATCGGAAGAGATCACCCATCGCTGGACCCCGGAGAAGAGATCAGCCATCGCTGGCTAGCAAGAGTGGATTACTACCACTGGAATCTTTTTTTATTTTTTTTATTTTTAATAAAGGACTTTTCCCAACGGTGTCTGTGTGTTTTTTTAACAATTTTTTTACACTTTCTTTGTGAAATGGTATGGGTACTTTTGTACCCCCTTACCATTTCAAATAGGGGGGGGCCGGGATCTGGGGGTCCCCTTGTTAAAGGGGCTTCCAGATTCTGATAAGCCCACCGCCCGCAGACCCCCACAACCACCGGCTAGGGTTGTGGGGTTGAGGCCCTTGTCCCTATCAACATGGAGACATGGTGCTTGAGGGGTCACAGACCCCCAAAGCATCCTCCCAATGTTGAGGGCATGTGGCCTGGTACGGTTCAGGAGGGGGGGCGCGCTCTCACCCCCCCTCTTTTCCTGCAGCCTGCCAGGTTGCGTGCTCGGATAAAGGGTCTGGTATGGTCTGGTATGGATTTTTGGGGGAACACTTTAAAGTCCTGAAGGGTCTGGCATGGAAATTTGACCAGGGGTTCCCTTTAATATTAATACCAGACCTGAAGGGCCTGGTAATTGAATTTGGGAGGAACCCCACGCATATATATTTTTTTATCAATGACTTTCAATGACTGTTCTCTGTATTACGGGAGCGGACAATTCATTATATCCGTGAATGCTTTTAAATGACTTTCGGAAATGACACTTTGTGCAGGGACAGTTCTAAGCACGGGACACATGCGCCCCTTTACAGGCATACTATACACACCCCCCCAGGTACGAAATTTAAAGAAATATTACACTTTTATTGTTTCACTTTAAGCATTATTAAAATCACTGCTCCCGAAAAAACGGCCGTTTTTAAAACTTTTTTTTGCATTGATACATGTCCCCTGGAGCAGGACCCAGGTCCCCAAACACTTTTTATGACAATAACTTTTTAAAAAGCGCCAAACACTGAACTCTAACCAGAACATACAGTAAATTTTTCGGGTTCGGGTCCGGGACCCAAAAACCCAAAAGTCCGGTACGAACCTGAACTTTACAGTTCAGGTTCGCTCAACCCTACTGGTGATACAAAAAGTAATAACTGTGAAGCTAATGGGAGACAAGCTAATGGACAAATAAAGGACAGTTTTTAGGTAGTGGTGGGTTAGGCTTCCCTGAAGAAATAGCCAGACAGATTGGGGTAGGAAGTTCCCTAGGAAGAGATAGACTCTAAAGAAGTCTTGGAGTTGAGCATTGGAGGAGATGATTAGGGAGTAGGGGAACAGAAGGTCTTGTAAAGGGCAGATAGGGCAATTTTGGTTATATTTTGAGATATAACTGGTGATGCACTGTAGTTTGGGGCAGAGTTGTAGATTGACGATAGATTGAAAAGACTCTGGACGGCCGCACTCCAAAATAAATTTCAATGCCTTTTATTTGTGAAACAAAATCACACAAATGTGGGTCACAGCAAAGCAAAAATCGTTAACGCGTTTCACACTACCAGGAGTGCTTACTCATAGCAGAGTTGTAGATTGACTTGCATGTTTTTGTTAGTATTTTGAATTGTATTTGTTTGGAACTAGTGGATGGATTAGCAGAGAGGGACAATGAATGGTTGGTGAGGTGGATGAATATAAGGGAAGCAATAAGGCAGAAGTTTCAATGGTGAAAGTTTGAGATACTAAGGGAGTGAGTTAGTAGCTTTGTGGTATCATTTTTAAAGATGGAGAGAATAATGGAAATATTAAAGGGGGTAAGGTGGCAAGATTCAGATAATGAGGTAGTGGTTCAGACAGTTCTTTGCTTAGGGATACTACAAATGTGGGGGTAATCAAAAGCAAGGGAAAGGTCTTAAATTGTTGAGACTCTTATAGAGTCTAGTAAGGGCTTTTGAAGTATGGGGGTGACCATTGAAAGTTTTAGAGTGTTAGGAAGATGCTAGTAGAGAAGGAGAGACTGAAGATGTGAGTTAGAATGCAGCAAAAGGGTGCCCGGAGTACCTGTGTGATGCCCAGAGGCCAGGTGGCTAGGTGGGTATCATAAAAAAGGTTTTGCAGCTTCCATTGTGGTAACAGGATCATAAAAGTATAGTATTAAATGTCAATGTGGTGATAGATGTGGTATGTAAGTTGTGGGAATTATCTGCATAGTGGACATATCATCACAAATGGCAACAATCTTGTCTTTGAAATGATTGTGTTAGGTCAAAAAGAGGAGATTAGGTTGGATAGCTGAGGTAACTGATGTGCAAACATTAACAGGGATTGTAAAGTCACTAAAGTTGATAGTGGGTATTTCAGAGTATATAAATATGGTAGCCAGGCAGAGAAGCTATTAAGAAAGATTGATGCTGGTCCAAGAGGCTGATAAAAAAAGATGAATATAGTGAGTTTCAAAGCAGAAAAAGATAGAGAGTGATGTGTAGGAAGAACCTGAAAAGTGAGAAGGATATCAACAGCACCGCTTTCCATCCATTGTATCAGGGTGAGGGTGAGTGAGTCCAGTGCAAGCCACCATGGGATGGGGCAGCTGGAAAGGCAGAGTCAGATTCCTGAAGCAAGGTTTCATTAACAGAAAGTAAGTTAAATATGTTGGAGATAAAAAGGTAATTTAAAATTAGCATTTTGCATTTGCCTGCTCTAGACATAACCATGGTAAGAGGGGGGCCTAGCGTTCAACACCATACTACAATAATATCAGCTCACATAGCTTTCAACATGAAAGGGACACTTTGATAGAGTTCCAGCAATAGCGGTACCTATCCAAAAGCACTGGCGTCTGATGCTTACAGGCACCAGCTCCTTACCAACTCTGATGAACAGAAGAGGATAGCAGCAAGGTATTCGGTGACATTTGTGCCACCTATCTGCCTCTTTTTGGGACCCTAATTTGTTCACCAAGCAAGTGGGCAAGTGTAAGTAAATGATAAAACACAGACAATACAATATTGAATATTGTTAGTAAAAGCTATCCTCATGGTTCCAGCAGCATCCCTTGGAGTGTCTCCACTAGGGATGAGCTGAACACCCCCGGGTTCGGTTCGCACCAGAACCCGCAAACGGACCTAAAGTCCGTGCGAGCATTAGAACCCTATTAGTTACAATGGATGCAAACATTCAAAATCAAAAGTGCTAATTTTAAAGGCTAATATGCATGTTATTGTCATAAAAAGTGTTTGGGGACCTGGGTCCTGCCCCAGGGGACATGTATCAATGCAAAATGTTTTTTTTTAAACGGCCGTTTTTTCAGGAGCAGTTATTTTAATAATGCTTAAAGTGAAACAATAAAAGTGTAATATTCCTTTAAATTTCGTACCTGGGGGTGTCTATAGTATGTGAAGGGGCGCATGTTTCCTGTGCTTAGAACTGTCCCTGCAAAAAGTGTAATTTTTGCAGGAAAAAAAGCTATTTAAAATCACTCGCGGCTAATGTATTGATGGCTCCCATAACACAGAGAACAGTCATTCATTGAAAGCCATTGATAAAAAAAAGTCATTGATAAAAAAAAAGAAAGCGTGGGGGTCCCCCCAAATTCAATAACCAGGCCCTTCAGGTCTGCTATGGATATTAAGGGGGACCCCAGCCAAAAAAAAAAAAATGGCGTGGGGTCCCCCTCAAAATCCATACCAGACCCTTATCCAAGCACGCAACCTGGCAGGCCGCAGGAAAAGAGGGGGGACGAGAGCGGCCCACCCTCCCTCCTGAACCGTACCAGGCCACATGCCCTCAACATTGGGAGGATGCTTTGGGGTTTGAGACCCCCAAAGCACCTTGTCCCCATGTTTATGAGGACAAGGGCCTCTTCCCCACAACCATGGCCATTGGTTGTGGGGGTCTGTGGGCGGGGGGCTTATCGGAATCTGGAAGCCCCCTTAAACAAGGGGACCCCCAGATCCCACCCCCCTCTGTGTGAAATGGTAAGGGGGTACCATTTCACCAAAAAAGTGTCAAAAATTGTAAAAATTACAGGAGACGGTCTTTGACAATTCCTTTATTAAAATCTTCTTTCTTCTGGTCTTCTTCCTTCTTCCTCTCTTTCACCAAAAAAGTGTCAAAAATTTTAAAAATGACAGGAGACGGTCTTTGACAATTCCTTTATTAAAATCTTCTTTCTTCTGGTCTTCTTCCTTCTTCCTCTCTTGCTCCTTTGGTTTCTTCATCTTCTCCTTCCAGCATCTTCTTCCATCTTCTTCTTCCATCATCTTCTTCCTCCGATCTGCTTCTTCTTGCTCTGGTCTTCTCGTCCGGCATCTTCTTCCACGGCGTCCGGGTCTCTTCTTGGGCCGCTCCGCGCAATGGGAGGCTCCCGCTGTGTGAGGCTTTACTGCGTCTGACAGGTCTTTTATAACGGAGGGCGGGGCCACCTGGTGACCCCGCCCCCTCTGACATCATGGGGAAAGCCATTGCTTTGTAAACTAAATATAAAAATTAAAGCAAATGTACCATTATATATATTGCCAAACATAATCATATACAGTATGTTGCTTGTTCAGATTGAGCTAGACTCACATAAGTAAGGAGGGACCTCTGTTTTTGTAGCAACTGAATAGTTTTCTTACTATCTTTGTATTAAAAACTCAATACAAATCTATTGAAATTAGTAAGTTCCAAATCCTATCATCTTCCCTACACCTGGAAGACCTCTCAGAAGATGAGATCTTTCCTCATATCTTGTTCTTCAACTCTAAGATAAAAATATTCTTTGCAGAAATTAATACATTTGAAAAGAAAATTCACTTCATTGAAATGATACATTTATACTAGTAGTAATGATGTAACATAAATTCCAGTTAGACACCTCCCCAGCGTTACTTGTGCACAGATCACCTATGCTGGGATCACACACACACACTTCTTTACCAGAGGTGGAGACTAGGGATGGGCCCGGTGTTCGATTCGAACCCATGTTCGGATGAAGAAAGAAAGAAGGAAGACCAGAAGAAAGAAGATTTTAATAAAGGAATTGTCAAAGACCGTCTCCTGTCATTTTTACCATTTTTTACACTTTTTTGGTGAAATGGTAGGGGTACTTTTGTACCCCCTTACCATTTCACACAGGGGGGTGGGATCTGGGGGTCCCCTTGTTAAAGGGGGCTTCCAGATTCCGATAAGCCCCCCGCCCGCAGACCCCCACAACCAATGGCCAGGGTTGTGGGGAAGAGGCCCTTGTACTCATCAACATGGGGACAAAGTGCTTTGGGGGTCTCAGACCCCCAAAGCATCCTCCAAATGTTGAGGGCATGTGGCCTGGTATGGTTCAGGAGGGGGGCGGCGCTCTCTCGTCCCCCCTCTTTTCCTGCGGCCTGCCAGGTTGCGCGCTCGGATAAGGGTCTGGTATGGATTTTGAGGGGGACTCCACGCCATTTTTTTTTTTGCTGGGGTTCCCCTTAAAATCCATCCCAGACCTGAAGGGCCTGGTTATTGAATTTGGGGGGACCCCCACACTTTTTTTTTTTATCAATGACTTTTTTTTATGAATGGCTTTCAATGAATGACTGTTCTCTGTGTTACGGGAGCCGTCAATACATTAGCCGCAAGTGATTTTAAATAGCTTTTTTTCCTGCAAAAATGACACTTTTTGCAGGGACAGTTCTAAGCACAGGAAACATGCGCCCCTTCACAGGCATACTATAGACACCCCCCAGATGTGACACTGCAATGCTGTACTAACAGCACGCACACACTAATCCCCAGAATCATAGCACATAATGTCAGCAGTCAGCAGCACATAACACTGACACTGATGCTGGAACACAACACAATATGCGAGGCCACCGGCGCGGTGGCCTTTTATACTGTGGGGCGTGTACTAAACCCCCTGAGCTATAATTGGCCACAGGCATCCTGCCTGTGGCCATTTATTGCTCTCCTCGCCGCTGGCTCTTTGATTGGCCAAGCATGCAGGTCACAGTGCATGCTTGGCCAATCATCAGCCAGCAATGCACTGCAACTGGCGCAGTGCATTGCGGGCCGCTCGCATCACACGAATTTGATGCGAGCGGCCCAAATAGTTCTGGGCTCGCTGAGCGGGCGAACGCCCGATGTTCGATTCGAACATGGGTTCGAATCGAACACCGGGCCCATCCCTAGTCTCCACCTCTGGTAAAGAAGTGTGTGTGTGTGATCCCAGCATAGGTGCTCTGTGCACAAGTAACACTGGGGAGGTGTCTAACTGGAATTTATGTTACATCATTACTACTAGTATAAATGTATCATTTCAATGCAGTGAATTTTCTTTTCAAATGTATTAATTTCTGCAAAGAATATTTTTTTATCTTTATCTGAGAGGTCTTCCAGGTGTAGGGAAGATGATAGGATTTGGAACTTACTAATTTCAATAGATTTGTATTGAGTTTTTAATACAAAGATAGTAAGAAAACAATTCAGTTGCTACAAAAACAGAGGTCCCTCCTTACTTATGTGAGTCTAGCTCAATCTGAACAAGCAACATACTGTATATGATTATGTTTGGTAATATATGTAATGGTACATTTGCTTTAATTTTTATATTTAGTTTACAAAGCAGGCAGAGAGGAAATGGGAGGTAGGGAGGGTAGGATGGGGGAGGGGGTAGGGTATGGGGGGGGGGGATATAGGTGGGGGAACTGGGGATTGGGGAGAGTAAGGGTGACAATAAGGGGGGGGGGATCATTAGCACATCAAATGAGGAATTGTACATAGCAATTCACGTGTACTTTACATTTTGGATGTGTCAACCAGTGTCAAACAGTGGGACCACTGTACAGAAAATGTATTTAGTTGCATATTTTTCCTAGCTATTATCTTTTCCAATTTGCATTGTTGATTGAGATTTTACAATTGTATTAGATATGGAGGGTGTTTCTGCAGTTTTCCATAACCTAGTGATATTTAGTTTAGCTGCTAGCAGAAGATGTGTTATGACAGTTCTGGTGTTTGAGAGGTATTTTTCTAGCCCTAGGTGAAGCAACGCTAATGAAGGGGTAGGAGTAGTAGGCAAGCCAGAGATTGTAGAGATCAATGTGAATATTTGTCTCCAAAATGAGGTAAGGGATTTGCAGTACCATAGTATGTGGGCTATGGAACCTATGCTGCAACAATTCCTCCAACAGCATGATGAGCTTCTTTGCTATATCTTCGATAACTGGTAGGGCGTTAGATACCACCTGTGTAGGATTTTTTGGTAGGTCTCCCAATGGTTGAAACTGTGAGATGCAGTGGAGGTGACCCTAAAGGCTCGTTGCCACATTTCAGGGGTAATGTGGACCCTAAGCTCCTTGGCCCATTTGGTTAGGGTGGGAATTTGCGAGATGGGGTGATCATCGTTTAGTAAGGTGTAGAACAAGGTTATTTCTTTTTTGGGGTATGGGGGACGTGTGTAAAATTGGAACATTGGTTCCGGCAGCGTGGTTGCGAGGGAAGTTTTGAGGATTTGAGAAAGGGGGACATTCTCATATAGGTGTCGAGTTCTGAATGCGGGAGATTAAATTCCTGTTGGAGGCTCTCAAATTATTTTATCGACTTGTGTTTGGTAAGGTCGATAATGATTGTGATGCCTTGTTTGTGTCATGCAGAGAGATTAAGGTCTGTGAGATGCTTGGTTAGGGCTCTAAGGAGAATAGGTATAGAGTGGGTAAGAGGGATGGGGGTTTGTTTGGATAAAGTTTTTTTTCCATGTTAATATAGACACTGTAACTGATTGGGGTGTGTCTTGGCTGGGAGGAGGGCATCCTGTTGCTGTTAGGAGGAGGGATTTTAGGGGGTATTTATTCTGGGGGGACAGGGTTTCCATGATTGACCAGGTTTTTTCAGATGTTGGGTGCCACCAGTAATATATTTGGTCTAAGATGGAGGCATGGTAGTAACTGCTAATGTGAGGGACGCCAACTCCTCCCTTTTTGTACAGTCTGGTTAAGATATAGTTGACACATTTAGGAGGTCTTTCTCCCCATATAATTTTTGATATTTGCCTTTGGATGGAGGTTAGGAAGGATTGAGGGAGGGGTATTATCAGAGTGCGGAACAGGTACAGGAGTTTTGGTAGTATTATCATCTTAAGGGTAGAGATTCTACCTATTTTGAAGAGGTCTGTTACGTAGTGAGCAGAATAGTTGAGGGAGTTTTTGGAGAAAGGTCTGGTAGTTAAGTGTAAATAATTGTTTTAGAGTGGGTTCTATTTGTATTCCCAGATAAGGAATAGAGTTGTTTACCCAAGTGTATGGAGTGATATTTCTAAGGTGGGATTCCAATTGTGTGGGAGGGCACAAGGGCATTATTACAGATTTTGGTACGTTGAGCTTGTAATAAGAGACCTTGCTAAATTGAAGGATAAATTCTTGTACGTAATGGAGTCCTTTGGGGGTATTTTTTGCATATATATGCACTGAGACAGCCAGCGAATTTGTATCAGAAAGAAATGTTGCAATATTTGTATAATGTATTGTATCCACTGGATTTCTTTGAATGGAGGAAACGGAATGATGTTTACTAACTCCGGTCACTATGGCTACCCCCACGCTGTCGGGGTAAGTATAAAGCTCTGCATAAGCGTCACCTGGCTCATTACCCATGATTAACTCACGTGAACAGTGACGCAACGTGTCGGGAGGAGGAGCCAGTGACGTCTGAAGAATCCGGCACACACAGCAGCTGTGAGGAGAAATCACCCTGACTGTTTCCTATGATATTCCCCATGATTACATGCAACTCGTCTAGGGGCGGTTTGTGAGTACGTTGGTGATACAAGTTGTTAGCCCTTGTTTTATACCATAGGTACACACTATTGTCTCTCTCTTTTCTCTCTTCATTCACATATGATACACTGAGATCAAGAGCCGGTTTATAACAGAGGAATGCTCAAAAAGGTTTACATCCAAAATATGGTGGATTGCATGGTCTGCATAAGCTGATGTATGGTCAGCTAATCATTTGATGGATTGCCAGCAGTTTCTGAACATTAGGATTAAATATCCGTTTGTATGCTGACACGTGGAAATGGACTGCCATTAGTTATCACACAGCTACAATCGATATTGTGCATTACCCATGGTTCTTATCATATTGTATTTTAGTATATTGCATCTCATTGTCTCCAATCTATTTTCCAGCACATTGATTGTATTTGCCTATTGCACTGCTATTTATGTCATTGTAATTATTTCTCATTAAGTGCCTATCATATATTCATATTTTTATATTGCTCTTTTCTATATTGCTAATTATTGTCAACCATTCATGTCACCCCCTGGAAAGAGGTGATATTTGCTTTTTTGCACATAGAGTGGATAGAGAGTATAAGGAAGCACTTTTTAACACACAGAATTGTTTATATCTCTCATCACAGATGTTGTATTATTAGCCACAGTTTCCAGCATATGTAATTTGCACTTTATCATAATTTATGAATTTAGGTATTGTTTTTTAACACATTTTCCTTCAGCACATTGTGTTTTTAACAGAAGGAGTTTTATTTCACCACATAGTTGCACGGTGATTGTGTGCATCTATTTTGTCCATTAGCGCACTCATTTTTTATATTTTATGCATTTGCACAGTGAGAGATCATTTTTATTGGTTGCAGCTTTTAGACTAGTAGTCTCTAGGTTTTTGTTTTTATTAGCGCTTGAGTATATATATATTTGTATTTGTGTTTGGATAGCATGGTTTATGACAGGGGTGCCCAACCAGTGGCCCGCGGAGCCCTCTGATGTGACTCGCGACCTCCTGCTCTGGGATGGCTGGTTGGCAAGCCCGGATCACCGATCCGTCACCCTAGAGCAGGGATCTTCAAACTAAGGCCCTCCAGCTGTTGTGGAACTACACATCCCATGAGACATTGTAAAACTCTGACATTCACAGACACGACTCGGCATGATGGCAATTGTAGTTCCTGAACAACTGGAGGGCCGTAGTTTGAAGACCCCTGCCCTAGAGCATCAGTGTTGTGAATGAAGCCGGCAGTGGAGAAAGCAAGCGGCTGCGGAGCAGAGCCGCATAAGCCGATGCTTCCTGTATGGCTCTTGTCACAGGTGGAGTGATAGCAAATATGGCCATATCTGTTCTGCAGTGGGTACTGGGCTGCTTTCAAACTGATCTGCAGGTGCACCGCCTACCTCCAATCTCATCTACTAAAAAAAACAGAAGGGGATCCATCCCCTTCCACCTGGGTAGATCAGATTGAAGGGCCCATAGAGTACAGTGGGCTGTGTCCGTGTCTGCTCTCCATATACTGGGTGGACACAGACCTGGCTCCACTCATTGTGGCCCACGACCAGTTACCAAGTCATTTAAGTGGCCCTCGCTCTTCAAAAGGTTGGGCATCCCTGGTTTATGAGGTTCATTACCCTTCTTGTGGCATCTGGTGCCTGGCAGCCTGGGATAAACTCGACTTGGTCGGGGTGCACTAATGATGGGAGGTATGTTATTAATCTTTTGGCAAGGACTTTGGCTAGTATTTTTATATCAGTTTTCAGGAGAAAATTGGTCTGTAATTTGCAGTTGATGAGGGATTTTTGTCAGGTTTCGGTATGGTTTTAATAGTTGAACGTACCAAGTCTGTTGGTAGAGAACCAGAGGAACCAACATAGTTGAAGAGGGTCATTAATTGGGATGCAAGGATGTCTTTAAATTGCTTATAGAATTCATTTGAAAACCCATCTTCTCCGGGTGACTTGTGTAGGGGTAGTTCTTTGATGGCTCCGGTTATTTCCTCTACAGTGAAGGGCTGAGACAGAGACTCAAGTTGGGAGGCTGAGATAGTGGATAGGGTTATAGAATTAAAAAATTCTTGGATAGAAGTTTCAGATGGTTGATGCGCTAAGGGGTAGTTTTTTAAGTTATAAAGAGAGGACTAATACTCTCTAAATGCATTTGCAATGTCTTGTGGGTCCGTTAGGAGTTGTCTAGAGGTGGGGTGGGGGAGAGAGGAGATTTTTTTTTCAAACATTGCGTTTTTTTTTTTTTCAAAATGTTTTTATTGGGATAAAGAGAAAAAGAGAAAACATACAGACATATTAACAGACTATTGTCAGTCATATTTACAGAAACTGCACGACATCAAAAACAAACGAAAGTTTGAAAGTAGCATACATGTCAGCAAGCCAGAACAGTTAAAGAACATCATTAAAGTAATTAAAAGACAACGCAAAAACAACTAACGCTGTGGGGTTGCTGAGCAGACATTAGTACGTGAAATCCTTGTCTAAAGAGATTTGTGGGGCACTGAAAAAACAGACAGAATCTGGTTTAAGCATGCAGTGTACTAGCAAAATATATTAGAAAACTGGATGGGACGGAACCGCAAACCCCTGGTATCATCGTGATAGAGCCAATAACAGTGGGGAGGGGGGAGGAGGGTAACCAGGGAGGCGCGGGGGGGGCTAACAGGCTGCTGTAGATACATCATCCTAAGGGGGGGGGTTCCAAATGTGTCCCCCAAGTGCGGTGATGGTGAAAGAGCTGATTTAAGGGGACGTCTTTGGGACTTACGAGTCCTCAGGGATTGGGTCGTTATATGAGAAGGAAAGGCTTTGGAGATCCTGTTGGTCTTCTGAAGAGAGGACACTGGAGATAAACAATTGCCATCTGATGAGGAAACGAGTTCTGGATTTAGGGACTTTGAAGTCCGTGAGGAGGCGTTCTCTGTAGAGAAGGTTGAGACAGTCCTTAGTGAGTTGGGTAATGGGCGGACCTTAAGGTGAAATCCAGTGTCTGAGTATGAGTCTCCTTGCAATAAGTAGACATAGTAGGATCCAGTCTTTTGAGGGAGAGAGGGGGATGTCCCCCTGCGGAGGCGGTGCTTTAGCTGGAGAGGATGACCATGGTAGCAGAATGGGGTCCCAATAGCCAAAAATTAGGAGAAGGGGGTATTTGGGGAGTGATAGTAGTGTTACTTTGAATATGAATAGGAGGACTTGATCCCAAAAAGAGGAGATGAGGGGGCAGGACCAAAAGCGGTGAGAGAGTGATGGCTTGGTAGCAGATCATAGTGGGCACTTGAATCCCTCCGTATTGGATTTGGGAGAGAGGAAGGGAATATAGGCTTGGTGTGCAATTTTAAGTTGAGTTTCCCTCCACGTTTCATTGGGAGTTAGGTGTATGACTTTTTGGAGGCCAGACAGAATCTTTTCAATGATATTAGGATCAGGGAAATCTTTGCCCCAGTTGGCGATAGAAGATGTGGCAGGAGAGGGGGAGGAATCATATAGTAGGGGTTTATAGATGTCTGAAATAGTGAAGAGACCATTGTGTAGCAGACGATCCAAGAAGCTCGGATGAAAGCGCAGGAAAGAGTTTTTGCAGGTGCTAGAGAGAAAGCTGATACATTGATTGTGGTAGAACTTGTGAGATGAAGGCAAGGAGAATTTGGTAGACACTGAAGAGAAGGAAGAGGGTTTCCCTGTCGTTGGATCGCACAGTTCTACGAAGTTCGACAAGCCATGCTCCTTCCATAGTTTAAAGGGTTCGCTGTGTATACCAGGAGAAAAAAACGGGGTTCCCTTGGATGGGTAGGTGAGGGGAGATGGAAGCTGGAAGCTTTAGGATTCTGTTCTCTATCCAGGTTATGGCAGTGTCACGTAGGAGGAGATTGTGTTGAAGCGGGAGGGGGGACAGATTTCCACCTGCAATGTAGGAGGGCCACCAAGGAGTAGGGTTGAACCATTTCGGACTCCAGCCCATAGTTGGAGTGACGGGATTTTTGGCCCAACCAGTCGAGGCAAGTTCTAAGCAAACAAGCAAGGTTATACATTCTAATGTGTTGAAGGATAATACCCCCTTGCTCCTGGGAAGGTGCAGTTTTTTAAAGGCTATGCAAGGTCTTTTGCCATGCCAGAGGAATTCGGAAATTTTGGAATTGAGAAACGAGATGTCTTTGTGTTTTAGCAGTAGCGGAATGGTTTGTAAGGGATATAATAGTCTGGCGAAGCTTATCATTTTAACAAGGTGGCACCTTCCCATTAGCGATAAGGGGAGATCCATCCAGTTAGATAGTTCCTGAGAGAGTTTGTTAAAGAGAGGGGGGTAGTTAAGGTGATAAAGGGAAGAGGGCAATTTTCCAATCTTGATTCCTAGATAGGTAATATGTGACGTGGCGACGCGAAAAAGAGAGTGTTGTAGCCAGGGGGGTTTGGAGTGACCGCCGATTGTGAGAATTTCGCTTTTGGAATAGTTGATACGGAGTCCTGAGCAAATTCTCAATTCTCAAATTCGTCGAAAATATCCTTAATGGTCATGATATCAGCCGAGGGGTTAGATGTAAAGATTAGGACATCATCTGCAAAGAGCGATGTACGCAGTTCCGAGGATCCTATAGTAATACCATGAAGGGGAGCATTATGGGATAGGAGCCTGGAGAGGGGTTCTAGGGCAATATTGAACAAAAGGGGGGATAGGGGGCATCCCTGTCTGGTCCCTTTGTGAAGGCAAAAATCTTCAGAGAGAAGACCCCCTGCAAACATTGCGTTTTGACTGTTCGAGCCAATAGAGCATTAATGACCTGAGTGATGTAATGACCTGAGTGACTGTCTCAGCTCTAGTAGTTCACTAGATAATTTGTGAGAAGGATGGGTTTTGTTTTGCTTTTCTAATTTTTAAATTTGTAGCATGATCTTATCAATCTGTCTGTTCCTCTGTTTCTTCAATCTCTTATGCAGCTTAATAAGGATTCCACGCATTTAGGCCTTGTACGTTGACCAAAGCGTGTAGGTGTTAGTGTTAGGGAGAGCATTCAGTTTGAAGAAGGAGTGGTGCTCCTGAATGAGTTCCTGACAAATTTCTTTGTCCGCTACCAGGGTGAAGTTGAGCCTCCATATTCGTGGAGGCCCTCTTTGGTGATCGTCCAAGGTCATAGATATTGGGACATGGTCCAACCAGGAAATGGTGTCTATTTTAGAGCTCTTGATATTTTGTAAAGTCCATTTGATGACCATGAACCTATCTATGCGTGGATAGGTCATCTGTGAAGGGGATCTTTTTTGCGCTCTAAACAAAAAGAAGAGTGACAATTTTGGAAAAAACACAATATTTTTTACTTTTTGCTATAATTAATATCCCATTTAACAAAAAAATATTTTTCCCCAGTTTAGTTTAGTATTCTTCTACATATTTTTGGTAAAAAAAATGGCAATAAGCGTATATTGATTGGTTTGCGCGATAGATTTATTGCATTTTTTTATTTTTTATTTTTTTACTAGTAATGGCAGCGATCTGCGATTTTTTTCATGACTGTGACATTGCGGCAGACACTTCGGACACTTTTGACACATTTTTGGGAACATTCACATTTACACAGCAATCGTTGCTATAAAATTGCACTGATTACTGTGTAAATGTGACTGGCAGGGAATAGGTTAACACTAGGGGGCTCGAGTGGTTAATGTATGTTCCCTGGGAGTGATTCTAACTGTGAGGGGCGGGGACTCACAAGGGGAGGAGATGTACTCTGTACTGGGAACACACCATCGGTCTCCTCTCCACTGACAGGACGTGGATCTGTGTGTTTACACACACAGATCCACGGGCCTGCTGTGTTCCCGAGCAATCGCGGTGCCCGGCGGACATCGTGGCCGCTGGGCACGCGCACCGGGTCCTGAGCAACGCCAGTGGCGCGTGCGCACGCCGCCGGGGGCGCTCGCGCGCCCCCTAGATGGCCGGGAATGGGAGGACGTCATATGACGCCCACCCAGGATGGGAGATCCACCTTGTGGGCGTCATTTGACAATGGGCGGGTATTGAAGTGGTTAAACGCTGTCATGACACCGTTTTTCTTTTTTGGGCCTGAGGCAAGAAAGAGTTGGTTATATCCTTTCATTTTGATTGTCAGGGTTTTGGCTGAAGCAAAGTGCGTCTCTTGTATAAAGACTATGTCAGCTTGCTGTTTTGTAGTTTCCTTTTGCAGCATCATTCATTTTTGTGGGCTGTTTAAGCCTCTGACATTTACTGACAATCTTGATGGGCATGTTGTGCTTCAGGTAGATATATTATTCTGATTCTTTGGTGTGCTAGGGAATGGCTAGGAGTTGTGTGGGCAGTTTTAGTAAAAAGTTCACTGGTATTAGCGACTGCGACTGTGGTCTTAAGGTGTGTCGGATATTCATGCAATTCAAGGTATTGGTAGTCTCAATGAGGGGCTGGTGAGCCCAGGGGTGTAGAACAAATAAAAAATGGGAACTCTTTATCAAGTGAGCTCAATGTGCAGTAACTACTGCTGGTGTTAACTGGGGGAGAACAATGATTCTCAACGTTAGGCGTTACGAATCGAAATTGGCTTCTGCAGAGTGATCTGCTACTACCAAGCCAGATAGTAAGGTGGAAGGTGGAGGGCAATCATCCTGAAGGGACCAATCCATGTCCATTTGTGAGGCTGAGGGGTTGTCAGAGGATGTGGATTCCTCAGGGATGATATGCCAGTCTCTTAGGAGTTTTAGGCCCCCCAGCAAGTGATTTCACAGTGTACGTTTTGCTTTGGTAGGTTATTAGCAAAGCCCCACTTGTAGGGAATGTGGTGGTTCTGTAATGGTTTTGTGATAGTGGCTAATTGTTGCCAGGTATCCATTGTTGTTTTTGAGAGATCTGCATACAGTTTGATTGTGGCGAATGGTTCTGGAAGGGCAGGGAAGCGCTTTCCAGCATACATCACTTTCACTTTTGCAGTGAAAAAGTGGATACGGGCGAGTACATCTCTGGGTTTTGATTCAGGAAGGTGAGGGGGTTTTGGCAGTCCATGTGCCCGATCTATTTCCAAATCCCGGTCAGTCAGATCTGATACTATGGACCTCATTAGCTCCTGTAGGTATTGTACAAGGTCAGATTGCTGTATTGACTCTGGGATGTTGCAGAGTTTTATATTGTTCTGACGGAAACGGTCCTTTAAATCTGCCAGTTTAAGTTTAATTGAGTGTAATTTGTCATAGTTTGTAATGAGGAAGACGTTTGTCAGCTTCTATGGCCCTTTAAGATGCTTTCTGTGCTTCGACATCGACATCATGCCCGGAGGTAGTGGGAGATCCCGGGGGCTATGCAGGTTGGTTTTGCCCTCAATTTGTAGTCTAGGAGTCGCTCGTTGCTGGGTAGGTTTGCAGAGGTGAGAATTCAGTCTTCCATCTGCTCCACTGGCAAGCCACGCCCCCAGGGGATTTGGAATTTACATTGAGCAATTCTGGCTCACATCCTACCATGTGCTAATGTAACATAAAGCTCCAGGCCAAAGTTGCTAACCTTTCCTTTGCTGTTGATGAAAACGTTGTATTACTTTAACCGCTTGCCGACCGCCACATGTACATATGCATTGACACAATGGCACGGACAGGCAAATGGGCTTACAGGTACGTCCCTTTAAATTTGCAGCCATCCCATTGCATGTGCACCGCCAGCGGCGCGTGCCCGCCGCAAGCTCCATGAGTGTGATCGCGGGTCCCGCGGATTCGATGTCCGTGGGGATACCCGCGATCATCTCACGGCAAGGAAGCTGATGTAAACAAGCATTTTCCCGTTCTGCCTAGTGACACTGACACCGATCACAGCTCCGGGAGCAGTGATCAGTGTCGTGTCACACATAGCCCCTCCCCTCACAGTTATAATCACTCCCTAGGACACACTTAACCCCTAGAGCGCCACCTAGTGGTTAACCCCTTCACTGCCAGTCACATTTACACAGTAATCAATGCATTTTTAATCGCACTGATCGCTGTATAAATGTTAGTGGTCCCAAAATAGCACCAAAAGTGTCCGATGTGTCTGCCATAATGTTGCAGTCATGATAAAAATCGCTGATCACCGCCATTACTAGTAAAAAAAATATATAAAAAAATATGTAGAAGAATACGTATTGGCCTAAACTGAGGGAAACATTTTTTTATATATATTTTTGGGGATATTTATTATAGCAAAAAGTAAAAAATAATGTGTTTTTTTCAAAATGTTTGCTATTTTTTGGTTTATAGCGCAAAAAATAAAAACTGCAGAGGTGATCAAATACCACCAAAAGAAAGCTCTATTTGTGGGAAAAAAAGGATGTCAATTTTGTTTGGGAGCCACGTCGCATGACTGCGCAATTGTCAGTTTGCCGAATCGCAAAAAGTGCTCTGGTCTTTGGCCAGCCAAATGGTCCGGGCTTAAGTGGTTAAGAAAGACTCATCATTCAGGTTTGCTTCTGTTAGGCCTGCATCACCCCTGTAGTGATTTATCAGAATCTGGCATCCTCTGATAAGTGCTACACTGTGATGCTGTTGTTTATGTGCAATAAACTGAGTCAGCTTTCCATCCATACTTTGTGCCTGTTTTCTTGGGACTGCTGATGAAAACAACTTGTGTTAGTGGTATGTGTCCATCTGTGATCGTATTGCACTGACATAAAAGTGTAGGGAATAAAATTTCTATTTTGCATGCTCGTTAGAAAACACACTAGCAAGATGATGTTTGGTTGTTAAGAAGCAGAAATAAATCTAAACAATGCTCCTATGTAGGGGGCGTGGCCTGACGCTGTATGGGGTAGGAAGTGCTGATCAGAGCTCCAGCAGTTAATCCTGCAAATTACTCCTGTGGCACCTGGAACGCTGACTAAATCGCCTGCAAAGGTACCTGGGCATCTTCCCCACAATCCAGCTAACACCATAGGCCCTCAGTTTCACGGTGACCCACGCGGTGCGGCGATCTCCCACTCGGCGGCCGGCAGATCTAGTCCCCGGCTTCGGCCTACTCCTGGAGCCGGTGGCCATCTTGGTACACCCAATTCACCGGACGGTGCTGTATTCGGGCCCTGCGGCCTACAGGACTACTCTGCATAGGATTGGCACTGATTACGCAGCCACCCCAGACCTCTGAGGTATGTCACCAACGAAATCGCAAAAGGCGGTGGTGGCAAAACTTGACCAATTTCGCAGACAGGAAAAGAGTGAAATGGAGGTCGATGGCACTCCAGAGAAGGTAGGGGGGTGCACAACCGACCAGTGACACCGATAGACTGCCGGAAGCGATTACTTTATGCAGGACCTCACTTACAGTGCAAATTGAGGAGGTGAAAATGGATATTTCCCTCATTAGGCAGGACTTTCAAAAGCTCAGGGACCGGGTGAAGGAGACAGAGAGCAGGCTGAGCACAGTGGAGGACATCATTCCACCCTTGCAGACATCCTCAGACCGCATGCAACAACAGATACGCCAACTCCAGACTAAGCAGGATGATATGGAGAACAGGCTGAGACGATGTAATTTACACTTTATTGGCCTGCCAGAGGGGACTGAGGGAAAGGACACTACCACATTCCTGGAACAACTCCTCATTACTACCTATGGGAGGGAAACCTTCTCCCCATGTTCGCAGTGGGCTCACCGCATGCCAGCCAGACCCCCCCCCCCCCCCCGCAGGGAGCCCCCTAGCACCTTCATAGCTAAACTCCTCAATTACAAAGACAGGGATGCAGCTCTGAGAATGGCTAGAGAGAAAGGCAACATTCCAGTGGGCAATGTTAAAGTGGCCTTTTTCCCAGACTTCTCGGCAGAGGTACAACGCCGCCGTCAAACCTTTATGGAGGCCAAATGCAGGCTAAGAGATCAGCGCTACAAATACTCCATGCTTTTCCCCGCTCGCCTTAGGGTGGAACATGATGGCCGTCTGAAATTCTTTGAGGATCCGGATGATGTCATCTCATGGCTGGAGCAACAAACCCCACCTGAAAGAGTCGCATGATTAAGACCCAGGTACTCAGCTTGAACCTTTCCATTTTCACACCTTCTTTTATTTTTGATTGTTTTCTTCTTCTCTTCTTTTTCTGTACTCAAGATAGTTCCTAGTACAGATCCCTACTTTCCCAGAATCGCATAACCGTGCGGTTCATACAGCTATATGGGAAACGTCCTAGGATATGCACGCTTACAGCCAAGGAACACTCTACGCCATCCACAGTGAGCCACAGATGGCGTTGGGTAACCAGTATTACCTCAATGTGAGTACAGAACATGAACCTCAGGGATTTAAGGAACAGGAGCCGTATTGATCCTACCTAATATATTACTTGCATTTATACACTATTCAAGACCACACTGAATGAGGAGCTGCCAAGAGTCCTACCAATTTCATGCAGTGTGCAGCAAGACTTTACCCCGTACACCACTGGGAATCGCTATAATGCTGACTGGAACTTTTTCTGGAGATGGTTGGTTGCTGTTTGCAAAATACAGGGTGGTGGGAGAACCCTGACCCATTCTGATCTATTGATGTGAACGGCAAGCCCCGGCTCGATTTGTAAGCCAGGAACTCAGTATATTGTATTACCCTCTATGCATATATTGGAAGACATCGTATTCCCCAGATGGGATGCCACAGTTCAGGGAACAAGCCCGCACCAGTTGGATGGGGTGCAGGGCAGGGAGGGGGGGGGGGTTATTCTAGTTTTGTTGTTTTTCTTTGTGCATACTAAATTCAGACAGCAGGTGTCACCTCGTGTAAAGTGGTTATGTGAATGTTTATATATGTTATGCAAAATGTTTATATTGAAGTACATGGTTATGCTAATTGATTCCCATGACTTCCCGCCATGACGTCTTTAAAGTTTATCACATGGAATGTGAGGGGCGTACGCGAGAAAATTAAGCATGCAGCAGTCCTCACTTTCCTCAAGAAACAACATGCTGACGTGATAGCCTTGACAGAAATGTATGTTGAGGGGAGCATCCAGATGGCACTTTGCCGTTCATGGGTTGGTTGGGCATTCCACTCTACCCACACATCCCATGCCAGAGGTGTCTCAATTTTGGTTGCTAAATCAGTGCATTTTGAGCTGTGTGAATTGTCCATTGACATGCAGGGGCAGTATATATTTCTCTCAGCTAAACTATATGGCGAACCCCTACTTATATTGGCTTTCTAAATACCTCCCCCGTTGAACATCACCATAATTAAGGAGGGATTGTCCTTTATGGCCCATCATCCTACAATACCTGCAGTCTGGATGGGCGATTTCAATTCCACACTAAACTCAACTCTGGACAGGCTACAGTTGACTTCGCCCACCCTGAACACACCTACTGAAACCAAACTATCTAAACTCATTTCCACCTTTCATTTAACGGACACTTGGCGTTACAAATTCCCACACATATGCTCCTACTCCTGTTTTTCATCCACACATAACTCTATGTCCCGCATCGAACTCATACTCGTCTCTCATAGTTTAACACCTCGACTGGTGGAGGCTGCATTCTGCCCCAGGACACTTTCGGACCACTGTCCCTATTGGATAACATTGAGCGTCCCCATTGATAAACCACCAAGGAATTGGCATTTGAACCCGTTCTGGCTCTAACTCCTACCGGAAGATGATGAGTTTGAGAACAAATTTAGGGTGTACTTTACGTAAAATGATGATTCAGCGTCACCCTCTGTGGTATGGGACTCATTCAAGCTCTTTGCTCGCTCAGTGTTAATTACAAGTATCAATACGATTAAGGCTGACGCCACTGTTGCCCTCGGTAAGTTGATGTCGGATCTGTCCGTCGCTGAGCGAGAGTTTGTCACTGATCCGACTCCCGCAAAGGCCAATACGCTCAAACTACACGCTAGAGTAGCTACCCAACTCCAATTCCAAAAGGCAAGGCAAAAACTTTTCTCCTCTAAGCAGAAGATGTTTGAACATGGGGAGAAAGCAGGCAAGTTACTTGCGTACTTGGTGCATAGTGAAGATAGACCCCCCGGTGGTAATTACACTGCGTGGCCCCCGTAGCACAAGAAATCACAGATCCACCTACAGTAACCTCCATGTTCAGAGATTTTTTCGCTGACCTCTATAGGACAACAGCAAACAATGCTCCTATGTGTACATGTGGGGAAAAAAGTAACAAGAATAAACAGAATATCAGTATAAAAGTATTTCCTATGAATTTTAAGCACATTCAAATTCCTGCAGATCTATTCATCGGTATGGTCAAATGTGACTATACTGTATGTATCACTGATCTCCACCAAAGGTAAGTCTAAATCAAGTACAGGTAGCAGAAGAGTTGTAATTATAGCCAATATAGACCAATTCTGTGGCTATACAGTATGCTGTCAAGCAAGAAGAGGTGGGGAGGAGGCAGTAGTTCATACGTTCATCTTTACAGAAAAAATAATAAATGCAAAAATTTTTGCAAGAAAAAAGTGTGCATTTATTATTTTTTCCTGCAGGAGCCTGAAAAGCATTGCACCAACGCTATCACAGTAGGTGTAGTATGGGCTCATGCAGAAATGTCCTTTGGCTTTCAGCCCAGACCAATGTAAAGGCTTTTCGTTTAAAAGCTGAAGGACATGTCAGTGAACTATGCGAGTGCTCACCAGTGCCCCTGCAACCTTTCGAAACTATACATCAATCTACCATGGTTGTAGTTTTTTCATGCACAGAAATCTATGAATAAATGATGGGGCTGTGTGGGTGGAGACCCGCAGAGCCACGTTGTTTTTAAAAAGTGACAGCAGGTGCGGGGAGAAGAAACCTTGCCTGCTGTCACAAGGATGGGGGATCCCTAAATATGACCATGTTTCAAAGGTGAACTTAGCCTTAAATCTTTGATTTTACAGCCAACTAACGGTGATTCATTAATGTCTTTTTAACATCACCTTGTCTTTTTAGGGGTAAACGTTATTTGGGCTCTAGGAGTAGTAGTTGTAGTAGTAATAATAATTACATATTGTAACAGTGAATGTAATAAAAATAATAATAATTATTATTATTATTATTATTATTTTTTATAATATGAAACAATTACTACAAGCTTTCATATACAAACACCTTTAAACTATGTTTTTGCAGAACTTTTGAAGATTTATTACCAGTATTAGAAAGAATGTGTTAGGCATTCAGGATTAATTCCACAGTGCTGGCGGGGCTGTATCAGAAACTTTATGGACAATCTACTAAACAGTGAATAATCAAAAAAAAAAATTTATAAACTATCACACATCAAAAATATATATATAAAATAATGTGAGACAGTGATAAATATCTGTAATAATAAGTCCACATGAATACCTAAACAAAAATTCAACAAATATATCACAAAAAGTTGAAAAAAAAAAATTGGGTCTTGATTCACCAAATTGTGCAAAAGTAAATTTACAAAGTGCCTTGCCTCCACCAGTGTGCTCTGGCCGCTCGCCTCATATTCTGACCCCTGTTTTGCCAGTGGGTCAGAATCAGCAGGTCCATTTATAGGGTAATGAAGAGATCGCTCTGGCGCCCTGTTGGTGTTCTAATTTTCTGTATATCCCACTCCTCCCTGATGGTTCATGGTATTTTATATATCTTTTTGATGTGTGATATATTATCAATTTATTTTTGATTATTCACTGGTAGGGCAGCACTTAATTGTATGTTTATAAGTGTATTTTTAAATTGTTTGTTTATAAGAAGTGGACTGAGCACACTTTTTTCACTGACAGCAGCAACTGGGTGGCTCAAATTTTTTGAACACTTATTTAAATTGGTCTGCAGGATTGCACTGATAGATAATTGATTATAATCTACTAAATAGGCAGGAGGACTACTAAGTACAGCACACCAAAACTGGGGACTACGCTTAGAAACCTGGGATGTCTGGTCACCTTACATAATACAGTAGTGGATCTGTGTTATAGTGTGTTCAATTTGCAACAATAGCCACCCCACTAAGCCCCCCCCCCCCCCAGACCACATAACAGCTACAATGTTAACTTTTTTATTGTATGTATTATATTGGGTAACATATAGATAAATTAATCCAATACTGATTTTTAAAACACCCATAGCCCTGTATGGTTCTTTTATTTGCTCCAATTTGGTCTGTTAAATATACCATTGAAAATGTTTCATATTATCTGTTTGGCAAGTGTCGATTTAATTTTGCCGGAAATCTTGTGAACTGATAACTTATATTGTTCTCTGCCCATGCACAAGGAGGTTTTATGGAAATGAGCAGGTAGGGCAATAAAGAGAGAGCTGTGTTCTAACTAAACTCTCAGAAATTAAACAGGCATGGCTGACACCACATTCAGACCTAAAGAATGTGTTGTCATGTCAAACAGGAAAGTAGGGACACACTATGTCTGGCACATGAACAGTAATTTTCTGTATTTTCAACAACCTTAAGGCATAAGAAGTACTAATTTTATTTCATTATTCACATAAACACAATTAAGGTGTGAGGTCTGGGAAATCCTGCATTATTGTAAATGATGGCAATGATGGCAAGTCATATACAGTCCCCACTGACCCATCCTTCCACTTAACCACTTGCTGCTCCACTCCTGCAGACACACTGCAAGAGTGTCTCCACAGGCAGGCTCAGTCACGTATATATACATGATTGAGCCTTTTCCGTGTTAGGAGAGTTTCCAGTAATCGGGTATCATGTGATCATTTTCCAAAAAGTTTTGACAAAAAAATGTACAACTTTAAAAAACTCACTTCTTACTAAATGCCTCAGACTGCTTACTTTCCAAAAAGGGGGTCATTTGGGGGTATTTCTACTGTCCTAGAATGTTGGGTCCTCAAGAAATTACACCAGTACATTAGGATTGATCAGTTTTGAATTACCTCTGTATACCATAGTTTGTAGATGCTATAACTTTACAGAAATCAATAAATATGCACTTATCAGTATAATATTGCTCTGCACTCCAAAGCTAGCAATTAGTGAATATTCACAACACATATGGAACAAAGGAGTATAGCATGTAGTATTGATTAAGTGCTATTGATAACACAGTGCTCCAAATTTGTGTTATTGGTTGCTACTACTTCAGTAACTGAATATGCATTGATTTCTAGTGATAAATTGCAGATAATTGCAGGCAGGATTAGTGGTAAAGTCACACTCATGCCGCGTACACACGTGCGGACTTTTGCCGGCGGACCTAGTCCAGCGGACAATCCCGCGGGACTTTCCAGCTGGGTCCGCTGGACTTTCCGAGCGTGTGGACTTGCCCACACACGCACGGACTTCTCCAGCGGATAATCCGCCGGCCAAAAGTCCGCGGGACTTTTGAAAATGAACGGACTTGCCCACACACGGAGCAGTCCGTTCATTTCAAACGTAACTTCAGGTTACGTAGCTAGCGTAGGCA